>OX451736.1:1207771807-1208971807 GCA_948472305.1 Vicia faba | reverse complement strand
CCCCAGTCACCATGATGCTCTTAATTTTCATAGACTTGAGAATGGAAATAACTTCTTCAGCACCTGATTTCAGTGGATCAGATACTGCTAAAACTCCAGCTACTTCCCCATTTATAGATACTACAATTCCTGTTTGAGCCAAATTTTCAGCTTCAGCAAGTAGATCTTCAGCAGCAGCAGGAATTGCAATACTGTGGTCAGTAAACAAGCTCTTATTGCCCACCATTATTTCTCTGTTACGAACAGTGGCCTTTACACCATGTCCAGTAATGGAAACAAAATCCCGTGCTTCTGGCCATGAAGGGTTCTCTTCATCTTTAAATTTTTTGGCATACTCAACAACGGCCTTAGCTAGAGGATGCTCACTGTTCACCTGAGATATGCAAATAGCAGAAGTAAAGATCAATTGAAATAAATTATAACATGCATATGCACCTATAGTCCATGAATTGTAAAATAATTGAGCAATTAATACATTGAATTGGAATGACCAGAATAATTATAAGAAAAAACTTAACTGGAAAACAACAACTGCTTTCTAAAACTATTACTGAGGCTATGCATTTTAGTAAGAGATGGAGGATAAGGGCTTACCTCCGCTGCAGCCACAAGTTCATAGAACTCCCGGAGTACCATTTTAATCAATAGCTTTGTATTTACTATCACAGGCTTCCCAATAGTAAGAGTTCCCGTCTTGTCAAAAACAATGCAGTTTACCTACAGCAAGAAAGTCATAAAGTTATTCAAGTGTAAATACAAATCCACATAAAAGTAAAACCGAGAAATGAATGCTTTTATAGGTACTTTAGATATGCTGCTACAAGTATCCCAGGAACACTTTTTTCATTTTAACATTATACAAAGTTGTGAAAGATAGAATGAACATATTGATATCCAATAACATTTTCTCCTTTCATGCAGCATAACAAACACCAGTTCATCATATACCAAACGAACATTGTATAAACTAACATAACTCTTTTCCTAAACATATTTGACAGTTGCACTAATTCGCAACAATGGCAATCATTGTTCAATTTTAAAGCCAACCAACATTGACAAAGAAATAGTACCATAATTGAAGGAGATAATCTAATTCTAAAGACAAATGCTGACCTTATGTGCACTTTCCAAAGCTTGCCCCCCTTTGATCAAAACACCCTGAGATGCCCCAACTCCAGTGCCAACCATAACAGCAGTAGGCGTGGCTAAACCCAAAGCACAAGGGCAGGCAATAACCATCACAGATATTCCAAACTGCAGAGCAAGCTCAAAGCTGTCCATGGAAGATGGTATCCAGGATTTTGGGTAGGCGTGATATTTTCCAGCTAAAAACCAGGCAAGCCAGGTTGAAAATGAGATCAAAATCACCTACAAAGAGGTAGAAGACATATATCACTTTATACATCAAGTAGTAAAGATCTCCTGCAAGATTATACTGACCTGCCTTTACGAGGAAGACTTTTCTTAGAATAGAGATAGAAATAGGTCTTTTGTAAGCATAACATAAGCTATATAGATTAAATCAATAAAATTGAAAGAAAAAATGTTTAATGAGTTCATATCATATAAAATAAAACGGTATAATATGTTTTCTTGGTTACTTTTTAGATGTCGTTTTAAGGTTATTTACATGTACCAAGATAATCGATAAATTTTATTTTGGTGAAATTATTCACTCAACTTATTTATCTCTCTGCAGTAACCAGTCGAGACTATTATTGACAAAACAATAGTTAATGTTATATATAACTTTGAAATGACAGATAAATAGGAACAAAATTCTTCTACCTACAAGAAAACAATAATTAAAAGTGAATGGAGGGAGTGATTACCAGCGGCACAAAGTATGTGGAAATGCGATCGGCAAACTTCTGCACAGGAGCCTTGGCCATTTGTGCAGACTCAACAAGCCGAACAATCTGTGAAAGAGCACTTTCTGATCCAACTTTTGTTGCCTTAACATGCAAGACTCCATTCTCATTCAATGTTCCACCAATAACAGTATCACCTTTTCTCTTAGACACAGGACGTGCTTCACCAGTTATCATACTCTCATTCACATGACTCTGTCCCCAAACAACCAAACCATCCGATGCTACTTTTGCACCCGGAATAATTTTAATCACATCATTCTTCTGAACCAACCTACTATCAATCTCTTCCTCCCCAACAACATTCCCTTCATCATTCAAACTTAACAATATAGCAGTATCAGGTGTCAAATTCATGAGCTTAGCAATTGCGTTCGATGTTTTCCCTTTAGCTAAAATCTCAAGATACTTCCCTAATAGAATAAACGAAATAAGCATCGCGCTAGTCTCAAAAAAATCAGTACCTTCAAAAACCTTAGAAGTAGCAGCTCTCAAAACAGAATAAACAGAATAGAAATAAGCAGCATTTGTTCCAAGAGCAATAAGAACATCCATATTAGCAGAGCCACGGCGCAATGATTTATAAGAACCAACGTAAAATCTCCACCCGAATACGAACTGCACCGGTGTTGCAAGCACCCAACGAATAACCTCTCCAATAGTAAGCATTTTCACAACTTTGTTATCCAGTAAATCCTTTATTCCAGGAATGTACATAAACACCATGGAAGTAAGAAAAACTGGAACAGTAAACACCAAACTCCACAAAAAAGATTTATAATAACTTTTTATTTCCTTGTTTCTATGAGCATCTCTTCTTCCTCCTTCACCCGGAAATATCTTCGCCTTCAAATTCCCATTACTTGTTTCTTGAATCACATTGATGAAGTCTCTTGGTCCCGTTAAATCCGGTTTATAAGAAAGTGAAATTTTACTCACTTCAAGACTCGTGTGTAACTCTAAAACCCCGGGAAGTGATCGAAGTGAGTCTTCGATAAGCTTAAACATGGAATGATCAGTGAGATCACCTTCCACTTGAAGATCTATTTTGCTCAAATCTTCACTTGAACTGATAAGAATGGCTTCAAATCCAGCATCATCAACCGCTTCCAAGATTTGACTATGATTAATTATGTTTGGGTTGTAATGAACATTGGCTTCTTCAGTTGCTAAAGCTACTCGAGCTTCAACGACTCCGGCGAGGGCCATTAGTGCTGATTCAACAGCAGTAGAGCAGGACGTGCATGTCATTCCTTTGACTTGTATGCGGCATATTTGAATGGAATTATCATTTGTAATGTTCACTAGTAACGCTGCTTCAAATCCAGCATCTTCAATTGCCTCACAAATAGCCTCCTCCTATAAAAATTAAAATGAAATGAAAACCATATCAAACTAATTAGTTTTAAGTAGAGCAGAACATGAACCAAATCAACTTGAACATAGTTTGAATCTTGATTCAATAATTAACTTGTTTCACTTCATGAATCAAATGATCCAAATTTAAATTGAAAATTAAGTTTTGTTTTGCGCTGGGCAAAATAGTCTTACATTGTTTGAGAATCGTGGTTAAGGGTAGTTTATATACATCATTCGTACACCTCAACTCAACAAGACTCATTTTTAAAAAGATAAAGCCGTGAGGGTTCTCTCATGCAAAGTGGACAAAACCCCGTAGCTGCAGTGGAGCGGCCTTGAAGTCGATTGAAACATTGACACCGTCTGTGAGAACTCGAAATTCGTATGGTGCCCCTTAGTCTCTACTGGGAGGCAACTGTTCCAGGTTAACCAAAATAGTTTGGGAGTTGAGATTAAGGGTAATTTATATGCATACATCTCAACTCAACGAGACGTCTTTTCACAAAGTCATGAGTATTCTCATACACAAAGCGGATAATACCTCGTAACCGCAGTTGTACGGACTTAAGATGACCAGAATAAGGTATTTAACTAAAAGAATTGAAATTGTGTTTGTTTTATTGAGCTTATATTGTAATTCAATCTTGTCTTTTAGAAAATAAAATAAAAGGTCAAAGAACTAAAAATTATTGTGATATTGAATTTTAAAGTATGTGATTTGAGAAAATCAACTAAACCTAATGAGCTGAGTTGTTTATAAACCGGAAACAAGTTGAGTTTTGACTAAATAAATATTTATAACCAACTCTAGTAGAATTTTAAGTAGAACCAATTCTTATCGAGTTGAATATAGACAAATCTATTCTATGTAACACTCACATCTCTCAAAAAATATATATATATATGTGTTAGTGTCTGAATCAGACACCAATATATATGATTATATTTAATTTATTTATTTTTTCAAATTATTACGAGTGTCATTCTATAGTCGTGTTTCATATATAACTAATTCCATATGTAATACCTTTCCAACCAAAAAAAAAATTAAATGTAATAACGGAATAGAGAAAGTTAGTTACGTTAACAAACGAGGGATGAAAGATGACGCGAGCACGGTTGTTGAGGACATCAACAACAGCTTCCTGAATTCCATGGAGGCGTTTGATGGATTTCTCGACGGATCCGGCGCAAGCGGAGCAAGTCATACCGTGAACGGAGAAAAGTCCGGTGACGTTGGAAGCCTCGTTAACGGCGGATGCGGCGGTGGAACTGGTGGTACCGGGTTCGCCTTTGGGATAAGAAGGCATGGAGGGATAGTGAGATCGCGCAGAGAGATTGTGCCATCCTTCGTTTCGAAAACAAGCTAAGGATAATAGTTTCGCCATGATGGTTGTTTTTTTGCCGCCACCAAATAATGAATTTGGTTTTGTTTGATTTAAACTGGGTTTGTATTTGTAATGGGTAGCGTAGCGTAGCGTAGCGCCAAACAGTTTTAAAAATGGTTACTTCTTTGTCTTGGTTTTGGGGATCTTGATTTTGATCCATCCAACGGTGAGATTCGGTTTTGACTTTAATTGAAAATTACGCGGGTTGTGTGTGTTGTTCGGTGGTGGGTCCTTGTTTACGTGGGATTAACGCGACTTTCATCACTAAAAACCGATTTAATTAACTTAAGTACTAATCTGGTTTTTTTTAATATTATTATTACTATTACTTATTAAATTGTATTTACCTTGTGTTGGGAATGCACTTGGACGGAATATCAGTTTTGGTGAAGAGCTCAGCGGTTAATTAAAAATCCGATATGTAAAAAAAAAAAATAACGACGATAAAATTGAATTTTAAGATTAAAAAAAGTATAACCTAGTTTGAATTTTGATTATTTAATAAGCTGGGTTGAATGGTGTTATATATTACAAATATTTTAAAATTTGAAACTTGTGAGCGAGTGCATGCACGAAACCACATTGGAAATATATGATATATTTTTTATTTATTTATGCTTATTAAAGAAAAAAGATATATAATAACAGTGTAAATAATCATGTTAAGTGTCAAATTATACTATTATTTTTAAATAAAATATATAATTTAAGTTTTAAAATATAAAATTCAGAAGGTTAAATTATATTAATTAAAAAAATTGATTAGAATATTAAATTTATCGACAATTAATACAATTTTATAAATTTATATTTAGAAAAAAAAATAATTAATATTTATATAAATATATTTATTATAAATTACAGGAAAAAAATATAATATAATTAAGGTGAAAGATAACATGATGAACTTATTTCTTCATCGCTGAGAATAACTAATATAATAAACAGATGGATCATATGTGACCTACTATTCAAGTAAATGTAAAACAAAAAAACTATTTACACTTTTACACTAACATATATTTCTAATTAGATCCCAAATTTTTATCACAAATTATAATTATAATTTTACTAATTAAAATTTTAAAATATCACACACACACACACATATATATATATATATATATATATATATATATATATATATATATATATATATATATATATATATATATATATATATATATATATATATATATATATATATATATATATATATATATATATATATATATATATATATATATATATATATATATATATAATTGATACAAACAAGTTTAATAAAATTTATTAATTATTAAAATTTAAATTATTTTTATACTTTAATTAATGTTAACATTCATATATATATAATAATTTTATTTTTAATCATGACTAATATTAAAACTTTTTAATGTTAAAGTAATAAAATAATTAAAATTCTAAAAATTAATAATTTTCTAAAACATATTCATACCAATTAAAAATTATTTAACGAGAAAATATTTGATTAGTGATTTTTAAGACGTGTAAGCGTTTGTCAACTATCTCATACCAGAAAAAAAATACTTTCATCATAAAATTGAGTTATTGTTTGTGGTAACACTCTCTCTTGCAAAGCCAAATGCTAATGTAAGGGATACAGTAAACTTTTAAAAATGCAAAAATGCCTTTGAATATTCATATTCAAACATATTTTATTTTTTTTTAATAAAAAATGTATTTTTTTGGATATAAATCTTGTTTTTACGAAAAAATGGATTTTTCTCATACATATCAGAAAAATTTTATGTGTCTTTAGTAATTAAAGTGTAATATTAGTAATTAATATTTAATTTAATAGTGGGTTTTTTCAAAAAGTAATATTTATGATAAGGGAGATATTTTGATCTCTCCATTTAATTTTACTTTTTGTTTTCAATAAATTTTTAATTAATTGGTGGTAAGAGAAATAGAGAGCACTGAATTCACGAATTTCCAACATTTTTTTTTTCTTTTCTATATAATAAAATTGATTAATAAATTTATTGGTTTCTCTGAAATTTGTGGTTGTAGATTTAATGTCATACTAATTATTTGTGTCGGATATATACATATTCTTCTTCTTTTTTTATTTATTTAAAAAATACAGTCGAGAACTTTATATATATATATATGATATTATTTTATTTTAAATAGATGATATTAATTAAATATTTATACATAAAAATTAAAGTAAAAGAAAAAAATAGTATAATGACAATATGAATTATTTTTATATTATAAGTCAATAACAATCATATATTCTATTAAGTTAGAATATAAGTTTTAAATTATTTAAATTATTTAAATTATTTAACATTTTAAAATATTTTGATATCTGAAATATTTTTTATACTCGTAACCTTTAGTAATGCAAATATCTGTTTCATCTAAAAAAAAAAGTGGAGGAACTCTACTCTACCATCTCTTTTCTCTTTTCTTTATTCGGTGTTACAATGATGGAGAACGCCCCCACCCATGTTGTTTTCTTTTAAAATGATATTAAAAAAGGACTCAGATGTTTGACATTTACCAAATATAATGCATGCTAATGACATTAGATAACCACGTTATTTTTTTTGTAAATAATAAAAATAACGTTTGAAAAACTCGAAAAAGACAGATGAAAAAAAAAAAACATAACAATTGTATACTATTGTTTTCCTAGGATATATTGTTGTTGAATTGGAGCCAATATATCCAGTTGTTATTTTATCCTGTACTAGTACTAGTACGATAACCTTGCCGAATACCGACGACTTGAACTTAATCTATGAATAATGTTTTATTGGAAATATATATATATATATATATATATATATATATATATATATATATATATATATATATATATATATATATATATATATATATATATATATATATATATATATATATATATATATATATATATGAATTAAATATATTTTTACCTCCTGTTATAGTAGTTAGTTTTAATTTATTCTTTTTTTATAAAAAAAAATCTTTTTTGCATCTCAACAAACTAAAATTTCTTTTAATTTGATCTTGAGTCAAAATTTTAGATACACAGTGCTTGACGTGATTTTCTTTATTTAATTTTAAATTTTTTTAAATTTTATATGGAAATTTGACTTTTTTTTCTTTTTTTTTAATTTAATTTTTCTTTTCTTCCATTTGGATAAATTTATTATTTTGTTTTATTTGTCCCATAAGAAATACTATTATTTTTATTAAATTAATTTTATTACATGATTGATTAATATTATTATTTTTATTATTTTTTTAAATTTAAATCTGTTCTATTATAAATTTTAACTTATTAATTTTTTTAAAATATTTTTAATAAAAATTAATTTTATAAAACAATTAATGGTTATATATTTAAAAATTAAATTCATTAGACGTTATCAAATTTAGTGTTAATTATGTCTTCAGTCGTACGAAAACTTTAATGGTTAAGATATTTACATGTGTTTTTTAAAAATAAAAAAAATTTTAAAATAGTGTTAAGGATGATAGGAAATTCAATTACGTCGGTGTCATTACTTCCCTTATATAGTCGCCTTGTTTCGCTTATGCCATCATCGTTGCTTCGTTTAGGTCGCCGTTGATACTTGTTTATGTCGCCACTACAACTTTACTTCTTTCTTAGACGTTATTTTGTTTCTCTCGCGGCCATTCAAAGGCAAGTTGAATTTCTGTTTTGTTGTCATGTGAAAATTTAGAAAATCAGTTATGCAAAAATTTTGGAAAACCACATTATTAAATTTAAAATCACGTGTCTTGCTTGTATTAGGCAGAAATTTGAAACTCTTATTTGTATTGTGCAGGAATTATGCCGAAATTATTATTTAGTTTTCATTTGAATTAAATATGGGATAAATAAAACAAAACAATAAATTTGTCCAAGTAAGAGAAAATTAAAATTAAATTTTTTTTTGTCTAAATGAAAAAAAATTAAAAAAATTAAAAAGCAGTCGAATTTCCACGTGGAATTTTAAAAAAATTAAAAATTAAAAAAAAAGTTTGTTAGTGTATTTCATTGTTGAAAGTGTATTTCATAATATCAATTTATTGTTACTTAGAAAAGTAACAAGTTGATTAGTGGTTAAAATTTTGTAATGTATAGAATTATATTTTAAAAGTTTGTTAGAAAATTGTTTGACTTGGAAGGATATACTTGAGTATATCAGTTTGTTTTAGAAATTTTGTTTTGAAAATTTGATTTGGGTGGTTAATATGTATATAAATATTATTCCTTATAGAAGGAAAGAAAGTGATTGATGTGAAGTGGGTGTATAAGATGGAACTAAATCTCAAAGGAGAAGTACCAGGCACAAAGAAGTACCAGGCACAAAGAAATACTTGTGGCCAAGGAATTTGTTCAAAGAGAAGGAGTCGACTTTGATGAAGTGTTTGCATCAGTTATCAGGATTGAAACAATAAGATTGGTTGTTGGTTTCGGCAAACATGAACAACTGGTCAATGTGTCAAATGAATGTGAAATATACATTTTTGGATAGCCCTTTAGATGAAGAAGTTTATGTGTCACAACTAGTTGGTTTTGAGAAGGAAGATTAAGAAAGCAAGGTGTACAAACTGCATAAAGTATTGTATCGGATGAAACAAGCTCCAAGAGCTAAGAATAAGAGGATAAATGGTTTTCTAATATAAAAGGAATTTGTAAAATATACAACTGTGCACAGTGTGTGTATGTGTGTTTGAATAAACAAAGGTGAGCTATTAATACTTTGTCTCTATGTAGAGGATATGCTAATAATAGGTATGTGCAAGAAGGAGATTGAAGATTTCAAAGTTGACTTGAGCAAGGAGTTTGATATGTATGATCATGGAAACATCTCATACTTACTTGGAATTGAATTCTACAAGTATTGTAGAGGTTTGATGATGCACATGTTACCTTGAAAAATCTTAAGGTATTCAAGCACGCGTATTAAATAAGGATATTCTCATAAGCTAAGGGTCATCCTCTAAAGTAGGGGCTTTTGGGAAATTAGAGCCAAAGTGATTGAAAATTTGGTTTTATTAAACTAGATTTAATGTTTAAAGGGAGTGTCACACCAAACTGTCAAAACTGAGCCAGGTCGGCCAAAAGGAAATAAAAGAATATATGTTAAGAAATGGTCGAAATTGGTTTAGTCGACCAAAGGGTGAAAGACAAGGAAAATGGTCGAAATTAGTTTTTGTCAACCAAAAGGGTTTCTGGACTTAGAGGAATTGTTGTTGATTTTTAACTCGTGCCAAAGGGAAAGTGTCGAAGCGAGTCAGAAGCGGTTTACCTTCAGAAGCTAGGAGCGGGAAGATTTAAATTACAAAGTCATCAATAGTTGACAACGATTTTACAATTTGTTTAAGCGCCAAATAGGTGGCGAATCCAGTGAAGCGGTTGTCTCAAGATTTTAATATTGTCTGTAGATTTCATCTAGGCAGTTACATTGTAAACATTATAAATAAGCAGATTTAGTGTAGTTTTTGAGGTGTTCACTTGTATGCTCAAATCACTTGTCAAAACTTTGTCATTCTGAGCGCTAGGAAACAAAGAGTGAAGAAGTACTTGATGCACGTGAATCGCCATTTTTATTTCAATGCAAATCCTTTATTTTTTTCAATTATCTATTTTGAATACTTTATTTGCTTTCTATGTACTGTCGAACAAAGTCTTTACGTTATTTTCTACTTCGCGTAAACAATTTAATGCTCTCTGTCGGTCATGAGTCACTAGTCAGTTAGTTTATTGAATCTTATTTTCATATGAATACCTTATGTCGGTCACGATTCACCAGTCAGTCGATTGATTCATAGTGTGGAAAGTCGTTATACTTGTTCCCTTAGTCATGTAAAACTGTTTCCATTGATAAGATTTTGATAGAATAAGTATAATAACAAAAACTCTTAGCACATGTCTTAAGATCAACTGGTCGATCTTGCGAGTTACCCTTAGTTTTAGGACTTTGGGAGGACCAATGATTGTTTACCATTTTCCACACTAAACAAATTGGCACACCTAGTGGGGCACAGTGCTAAGAATTTGTCTTAAATGTATGCAACTTAGAAATGGAAAGTTAACCAAAGAGTATAATAAACCATCATCTAGGAAGCATAAATTGAGAATGGTAATTCCTGATAATCCAAACATAGACGAAATACCGTCACGAACTTTAACTACTACTGATCCAGTAGTTTCTCAAGTTGCACCTTTTCCTCCAGTCGGGTTAACTGCAGCAGGATCCGCACAAATTTCTCAGGCTCCACCGGGAAGCCCAAGGCCTGTAATGACTACGACCATCATACCTAATGTGCCTCATTTTGGTAATGTGGATCATGTTTATGGAATATCGTATTCCATGATGCCATGATACCAATCAACATCGAATGCAACAATAGTGTCAGATAATGTTCAAATTTTGAACTCTCCTTTACAAGGATCTGCACCAGGGGGAAATAATATAGGCAACCAAATTAGAGGAATGTCTTCTCAACCAATAGTATCGCCTCTCACTAACACTTCAGTAGCAGTGTTAAGGCAAAAAATGGATGATAGTAACTATGAGTTGGTTAATATGTTAACTAACCAAATGGGTAATGTATTTAATCCTATAGTACAAGAGTCAGCTGAGACTAATAGGCAGTTCGGTGAAACAAATCGACAAGTGATTTCCCAATTAACATGTTTGTGTAATTTTTTAGGTGCTCCCCCAGCACCTATTCGACAGGCGCCACTTGTTCGACTAGATGCCCCTAGTCAAATGGACACGGGGGTAATACAGGATGAAATTGTCCATCCGGGACAAATACTAGTACCTCCAAGGAATTTGATTGTCGATCCACCTGGGGCATTAGTACATCGACATCAAGAGGCTGGTCAAATTGTTGAACAAATTTGACAAGAGGATTTAGCTGTAGAAAATAATCTAACGACCATTTTCGAAAGAATTATGGCTAGGAATGGTATGAATACCACACTTCAGAGGCTAATATATTCTTCCCCTTTGTCTAATATATCTTACAGACTGAAAACCCTAGAGGATGGAAAATTCCTAAGTATATAAAATTCGGGGGAGAATCTGGAGAGTCGACAGTAGAACATATTACTAGGTATTTGACCGAATCTGGGGATATGTCGAATAATGAAAACTTGAGGGTAAAACATTTTCCTTCTTCCCTTACTAAGGTAGCTTTCACGTGTTTTACCACTTTGCCTCCAAATTCGATTGACTTATGGACTAAGTTGGGAAAAAAATTCCATGAACAGTTTTATGAGGGTCATTCGAAAATTAGTTTGGTTGAATTGCCAAACATTAAAAGAAGGTTTGCTGAAACCATTGATGATTATCTAAATAGATTTAGGTCATTGAAATCAAGATGCTTTACTCAAGTACCAGAACATGAGCTTGTTCAAATGGCTGTTGAAGGTTTAGATTATTCTATTAGGAAGAAAATAAATCCCACCTTCGTGAAGAGTATGTCACAGTTAGCTGATAGAGTTTGACATATAGAGCGTCTGCGACTAGAAAAGGTCAGACATACTAAGGCTAAGACTAAGAAAGAAAAAGTAGCCTTCATAGATTATGATGACACATATCCCATTTGTGAAGTCGACTATACCTCACCAACAGAGGCAGAGGTCGATGTGGCTGAAATTAAGCCTGGGCCAGCATATGAATGTAAATCACTATGTCCTACTAAAGGAAAAAATATGGTCGAAAACTATCCAAAATTTCTAGCGAAAACGTATACTTTTGATGTCACTAAATGTGAAGAAATTTTTGATTTGTTAGTTAAAGATGGTCAAATTTTAGTACCCCCGGGTGCTAAGTTACCACGATTAGAACAACGATAGAAAAGAGGTTTTTGTAAATTTCATGATTATCTTGGTCACACAACCTCCCAATGTTATCTTTTCAGGGATCTCGTACAAAAATCGCTGTAGGAGGGTAGATTGAAATTTGCTGCACGAAAAATGAAAATTGATACTGATCCTCTTAGGCAAGATGAGGCTTTGTTTCTTGACCCTGTTGACATCAACATGGTAGAAATTACTCAGTTTCCTGATGATGATATGGTTGAAGAGGGTATTGGAGAAAGTGTTGATGTCGACTTAGCTGATGTGTACTCAAGGCCTGAGGAGAACTTGCTAGACTTCCTTTACCGCTGTAAGAACAAAGGTTCACAAGCTTGCTTATGTCCTAGGTGTGGCGCCTTGACTGACAAAATAGCTGCTAAAAATTTCTAGAAGCTGCAGTTAGAAAAGAACAAGGGCAAGTCGTACAATCAAAGGTTCCCTATGCCAAAAGACCCAAGAAGAATTGTGGGAAACTCCCATGCCAAACCAAGAAGTTATATTCCTTCAGCAAAAGCTCCTAACGGTACTTGGATTAAGCCTCAAGGGAGAAGGGGGAACCAATTGATGGTGCTATTGGTAGAGACCTAAACAAAGGAAAGTCGGTTATTAACTACCGACATGAGTTTAAGTCTGAGAGGAAAAGTCATATTTCTAAAAATTACATGGGCAAGAATCCCATGACTCGAACTCAATGGAGACGCTTCCAGCGTCGAAAGCAGGCTGAGAGGTAAGCATCTGCTGGCCAGATTGCTGCAAATAAAGATGGCAATCAGAAGAAGTATAAAGTGAAGGTCGATTCCTATGCAAAAGAATGAATCAAAGTGTTCGTGAGTCGACCCGTTGCTAAGTGTTATGAAGAAGCTACTGGCAATTTTGAGTCCGGGTCTGAAGAGAGTTTAAATATCTTAGTTAACTTGGTATCAATTCTGCCAGCAGAATATGATTGCTTAACTGAAGTGGAAGATTCAGCAGACGCTGATGCTGAGAGATGGCTTTGCACAAGCCAACATGTTACTTTGTGATGAATAATGGCTCGATTGAGAACCAAGATGCGTTCTTTGAAAGACCAGATATGGCCATGAAGAGCCATTTGAAGCCTCTTTTAATAAGGGCTAAGCTTGAAGGGATGGCTATCAACAAGGTGCTGGTAGACTGTGGTGCTACGGTAAACATTATGTCACACCACCTATTGCATAAAATTGGTAAATATGACACCGATGTTAAATATCATAACATGGTCTTATCAGACTACGAAGGAAGGACTAGAAATACTATGGGTGTAATCCAAGTTGATATTACTGTCGACTCCGTTACTAGGACAACTATATTCATGGTGATTCAAGGCAAGCCAAGTTACAACCTCTTTGTAGGGAGGGAATGGTTGCACGGTGTGGGGGTTGTACCATCTTCTATGCACCAGCATTTGGTTATTTGGAGGGAAGATGGTATTGTCGAGAACATTGAAGCTGATCAAGGATATTTTAGGGTAGACGTGAACAATGTCGACAAGAATCAATTTGACAGGAAATTAGCTAACATTTCCCCATGTCAACCTGCTGAAGATGTGTATGCCAACCTTGATGAGCCATTTGTTTCGTTGAAGTTACATGAGACCCATGGTTTTATATGGGATGTGGAACGTCTTGAGGATCCATACTGTGACAACCGGCCGACAGGATGGGGAGATATATGATGTCTGAGCTAGATGCTCTGAAAAGGGTTTCGGCGTATATTTCCGAAAGTAAAATAAATTTGGCGCTAGAGGCTGAAGAAAATATGGCTGTCGAAGCCAATAAGACACAAATTCTGAATGAAGGAGCTACTTTGGCTATTGAGCCAAAGCCACCAGATAAAAAAGAGGTGGTCAAAGAAAACGTTGATAATCAGTGTCTGGACTGCATATATGACGAAGAGCCCTTAGGCTTCAAAAAGGATCTGATGGCACCAGAAAGAATGCAACCACGAGACCCTTTAGAAGAAATAGATCTTGGCGAAAAGGGGGATAAAAGACAAACTTATATCAGCGCCAACATCTACCAAAAGTTAAAGTCTGAGCTAATATCTTTGTTAAAAGAATTTAAAGATTGTTTTGCTTGGGACTATAACGAAATTCCAGGTTTAAGCAGGGATTTGGTCGAACTAAAATTACCAATAAAAGCTGGAAAGAAACCAGTGAAGCAGATGCCCAGACGCTTCGCTCTAGCAATAATGTCGAAAATCAAAGAGGATATAGAAAGACTCCTCAAAAGCATATTCATAAGAACTGCAAGGTATGTCGACTGGTTGGAAAACATAGTGCTAGTAATTAAGAAAAATGGAAAATTAAGAGTGTGCATCGATTTTAGAGATTTAAATGTTGCCACTCCTAAAGATGAATATGTTATGCCTGTGGCAGAAATGTTGGTCAACTTTGCTGCCGGTTTTGAATATTTAAGTATGCTTGATGGTTATTCTGGTTATAACCAAATTTTGATTGCAGATGAAGATGTGCCGAAGACGGCGTTCATTGCCCAGGGGCACTGGGAACCTATGAATGGGTTGTCATGCCATTCGGTTTGAAAAATTCTGGAGCAACATATCAAAGGGTAATGAATTCTATGTTCCATGATTTTATTGAAGATTTCATGCAAGTTTATATTGATGATATTGTAATAAAGTCGAACAGTAAATCGATTCATCTACAACACCTTCGAAAGTCTTTTGAAAGGATGAGGAAATATGGATTAAAAATGAATCCATTAAAATGTGCTTTTTGGGTGTAGGCATGTGATTTTATTGGCTTTGTGGTGCATAAAAAGGGCATAGAAGTGAATCAAAGCAAGACCAAAGCCATCATGGACGTCAAGCCTCCGTCGACCAAAAAGGAACTTCAGTCTTTGTTGGGCAAGATAAATTTCCTAAGGAGGTTTATATCCAACTTAAGTGGAAAAACCAAAGTATTTTCACCACTACTTCGACTGAAGAATGAGGATTTCGTTTGGCAAGAGGAGCATCAAGAGGCTTTCGACAAAATCAAAGACTACCTAGTGAAGCCTCCAATATTGGCACCTCCTGTTAGACATAGGCCTATGAGGTTATATATTGCAGCCTCAAATTCAACTATAGGAAGCATGTTAGCCCAACAGGATGAAAAAGGTTTCGAGAGACCTGTATATTATCTTAGTCGAATGCTTAATGATCCTGAAACTAGGTATAATGATATAGAAAAACTATTCCTTTGCTTGTATTTCTCTTGTATTAAATTAAAGCAATATATAAAGCCTGTTGATGTGTATGCATCTTCTCATTTCGATATTATTAAGCACATGTTGTCCAAACCGATTTTACATAGTCAAATTGGTAAATGGGCTTTAGCATTAACAAAGTATTCTCTGACTTACGTGCCCTTAAAATCAATGAAGGGACAAGTGGTGGAAGATTTCTTGGTCGACCATTAAATGGTTGGTATGCCTCAAAATTATGTAGATCTAGCGCCATGGAAATTATACTTTGATGGTTCTAGCCATACAAATGGAGTTGGAATAGGAGGAATTATAATTTCCCCCAGTGGAATTCCAACAGAGTTTAAGTATAGAATCAACGGTATATGTACAAATAATGAAGCAGAATACGAGTCTTTAATAACATGACTTAAACTATTGGTAGAATTATGGGCAAGGAACATCAAAATTATGGGAGACTCTGAATTAGTAATTAAACAAGTATCAAAGGAATACAGATGTGTTAAAGAAAATTTAATCATGTATTTTATGATTAATATTAGATTGTTAAAGAAATTTAAACAAGTGAGTATTCGACACATACCTCGACCAAAGAATGAAGAGGCTAACGACCTAGTACAAGAAGCTTCAGGATACAAGAAAGACCAAAATGAGGAACTTATTCAGGTAAGAGAGAAAGTTCGAGCAACTTGGTTATCTCCTTCAGATTTGTCAATAATAATGTTAGAGGCTGTAGATGCCGAAATTTTTTTAGATTTTAACTGTTGACAATGGGCAAGAGAATGATTGGCGAAAGCCATTGGCTGATTATCTATGCACCTCTACAGGGTCGACAGATCGTAAGATCAAGTATCTCCCCCTCAGTTATGTTTTGATAGGGAACGAATTATTTAAGAAAACTGTTGAAGGAATATTGCTTAAATGCCTTGGATAAAGTGAGGCATATGTAGCAGTGTCAAATGTGCATAGTGGAGCATGTGGCTCACATCAAGCAGGACACAAAATGAAATGGCTTTTGGTGCGTTCAGGCGTCTATTGGCCTTCAATACTAAAAGATTGCATCGAATTTGCTAAAGGTTGTCAAGAATTCCAAGTGCATGGGGGCATACAACATGTTCCTGCAAGTGAATTACATGTAATTATAAAACCCCGACCATTCAGAGGATGGTCTTTAGATGTGATTGGAGAAATAAAACAAGCGTCATCAAAACAACAAAGGTACATTTTAGTTGGTATTGATTATTTTACAAAATGGGTTGAGGCAGTAGCCTTAACAAATGTCGATCAAGAAGTTGTTATTGATTTTATACAAAATTACATCATATGTCGATTTGGGATTCCAAAAACAATTACAACCTGTGATCGGTGGGAACGAGAACTGACTGTTTTTTAATATGCTGGTTCGCGTTTGCGTTTGTTTTCAAAAAGTTTCGCGGTAAGCAAGAGTCGCCACCGTCTTTTATTTTATCCAACAAGGGAAAGGACAAAAGCACAGAAAAAATTCCTTTTCGAGAATGTTTCTCGGGTTCGGGAGGTAGATTATAGAAAGGGAAGGTGTTAGCACCCTTTCTATCTGTGGTTATCCACGGGCTCTTAGGTACTTGCTCACTATGTTTTCAAAAGGTTTTCTTTTCTTTGTGATTGTGGGTTTTGAAAAGAGTTTTGTTTTTGATGAAAGTGTAAGTGCGAAAAGTTTTTGTTTTGTTTTAAAAGAGAGCAAGTACTTAAGAATATCTACCTACTCAAAAAGGAATTAAACTGTGCAACTGTCCTTTAGACAGTGCTATCCCACTATTGAGGAGTAGGTAGCACCGTCGTTGGAGTTTTTCGGGTCAATTCGATTTGAGGGACTTATGGTCACTAAAGCAACGTTAGGACACTTTAGTGGTAATCCTAATGTCTTAGATCATTTTTATCGAGGCAACCATTTCGAGGCAACTTATGATCTTGGGACAAAAAGGACGACCTCTAAAACATCCTATACTTAATGACCACATTTGAGGCAACCAAATGAGGTGTACCCTAGGAGTGGCATGTGCAAGTGTGTCAATTTTCAGTTTATATTATCTTTGTATTGTTAGGTGTTCTACAATTTGTTTTTAGATCTTGTCATACAATCCTAGTTAGCATACATCTAAGCAGTTAATATATATACAGGAATTTAAAGTGAAGAAACTGTAAATACTACACTATTACAAGGCTTCGGGGAGGGGATTATTTACATGTCCAAAATTGGGGGAATAATAAGCAGTTACAATAAAATAAACGCGCATGAAACTTAAAAAAATCCTAAGCATATAATCTTTTTGTTGTTTTATTTTATATTTTTGAGAAAATGCCAAATATTCAGTTAAGTCAAATTTAATTAATTAAAAAAAGTACTGATTAAAATTTATTCTAAAACAAACCTAATATTTTTTTGCATTTTTTTTTGTTTATGAAAATGATTAAATCTTAAACAACTCCTAAATCTACTGATTTTAAAAAATTGAAGAAAATGAGTTAAAGTGATTAACTAAATTAAATCCTAATTCTAAGTTATTTATTTTTTATGATTTTTTTATGTTGATTAAAACTAAAACTAAAAGGAATAAACAGAAACAAAACAAACAGAGTACAAATGGGCCAGGCAGCAAAATAAGAAAAAAAAATGTAATTCTGGAGGCCTGGGTCGAAAAGGATGCAGGCTGTCTTTCGACCCAGTGAAGAGGTTGGATCGAAGGTGCATGAGGGGCTGCACTCTGAGGGGGTTCGATCTGGACATGTCATCTTTCGAACTGGAAGTCCTGGGTCCAGTTCGAAGCTAAACTGTTGAGCTTCGAAGCTCTGAACAAGAAGCTGAGCATGAGGTTCCTGCAAAACGAAACACATATTAAAATTCTAGGGGGGACTTAACCCCCCTGGTTCGAATCTCCTCTTATTCGCACCTGCTGAACCTGGGTCTGGGTTTGTTTTATCCTGGGATTCGAAGGATAAACTCAGATTGTGCCTAAGCAATGGCACAATCTCAACTCTGCACTGTAGCTCACATGAAGCACATTAAATCATTCACAAACAGAAATAAAAATATGAATATGCAATCGAAATGAATTTGAGAGTGAGCTTGAGATTAGATTTTTTTCTTTTACCAAACAGAGGTGCTTCGACCTGTAGTTCTGAGGGGGGAGGTGTTCGCTGGGTGGCAGCTTTGGCTTTGAAAATTTTGGGCAGCGTCTCTCCAAGTTCTCTATTTTTCTGTATCTTTTTTTCGTCCCTTTTGCAGCATTTGTGAATTCTTTATATAGAGGGGGTGAAGGGGACAGGAAGACAAAGGTTTAAATGACCTTGATTATGTGTTTTGACAGCCATGAAGGAGGATTCGTAACATTAATTGTGTGTTTGAAAGCCATGAATAAGAGTTGTAACATTGGCTAAACACATGGGAACTTGTCCCTGTTTGAATTTTGAATGACATGCAGCTGGCCTTCGAATGCTCCCTTTCGAATGGGCTGATGGCCTCCTTCGAAGGCTCCCTTTCGAATGGTCTGATGGCCTCCTTCGAAGGCTCCCTTTGAATGCTTCTTCGAATGGACCTTTTTTGAATTCCAATCGAAGGACATTGTTATAATGCCAATCGAAGTACTTGTCCATAATGCCAATCGAAATGCTCCTTCAGAATGCAAATCTAAGTGCTCCTTCAGAATGCCAATCGAAAGGTATTTCAGAATGCCAATCGAAGTGCTCCTTCAGAATGCCAATTGAAAGGTCTTTCAGAATGCCAATCGAAGTGCTCCTTCAGAATGCCAATCGAAATGCTTAAAGCAACACTCAAAAATTTTCCTTTTCCTTAGGCAAGAGTTTGTGATCAACCATGCAAGGGGAAGGCTTTGGGAAACATGAGAGGGCAAATTTTGGGGTGCAACAGTTGCCCCTGTTCAATTTTCTTAAACCTGAGGATATAGATTGGCTTTCGAGCCTTTCGTGATCCGAGGGTGGAAGATAATTGAACACTAGAGTGCCCAGAAATTTGCACTCGCATGGTGAAGTATCAGCATTGTGATGTCAGGAATGGGCTTACAGATGCCATTTGGAGATTGTTGGCAGGAGGATGGGCTTATAGATGCTATTTGTAGGGGTGTCGATCGCATAAGAGATTCCTTAGCGAGAACTTGCGTATCTGTTGTTGTAGAAGATTCCACTGGGGAAGTCTAACTTCGTTGAGATTTAGGAACCTGCCTGTACTTCAACTGGGAGAATGCCTCAGCTGAGTTTTAAGAACCTGTTCATAATTCAATTGGGGGGAAACATCTTCATCAAGATCTAGGAACTGTCTCATGCTCAATGGAATAAACCGCTGAGGTTATAGAACTTGTCCACACTATGACGGAGCAAAACATCAAGATCTAGGAACTGACTCGTGCTCAATGGAGTATACCGTTGAGGTTATAGTACTCGTCCACATTATGACGTAGGGAAACATCTTCATCAAGATCTAGGAACTGTCTCGTGCTTAATGGAATAAACCGCTGAGGTTATAGAACTTGTCCACACTATGATGTAGGGAAACATCTTCATCAAGATCCAGGAACTGTCTCGTGCTCAATGGAGTAAACCGCTGAGGTTATAGAACTTGTCCATACTATGACGGAGGAAAACATCAAGATCTAGGAACTGACTCGTGCTCAATGGAGTATACCGTTGAGGTTATAGTACTCGTCCACACTATGACGTAGGGAAACATCTTCATCAAGATCTAGGAACTGTCTCGTGCTCAATGGAATAAACCGCTGAGGTTATAGAACTTGTCCATACTATGACGTAGGGAAATATCTTCATCAAGATCCAGGAACTGTCTCGTGCTCAATGGAGTAAACCGCTGAGGTTATAGAACTTGTCCACACTATGACGGAGGAAAACATCAAGATCTAGGAACTAACTCGTGCTCAATGGAGTATAGCGCTGAGGTTATAGTACTCGTTCACACTATGACGTAGGGAAACATCTTCATCAAGATCCAGGAACTGTCTCGTGCTCAATGGAGTAAACCGCTGAGGTTATAGAACTTGTCCACACTATGACTGAGGAAAACTGTAGAGATTGAGAACCTTATCTGAAAATTCAACTGATGATAATTCAATTGAGATTTAAGAACTGGTCAGATCTTCGACTAAGCTGAGAACTTAACTGCATTTTTCCTGAAAGGTAAAGGTCAGTCATATGCAATGCATGATATGGATCAGGCAATGATGTTCTCAAAATAAATGAGATTGTATTCGTATGATGCGTATATGTATGTATCATGATGTATGGGAATGTGATGTTTTAGCTGGGGAAAACAAATCCCAGAGCTGCTGGCGAATAGAGTTGAGTTCTTCGTTTCCGCTGGGGATGATGAACGAAGATGATTGTGAGAATAAACCTGCAAGAGAGAAGAACTCTGTTGGGGAATTACTCTGCGGGATAATACTCTATGGGTAAGAGATACTCTGTTGGGGATTATAAACTCCGCCGGGGACTCCGCTGATAAGCTCTGTTGGGGATTTTGACGATAAACTCCGCTGGGGATTATAAACTCCGCCGGGGACTCCGCTGATAAGCTGTGTTGGGGATTTTGACAATAAACTCCGCTGGGGATTGATTACCATTGCTGGTGATATTGAATCTGTTGAGGATAGAAATCCTGCTTGGGGAAAGAAAGAACTTCGCTGGGGATGACTTTTCAGTTGCAACTTGCTGGGGATAACCTTCTGAAATTGGCTGGGGAGATTTATTTTGTACTCTGCAGGGGATAAGCTTCCAGAATCTACTGGGGAAGATGATTCAACTCCATTGGGGAAGCTTTTTAGAATGCGCTGGGGAAATGGCTCCACTGGGGGTGTCTTGCATTCTGCCGGGGAACATTCTTATATTCCGTTGAGGAATATTTAAGACTGCCAGGGATACTCTTATGTTTGTTGGGGGATATCCTTATACTCCGCCGGGGAATATTAAGACCTTCTGGGGGATACCCAACCTTTTTAGCGCTGATGGTGGATGAGCTCTGCTTGGGGGGAGCATTGTTGATTTGTTCATAGTTGCAAGTCTCAGCTGGGAGAGCCACCATTGTTGTCTTTCTCTGGGGGAGTGAAAGTATCTTAGCCATATTCTTCAGCTGAATATATACCTTGGTACCTGGTGGACAAAGCAATTAGACTGCTCATACAAATCTTATTGCCCTGTTTCTGATATCACCCGTAATTAGTCCTTTGTTTCGCATGTAAATATTTATGAGCAGCAATTTAATGTCAAATGCATATATCAAAAATGAACATTGGACGTTCTTTGCAAAACAAAATAGATAAAGGAAAAACAATTTGAAATTTGTTTGAAAATGAGTTTGTATTGACTTTGAAGTTTGGCCTGTAAATAGGCGTTTTGTACAAGAGGATGACGTCCTAGTAAGAGAACGCCGCCGAACAAATAGAATTTATACAATTTGTGAAAACAAAACAGCTATGTGAATAATCCCACTGGGTTCCAACTCTGCTATTGCCTTTATATCTCCAAGCATCTTATCACTTTGTTGCTTAGTTGAAGGTGAATCTGATTGACTGGCGTCGTCCGAGCCTGATAGTTGATACCGAAGTCCGGATGCGAGGTGATCCAATGAGACATAGTATTACGCTTTAATCCATAACTTTTGCCTGAACCGCCCTTTTGGGTTTTCAGTCCACCAGGATACCCATTTTTGCCCAAGCCGCCTTTTCAGGTTTTCGACTTGCTGGGTGTACAGATTTTTTTATTTTCATCCCTTATTTTTGCCCGAACCCTTTTGGTTCGCCGGGAAGCCCTTATTTTTTCCTAGGCTAGTCAACCTGTGATCGGTGGATCTGGAACTGACTGTTTAAAGCTGGTTTCGCGAAATGTCGCGGTAAGCAAGAGTCGCCACCGTCTTTTATTTTCTCCAACATGGGAAGGACAAAAGCACAGAAAAATTCCTTATTGAGATTAGTTCTCGGTTCGGGAGGTAGATTATAGAAAGGGAAGGTGCTAGCACCCTTTCTATCCATGGTTATCCATGGGCTCTTAGATACTTGCTCATTGTGTTTTCAAAATGTTTGTTTGCTTTTCAAGGTGAGTGGGTTTTGAAAAAAAGTTTCGTTTGAAAAATCTCTAAGTAACTCTTGTATCGGTCCTCAAGAGTGTATGAAAAATTTGTTTGAAAACTTTTAGAAAGTGTAGGTGTGAAAAGTAGTTTGTTTTTGAAAAGAGCAAGTATCTATGAGAATCTACCTACCCTAAGGAATTCGTCTGTGTAAATGTCCTTTAAAGTAATGCCATCCCACCATTGAGAGGTAGGTAGCACCACCGTTGGAGGTGTTAGGGTCAATTCGAGGTTCGGGACATGGTGATCACCAGAGCAATGGGAAGACACCTTAGAAGCTACCCTCATGCCAGGTTCCCGGATCATGAGGACTTACTAAGACATCCTCTACTCGACGATCACCTTTCGAGGGGCAAGGCAACAGTGAAGCGTACCCTAGGGGTGGTGTGTGAGTTGTGTGTCATTTTCAGTTTATTGTTTGTCTTGTCATGCATTGGTGATCTACGTTTTGGTTTTATTTTTTTTGAGCATTCATTCTTTCATGCTTTGTTTAACAGTTAAAAATTTGCGGAAAAGTAAATCTAAAGCTATTACAAATGGCGCGGGTCCACATCGCCAAAATTATCCAGGACCCGATTTGACAGAAAGTAAATAAAGAAATTAAAAAGTGCGAGAAGTAACTACAAGGCTTCGGGAGAGGTACATAATTATTTAAACGACATAAAATAAATATGCGAAATTAAATCGAAACGAGGGCGTTGGACCCTTTAAGGGATTAAGATCATTAAGTTAAAATAATTAAATTAAATAAATAAAAAAAAGAGAACTTATTTTTTCATGTTTTTTTTGTATTTATGACATTAAAGAAAATTAAATTAATTAAAAGTCAAGTAATTAATTCTAATTCTAATTGTTTTTAATTTATTAAAGAAAATGCATTAAAGTTAAAACCTAGAATTAAAACTAATTAATTATAAAATTTATTTACAAAATTAATGGTTGATGACAAAATATTTAATTCATTAAAAAAAAAAGGGAAAAGAGTATTAAAGACCTATTTTTGTTATTTTTTGGTTTATTATGAAAAAGAATTAAATTACCTAAAGTTAAATCTAAATTAATTACATGCGAATTTATTTATGAAAATTAATACTAAAATAAAATTATTATTTATTTTTATCTTTTCTGATTTTTTGTGTTTTTTATATTTTGTAAAAAAAAAATAACTAATTAAATTAAAACAGTAAGGAAAATAATAATTGAAAACAAAATATAAAAAAAAGAAAATTGCAAACCAGGGGGGGTGGAAGTCCCAAATTAGGAGGTCAAGTCCAAGCAATTCTGGCCCAGTTAAGCATGGCCCTTCTGACTTTTTGCATGACACGTGTGGCAACGTTGACTAAGGTTCATTGTGTCCTTCAATCCTGCGCCTTTGATTTGAATCTCTTGGATGCGTGTATGTTTGATTATTGAGGATGCATGGTGTGTCTATGTTACTGAAGCTGCATTGGAAACGTTATTGAAAAATAATATAGAAATTATTGAAGACCTGGGGTTCGAACCCAGGTCTTGAGTTTTGCCAATCTTTATGCTTGCCGTCTGTGCCAACTGCGCATTGTTAATATATGATAATAATCAAATAATATAAAAGAGAAAACAAGGTTAGTGGGAGTCAGCGCGCGAATTTTCAAACGCACCAACCATCGTTCGCCACGAGGTCATCGTCCTCATTGTTTTATTTTTTTTTGAAACGAGAACGCATTGGCCACGGTTTTCTACACGTTGCAGAAGGGGTCCTTTGAGAAAATAGCGATTAGCTCTCCTCAGCATATAAATTCAGCGCGATGAGTGTCTCTTCTTCGTCTCAACTCACTGAATCCATCCATGACATTGTAGTGGTCGAATTTTACGTTATTAGGAAACCCCTAATTGGGAACCCAAGAAACCCTAAACTGCATCAATGGCAAAATCACGTATATAGCACAAAAATGCAATCAATCTGTATGGTTAGTTTCAGAAGCTCATAACAAACATGATTCCATGAATAGAATGCTGTAAAAATGCTTAAAATGTGATATACGATTATGGAATTTTTCCTGTACAGTTCATGCTCGATATACCAGTTTTTGGAGTTTGAATGGGTGTTTTTGATTGGAACACGTTCAGGAAGACTTGAGGAAGCTATTGGAAAAGTTTTTGTGTCTTGAATCGCCTTGTACCAATGATTTCCGAATTGAGATTTTTGTGTAAAAATGTGAGTTTGTATGCAGCAATAGGGCGCAGCTTGTTGTGTAAAAATGGTTTGTGTTCACTTCTATATCCCTTAGGCAATGTGTATGAATGATCATTATAGCCAATAAAGCCTGGCATTGATGTGTTGGATTTTCACATAAACCACCATAACCATCTTTCCATTTTTGATTCAAATTTGAATTTTTGCCTTGTTTAAGCCTTAGCACGAAAAATGGTAGGCACATAATGATGCTTCAAGGTTAATTAAGGCCAAATATTCCCTCTTAAATCAATTTTTGAATTTCTTTTGATTTTAAAAGATTTAAAACTAATTAAATCCAATAAAAATCAATAAAAATGAAAAAATTAATAAAAAAATCTGAAATAAAAGGTGGGACACGTGGGAAGCATGGCCAAGTCAATTCAAGTGGAAAAAGTGGGCCCCTTTTGTCAAAAATGAGATTTCAAGGATAAATGATTTTGGCCATTTCACAAAAATTTCCCAACTTCTCCAATGCATAACTTGCTAAATTTTTAATCTTTGCTCATGTTCTTGGACATTTTAGAAAGGTCTTGAAGTCCTATAAACAATGTCCTTGGTCCCATGTCATTTTGATTTATCAATCTCAAGTTATGGCCTTTGACTTAAAGTCCCTTTTTGTTGACTTTTGAAAATGACCTATAATGTTGAAATTGATAACTTTTTGTGAGAGCATTTCTTGGACTTTAAGTATGAAGATGAGTTGTAGGAAATGTCTTTCTCTTCAAAATGAGCTTTGGATGGAATTTTTCTGATGATCCATGTGAAAGTTATGCCTTGGTCAATTTCAGTTGACTTTTTCAACTGTCCAAAAATAGAAACTTTTGCATCTTGATGATTTTTGAGCCAAATTTTGAGAATCATGATCAAGCATTGATCAAATGATGTTTGTGGCTTCAAAATGAGATGTTGACCAAAAATTTGAACTTTTGACTGTCAAATGACCATTTTGCCCCTACAGTTGACTGTAGTGTAATTAGGGTTTTTGACTGTGCAATTTTGTGCTGAAAGTCTTGAAACTTGATATGAGGATGCTTGAACATATTTGTAGGCATGTGAGACTTGATTGGGCCCTTGAAAACTTCATTTTCTTGATCAGAACAAAAACCCTAATCTTGACTGTTCAGGAGGCCCTTGCACTGTGCAACCCTTGGGGAGATTTGAAGCTTGACTTGGCAATTTCTTGGAGAATATGGGAGGGAAAATTTTGGGGTACAACAGTTGCCCCTGTTCAATCTTCTTAGACCTGAGGATGCAGATTGGCTGACGCGCCTTTCGTAATCCGAGGGTAGAAGATGATTGGACACTAGAGTGCCCAGAAATTTGCGCTCACATGTTAGCAGTGTGATGTGGGAATGGGCTTATAGATGCCATTTGGAGATTGCTGGAATAGGATGATGGGCTTATAGATGCCATCTGGATGTTGATCGCGTAAGAGATTCCTTAGCGAAAACCTGCATACCTGCAAAAGAAAAATGAGTACCTGACACGCTGCAAGAACTGGTTTTCAGATGTTTGGCATAGATATGTCCTGACTGGTTACAGGAGCTGGGTCTGGAGCTTCAAAAGATGATGAATGAACCAGGGATGGTTGCTACCTTAGCATGAATGGTAAGAGAACCTTGGGTGACTTTAACTTCAACAACGCTCGTTGAGAAAATCTTGGTGGGAATTACCATCTTCGCAGTATCGGGAAGAAAACCATAGGCAATCATAATCTGAAAGGGAATTATCACCTCACTCACCGTTGGAGAGGGACCCATAGGAAAAGGAATTATCACCTCACTCACCGTCGGAGAGGGGAACATCTGAAAAGGACTTACCACCTCACTCACCGTCGGAGAGGGGACCAGGAGATTATCACCTCGCTCACCGTCGGAGAGGGAAACATCTGAAAAGGAATTACCACCTCATGCACTGTCGGAGAGGGGACCATAGGAGACTATCACCTCACTCATCGTTGGAGAGGGAAACATCTGAAATAACTTCTACTGAGTCTTCATCAGAAAAATCTGTTGGGAGTCGATTTAGCTGGACTAGAGAAGGCCTTTGACTGGATAAGCATCAGGAAAATCTTAGGGTCGATTTAACTGAACCGGTCTAGGTCTTGAAATATCTTCAACTGGCTAAGCATCAGGGAGATCTTAGGGTCGATCTGACTGAACCAGAGAAGGCCTTTGACTGGATAAGCATCAGGAAAATCTTAGGGTCGATTTAACTGAACCGGACAAGGTCTTGGAATATCTTCAACTGGATAAGCATCAGGGAGATCTTAGGGTCGATCTGACTGAACCAGAGAAGGCCTTTGACTGGATAAGCATCAGGAAAATCTTAGGGTCGATTTAACTGAACCGGACAAGGTCTTGAAATATCTTCAACTGGATAAGCATCAGGGAGATCTTAGGGTCGATCTGACTGAACCAGAGAAGGCCTTTGACTAGATAAGCATCAGGAAAATCTTAGGGTCGATTTAACTGAACCGGACAAGGTCTTGAAATATCTTCAACTGGATAAGCATCAGGGAGATCTTAGGGTCGATCTGACTGAACCAGAGAAGGCCTTTGACTGGATAAGCATCAGGAAAATCTTAGGGTCGATTTAACTGAACCGGACAAGGTCTTGGAATATCTTTAACTGGATAAGCATCAGGGAGATCTTAGGGTCGATCTGACTGAACCAGAGAAGGCCTTTGACTGGATAAGCATCAGGAAAAATCTTAGGGTCGATTTAACTGAACCGGTCTAGGTCTTGAAATATCTTCAACTGGATAAGCATCAGGGAGATCTTAGGGTCGATCTGACTGAACCAGAGAAGGCCTTTGACTGGATAAGCATCAGGAAAATCTTAGGGTCGATTTAACTGAACCGGACAAGGTCTTGGAATATCTTCAACTGGATAAGCATCAGGGAGATCTTAGGGTCGATCTGACTGAACCAGAGAAGGCCTTTGACTGGATAAGCATCAGGAAAATCTTAGGGTCGATTTAACTGAACCGGACAAGGTCTTGGAATATCTTCAACTGGATAAGCATCAGGGAGATCTTAGGGTCGATCTGACTGAACCAGAGAAGGCCTTTGACTGGATAAGCATCAGGAAAATCTTAGGGTTGATTTAACTGAACCGGTCTAGGTCTTGAAATGTAGCTTGAGAACTTAACTGGATCTTTCCTGAAAGGTAAAGGTCAGTTATATGCAATGCATGATATGAATCAGGCAATGATGTTCTCAACATAAATGAGACTTGTATGATATGATGTGTCTATGCATGTTATAATGATGTATGTGATGTTTTAAATATGTTTTTGTATAGGAAAGTGAATCCTTGACGGGTGCCGGGAAGTCGTATCCTGGGCTGATGTTAGAGAATAGATTTTGCTTCCGCTGGGGATGATAACTGCAAGAATACCGGTAGGAGAAGATGACTCCGTTGCGGGATAATCTTGGCAAATGAAGGATTCCGCGGGGAGAAAAGATACTCTAGCGACCATGCTGGGAAGCAATACTCTGTGGGAAGAGGGATGCCTCGCTGGGTGTTGATAATAGTTTGCTGGGGATAGGAAGACTTTGTCGACGACGCTCTTTCCGTGGCTTTTGGCTGAGGATAACCCAGTTATATCCTGTTAAGGAAATAACTCTTTAAATAAAGCCGGGCGACGCGTTCGTGCTCTGCGAGGGGATAAGCTTCCAGAATTTACTGGGGATAAGCTTACTGCTTGGGGAGATGAATTTCAACTTCTTGGGGAAGCTGGATTGGATTCTCCTGGGGAAATTTTGAGATGCATCAGGGGAAGTGACACCACGGAATGTTTGATATACCGCCGGGGAACAATCTTTAGACCAAGACTGCCGGGGATGCTTGTTAAGAATGCATGTATTGCTGGGGAATGTTGAGATCTGCTGGAGGACACCCAACTTCCTTAAGATTTGGTAACTTTGCTTGGAGAAGAGTGCACTGACTTGCTGACTCTCTCTCTGGGGAATTGAGACATGCTGGTTATGTTCTTCCGCTGAACCCATCTTGGTACCTTGGAGGATGGAACAACTAGATTGCCTGGACAACTCATTATTGCCCCTGTTTCTGAGGTGGGTGAGGAAGACCTGTGAGGTGCTGATAGTTGTTGAGGGTCAAACCTTCTTCTGATAGGCAGGTGATAAGATGACAGGACATAGTCGTACGCTTTTGATCCCTAACTTTTGCCTGGACCGCCCTTTCGGGTTTTCAGTCCACCGGGATACCCATTTTTGCCCAAGCCGCCTTTTCAGGTTTTCGACTTGCCGGGTGTACAGATTTTTTTTCATTTCATCCCTTCATTTTGCCCGAACCCTTTTGGTTCGCCGGGAAGCCCTTACTTTTGCCTAGGTATGTCAACCTAGCGGGTCTTTGATTATGCGTAGTATCTTTTTGACTATGTCCGTTCTCAGAAAGTAGGGAGTTACCCCTGTTAGAAGTGTTTTGCCATGCCATCAGAAGATGTTTGATTAGGCAAGATTCGTTGTTGGGATGCCCCAAGTGACTTAGGCGGAGATTTGCCCCAGACTATTTGGCCTTTGAGAGATTCTCTGAATCTTGATTGGACTGCCCCAGATAATGGACACTGGCCATGTCTGCCCCTTGGTTGGAAGTGCTTCTGTTCATTAGGTATTCATCGTGCGAATTTCCCTGCTGTTCAAACAAAAAGTCATATGCAAACAAAGTTATGTTAAAAATGCAAAGCTTATGTCTGTCTTGAAGATTTTGAAAATGCATTCTTTTCATAAAACAAGTAAATGTTTGTAAAACGTGATGTCAACTCCGTATTTACCGTAGGCCTTAAGGAGTCAGGATACCTTTCGTAACAGTATGCTTTCGAACTAACCCATGCTTCAGCTAGGAGTTTTAAGGGTTATAACGTGGCCTGGTTCACGGTTTAAGAAACAAAGGATAAAGGCTCAAATTTTATTTGTACCCACCCGCTCTTCGTGATGTTCTCCAAACCTAAACTCAGTTGATCATACGTTAGACCTTGTTTGAATCTTTGCTCTGATTTTCCGGTGATGATTCGGATGTTGATAACTTATTTTGAATAGGCAGTCATTCCTTTCTTGTTGAGGGTTGGTAAGACCTCTTTCTTGTCTGATTTTTTTTTGTTATCCCTTTCTTTTTTTGCCTGAACTGTTTCCTTTTTTTTTTTGGAATTACAGTCAGCGGGATGCCCCAGTTTTGTAAGTCTCCTTCGTGGGTTTTGACTTAATGGGGTTTTTTTTTTAGAAGTAATGACTGCCTTTCTTTATTGATTATTCGGAACCATCACTGTCTTCTTTTTTGTAAGGACCTCTTTGGTGCCATTCGTTATGCACTTGGATCAACTGAGAAACTACCCTGCCCCAGGTTATGATTAAGGGTTTTAAATTTCGAAAAGAAAAACTCCTACTTCTTTGGCTCAGAGGGGTTGACGAGGGATTATCATCCTTATAACTCCAGTGTTTAGGGATTGAAACAATGCATGTACCTCATCAGCGGGGTCTGTTCAAAAGCATACTGTAAAGATCGCGGTATCGTTTTCGTCATCCTCCCTCAAGAGGCTTAGAATTATTAATTGAGAGTTGACATCAGAAAAAATATGAAGATAATTTGCATTTAGTGAATACGAATATATTGTTTCAGAACAGACATATGCGATGCATTAATGAAATAACAATGTTTAACATGAGTAAATGTTTGAACAAAAGAAAATTGCAACTTGAACATTCGAATGAACAAAAGTTTTCCAGTCTCAGGATTTGTCACTTCAAATGGTGAGTCTTGCAGGGGTAGTAGAAGAACTCGGCCTGACCATCTTGGGTGAATTTCACTGCTCCTTCGTCAATCAGGTCCTGAATCTTGTTCTTCAGAGACCAGCAGTCGGCAGTGTCGTGTCCAGGACTATCAGAGTGATATGCACACCTTTTGTTGGGATGATAGTTAGGAGCAAAGATGTTGGGGTTCCGGGGAGGAGCCCTTAATGTAATCAGATTCAACCTCAGCAGGTGTTGCAGTTCTTGAAACAAAGGCATGTTGAGCTGGGTGAACTGCCTCTTGGACCTGCTTGGCCTACTCAGATCAACCTGTTACTCTGGGCGAGGTTGTAGTTGGACCTGTGAGGTAGTAGCAATTTGGAGAGTTCTATTCTTCACCATGCCAGGTTCTTGTCCTCTTGGAAGCTGATCAAAGACCTAGTCCCTGACTTGGGCAGGTTGCTTCATATGGTGTCTCTCTTGGTGGAGCTGACTGATCATGGTCCTCAACTCTTCTTGCTCCCGAGCTAGACCTTGGATGAGAGCCCTTTGCCCCAGCATCTGGGTTTTCAATGTATCTACTTCAGCTTGTAGACGTTTCAGCCGTTCGTCCTTGTCATCTTCAGCACTGCTCTTGGCCAAATTCCCCATGAGGAGTGTTCTTAACTCTTCTTGCCCCTTGGATAGGCTTACGAAGATCTCCCTGAACTGAGTCTCTTGAGCACGAAGACCCTGGTTATCTTGTTTGGAAGCCATTGCTGAAATAAACAGCGACGAAGGTAAGTGACCTGTCAAAGGAGTACCTGTAATGCAATGACATGTTTGATATGCATGTAATGTTTTCAAGGATCTCGCAGGGTAAACAAGAAAATTTTTAGAGTTGGAAACTGGTAACTTGATTGAAGGAACTTCATGTTGTCGAGAGTCCTTCTTCAAGGGTCAAAGCTCACCATATCCAGTGGGTCATAGCCCCTGACAACCTTGTCTAGAGGAAAATAAATCCCCTTTGCCCCTTGCTGAACAGTTGGTTCATCATGACCTGCATCACAAGCCCTTGGGATCCTTGAAATGGGTTAGTCTTTATGTAGGATGCATGCAATGGTATGATGTCATGATGCATGGGGTAATGTAGGTAAACCCTGTTATGAGTCCCTAATTAAGGACTCTAAACAAAACCTGCAAGAAACTCAGTAACCCTGTTATGAGTCCCAATTAAGGACTATAAACAAAACCTGCAAGAAAACTCAGTAACCCTGTTATGAGTCCCAATTAAGGACTATAAACAAGACCTGCAAGAAACTTGGTAAACCTTGTTATGAGTCCTGGTTAAGGACTAAAACAAAAACTTTGCAAGAAACTTAGTATACCCTGTTATGAGTCCCTATTAAGGACTACAAACAAAACCTGCAAGAAATGTAGTACACTATGTTGTGAGTCCCTATTAAGGACTATAAACAAAACCTGCAGGAAATTCAGTAAACCCTGTTATGAGCCCTAGTTAAGGACTATAAACAAAACCTGCAAGAAGTTCAGATGTCAGATAACAAGCATGCGAGTAATCCAAGTTTGAAGGCACACAGGTCACACAAAAGAGCCCTTAGAGTTTAAGGCAAGCATGGGGTCTGGGTATTACCCTCTTGAAGTTTGTTGGTTAAGACCTGTCCTATCAGAAGTAACCGGGTTCTAGAGGATCCCAATATCACTGACTACCCTCAATCGGTCATAACTCCAGCATCGCAATCTTTTCTTGCGGCCAGAACCATCACGAGAGTTTAGCCTCAATGGGCGTAGCATACTGCTACTGTTCTAATGGCCAAGTTGGGTCATTTAAGGTTCTAAGGTCTGTTGGTGCTTAATGACTCCTTGGAAGACCCATATTCTCCCCGTTTCAACACGAGGGATATCGGTACAGACCAAGGCGCCACACCAACGTAGCCACTGCTTCACCCATGTCGGTATACGCCGGACAGGTCCCTCACAGCTTATGCTACCTAAACAGGGTATCCCCAGATCCGGGTTAGGATCTATATAACTCCCATGCAACCCACAATAGTAAAGCAAACAAATCAATACAATTGAAAACACAGTTATGAACTAACCCTAAGGTACACCTTACTTTAAAGTGTCCCCAGCAGAGTCGCCAGTTCTGTGATCGGTGGATCTGGAACTGACTGTTTAAAGCTGGTTTCGCGAAATGTCGCGGTAAGCAAGAGTCGCCACCGTCTTTTATTTTCTCCAACATGGGAAGGACAAAAGCACAGAAAAATTCCTTATTGAGATTAGTTCTCGGTTCGGGAGGTAGATTATAGAAAGGGAAGGTGCTAGCACCCTTTCTATCCATGGTTATCCATGGGCTCTTAGATACTTGCTCATTGTGTTTTCAAAATGTTTGTTTGCTTTTCAAGGTGAGTGGGTTTTGAAAAAAAGTTTCGTTTGAAAAATCTCTAAGTAACTCTTGTATCGGTCCTCAAGAGTGTATGAAAAATTTGTTTGAAAACTTTTAGAAAGTGTAGGTGTGAAAAGTAGTTTGTTTTTGAAAAGAGCAAGTATCTATGAGAATCTACCTACCCTAAGGAATTCGTCTGTGTAAATGTCCTTTAACGTAATGCCATCCCACCATTTAGAGGTAGGTAGCACCACCGTTGGAGGTGTTAGGGTCAATTCGAGGTTCGGGACATGGTGATCACCAGAGAAATGGGAAGACACCTTAGAAGCTACCCTCATGCCAGGTTCCCGGATCATGAGGACTTACTAAGACATCCTCTACTCGACGATCACCTTTCGAGGGGCAAGGCAACAGTGAAGCGTACCCTAGGGGTGGTGTGTGAGTTGTGTGTCATTTTCAGTTTATTGTTTGTCTTGTCATGCATTGGTGATCTACGTTTTGGTTTTATTTTTTTTTGAGCATTCATTCTTTCATGCTTTGTTTAACAGTTAAAAATTTGCGGGAAAGTAAATCTAAAGCTATTACAAATGGCGCGGGTCCACATCGCCAAAATTATCCAGGACCCGATTTGACAGAAAGTAAATAAAGAAATTAAAAAGTGCGAGAAGTAACTACAAGGCTTCGGGAGAGGTACATAATTATTTAAACGACATAAAATAAATATGCGAAATTAAATCGAAACGAGGGCGTTGGACCCTTTAAGGGATTAAGATCATTAAGTTAAAATAATTAAATTAAATAAATAAAAAAAGAGAACTTATTTTTTCATGTTTTTTTTGTATTTATGACATTAAAGAAAATTAAATTAATTAAAAGTCAAGTAATTAATTCTAATTCTAATTGTTTTTAATTTATTAAAGAAAATGCATTAAAGTTAAAACCTAGAATTAAAACTAATTAATTATAAAATTTATTTACAAAATTAATGGTTGATGACAAAATATTTAATTCATTAAAAAAAAAGGGAAAAGAGTATTAAAGACCTATTTTTGTTATTTTTTGGTTTATTATGAAAAAGAATTAAATTACCTAAAGTTAAATCTAAATTAATTACATGCGAATTTATTTATGAAAATTAATACTAAAATAAAATTATTATTTATTTTTATCTTTTCTGATTTTTTGTGTTTTTTATATTTTGTAAAAAAAAAAAAAACTAATTAAATTAAAACAGTAAGGAAAATAATAATTGAAAACAAAATATAAAAAAAAGAAAATTGCAAACCAGGGGGGGTGGAAGTCCCAAATTAGGAGGTAAAGTCCAAGCAATTCTGGCCCAGTTAAGCATGGCCCTTCTGACTTTTTGCATGACACGTGTGGCAACGTTGACTAAGGTTCATTGTGTCCTTCAATCCTGCGCCTTTGATTTGAATCTCTTGGATGCGTGTATGTTTGATTATTGAGGATGCATGGTGTGTCTATGTTACTGAAGCTGCATTGGAAACGTTATTGAAAAATAATATAGAAATTATTGAAGACCTGGGTTCGAACCCAGGTCTTGAGTTTTGCCAATCTTTATGCTTGCCGTCTGTGCCAACTGCGCATTGTTAATATATGATAATAATCAAATAATATAAAAGAGAAAACAAGGTTAGTGGGAGTCAACGCGCGAATTTTCAAACGCACCAACCATCGTTCGCCACGAGGTCATCGTCCTCATTGTTTTATTTTTTTTTGAAACGAGAACGCATTGGCCACGGTTTTCTACGCGTTGCAGAAGGGGTCCTTTGAGAAAATAGCGATTAGCTCTCCTCAGCATATAAATTCAGCGCGATGAGTGTCTCTTCTTCGTCTCAACTCACTGAATCCATCCATGACATTGTAGTGGTCGAATTTTACGTTATTAGGAAACCCCTAATTGGGAACCCAAGAAACCCTAAACTGCATCAATGGCAAAATCACGTATATAGCACAAAAATGCAATCAATCTGTATGGTTAGTTTCAGAAGCTCATAACAAACATGATTCCATGAATAGAATGCTGTAAAAATGCTTAAAATGTGATATACGATTATGGAATTTTTCCTGTACAGTTCATGCTCGATATACCAGTTTTTGGAGTTTGAATGGGTGTTTTTGATTGGAACACGTTCAGGAAGACTTGAGGAAGCTATTGGAAAAGTTTTTGTGTCTTGAATCGCCTTGTACCAATGATTTCCGAATTGAGATTTTTGTGTAAAAATGTGAGTTTGTATGCAGCAATAGGGCGCAGCTTGTTGTGTAAAAATGGTTTGTGTTCACTTCTATATCCCTTAGGCAATGTGTATGAATGATCATTATAGCCAATAAAGCCTGGCATTGATGTGTTGGATTTTCACATAAACCACCATAACCATCTTTCCATTTTTGATTCAAATTTGAATTTTTGCCTTGTTTAAGCCTTAGCACGAAAAATGGTAGGCACATAATGATGCTTCAAGGTTAATTAAGGCCAAATATTCCCTCTTAAATCAATTTTTGAATTTCTTTTGATTTTAAAAGATTTAAAACTAATTAAATCCAATAAAAATCAATAAAAATGAAAAAATTAATAAAAAAATCTGAAATAAAAGGTGGGACACGTGGGAAGCATGGCCAAGTCAATTCAAGTGGAAAAAGTGGGCCCCTTTTGTCAAAAATGAGATTTCAAGGATAAATGATTTTGGCCATTTCACAAAAATTTCCCAACTTCTCCAATGCATAACTTGCTCAATTTTTAAGCTTTGCTCATGTTCTTGGACATTTTAGAAAGGTCTTGAAGTCCTATAAACAATGTCCTTGGTCCCATGTCATTTTGATTTACCAATCTCAAGTTATGGCCTTTGACTTAAAGTCCCTTTTTGTTGACTTTTGAAAATGACCTATAATGTTGAAATTGATAACTTTTTGTGAGAGCATTTATTGGACTTGAAGTATGAAGATGAGTTGTAGGAAATGTCTTTCTCTTCAAAATGAGCTTTGGATGGAATTTTTCTGATGATCCATGTGAAAGTTATGCCTTGGTCAATTTCAGTTGACTTTTTCAACTGTCCAAAAATAGAAACTTTTGCATCTTGATGATTTTTGAGCCAAATTTTGAGAATCATGATCAAGCATTGATCAAATGATGTTTGTGGCTTCAAAATGAGATGTTGACCAAAAATTTGAACTTTTGACTGTCAAATGACCATTTTGCCCCTACAGTTGACTGTAGTGTAATTAGGGTTTTTGACTGTGCAATTTTGTGCTGAAAGTCTTGAAACTTGATATGAGGATGCTTGACCATATTTGTAGGCATGTGAGACTTGATTGGGCCCTTGAAAACTTCATTTTCTTGATCAGAACAAAAACCCTAATCTTGACTGTTCAGGAGGCCCTTGCACTGTGCAACCCTTGGGGAGATTTGAAGCTTGACTTGGCAATTTCTTGGAGAATATGGGAGGTTAAATTTTGGGGTACAACACAACCTAACGGGTCTTTGATTATGCATAGTATCTTTTTACTATGTCTGCATTGACGGGGTGAGGAAGGTCGTCACCATCCATGGTGGTTAGAATCATCGCTCCTCCTGAGAATATGTTCTTAACCACAAATGGCCCTTCGTAAGTAGGGGTCCATTTGCCTCTGGGATCACCTTGGGGTAGAATAATGCGCTTGATTACCAGGTCTCCAACTTGATACTCTTGTCGTCTGACTTTCTTGTTAAATGCCTTGATCATTCGTTTTTGGTACGTCTGACCATGACAAATAGCAGTAAGTCTCTTTTCGTCGATTAGATTCAATTGATCAAGTCGGGTCTGGATCCAGTCGTCTTCGCTCAAACCTGCATCCTTCATGATCCGAAGAGAGGGTATCTGAACTTCAATGGGCAAGACTGCCTCCATGCCATAAACCAAGGAATAGGGTGTTGCCCCTATTGACGTCCGTGCTGAGGTACGGTACCCATGAAGAGCAAATGGTAACATCTCATGCCAGTCTTTGTATGTCACTGTCATCTTCTGCACAATCTTCTTAATGTTCTTATTAGCTGCTTCTACAGCCCCATTCATCTTCGACCGGTAGGGAGAAGAGTTATGATGCTGTATCTTGAATTATTCGCAGAGCTCAGTGATCATCTTGTTGTTAAGATTGGTACCATTATCCGTAATAATCCTCTCTGGTACACCGTATCGACAGATCAAGTTGTGCCGAATGAACCGTGCCACGACGTTCTTGGTGACCGTAGCAAAGGAAGTTGCTTCAACCCACTTCGTAAAGTAATCAATCGCTACCAGGATGAAACAATGCCCGTTGGATGCCGTAGGTCTGATCTCGCCGATCATATCAATGCCCCACATTGCAAAGGGCCAAGGTGCTGTCAAAACATTCAGAGGAACTGGAGGAATATGCACCTTATCAGCATAGACCTGGCACTTGTGACATGTCCGAGAATGCTGATAACAATCGGCTTCCATTATGGACCAGTAGTATCCTGCCCGAAGGATTTTCTTTGCCATGGTATGTCCACTGGAATGAGTTTCGAAAGCACCTTCATGCAGCTCTGCCATGATCCTTTCTGCTTCAATTTTATCCACGCAACGCAGTAAGGTTGAATCATGGTTACATTTGTAAAGAATGCCGTTGCTGATGAAGAACTTTGCCGCGAACCTTCTCAGAAACTTCTTGTCATTAACAGATGCACCCTCGGGGTATTCTTGAGCTTCAAGGTACCTCTTCACTTCATGATACCAAGGTTTTTCTGTTGCCTCTTCGGTCTCAAGATCACAACAATGTGCAGGTTCATCCAATTTCCAAATAATGATCCGGGGAGCCTCGTTGTCCCACTTGACTTTGAACATAGAAGACATCGTAGCTAACGCGTCCGCCAACTGATTCTCCTCTCTTGGGAAGTGTTCAAAGGTTATCTCCTCGAAATGGGGAAGTAACGTCAATACATACTCCTTGTAAGGAATAAGATTCGGGTGTTTCGTATCCCACTCTCCTTTGATCTGACTGATCACAAGAGCGGAATCTCCGAAGACACTCAGAAACTTAATCCTTAGGTCAATTGCAGCTCGGAGACCCATAATGCATGCTTCATACTCTGCCATGTTGTTGGTGCAGTTGAAACACAGTCGGGCGGTAAATGGAGTATGAGAGCCTTTAGGAGATATGATCACAGCACCAATGCCATTACCCAAAGCGTTTGAAGCTCCATCAAAGTGCATAGACCATCGGGATCCTTCCTCAGGTCCTTCATCCGGTCCAGGTGTCTCACAATCAGTTACTACCATGATATTCTCGTCTGGGAATTCAAAGTTCATGGACTGGTAATCATCCACTGCCTGATGTGCCAAATGGTCTGCCAATACACTTCCCTTGATTGCTTTTTGAGTTGTGTATTGGATGTCATACTCAGTCAGGATCTTCTGCCATCTTGCTATTCTTCCAGACAAGGCAGGCTTTTCGAAGATATACTTGATGGGATCCATTTTTGAAATCAAAAAAGTAGTGTGAGTCAACATATACTGTCTCAGCCGGCGAGCAGCCCATGCCAAAGCGCAGCAAGTTTTCTCGAGCAGTGAGTATCGAGTCTCATAGTCGGTAAACTTTTTGCTAAGGTAATAAATGGCATGCTCTTTTTGGCCAGACTCGTCATGCTGCCCCAGCACACGCCCCATTGAGTTGTCAAGCACTGACAAGTATAAGATTAGAGGTCTCCCTTCCACTGGTGGCATAAGAATAGGTGGCTCCTGGAGGTACTCTTTGATTCTTTCGAAAGCGGCTTGGCATTCATCGTTCCAACGTACCACTTGATCTTTCTTCAGCAGTTTAAAGATTGGCTCACAAGTAGCAGTTAGGTGCAAGATGAATCGGGCAATGTAGTTCAGACGTCCTAGAAAGCCTTTGACCTCTTTCTCTGTATTGGGAGCTGGCATCTCTTGTATGGCTTTCACCTTGGCAGGGTCCACTTGAATACCTTTGTCGCTCACGACGAAACCTAGCAATTTTCCAGACCTCACCCCGAAGGTACATTTGTTTGGGTTCAATCTCAGCTTGTATAACTTCAACCTGTCAAACAGTTTCTGTAGATGGTCAAGGTGTTCCTCCTCAGTTTGGGACCTCGCAATCATATCGTCGACATATACTTCAATCTCATGATGGATCATGTCATGAAATAAAGCAACCATGGCACGCTGATATGTTGCCCCAACATTCTTCAAACCAAAAGGCATGACCTTGTAACAAAAGGTACCCCACTGAGTAACAAAAGTGGTCTTCTCCATGTCTTCAGGAGCCATCTTAATCTGATTATAACCGGAGAAGCCGTCCATAAAGGAGAATACCTTGTGTTGAGCAGTATTGTCGACTAGAACGTCGATATGAGGCAGAGGGAAGTCATCCTTAGGGCTTGCCCTGTTCAAATCTCTGTAATCAACACACATTCTGACCTTACCATCTTTCTTCGGCACTGGAACCACATTGGTGACCCACTGAGGGTAAGAAGTTACTGCTAGAAAACCGGCGTCAAACTGTTTCATAACTTCGGCCTTAACTTTCTCAGACATCTCTGGACGCATACGGCGAACTTTCTGTTTTACCGGAGAGCAGTCTTCCTTGGTAGGCAGGCGATGAACCACAATGTCGGTATCCAACCCAGGCATATCTTCGTAAGACCAGACAAAGATTTCCACGTAGTCATGCAGCATCTGAGTCAACCGTTGTTTCACACTAAGCTCCAGATTTGCACCGATCTTGACTTCCTTCTTGTCTGTCTCGGTACCCAGATTCACTGTTTCCACCGGCTCTTCATGTGGCTGAATGGCCCTCTCTTCCTGGAGTAGTAGTCTTGCAAGCTCACCAGGCACTTCGCAATCATCTTCACCTTCGTCTTCGGCTAAGTTGATCGGATTTTCGAAGTCATAACTGGTAGTAGCAGAGTCGTTACCAGTGAGATCCAGAGTGGATTGGGACCTGTACATGTGAGTGTGTGTAAAATAGCTGTTTTGCAATATGTAATAAAGAAAGACAAGGAACACAAAATTTGAAATGCGAAAACGTCCAATGCTTTTATTAATGATATATGAAAATGGCATACAAAAGCCCTCACAAATGAAGCCACGGTGCCTCGGGTAAGACACTGGGCCATAAAGTTTCAAAACATTGTCTGTTACAAATTCGAAACAAAGAGCTCATTACTGAGTAATAAAAGTAATAGGGATGAAGTCCTTTGCTGTCCAATTGCTTGGTCCACCGTCAGTCGTAGGATAGATCCAGCTGTCGAACTCAGACTCTTCCATATCGTCTTCAATGGCATTCACTCCCGAGTTGCTGATGAACACGGGAGGTCTTCCAATCCTTGCACTTCGAACAACCCTCTAAGCTTCTGCAGTGAAACCCAAACCGAACTTGTTAGTCTTCTGAGTGAAATCAGGAAGTCGGCCCCAGTTTGTATGCTCACCCTTCTCAATAGCAGCCCGGGCATCCTTTAAGGAAGCCATCTTCATGGGAGAATCTTCCATCACAGTCTCTGCTGACGCCAGTGTCTGAGGAACCTCTTCAAAGTGTTGAAATAGGGTCTCAATGAACTCCCCATCCATCTCTACGTACCGGAACGAGTTAAGGTGGTTGACCATGTACTCCTCCTCCCCTTGAACTGTTACAATCTTCCCTCTGACCGGATACTTCAACTTCTGGTGGAGCGTTGAGGTTACGGCTCCAGCTTTGTGGATCTATGGACGACCCAGTAAACAAGAATAGGACGGCCGAATGTCCATCACGTAAAATGTAGAGTTGAATACCTGAGAACCAACTTTGATTGGAATATCAACCTCACCATGCACCATCCTCTTAGACCCATCAAAGGCCCGGACAACAATGTTACTCGGTTTTAGCTCCAAACCTTCGCAATCCAGCCTGTCTAGAGCTTTCTTGGGCAAGACGTTCAACGAGGAACCAATGTCAACCAACACATGTGCAAGAGTAGTGCCCCTGCATTCAATGGAGACATGCAGGGCATCATTATGGTTCTTCCCTTTAGCAGTCAGATCAGCGTCGGAGAAACCCAAACCATTATCAGCAGTTAAATTGATCAGCCGATGTCTCTTGTGGCACGTGGGCCGTCTTTAGGAAGATAATTAGAGCCTTGGCATGGGCCTCTGAACACAATAGCAGTGATAACATAGAAATCTTGGATGGGGTTTTCCCCAGTTGCTCAACCACATTATAACCACTCTTCTTAATGATCTTCAGAATCTCTTCCATCTCCTGTTTGGAATCTTCAACGTTGATTGTCTTTGGTGCCTCCGTCCGGGCAGGCATATCAGTAGCGATCCCTTTGCCCCGAGCGCTAGATGACTCGGCGACAGGGGGAAGGATAGGAATTTGATCAGGAACAGCAGTAGGTACACTTGCAGGCTTAATGACAATAGGTCTTCTAACAGCTGGTGGAGCAATATCAGGTGAGAAAAGTCTACCACTGCGGGTGACTTTAGCAGGCCCTGTAATGTTGTTGACGCCGGTATCATCATCAAACTCTTGCTTAACTCCGAGAACATAAATATCTGCCCCATAGTGCCAAGGGGCAGCTTTGTCAGAGGTGTAGGGGATGGGCCCCAGAATAGTGATGATTATAGGTGCGGTCTTTGGAATAGATGTAATTCTAACAGGCGTCCTCGAGGGAGCCTTGGAAGAATTGTCGAAAATGGTAATGATGGAAACTTCTTCAGAATGAACGGGTGGAACAACAGTCTTCTCAAAAAGAATCTCTTTACTATCCATCAGGTTCTGGATACCTGACCTCAAAGATGGACAACCAGTAGGTAAAACAGAACACATAGGGCAACCTTCACCACAACCCGGAAATAAACCGGCTAGTAACAAGTTCTTCTTGATAGTCATTAGAGGGGTAACAACATCATCCACAGAAACTACAAACGAGTCTTCCTCTACAACATTCACTCCATGCCTGGGCATGGGAGCAGTTACAACATTAGGCCTTTCGTGCGCCTCGAACTCAATCTCCTTTGCATCAATTAAGTCCTGCACCTTGTTCTTCAGAACCCAACAATCGTCTGTATTATGCCCTGGGCTATTAGAGTGAAAAGCGCAGCCGGCATTAGGGTTATACCTTGGTGACATTGTATTTGGATTCTTTGGAGCTTCTTTTAGGGTCACCAGATTGGTCTTCAGCAATTGTGGCAGAATCTGAGACAAGGTCATGCTGAGACGAGTGAATTGCCTTTGAGGTCTCTCGTCCCTTCGTTGGTTGTGAGGCTGAGGAGCACTGGAAAGTTTTGAGATAACAACCGCATTGACAGCTTGGCGGTGTTCAGGTCTATTCTTCCTTCTCGAACTGTAGACTGCACTGGACTCTTTCTTAAACGGACTCTTCTCGGTGCTCGAGGAGGCACCCTTATGTATTTTTCCAGCCTTAATTCCAGCTTCAATCCTCTCACCAGTCAAGATAAGGTCTGTAAACCCGGCTGAGGAGCTTCCAATCAAATGGTTAAAGAATGGACCAGACAGGGTCCCCAGAAACATATCAACCAGTTCACGATCAGCCAAAGGTGGTTGCACCCTTCCGGCCAGGTCCCTCCATTTTTGAGCATACTCTTTAAATCCTTCGCCCGTACCTATTGACATACCCTGGAGTTTGGTACGCGTAGGAGCGAGGTCGGAATTATACTGATAATGCTTAAAGAATGCAGCAGCCAAATCCTCCCAGCTGCGGATACTGGCTCCATCCAACTGATAGAACCACTCAAGCTGAGTCCCTGAGAGACTGTCCTGAAAGAAATGGATCCATAAATTCTTATCAGTAGTGTATGGTTGAATCTTCCTCACATATGACCGGAGGTGTAGCTTGGGACAGGAACCTCCGTCATATTTGGCAAAGGCAGGTGCCTTGAACTTGTGGGGAATCACCACCCCAGATGATAAACCCAAATCTCCGAAATCCAGACCGGGCACCTTCTGTACTTCCATGGCGTTCAAACGGTCCTCCAGCTTCACCCATGTACAGACCAAGGGATATCGGTACAGACCAAGGCGCCACACCAACGTAGCCACTGCTTCACCCATGTCGGTCTACGCCGGACAGGTCCCTCACAGCTTGTGCTACCTAAACAGGGTATCCCCAGATCCGGGTTAGGATCTATGTAACTCCCATGCAACCCACAATTTAAAGCAAGCAAGTCAATACAATTGAAAACACAGTTATGAACTATCCTAAGGTACACCTCACTTTAAAAGAGTCCCCAGCAGAGTCGCCAGTTCTGTGATCGGTGGATCTGGAACTGACTGTTTAACGCTGGTTCGCGAAATGTCGCGGAAGCAAAAGTCGCCACCGTCTTTTATTTTCTCCAAATGGAAAGGACAAAAGCACAGAAAAATTCCTTATAGAGAATTCCAGCATTCTCGTGCCTTCTCAAACAAAAACTTTGCCAAGAATCCTTTGATACCACTTTTGGTTTCCCAATTCCCCTTGATGTCAGATGGTTGTAAGCGTAATGCTTGAGCAACATCTTCAAGTTTTGGTTCCTTTTCCGTACTGTTGTAGGGTAGTTGACTAAGAATAGGAATTCTCAGGAGTTGAGAAAATTCCTCCAAAGTAGGCACCAATTGATAATCAGGGAATGTGAAACAGTGGTGTAGGGGGTCAAAGATCTGGAAGAGAACTTTCATCATGTCTTCTTCAATGTTGGTGTTGACCAAGCTGAGGAGTCTACCATGTCTTTCACTGAAGAGAGAATTCTCGGGAATCCTGGATGTAAGCTCTTTGAGTTGCAGAGGGACCCTTACAAGGTTAACTTGAATTGTTTTCCTACGGAGAGACTCCATGTCCTGCAAAACAAGAACAAAGATGAAGATCTAAACCCTTGAAATGGTTAGCAGATGCATATTGTGATCGGTGGATCTGGAACTGACTGTTTAACGCTGGTTCGCGAAATGTCGCGGAAGCAAGAGTCGCCACCGTCTTTTATTTTCTCCAAATGGAAAGGACAAAAGCACAGAAAAATTCCTTATAGAGATTGCTCTCGGTTCGGGAGGTAGATTATAGAAAGGGAAGGTGTTAGCACCCTTTCTATCCATGGTTATCCATGGGCTCTTAGATACTTGCTCATTGTGTTTTCAAAAATGGTTTGTTTGCTTTTCAACTGTGGGTTTAAAAAGTTTCTTTGAAAATTTCAGTTCGACTCTTGTATCGGTCCTCAAGAGTGTTTGAAAAATTGCTTTCGAAAGCTTTTTGAAAAGGTGTCGGTGTGAAAAGTATTTTTTGATTTGTTTTTGAAATTAGAGCAAGTATCTAGAGTCGTCTACCTACCCTAAGGAATTCGTCTGTGTAAATGTCCTTGAAGTAGTGCCATCCCACCATTGAGAGGTAGGTAGCACCACCGTTGGAGGTGTTCGGGTCAATTCGAGGGTTCGGGACATAGTGATCACCGGAGCAATAGGAAGACACCTTAGAAGCTACCCTCATGCCATGTTCATGGACATGAGGACTTACTAAAACGTCCTCTACTCGACGACCACCTTTCGAGGGGCAAGGCAACAGTGAGGCGTACCCTAGGGGTGGTGTGTGATTTGTGTGTCATGTTCGTTTATGTTTATCTTGTTCATGGATTGGTGATCTACGCGTTGCTTTTATTTTTCCATTCATTCTTTCATGCCAGTTATTTAAAAGATGCGGAATTAAAAGTCCTACGCTATTACAAAGGCGCGGGTCCACATCGCCAAATTAATCCGGGACCCGATTTGAAATAAAAAAAAATGCAGAAAAGATAAATGTCTAATTAAGCTATCACATGGCTTTGGGAGAATTACATGAATATTCACAAAAAGAAATAAAAATGCGAAGGGAATTAAAGTCGGGAATGCGAGGGCGTTGGACCCTTTTAAAGAAATTGAATTAAAGTTACGAAATTAATTAAATTAAATGAGAAAGGAAGTTATTTTGAGTTTTTTGTATTTATGGATTTTTAGTAAGAAAATTAATGGAATTAAAAAAGAAAAGTTAATTAACCCTAGTTCTAACTATTTTTAATTTATTAAGAAAATATTTAAATTAGACCTAATTTACATTAATTATTTACATGGCGAATTTTATTTACAAAATAATAATTAAGAATTAAATATGGTGAAAAAGAAAAAAAGGATAAAAGTATAAAAACCTAATTCTACATTTTTTTAGTTTATTACGAAAAATATTAAGATTTAAATCTAGAATTAAGCAACTAAATTAATTAATAAGATTTATTTACTAAATAACATTAAATAAAAATATATTTTATTTTTGTCTTTTCTGATTTTTATTATTTTTATATTATGAAAATATTAATTTATGAATTAAAAGGAAATAATCAAATTAAAGCAAATAAAAATAAAATAGGAAAAAAGAAAAGAAATGCAAACCCTTGGGGGTGTTGACCCCAGTTTGGAGGTATTTGGCCAGTAATTAGGCCCAATGTTTTAAGGCATTGTTTGACTTTATTGGCTTGTGTGTGACACGTCTGACTTATGCCCATGGTAGTCTCCAGATCAAGGCCCTTGGACTCATGCTCTGAGACATGTGGCACGCTTGGATACAAGGCTGCATGGTAGGCTTCAGGAAGCAAGCTACACAGAACCACATTAGGAAGAAAAATATGAAATAAAGTAGGGGACCTGGGGATCGAACCCAGGTCCCAAGGCTTACCAATACCCTTCTCCACCAACTGAGCTGCTTTGTTACTTTGTAATGACGATGGATAACAATTAATATATAAAAAAACAAAGCGCTAATGCTATTCATCAAAGAAAACGCGCTAAAGTTTGAATAACCCTATCACATGGAGACAAGTCATCATCTTCTCCACTCGTTTGCATTTGGCCTGAAAAAATAAAACAAGATTGCGGGGGTTTTAAACCCCCACTACATGATACATGGAAAAATAGCGAATAGGCCGTCGTTGATCAGAAATTAGGCGCGATAGGATGACTGGATTCGTGTGAGGCTTCTGGTTCTGATGGCATAAGTCTCGTGTCTCAATTTTTCCTGAAGAGGAAACCCCTAATTCGTGACCTCTGAAAACCTAGAAAGCTTCAATGGTAACTTTGCATATAGGGCACGAAAATTCAATTGAATGGCATGGTTAGCATTAGAATGATTAACTTAATATAAATCAAGCATTAGAAATTGAAAACAACGCATGAATCATGAGACACGAATATGCAAAAAGTTTGACACAGTTTGATCTCCATATACCAATTCTTGATGCTGGAAGCGTGGAAAAGGATTCAGTTAGGTTCCTTGATATCTTAGGAAGCTTTTGGGATAGTTCTTTTGTCTTGAAACTCTCTGCAATATCGTTTTCAGTTTTGGAAAATTTGATAAAAAATGCAAAGTGTGTTTTGGTTCTTAAGCGCAGCTTTCTGGTCGTTGTGCATTAGGTTTTGATCAGTATATGTATGCCAATGGATTAGGGTTGAAATTTGAATCCAAAAACCCTTGTAATCATGAATCAAATATTTGATTTTAATGGCATATTTCTTCAAATCTTTTCCATGAATAACATGCCAATTTGCACCAAATCTTCCCTTTTTTGATGTGCACGAATCTTGAGTAACCAATGAGAGCATATGCTGCATAAAAAGATTCAAACACATTTGTTTAGTATTTTTTCATATTTTATTTAATTAAATGAATTAATAGTGATTAAAAATTCAAATAAATAATAAAAAATGATGAAATAAATCCCCTTTGGGCCAAATGGTCGTGCATAGTCTTTGGATCATGATTCTTGGAAGAAAATGTGGCCTATTAGCAATTTTTAGGCATTTGAAGTAAAGTTGACTTTTCAAAATTCCCAAAAATTTCCCAACTTCCACAAGGCATATCTTGCTCAATTTTTAAGCTTTGATCATGTTCTTGGACATTTTGGAAAGGTCTTGAAGTCCTCTAACCAATTCCTTTGGTCCCATGTCCTTTTGATTTACCAATATCAAGTTATGGTCTTTGACTTAAAGTCCCTTTTTGTTGACTTTTGAAAATGACCTATAATGTTGAAATTGATAACTTTTTGTGAGAGCATTTCTTGGACTTGAAGTGTGAAGAGGAGTTGTAGGAAATGTCTTTCTCTTCAAAATTAGATTTGGATGGAATTTTTCTGATAAACCATGTGGAAGTTATGCCTTGGTCAAGTTACAGTTGACTTTTTCAACTGTCCAAATATGGAAACTTTTGCATCTTGAGACTTTTTGAGCCATGCCTTGAAAATCATGATAAAGAATTGATCAAATGATGTTTGTGGCTTCAAAATAAGATGTTGACCAAAAATTTGGACTTTTGACTGTCAAATGACCATTTTGCCCCTACAGTTGACTGTTGAGCAATTAGGGTTTTTGACTGTGCAATTTTGTGCTGTAAGTTTTGAAACTTGACATGAGGATGCTTGACCTTGTTTGTAGGCATGTGGGACTTGATTGGACCCTTGGAACTTCAATTTCTTTGTCAGAACCAAAACCCTAGTTTTTGACTGTTAGGGGGCCCTTGAACTGTGCAACCCTTGGGGAGATTTTGAAGCATGCTCTTTGCAAATCTTGAAGAATATGGGAGGGCAAATTTTGGGGTATAACAGTTGCCCCTGTTCAATCTTCTTAAATCTGAGGATGCAGATTGGCTGACGTGCCTTTCGTAATCCGAAGGTGGAAGATGATTGAACACTAGAGTGCCCAGAAATTTGCGCTCACATAGTAGCAGTGTGATGGTGGAATGGGCTTATAGATGCCATTTGGAGATTGATGGATAGGATGATGGGCTTATAGATGCCATGCTGAGAGATGATGGATGAGTGGATGGGCTTATAGATGCCATCTGGATGTCGATCGCGTAAGAGATTCCTTAGCGAGAAGTTACGTACCTGAAAAAGAAAATGAGTACCTGGCCTGTTACAGGAGTTGGTCTTCAAACTCTTTGTGTAGATGTGCCCTGACTGGTTACAGGACTTGAATCTGGATCTTCAAAAGGTGATGAATGAACCAGGGATGGTTACTACCTCAACGGGACGGTGAGAGAACCTTGGACGATTACTACCTCAACAGGAACGCTGAGAGAATCTTGGACGATTACTACCTCAACAGTAACGCTGAGAGAATCATAGGCGACTTCAACCTCAACAGTAACGCTGAGAGAATCTTGGGCGACTTCAATCTCAACAGTAACGCTGAGAGAATCTTGGGCGACTTCAACCTCAACAGTAACGCTGAGAGAATCTTGGATGTCTTCTACTGAGTCTTCATCAGGAAAATCTTTTAGGGATCGATTTAACTGGACTAGAGAAGGCCTTTGATTGGATAAGAATCAAGAAAAATCTTAGGGTCGACTTAGCTGAACCAAGCAAGGTCTTGGAATCTTCAACTGGATAAGAAACAGGGAGATCTTAGGGTCGATCTGACTGAACCAGAGAAGGCCTTTGACTGGATAAGAAACAGAAAAATCTTAGGGTCGATTTAACTGAACCGGACAAGGTCTTGAAATCTTCAACTGGATAAGAAACAGGGAGATCTTAGGGTCGATCTGACTGAACCAGAGAAGGCCTTTGACTGGATAAGAAACAGAAAAATCTTAGGGTCGATTTAACTGAACCGGACAAGGTCTTGAAATCTTCAACTGGATAAGAAACAGGGAGATCTTAGGGTCGATCTGACTGAACCAGAGAAGGCCTTTGACTGGATAAGAAACAGGAAAATCTTAGGGTCGATTTAACTGAACCGGACAAGGTCTTGAAATCTTCAACTGGATAAGAAACAGGGAGATCTTAGGGTCGATCTGACTGAACCAAAGAAGGCCTTTGACTGGATAAGAAACAGGAAAATCTTAGGGTCGATTTAACTGAATCGGACAAGGTCTTGAAATCTTCAACTGGATAAGAAACAGGGAGATCTTAGGGTCGATCTGACTGAACCAGAGAAGGCCTTTGACTGGATAAGAAACAGAAAAATCTTAGGGTCGATTTAACTGAACCGGACAAGGTCTTGAAATCTTCAACTGGATAAGAAACAGGGAGATCTTAGGGTCGATCTGACTGAACCAGAGAAGGCCTTTGACTGGATAAGAAACAGGAAAATCTTAGGGTCGATTTAACTGAACCGGTCAAGGTCTTGAAATCTTCAACTGGATAAGAAACAGGGAGATCTTACGGTCGATTTGACTGAACCAGAGAAGGCCTTTGACTGGATAAGAAATAGGAAAATCTTAGGGTCGATTTAACTGAACCGGTCAAGGTCTTGAAATCTTCAACTGGATAAGAAACAGGGAGATCTTAGGGTCGGTCTGACTGAACCAGAGAAGGTCTTTGACTGGATAAGAATCAGGAAAATCTTAGGGTCGATTTAACTGAACCGGTCTAGGTCTTGAAATGTAGTTGAGAATTTGACTGGATCTTTCCTGAAAGGTAAAGGTCAGTCATATGCAATGTGTGATATGGATCAAGCAACGATGTTCTCAACATAAGTGAGATTTGTAAGATATGATACGTATATGCATGCTATAACGTATGGAAATGCGATGTTTATGAATGTATCTTTTTGTTTTAGGAAAATAGATCCTTGACGGGTGCCGGGAAGTCACATCCTGGGCTGATGTTGAAGAATAGTGCTTTGTTGTTTCCGCTGGGGATGACCGTTTGCAAGAATACCGGTAGGAGAAGACAACTCCGTTGGGGAATAAACTTGGCAAATGGATTACTCTGCAGGGAGAAAAGTACTCTAACGATCTTGCTGGGGAGCAATACTCTGTGGGGAGAGAGGTACTTTGCTGAAGTTGATGATAACTCCGCTGGGGATACCATTGTTATGTTGGAAGTGTTAATAGACTTCGCTGGGGATAAGAAGACTTTGCCGAGGGCGATCTTTCCGTGGCTTTTGGCTGAGGATAACCCAGTTATATCCTGGTAAGGGAATAACCTTTGAATAAAGCCGGGAGACGCGTTCGTGCTCTGCGAGGATAAGCTTCCAGAATCTACTGGGGATAAGCTTACTGCTTGGGGAGATGGATTCCAACTTTCTTGGGGAAACTGGATTGGACTCTCCTGGGGAAGTTTTTTGAACTGTATTGGGGAAGTGACTCCATTGAATGTCTGGTATACCGCCGAGGAACAATCTTAGATCAAGATTGCCGGGGATGCTTGTTAAGAATGTCTGTATATTGTGCTGGGGAATGTTGAGATCTGCGGGGGATACCCAACTTCCTTGAGGCTGATAGGATAACTCTGCTTGGGGAGAGTGCTCTGACTTGCTGGCTCACTCTCTGGGGATTTAAGATATACTGGTTATGTTCTTCAGCTGAACTCACCTTGATACCTTGGCAGACAGAGCAATTAGATCGTTTTGGACGACTCATCATTGCCCCTGTTTCTATGGGAGAAGGCACCTATGGGGTGCTGATAGTTGTTGATGGACAAACCTTCTTCTGGTAGGCAGGTGACAGGATGACAGGACATAGTCGTACGCTTTAATCCCTAACTTTTGCCTGGACCGCCCTTTCGGGTTTTCAGTCCACCGGGATACCCATTTTTGCCCAAGCCGCCTTTTTAGGTTTTCGACTTGCCGGGTGTACGGATTTTTTTCTTTCATTTCATCCCTTATTTTTGACCGAACCCTTTTGGTTCGCCGGGAAGCCCTTATTTTTTCCTAGGTATGTCAACCTAGCGGGTCTTTGATTGTGCGTGGTATTTTTTCGACTATGTCCGTGCTTTCAGAATGTAGGGAGTTGCCCCTGTTAGAAGTGTTTTGCCACGCCACCAGCAGATGTTTGATCAGGCAAGATTCGTTGCTGGGATGCTCCAAGTGACTCAGGCGGAGATTTGCCCCAGGCTATTTGGCCTTTGAGAGATTCTCCGAATCTTGATTGGGCTGCCCCAGACAACAGACTATGGTCATGTCTGCCCCTTTGATTGGAAGTGCCTTTGTTCACTAGGCTTTCATCGTGCGAATTTCCCTGCTGTTCAAACAAATAGTCATATGCAAACAATGTTATATCAAAAATGCAAAGCTTATGTCTGTCTTGAAGATTTTGAAAATGCATTCTTTTTCATAAAACAAGTGAATGTTTGTAAAACGTGATGTCAACTCCGTATTTACCGCAGGCCTTAAGGAGTCAGGATACCTTTTGTAACAGTATGCTTTCGAACTAATCCATGCTTCAGCTAGGACTTTTAAGGGTTATAACGTGGCCTGGTTCACGGTTTAAGAAACAAAGGATAAAGGCTCAAATTTTATTTGTACCCAACCGCTCTTCGTGATGTTCTCCAAACCTAAACTCAGTTGATCGTGCGTTAGACTTTGTTTGAGTCTTTGTCCTGATGTTCCAATGATGGTTCAGATATTGATGATTTATTCTGAGTAGGCAGTCATTTTTTGTCTTTGTTGAGAGTTTGTATGACCTCTTTCTTTTTGATTTGGTTATCCCTATTTTTTCCTGAGCTGTTCTTTTGTGATTACAGTCAGCGGGATGCCCCAGTTTTGTAAGTCTCCTTCCTAGGTTTTGACTTAATGGGTTCTTATTTTGAAAGATAATGACTGCCTTTCTTTATTGATTATTCGGAACCATCACTGTCTTTCTTTGTTTTGTAAGGACCTCTTTGGTGCCATTCGTTATGCACTTGGATCAACTGAGAGAACTACCCTGCCCCAGGTTATGATTAAGGGTTTATATTTTCGAAAAGAAAAACTCCTACTTCTTTGGCTCAAAGGGGTTGACGAGGGATTATCTTCCTTATAACTCCAGTGTCTAGGGATTGAAACAATGCCTGTACCTCATCAGCGGGGTCTGTTCAAAAGCATACTGTAGATTGTGGTATCGTTTTCGTCATCCTCCCTCAAGAGGCTTAGCATTATTAATCGAGCGTTGACTCATCAGAAAAAATATGAAAATAATTTGCATATAGTAAATACGAATATATTGCTTCAAAACAGACATATGCGATGCATGGAATAACAACGTTTATCATGAGTAAATGTTTGAACAAAAGAAAATTAACAACTTGAAAATCCTAATGAACAAAGAGTCTTTTCATCTTCAGGGTTTGTTACTTCAAATGGTGAGCCTTGGAGGGAGGGTAGAAAAACTCAGCCTGACCATCTTGTGTGAACTCCAATGCTCCTTCATCAATCAGGTCCTGGATCTTGTTCTTCAGAGCCCAGCACTCATTTGTATCATGTCCTGGACTGGCAGAGTGGTAGGCACACCTTTTATTGGGATCATAGATAGGAGATGTTGTGTTGGGGTTCCGGGGATGAGCCCTTAATGTGATCAGATTCAACCTCAACAGGCGTTGTAAAGCTTGAAACAGCGACATGTTGAGCTGGGTGAATTGCCTCCTGGGCTTGTCTGGCTGAAGCTGGTGAGGTTGATGCTGAATTTGTGCCACTGGAGCCATTTGAGGAGCTCTCCCCTTATCTCTTTGTCTCAAAGATGGTTGAATGATGACTGGCCCTTCAACATTCGATGTTTTCCCTAGTTGGTTACCCTGAAGCAGTTGGTTGATGAGAACTCCGAGCTCTTCTTGCCTTTGAGCTAAACCTTGAATGGCAGTCACCTGTCCCAGCATCTGGGCTTTCATTGCATCCACTTCAGCTTGCAGATGTTTCAGCCGTTCGTCCTCAGCGCTGTTCCTGACCAAAGTCCCCATGAGAAGTGTTCTCAGCTCCTCCTGTCCCTTGGATAGATTCAGGAGGATTTCCTCGAACCGAGTCTCTTGAGCAAGAAGGTCCTGGTTATCTTGTTGGCAAGCCATTGCTGAAATAAACAGCGGAGAAGGTAAGTGACCTGCAACAAGTGTACCTGTAATGCAATGATATGTATGATATGTATATGCAATGTTTCCAAGGACCTCGCAGGGTAAACAAGAAGATTGTTAGCATTTGGGATCCAGTAGCTTGATTGAAGGAGCTTCATGTTGTTGAGAGTCCTTTTTCAAGTGTCAAAGCGCACCATATCCAGTGGGTCATAGCCCCTGACAACATTGGCTAGAGGAAAATAAATCCCCTTTGCCCCTTGCTGGACAGTTGGTTCATCATGACCTGCATCACAGACCCTTGAGATCCTTGAAATGGATTAGTATTTATGCAGGATGTATGCAATGGTATGATGGTATGCTATGTGGGGCAATGTAAGTAACCCTGTTATGAGTCCCAATTAAGGACTGCAAACCAAAACCTGCAAGAAACTTGGTAAACTCTGTTATGAGTCCTAATTAAGGACTGCAAACCAAAACCTGCAAGTAGTTCCTGTGTCAGATAACAAGCATGCAAGTAGTCAAGTTGGAAGGCACACAAGTCACACAAGAGAGCCCTTAGAGTTTAGGCCAGCATGAAGTTCAGGCACTACCCTCTTTCAGTTTGTTGGTTAAGACCTGTCCTATCAAAAGTAACAGGGTTCTAGAGGATCCCAATATCACTGACTACTCTCAATCGGTCATAACTCCAGCATCGCAATCTTTTCTTGCGGCCAGAACCATCGCGAGAGTTTAGCCTCAATGGGTGTAGCATACTGCTACTGTTCTATAGGCCAAGTTGGGTCATTTAAGGTTCTAAGGTCGGTTGGTGCTTAATGACTCCTCAGAAGACCCATATTCTCCTCGTTGCGACACAAGGGATATCGGTACAGACCAAGGCGCCACACCAACGTAGCCACTGCTTCACCCATGTCGGTCTACGCCGGACAGGTCCCTCACAGCTTGTGCTACCTAAACAGGGTATCCCCAGATCCGGGTTAGGATCTATGTAACTCCCATGCAACCCACAATTTAAAGCAAGCAAGTCAATACAATTGAAAACACAGTTATGAACTATCCTAAGGTACACCTCACTTTAAAAGAGTCCCCAGCAGAGTCGCCAGTTCTGTGATCGGTGGATCTGGAACTGACTGTTTAACGCTGGTTCGCGAAATGTCGCGGAAGCAAAAGTCGCCACCGTCTTTTATTTTCTCCAAATGGAAAGGACAAAAGCACAGAAAAATTCCTTATAGAGAATTCCAGCATTCTCGTGCCTTCTCAAACAAAAACTTTGCCAAGAATCCTTTGATACCACTTTTGGTTTCCCAATTCCCCTTGATGTCAGATGGTTGTAAGCGTAATGCTTGAGCAACATCTTCAAGTTTTGGTTCCTTTTCCGTACTGTTGTAGGGTAGTTGACTAAGAATAGGAATTCTCAGGAGTTGAGAAAATTCCTCCAAAGTAGGCACCAATTGATAATCAGGGAATGTGAAACAGTGGTGTAGGGGGTCAAAGATCTGGAAGAGAACTTTCATCATGTCTTCTTCAATGTTGGTGTTGACCAAGCTGAGGAGTCTACCATGTCTTTCACTGAAGAGAGAATTCTCGGGAATCCTGGATGTAAGCTCTTTGAGTTGCAGAGGGACCCTTACAAGGTTAACTTGAATTGTTTTCCTACGGAGAGACTCCATGTCCTGCAAAACAAGAACAAAGATGAAGATCTAAACCCTTGAAATGGTTAGCAGATGCATATTGTGATCGGTGGATCTGGAACTGACTGTTTAACGCTGGTTCGCGAAATGTCGCGGAAGCAAGAGTCGCCACCGTCTTTTATTTTCTCCAAATGGAAAGGACAAAAGCACAGAAAAATTCCTTATAGAGATTGCTCTCGGTTCGGGAGGTAGATTATAGAAAGGGAAGGTGTTAGCACCCTTTCTATCCATGGTTATCCATGGGCTCTTAGATACTTGCTCATTGTGTTTTCAAAAATGGTTTGTTTGCTTTTCAACTGTGGGTTTAAAAAGTTTCTTTGAAAATTTCAGTTCGACTCTTGTATCGGTCCTCAAGAGTGTTTGAAAAATTGCTTTCGAAAGCTTTTTGAAAAGGTGTCGGTGTGAAAAGTATTTTTTGATTTGTTTTTGAAATTAGAGCAAGTATCTAGAGTCGTCTACCTACCCTAAGGAATTCGTCTGTGTAAATGTCCTTGAAGTAGTGCCATCCCACCATTGAGAGGTAGGTAGCACCACCGTTGGAGGTGTTCGGGTCAATTCGAGGGTTCGGGACATAGTGATCACCGGAGCAATAGGAAGACACCTTAGAAGCTACCCTCATGCCATGTTCATGGACATGAGGACTTACTAAAACGTCCTCTACTCGACGACCACCTTTCGAGGGGCAAGGCAACAGTGAGGCGTACCCTAGGGGTGGTGTGTGATTTGTGTGTCATGTTCGTTTATGTTTATCTTGTTCATGGATTGGTGATCTACGCGTTGCTTTTATTTTTCCATTCATTCTTTCATGCCAGTTATTTAAAAGATGCGAAATTAAAAGTCCTACGCTATTACAAAGGCGCGGGTCCACATCGCCAAATTAATCCGGGACCCGATTTGAAATAAAAAAAAATGCGGAAAAGATAAATGTCTAATTAAGCTATCACATGGCTTTGGGAGAATTACATGAATATTCACAAAAAGAAATAAAAATGCGAAGGGAATTAAAGTCGGGAATGCGAGGGCGTTGGACCCTTTTAAAGAAATTGAATTAAAGTTACAAAATTAATTAAATTAAATGAGAAAGGAAGTTATTTTGAGTTTTTTGTATTTATGGATTTTTAGTAAGAAAATTAATGGAATTAAAAAAGAAAAGTTAATTAACCCTAGTTCTAACTATTTTTAATTTATTAAGAAAATATTTAAATTAGACCTAATTTACATTAATTATTTACATGGCGAATTTTATTTACAAAATAATAATTAAGAATTAAATATGGTGAAAAAGAAAAAAAGGATAAAAGTATAAAAACCTAATTCTACATTTTTTTAGTTTATTACAAAAAATATTAAGATTTAAATCTAGAATTAAGCAACTAAATTAATTAATAAGATTTATTTACTAAATAACATTAAATAAAAATATATTTTATTTTTGTCTTTTCTGATTTTTATTATTTTTATATTATGAAAATATTAATTTATGAATTAAAAGGAAATAATCAAATTAAAGCAAATAAAAATAAAATAGGAAAAAAGAAAAGAAATGCAAACCCTTGGGGGTGTTGACCCCAGTTTGGAGGTATTTGGCCAGTAATTAGGCCCAATGTTTTAAGGCCTTGTTTGACTTTATTGGCTTGTGTGTGACACGTCTGACTTATGCCCATGGTGGTCTCCAGATCAAGGCCCTTGGACTCATGCTCTGAGACACGTGGCACGCTTGGATACAAGGCTGCATGGTAGGCTTCAGGAAGCAAGCTACACAGAACCACATTAGGAAGAAAAATATGAAATAAAGTAGGGGACCTGGGGATCGAACCCAGGTCCCAAGGCTTACCAATACCCTTCTCCACCAACTGAGCTGCTTTGTTACTTTGTAATGACGATGGATAACAATTAATATATAAAAAACAAAGCGCTAATGCTATTCATCAAAGAAAACGCGCTAAAGTTTGAATAACCCTATCACATGGAGACAAGTCATCATCTTCTCCACTCGTTTGCATTTGGCCTGAAAAAATAAAACAAGATTGTGGGGGTTTTAAACCCCCACTACATGATACATGGAAAAATAGCGAATAGGCCGTCGTTGATCAGAAATTAGGCGCGATAGGATGACTGGATTCGTGTGAGGCTTCTGGTTCTGATGGCATAAGTCTCGTGTCTCAATTTTTCCTGAAGAGGAAACCCCTAATTCGTGACCTCTGAAAACCTAGAAAGCTTCAATGGTAACTTTGCATATAGGGCACGAAAATTCAATTGAATGGCATGGTTAGCATTAGAATGATTAACTTAATATAAATCAAGCATTAGAAATTGAAAGCAACGCATGAATCATGAGACACGAATATGCAAAAAGTTTGACACAGTTTGATCTCCATATACCAATTCTTGATGCTGGAAGCGTGGAAAAGGATTCAGTTAGGTTCCTTGATATCTTAGGAAGCTTTTGGGATAGTTCTTTTGTCTTGAAACTCTCTGCAATATCGTTTTCAGTTTTGGAAAATTTGATAAAAAATGCAAAGTGTGTTTTGGTTCTTAAGCGCAGCTTTCTGGTCGTTGTGCATTAGGTTTTGATCAGTATATGTATGCCAATGGATTAGGGTTGAAATTTGAATCCAAAAACCCTTGTAATCATGAATCAAATATTTGATTTTAATGGCATATTTCTTCAAATCTTTTCCATGAATAACATGTCAATTTGCACCAAATCTTCCCTTTTTTGATGTGCACGAATCTTGAGTAACCAATGAGAGCATATGCTGCATAAAAAGATTCAAACACATTTGTTTAGTATTTTTTTCATATTTTATTTAATTAAATGAATTAATAGTGATTAAAAATTCAAATAAATAATAAAAAATGATGAAATAAATCCCCTTTGGGACAAATGGTCGTGCATAGTCTTTGGATCATGATTCTTGGAAGAAAATGTGGGCCATTAGCAATTTTGAGGCATTTGAAGTAAAGTTGACTTTTCAAAATTCCCAAATATTTCCCAACTTCCACAAGGCATATCTTGCTCAATTTTTAAGCTTTGATCATGTTCTTGGACATTTTGGAAAGGTATTGAAGTCCTATAACCAATGCCTTTGGTCCCATGTCATTTTGATTTACCAATCTCAAGGTATGGTCTTTGACTTAAAGTCCCTTTTTGTTGACTTTTGAAAATGACCTATAATGTTGAAATTGATAACTTTTTGTGAGAGCATTTCTTGGACTTGAAGTGTGAAGAGGAGTTGTAGGAAATGTATTTCTCTTAAAAATGAGCTTTGGATGGAATTTTTCTGATAAACCATGTGGAAGTTATGCCTTGGTCAAGTTATAGTTGACTTTTTCAACTGTCCAAATATGGAAACTTTTGCATCTTGAGACTTTTTGAGCCATGCCTTGAAAACCATGATCAAGAATTGATCAAATGATGTTTGTGGCTTCAAAATAAGATGTTGACCAAAAATTTGGACTTTTGACTGTCAAATGACCATTTTGCCCCTACAGTTGACTGTTGAGCAATTAGGGTTTTTGACTGTGCAATTTTGTGCTGTAAGTTTTGAAACTTGACATGAGGATGCTTGACCTTGTTTGTAGGCATGTGGGACTTGATTGGACCCTTGGAACTTCAATTTCTTTGTCAGAACCAAAACCCTAGTTTTTGACTGTTAGGGGGCCCTTGAACTGTGCAACCCTTGGGGAGATTTTGAAGCATGCTCTTTGCAAATCTTGAAGAATATGGGAGGGCAAATTTTGGGGTACAACACATATGATGCTTTATGATGTATGAAAAAACACATGTACAAGCAAGTCACACAAAAACCCTAGTTTCAGGCTTGCAGGAGGTTTCATAGGCAAGTACCCTCTTGAGTGTAGTTGGCTCAAAAACCTGTCCTATAAATAGTAACCGGGTTCTAAGGAGCTAAATATCATTGGATTGTTTTCTATGTTCATTGTTTTGGTTTAGCCACTGAACTGGAGACCAAAATATTCCAAGAAAACAATCCTCAATGAGTGTAGTATCGAGTATCTACCAACTTCGGACTGCACCAAAGTCGGTCATCTCACTACCCCTAAAAAGGCCAAGATGGTCAAGTAAGGTTCTAGGTCATTAGTGCTTAGTGACATCACTCAGCGGCCCCGTATTCTCTTTGATTGACACAAAGGCTACCGGTACTCACAAATATGTCGCACTAATATAGTTATTGCTTCAACCGTGTCGGTATACCCCGCACAGTTTCCACAACGTGTTGCTATCTATGAATGTTTCCTAAAATCCTGGTGGAGGATTTATAGATCTCTGATACAAGCCCACAAAATTAAAAGCATACAAAGCAATACAAATGAAAACACAAGTGATCTAATCCTAAGGTACACCTCACTTATTAAATTTCCCCAGCAGAGTCGCCAGTTCTGTGATCGGTCGGAACGAGAACTGACTGTTTTTTAATATGCTGGTTCGCGTTTGCGTTTGTTTTCACAAAGTGTCGCGGTAAGCAAGAGTCGCCACCGTCTTTTATTTTATCCAACAAGGGAAAGGACAAAAGCACAGAAAAAATTCCTTTTCGAGAATGTTTCTCGGGTTCGGGAGGTAGATTATAGAAAGGGAAGGTGTTAGCACCCTTTCTATCCGTGGTTATCCACGGGCTCTTAGGTACTTGCTCACTATGTTTTCAAAAGGTTTGCTTTTCTTTGTGATTGTGGGTTTTGAAAAGAGTTTTGTTTTTGATGAAAGTGTAAGTGCTAAAAGTTTTTGTTTTGTTTTAAAAGAGAGCAAGTACTTAAGAACATCTACCTACTCGAAAAGGAATTAAACTGTGCAACTGTCCTTTAGACAATGCTATCCCACTATTGAGGAGTAGGTAGCACCGTCGTTGGAGTTTTTCGGGTCAATTCGATTTGAGGGACTTGTGGTCACTAAAGCAACGTTAGGACACTTTAGTGGTAATCCTAATGTCTTAGATCATTTTTATCGAGGCAACCATTTCGAGGCAACTTATGATCTTGGGACAAAAAGGACGACCTCTAAAACATCCTATACTTAATGACCACATTTGAGGCAACCAAATGAGGTGTACCCTAGGAGTGGCATGTGCAAGTGTGTCAATTTTCAGTTTATATTATCTTTGTATTTTTAGGTGTTCTACCATTTGTTTTTAGATCTTGTCATACAATCCTAGTTAGCATACATCTAAGCAGTTAATATATATACAGGAATTTAAAGTGCAGAAACTGTAAATACTACACTATTACAAGGCTTCGGGGAGGGGATTATTTACATGTCCAAAATTGGGGGAATAATAAGCAGTTACAATAAAATAAACGCGCATGAAACTTAAAAAAATCCTAAGCATATAATCTTTTTGTTGTTTTATTTTATATTTTTGAGAAAATGCCAAATATTCAGTTAAGTCAAATTTAATTAATTAAAAAAAGTACTGATTAAAATTTATTCTAAAACAAACCTAATATTTTTTTGCATTTTTTTTTGTTTATGAAAATGATTAAATCTTAAACAACTCCTAAATCTACTGATTTTAAAAAATTGAAGAAAATGAGTTAAAGTGATTAACTAAATTAAATCCTAATTCTAAGTTATTTATTTTTTATGATTTTTTTATGTTGATTAAAACTAAAACTAAAAGGAATAAACAGAAACAAAACAAACAGAGTACAAATGGGCCAGGCAGCAAAATAAGAAAAAAAATGTAATTCTGGAGGCCTGGGTTGAAAAGGATGCAGGCTGTCTTTCGACCCAGTGAAGAGGCTGGATCGAAGGTGCATGAGGGGCTGCACTCTGAGGGGGTTCGATCTGTACATGTCATCTTTCGAACTGGAAGTCTTGGGTCCAGTTCGAAGCTAAACTGTTGAGCTTCAAAGCTTTGAACAAGAAGCTGAGCATGAGGTTCCTGCAAAACAAAACACATATTAAAAGTCCAGGGGAGACTTAACCCCCCTGGTTCGAATCTCCTCTTATTCGCACCTGCTGAACCTGGGTCTGAGTTTGTTTTATCCTGGGATTCGAAGGATAAACTCAGATTGTGCCTAAGTAATGGCACAATCTCAACTCTGCACTGTAGCTCACATGAAGCACATTAAATCATTCACAAACAGAAATAAAAATATGAATATGCAATCGAAATGAATTTGAGAGTGAGCTTGAGATTAGATTTTTTTCTTTTACCAAACAGAGGTGCTTCGACCTGTAGTTCTGAGAGGGGAGGCGTTCGCTGGGTGGCAGCTTTGGCTTGGAAAATTCTGGGCAGCGTCTCTCCAAGTTCTCTATTTTTCTGTATCTTTTTTTCGTCCCTTTTGCAGCATTTGTGAATTCTTTATATAGAGGGGGTGAAGGGGACAGGAAGACAAAGGTTTAAATGACCTTGATTATGTGTTTTGACGGCCATGAAGGAGGATTCGTAACGTTAATTGTGTGTTTGAAAGCCATGAATAAGAGTTGTAACGTTGGCTAAACACATGGGATCTTGTCCCTGTTTGAATTTTGAATGACATGCAGCTGGCCTTCGAATGCTCCATTTCGAATGGGCTGATGGCCTCCTTCGAAGGCTCCCTTTCGAATGGGCTGATGGCCTCCTTCGAAGGCTCCCTTTGAATGCTTCTTCGAATGGACCTTTTTTGAATTCCAATCGAAGGACACTGTTATAATGCCAATCGAAGTACTTATCCATAATGCCAATCGAAATGCTCCTTCAGAATGAAAATCGAAGTGCTCCTTCAGAATGCCAATCGAAAGGTCTTTCAGAATGCCAATCGAAGTGCTCCTTCAGAATGCCAATCGAAAGGTCTTTCAAAATGCCAATCGAAGTGCTCCTTCAGAATGCCAATCGAAATGCTTAAAGCAACACTCAAAAATTTTCCTTTTCCTTAGGCAAGAGTTTGTGATCAACCATGCAAGGGGAAGGCTTTGGGAAACATGAGAGGAAAAATTTTGGGGTGCAACACAACCGACCAATGATCAGTGTTTACTGGACGAAAAATGCAAGAATTTACGCAAGAAGTTGGAATTAAATTATTAACTTCTACTCCTTACTATGCTCAGGAAAATGGCCAAGTCGAAGCTGCCAATAAACTAATAATTGTCCTAATTAAGAAGCATGTAGGAAAGAAGCCAAGGAATTGGCATAAAACACTAGATCAAGCCTTATGGGCATGTAGAACTTCCCCTAAGGAAGCAACATGAACTACTCTATTTCGACTTGCATATGGGAATGATGCAATGTTACTAGTGGAGATACATGTTCAATCAATAAGAATCCAAAGACAACATGAAATACCATCTGAGGATTACTGGAATGGCAGACGAGCTTCTCGACTTAGATGAAGAAAGGATGTTGACCATTGATTCGTTAATAATATAGAAAGAAAGGGTTGCCAGAGCTTATAATAAAAAAGTAAAAGATAAAGTATTTGTTATCGACGATTTAGTATGGAAAGTAATATTACCTATGGACAAAAATGATAGAGTCTTAGGGAAATGGTCCCCAAATTGGGAAGGGCCTTTTAAGGTGATGCACATTTTTTCAAATAATGCATATGAACTTGAGGATTTAGCACCAGATCGATGGATCTTAAGGGTAAATGGTAAGTACTTAAAAAAGTATAAGCCCATTCTTTAAGAAGTCAGAATTTTAACAGAATGAATATTCATCGAATCAACAAGCTGGTAAAATTGTTTTCGAAACCAGCAAATTCAAAACATGCATAAAATGTGTACAATAGGGGAAGATATATATAAGACAGATAAAGAAAGGTGCCATTAAAATTTGGCTTAAAGCCATAAAGAAATCACAAGATCATTGATACAATGATTAAAAGTGTTTAAATCTATTTTGGAATGACCACAGTTCACCATGGAGGTTTGCGACATGATATTCAAAATCTTCTTCTTGAGTCCTAAGTGTTTCAAGCTCCGTTTAGACAGAAGAAATTGCTTCACTTACGGCCATATCATCCACAACTATTTGGTCAGCCTTTTCTTGAGCTGGATTAATAACGTTATTAATCTCTTCCTCTTGCTTGGCAATCGATTCTAATTCCTTGTTGAGAGCAAAAATCTAGTGATATATTTCAGCAGCTCTTTTCTGTTTGGAACCCAGTTCCTATTTTTTCTTTCCAATCATTGCTAATAAATTAATGATTTCTTCAGTGGCTTGTACCACTATATCCAAATTCTCTTTCGCAAAAGCTTTCTTCGACTCAACCGCTTCCTCATTTTCCCTAATACTTTCGACATTTTGGAGTAGAGGAATAAAGAATTTCTCAAATGTTGTTATCATAAACGTGGCTGATTCAGAAATGTTGAGCTCTTTCATTTGAGTGAGAGCGTCTGAAAGTTCTGGGCCAATAATTGATTAGAATGAAGCAGATGAGGCAAATCAGGATTCAAGGCACGAGTCTGAATTTTAGTCATTAGATTTTTGGCTTTGATTGCTTCAGGACTTATCTTGTCATTGTGTGCTTGAGATTGGTCAGAGTTAGAAGAAAGAGTGCGAGAACTCACGAAGCGACGCAACCTAGAAATTTCTTATAGAGAAGAAGGCTTGACTCCCATGTGTTTTGGTGTAGTAGGTGAGTCGACCTTTGCTTTCCCAGAAGAAGTGAGAGGCGTGCCTTGTGTGCCTTCAGGAGGGGGAAGGATTTGGGAGGTGGTAACATTTTTATTGGCTTCTGAACCCTATACGGAATCTGATAGGTTAGAGTCAGAGCTAGTCGAACTATAACTCTTATGTTTGGCAGGACTAGTGACTGAATCAGAGTCACTAAGAGTAGCCAGAATAGTCAGGTCAATAAACTCACCATCAGCAATGTCAGGATTCTCATGATGATGAGGGGAAGAAGTTTCTGACAAAGGAGTATAGTCAGGCACACTTAGTTGTTGGCCAGAGACATTAACCTAAAGAAAGCAAGAAAAGATATAAGCCAAACAAATTCAACAAACAAAAAGGAAAAAGAAACTTAAAAAATAATCAGCTAGTACCTGTGTCGACGAATCAAGATCAACTGACTCATTCTTAGCTGAAGCATCATTAGCGTCTCCCATTGGGTTTGGAGCTGTATCAATTTTGGGAGCACGAGTCGGAGTGAAAATGGTTGTGTCGACCACTATAATGTCAGCACCTAAATCTAAGGTAGCTTCAGGATTTTCTGCCAATATCACTTTACGTCTCCTTCTTGTAACAAGGGGGACTTCGACATCATCTGGTTCTTCTATTTCATCAACAAGATTTAAGCCAACCTTTGCTTCAGCATTATGGGGAACATGTACCTTTGTCTTCTTCTTCTCTTTCGCCACCTTGGTTTCAGTAGAAGAGTCTTTTTTCCTCTTGTGGCTTTTGGATTTGTGGGAGCATTGAGGGGACTAAACATTCGGTGATGGCTTAGTATCAGAAAAATATATAAGTCGAAGCAATTGTGTTAGTCGAGAATGGAGAGTTGAATCGACAAAATATACCTCAGTCCTCTCAGAAATATGATGTATGTCCTTCTTGGATCGTTTGGATTTATCAGAGGGAGCAGTCAAATCCACTGAGCGTTTTTTACTCTGGCAAACAAGGAAAATATTAATATAGTTCAAGGAATAAAAGACATGGAAACAAGAAGTATATAAGTACACCTGTAGAGGAAGCCTTCTTGAGTGAAGAAGAAATAGTTTCATCGTCGGAAGGTGTATGGTCAGGGATAATCTACAATAGATTGGCTAAGTCAGATATGCTAAATCAGGAATGATAGTTGACAGAAGGTTGAGTTTGAACCTGATTCATTGAAGGTTTCAGTTTGCCGACAAAAACGGATCCCACCTGATCTATTTGGATAGCTGTAAGGTAAGTATAAAACAATTAAATAAGCAACCAAATCAAAATAAGCAGGGGGGTAAGCTTTCCAGAAGTCGTTACTGATTTGTGTGGTCGAAAGTACTCTAACATATCGGAGATCATGATGAAGATGCCCTGAATAGTTAGGTAGATAATACTTCGTCGATACCACTTTGTCGACCTTTTTCTTATAGGCGTTTTGCATATCCGGTAAAGAGAAAAACCACCAGTCAGGAATAGGTGGGCCAAAGGCCAAAGCCAAAGGGCTAGATGGAAAAGGAGGAAATTTGATGTTTCCAAAGTGAAGAGCATAAAGATATTTGTCTTTCGCATAACCAGGGATTTTAAGTGTCGAGATCCTATCAGTTACCTTCTCCTTTAATTCGTCAGCAACCTCAAAAATGGTATGGCGAAGATTATTAGGTCGATACACAACTCATAAGTAATTCTGGAAAGCTCGAATTTGTTTAAAATGAGTAACCTTACACTTGGTCAATTTCTCCTGCAAATTGGAAAAGGCTGTAGTTAGTTTAGCCAACTTGGCATCAGGATCACCAATGAATGCAACAAAATATGACTGCCACCAAGTCTCAAATTCTTTGGTGTGGTAGAAAGATGGTTGGAAAGGAGTGAGAGTAAGTGTAGGCCTTCGTGCCCATATGTTTACGATATCTTCTTTGATAACTTTGAAAGGTTGGTCAAATATGATGTCTATCAGCAGCTCATGAGAATTGAACAAGGACTTGGGGACAAGTTGACAGAGTCCAAATTTTCGAGCCACCAAGTTAGGTTGATAAGCGACCAAGCCTTGATTCACGCTGACAATCACAAAAGACAGAAATTGGGGAGTTAAGTAACGTCTCCAGAGGATTAGGGAATTTTTCCTGTCTTCTTCTCTTGCAGGTGGGAAAGCCCTAGTAAACCACTTTGGGCCATCTTGTCTATCATGAAACGGGGCCATAGAGGGTGTAAAATCGACTCTTGTCAACATGATGTTGAACAACAGTTTGAAAACTTCAAGATTTGGGGAACCCTTGTCAATAGGAGTCAAATGAAGAAGGCGTTGCCAAACGATATGGTTTTGAGATGGAAGGCATGCTACTTTTCTATTCCTGAAGGGCTTGATCTCCTTAGAAAAAGTGGCATTCAACCATAATTGTAAGAGCCAAAAAGGACCATGGACCAAGACATTCTTTTTCTTTGGATTAGTTGGGTCGAAATGCTTGATTTGATTAGCAGCGTCAGTCAAGGATGCGTAAAGAGAGGCCAAAATCAGCTGGCCTAAAGCAACATTCTCAACCATATACAATTGGGTAGCTAGATAAGAAAATTGTTTGGCCACCTGCCTTAACCTGGAGCAAAAAATAAAGCGAGACAACCATACGGTTAAAAATTCTACATGCTCTTCGTCAGTTATGGGGCCATAAGTTTGAGCACGATGGTCGATGAAGTTGTTGTATGTTGGTTTACCAGCTTCACCAATGTTGAACTTTAGTGGCACAGGTTCAACATCTCTATAGTTAAAAATTGTGCCAGATGGTTTTAACCCTGTGATGGCAACAACGTCAAACAGGGTAGGAGTAATCATACCACACTTAGTATGAAAAGTGTTGGTCGACCCTTCCCAAAAATGTATGGCAGCTAGGAGCATGCCACTAGAGTAAGTCTGGCCATGTCGAGAAAGTTCTAACAATGTGTAAATGCCCATTCTTTTCCATTGATCTCCTTTGTCGTTTTCTAAACGTGCCATCCAAGCACGAAACTTAGGGCAATCCAAAGGTGGAGCAGTTCTAAAGTTTCTGTCAATGTAGTTGAGCGAAATAGGGCTTGGAGAAGAAATTATGGGTTTGATAAAAGTGCTAGTAGAAAAAAATGCTTCCTTATCGTCTACATAGATTTCGGAGGGTGCATCTGCAGGAAGTAGCCCTAAAAAAGCTAGGGTTTTTTCTTAAAGAGAAAAAGGGATAAGTACCTGAGATATCCAAATTTTGGCTTTCTCCTCAGCAAATGGAGGTTCCGGAACATAAGTTTTACCGTCAATGAGGCGTAGTTGAAGAGCGATTGCTGGAGAAGAATTTTGATTATCAACATTCGCCATTGTAAGAAGTTTCAGGGAGGATGAAGATGGGGAACAAAGATGAAATTTGCAGGTTCTGCGTTTTTCTGAAGCAAGGGTGTGAAGAAGCGAAGAAAATTAGAAAAAAAAAGAGAAATAAGGGTATTTATAGACTCTGAAAGGAAGGAAGAAATAATGGGGAAAATCTTTGGGATTTCCTAGGTTTAAATCGTGCCATTTGAGGGACACGTGCTGCAAAATCAACGTGAGTTAATGGGCTACATCTCCCACTAAAAGTGAAATGATGGCAAAAATTAAATGTCACACGTCTCGAAGCTGAAAAGCGTGATACATTACCATGATTACATGACGTCGCGAAAAAGGTGGAACAGTAACGTTCACTTTTGGAGGGATGGAAACGGTTTGGTCAAATGGTAAAACCAACGCTTCAAAGACGCCATTATCTCATATGAGTCGAAATTCGAAAATGGCATCTCTGGGGACATTTTGTTACCTTTAAGAATATTAAGGTATTCAAGCACGCGTAATAAATAAGGATATTCTCATAAGCTAAGGGTCATCCTCTAAAGTAGGGTTTTTGGGAAATTGGAGCCAAAGTGTTTGAAAATTTGGTTTTATTAAACTAGATTTAATGTTTAAAGGGAATGTCACACCAAACTGTTGAAACTGAGCCAAGTCGACCAAAAGGAAATAAAAGAATATATGTTAAGAAATGGTTGAAATTAGTTTAGTCGACCAAAGGGTGAAAGACAAAGAAAATAGTTGAAATTGGTTTTTGTCAACCAAAAGGTTTCTGGACTTAGAGGAATTATTTTTGATTTTTAACTCTTGCCAAAGGGAAAGTGTCGAAGCGAGTCAGAAGCGGTTTACCTTCAGAAGCTAGGAGCGGGAAGATTTAAATTTCAAAGTCATCAGCGATTGACAACAGTTTTACAATTTGTTTAAGCACCAAATAGGTGGCGAAATCCAGTGAAGCGGTTGTCTTAAGATTTTAATATTGTCCGTAGATTTGATATAGGCAATTACAATGTAAACATTATAAATAAGCAGATTTAGTGTAGTTTTTGGGGTGTTCACTTGTATGCTCAAATCACTTGTCAAAACTCTGTCATTGCGAGCGATAGGAAACAAAAAGTGAAGAAGTGCTTGATGCACGTGAATCACCACTTTTATTTCAATGAAAATACTTTATTTTTCAATTATCTCTTTTGAATACTTTATTTGCTTTCTATGTACTGTCGAATAAAGTCTTTATATTATTTTCTACTTTGCGTAAACAATTCAATGCTCTCTGTCGGTCATGAGTCACTAGTCAGTTAGTTTATTGAATCTTATTTTCAAATGATTAACTTCTATCAGTCAAAATCACCAATCAATCCATCAATTCATAGTGTAGAAAGCCGTTATACTTGTTCCCTTAGTCACAGAAAACTGTTTCCCTTAATAAGGATTTCGATAGAATAAGTATAATAACAAAAACTCTTAGCACATTTCTTAAGATCAACTGGTCGATCTTGCGAGTTACCCTTAGTTTTAGGATATTGGGAGGACCAACGATTGTTTAAAATTTTACACAGTAAACAACACCAAAAAAGATATGATAGGGAGATACTCAAAAGATTTGAGATGGAAGATTACGATTCTGCATTAACACCGAGTGAACCAAAACTAAAATTGACAGAAGATTCAAATGAAGATGATGTTGATCCAACACAATATAGAAGAATTATTGGATCATTGAGATATCTCTATCACTCAAGACTTGATCTAGCTTGCATTGTAGGCATGTTGAGTAGATTTATGTAGAAGTCAAAGTTGTCACATCTTGCAGCCACCAAGAGGATATTAAGGCATCTTAAAGGAACACTAGATTATGGAAATTTGTTTTCTACAGCAGATGCATGAAAGAAATGCAGACTTATGGAATACACTAACTCGAGTTGGTATGGTGATGTTGAAGATAGAAAATATACAACTGGTTATGTATTCCTGTTAGGTGGTGCACCAGTTGCTTGGAGCTCGAGAAAAGAACTGGTTGTTGCATTATCATCATGTGAAGCAAAATATATAGAAGATTATCTCTATGTTTGTAAAGTAACATGGATGATGAATCTAATTTATAACATTGAAGGCATGAATCATGAATCAATGACTATGAAAATTGATAATATGTATGCTATCAACTTGGCCAAGAATCCGATAGCACATGAAAGGAAAAAAAAACATTGAAATGAGATTCCATTATCTTATAGAACAATTAACAAATGGAAAGTTATACTTGGAGCATTGTAGAAGTGAAAATCAAATAGTTGGCATCATGACCAAAGATGTACAAGTTGATTTGTTCAAGAGCTTGAGAAGCGTGATGAGCGTAGAAAGTCTAGACACAATGAATTAGATGGCGTGTTAAAAGTGTAATTCATAGTGTCAATTTAATGTTACTTAGGAAACAAGTAACAAGTTGTTTAGTGGTTAAAATTATATTATGTAACAGATTTCTATTTTGAAAGCTTGTTAGAAAATTGATTGACTTGTAAGGATATACTTGGGTGGGTATATCATATAATCGGGTGGATATATCATTATTTTTAGACAAATTGTTTTTAAAACTTGATTTGGGTGGCTAATGTGTATATAAATATCACCCTCATTGTAATTGAAAAATACCACTATAATAAACTATATTCTTCTTCCTCATATCTCTCTTTATTTCAATATTTATCTTTTTCTTATTTCCAATTCTAAAGTGTGAAGAACAAGCTTGAATCTTTCAAATCTTGTGTGTGTATCACTTGAGTGGACAGTGGTGTGAAGTTAATCAATCAATCAAGTGAAGATTGGTTGTTGTTGGTGTTCACACTAGTTTTGCTTCAACATTTGGTATCTAGAGAACCAGTTGCGATTCTTGAGAAGCATAAAACAACGTATTCTAATCTGAATGGATATTTTCTAGCAAATATTCTCATTTTGAGAGTTTTAATTGCTCGTTAAGTGAGGATGCATGGTGTTGATTGCCAAATTTAATGGTTTGTGTTATGTTAAAAACAACTTATTTCTCTATATAATGATATCTCTGCACTAGGATATCACCTTCGAGTAGGGGTGGCAAACATGCATATGTTCTCCCCATTTAGATTCGTCCTGTAAAAAAATGAAAAAACAGGGGCAGAGCGGGGCGATCATGATTAAGGACGCATGCCTAAAACTTTGACTTGTTCTGCACTAAAAGTGAGGATGAGCGGAGCAGAACGGGCCCACAGACTATGCACATTTTAAGCCTAAAAATACAAATTTATGTTAATGTATGTGTCAGCAAAAGCCTGCAAGAAAAGGGCATGGCGGGACAAACACATTAGAGGACACGAGCCGAAACCTTTGATCGGTCCCGCAATAAAGTAAAGACAAAACGGGTATGTCCAACAGACGAGACCCATTTTCCACCCATACCTTCGAGGTTGGTAGCATTCTCTCGCTTATTTGGATGAGTTTAGCATCTTCCAATATTATCATTTTCTCTTGACAGTTATTTAGAGATAGGATCCCTACGAGGACAAACCTCTATAGGTGACTGATTATGAACTAGGATAAGCTTTCTTGTGTGTTATTTCATAATTTTAAGGGTCATTTTCTTTTATTTTCTTCATTTGTGATGTCACACTTTTTCTTTAATATGTTGGGATTTAGTTCATTGAAATAATTTTATTTTACTTTTCAATGTAATTAACTCTCTAAAATTACGTTTAACATTAGATTTATTTTATCTTTGATTATTATGTGGTGAGTCCTTTGAAAATCTCAAAACAAATTTATCTTTTCAGATTTGACATCAACCATAGAAAAACTTGTTGATAAAATCTTTTTTGTTTTTTGTCTTGGAAATAATTTATTGATAAGAATTTCCTTAAATCCGTGCTACTTCAATGTCTGGCAAACTCATTCATGTGCCTAAACTGCTAGTAGTTTTGAGGGTTTGATTTTATCAAATTGAAGGTAACTCTATTAGAAAATTTGTTGTGTTATTCTTGTCTTACTTCAATATTTTGTAGCTTGTGAATCTTTGAATTTTGTTTTTTTGTTTTGTTGTTTTCGGGTTTTGTTTCTACTTTTCCCTTTTTTCTTCTTCTTCTGTATAGCTTTTCTCTTTCTATATTATGGAATAAATTTGGTGCAACTCTTAATCTCTTATATTCATGTTCTTATATTTTATTTAAATACAAGAACACTAGATGATATCCACGAAACACATATTTATTTCAATTACTATGACAATATATTTTAGAAATATTAAAAATAATTATAATATTGAACAATAGTATATCATATTTTAAGGTTTAATATCTTCAAACACGGTACTTAACTCTCAATTAAAGAATTCACAATTGAAAGAGAAGTTTTTTTACAACCGTTTGAAGAAAAAAATAAGTGTTGAGAATCAATCTATCAACTATCTTTTAAGTTTTAATGACAAATGTTAATTTTTAAAACTAGATGTTATTATTCTAGTAGTCAATTCATATTCATATATATATATATATATATATATATATATATATATATATATATATATATATATATATATATATATATATATATATATATATATATATATATATATATATATATATATATATATATATATATATATATATATATATATATATATATATATATATATATATATATATATATATATATATATATATATATATATATATATATATATATATTAAATTTAAACTTAGAATTTAACATAAAATTTTGTTGCAACCGAATCAATAGGACGTAATAATGATGACATTATTATTTCTATAATTTAAAATTTTTAATAAAAAGTTATTGGAAAAAATCATATGCTTGTTGAATAACTTTCTATTGATCCATTGCTTTGTTAAATGTTTTCTTTATCTAAAAAAAAGAGATTGATTTGTTGATTAATATATTGTATAATGTTCAATATTATTTTATGTCAAGATAATTAAGACTAACATTCATTTAAAGATATAATTCATATAAATAGTGACACTCAAAATAGTTTTTTAAAATAAAATATGGGATATTGTTGTTAATTGGAATCATTATCTCCAGTTTTATTTTTATTTTTGGGTCAATGTCTCATTATTATTGTTTATATTGGGCCGTGTTAGACGTCATGAGTTACGTTTAATAATTGGTCTACAAAGTTGACTTTTAGGCTTAACAAAGCCCATACATTTGTCTGTTAAGGCCCACAGTCCGAATGATATTATTTGGGTCCTAATCATCTTAGCAGAGCCTAATCACTGACTCAAAAGGCTAAAACAATGAGAATAAGCCAAAAAAAATCCTTAACTAAGTGTTTTAACCTGGACACTTGATTTCATCTATGAGAACCTGACTCCATTATTCGACCATATACATCTTCAAACAATCTTTCATTAAGAGAGCAATCAATCTTGTTTAAAATTAAATAATAAAAATAACACTAAGGTCATCATTATTAAACTCTTATTTTATTACATTTTTGAACGTGCTTAACGGACCATATACAAGGGCCAGCAGAGAAACTCATGTTTTTCTTTACACATCATAAAGTTTTATTTGAAGAGTCGAAAAGAAATTAAATGGAAAATTAAAGAGTTAAAGAAGTCGTAGAAGCATGTAGTTTTTACACAAATAAGAGTGGTATGAAGTATATGAAATGTAATTTTAATAAAAGATGAAGTATTTCTTATTTAAAAGTGGAAAGAAGAAAATAAGTGTTAAATGTGTAATTCTTTGTGTCGAAGGAGGATGTTGTTCGACATAAGATGTGTCGAATTAGTCTAAATAGCGTGTCAAAGTAGTTGTTTCACACATATTTGATTTAGTTCTAAAATAGATATTTTAGACTTTTATAGTTTTGAGCTTTTGGCTTAGATAACAAACTAATCTAAAGCTATAAATAAAGAAAGTAATCCTTATTCTTCTATTCATTAATTTATTAATTCACAGTATTTACAGTTGCAAGTGAATAAAAGTTTTTTTCACAGTTTGTGGGCAGAGAGAAACTATGTAAAAACCCTAATATTTTCTTCTTTAATTTTCTTTTCTTTTCATTGTCATTGTGTGGTGATAACAATCTTGTTCATCAAGATTGATAAAGATTTATCAAAGGTTTTGGTGGATTTCCAACATCTGATATCAAGAGCCCGTTTGATCGATTCAAGAGAAGAGCGATCAAGGGAAGAAGAAGAAATCATGATGGCAGTGAATTATGGGAATGAGAATTATCCAGTAAGTCTTCCAATTTTGAAAGTATATAACTATGAGAATTGGTGCAAACACATGAAAGTTATATTCAGGTGTCAAGGTCTTTGAGATCTTATAAAGAATGAATTAGAAGCGCTTGAAGAAGACGCATCAGAAGAAGAAAAGAAAGAACACATAGAATCAGATAAGAAGAGTTATAAAACACTCTTTATAATTCATCAATGTCTGAGTCTAGAAAATTTCGAAAAAGTGAGTGATTTAGAATATACAAAAGAAGCTTAGGAGATTCTTGAGAAGTATTTTGGAGGTGCAGAAAAAGTGAAAGAGGTGAGGTTACAAACTCACAAAAGAACGTATGAATTGCTTCAAATGGAAGATAGGGAGAGCATATTTGATTTCTTCACTAGGGTTACGAAACTAGTGAATCAAATCAAGGTATGTGGAGAAGCGTTAACAACAAGAGCTGTTATTTCAAAGATCTTGAGGTCCTTGGCTCCTAAGTTCGACCATGTGGTGGTAGCCATAAAAGAATCGAAGGATTTATCAAAGTTAACAAAAGAAGAGCTTCAAGGGACGCTTGAATCTCATGAGCAACAAATGGATGAAAGAGATGCAGGCAAGTCGAAGAGTGATGTGGATTTGCAGGCACAATCAATAAAAAAGAAAGTAAAGGCAAAGGAAAGTGGTTCGACAAAGGTAGAGGTAGATACAACAATTCGACTGGTAGAGGAAACCAATAGGAAGGAATTATGTTGAATCAGAGAAGAACCTCATACCAAGGCAACCAAAGAGGTGGCGCTGGAGGTAGAGGAAGAGGTGGTGGTCGAAAACCTGACAAGAGTCACATTCAGTGTTACAATTGTCAAAAGTATGGTCACTATTTTAGTGATTGTCCAGAAAAGAGAAAGAACCAAGAAAATGATGCAAAACTTGCAAAGTATGAAGAAGAAGAGATGATTCTGATGGTTACAACAAAAGATGAAGAAAGATTCAAGGACCAATGAAACTTAGATTCAGGATGCTCATCACACATGTATGGAAGGAAAGATTGGTTTGTCAACCTAAAACCCTCAAAGAAGAACAAGGTGAAATTTACAAATGACAGTACTCTAACAGCTGGAGGTATTGGTAATGTTCTGATTACGAGAAAGGATGGCAGAAGGTCAATAATTTCCAATGTGTTGTACATACTAGGCATGAAGAGCAACTTGCTCAACATAGGGAAGTTGGTCGAAAAGAATTATCAAGTGTCTTTCGAAGACAAGATAATGATAGTCGTCGACGCAAGAGGAAGGTTAATCTTAAAGGCTCCAATGTCTCAAAATAGAACCTTCAAGATCGAACTTGATATGATGGAGCACAAATGCCTTGCAACTGCATCTAGCATAGATGAGTGGATATGGAATTATCGATTTGGCCACCTTAACTTCAAATACATCAAAGGTTTTAAGAGAAGAAGCATGATTTCAGGATTACCAGAAATCAACATTCCAAATGAGGTGTGTGAGGAATATGTGCAGTCGAAGCAGCACAAGAACAACTTCAGCAAGGATGCAGGAAGTAATTTAAAGGCAATTCTTGAAGTTATATACTATGATGTATATGGAGAAATCCAAGTGGATTCGATGGGAGGTAACAGATACTTTGTCACATTCATATATGATTTCAGTCGAAAACTGTAGACTTATCTGATTAAGAAGAAAAGTGAAGTGATTGAGGTATTTGCCAAGTTAAAATCAATGGTCGAAAGGTAAAGTGGTCGAAAGCTCAAAGTTTTGGGAACTAATGGTGGTGGAGAATATGTGTCAAAAGACTTCAACATGTTATGTGAAAAATAAGGGATTGTGCATGAGGTGGTGTCACCCTATACTCTACAACATAATGGAACTGCAGAAAGAAAAAATCAAACCATCATGAATATGTTGAGAAGTATGTTGAATGGCAAGCATCTACCCAAAGAATTGTGGGGATAAGCTGTGTTGACAACAAAATATATTGATCTTACCGACTGATCGGAACCTGAAAGTAGACCGAGATGATGACATTTGCTTGGATGGAAATATAAGGAGATGAGGGGGGTGTACCAGCAAGGCACTCTGAAGATCTAATGAGAAAGAGTGTAAAAAGATACAAGAAAGAGATTAGAGTTTTTAGTATGCATATTGGATACTTGGCCCTCACAAGTGTGAGGGTTTATATAGAGCCCCCAGCGCATAGCCATTGGTTCCTATTTTTGAGCCTAGATATTAGGTTTATCAAAAATAGATAACTTCCAGGACCTGGTCAAAACGGGCGGCCATGCTTGTAACTAGCCGTTGCTTCAAGCAAGGGTGAGGTGACGGGCAGATGCGTTGTGAGTGCCTTCATGGTTATCTGCTCAGCGAGTGGCGGGAAGACTTGGAATTGGATGTTGATGTGGGTAGATGCATGGTCAAGGCATCGTTATCCTCGATATTCTCATGGTATGGTCGATCAAGTGTGATCGACCGAGGATCACAGTTAGCAAGCCAAAGTCGTTTAGGCCATGCTGAGGTAGAAGCGGATTAGGCTAATTTTAGTCATTGTGCCGGTCCAGAACAGAAGCCCCCCAAGTCGTTGCTTTCGGGCAGTGGGGTGACGACTTAAGATATGCCCGCAAAGGGGGACGTTTCGTGGACAACTTCAAGCGTGGATTCCGAGGGGTGCTTGGTGTGCCCGTCTATTAGGGAGAAGAACAATTTTATTGGGTCTTGAAGGTTCAGTGTGTTGCGCTTGCAACAATCCATGTGCTGCCATAAAGGCGTAATGATGACAAGTCTAGGGGCTAGGGGTTAATGATGATGACCCTAGGTTTCTCTAGGCGCATGTTTGCCCCCGTGCAGGCAGAACTTCCTATAAATAGGAGAGAGTGAGCCTTATTTGTACTTTTTTCCAACTCTTTTCTGCCTATTCCTTCGAGTCTTGTGAAGCACCGCCATACATTATCGTGATTTTTGCTCGTTCTGCCGCCAGTCCTCCTCGACCACGTAAGTTTCTTTGTTTTTTTTTCCAATTTCCTTCATTTTAATCTCTATTTTAGGTTAGTTTCCATGATTTTGTACTTAGAAATGCATGTTGTTAGGACTAGAATAACTTTGTGTAGAAGTTTCCAGAGATTTGTTGGCGTTTGACGATGGTTGTGCCGTCTGAGAATGTTGGCTCCGTCGTGCACCTGTTCAGAGATGTCTGGATTTAGGGTTGGTGATGGTGATTCACGATGAATTTTCCGACGAAGTTGGGCCGTTTCTGATGAGTTCCAACGTGAGGTTCAAAACCCAACAGTCGGGGAGATCACTCCTCGCGCGGGTCACGGTTTAACCTGACGGGCAGGCGCCCAATTCGTTAGAGGGAATCACCCTCGTGCTCGTTTTTTTTGTTCTTTTTAAGTGAGGGATCTGGTCAGGGACTGGGTCCTTGTTCCTTTGTGTGCCCTTTCGCTTGATTATCGGTGGAAGGGTGGATTTGATTTGACGTTGAATTCACTTTCGTCCTCTATTTTTCATGTAAAATGACCAGTAGCTCCATAGACGAAGTTATGAGCGAGCAAGGAGATTCTGAACTGGATTTATCCGAGTGTACCTCGACCGAGGAGAGTACGTCGGGGCAACATAATTCTGATTCGAGCGTGCCAGGGCCAAATGCCGATGGGCAAAACATGCCTGGGGCGTCTGCGGCTCCTAAGGAGTGGATCGCGCCCGGTCCTCGATAGATTGCCAGTTATTTCACCAACCACCAGGAAGAGGTGTTCGTGATTGTGGCTCTGGAGATGGAGTAAGAGGACGCCGAGGAGGAATGATCCATCTACATCCCCGGGAAGTTCCATGGCATATGTCAGAGTATGATGTAAATCACATTCCTATGTATGAGATCCTTTTTAGGGATATGGGTCTTCAGGTTCCTTTCACCGACCTGCAAGTGGCTGTTTTCAACTATCTTCGTCTTGCTCCCTCCCAATTCCATCCCAACTCAATGGCCTTTCTGCGGGCTTTCGAGATCGTGTGTGACTATCTGCAGATTGGGTCCACTGCCCCTTTGTTCTTCTATTGTTTTCATCTTCAGAGGGGTACAGTCGGTGGCCAGTTCAGATGGGTCTCCTTGAAGCAGGCTAATGGGAAGTTGTTCAAGGCTTACCTCGAATTTGTTCGGGACTTTAAGAGCGAGTATATCCTAATTCAACATGTGTTGGAGAGGGCAATTCATAATGTGTTCTACAGTATCCTTAGAGTTAGCAAGGAACGGAAGTCGGTGTTGGATGAGGAGGGCGAGCGGATGATGCAGTTGGTGCAGAGGTTTAACTTTCATTGGAATATGGATCATTTTGATTGCGAGACTAATCATTATATTAAGAAGGCTGAGCAGTTGAATCCTTAGGCCCAGGCTAGATATGATCAATTCTTGGCTTTTGTCGCGGGGATACACCTTTTCGAGCGTCCGGGCAAAGGGGGAAAATCTACCGTTGACGAGGATGTCGTGTTTGGACCAAGACTTATAAATGTTAAGGAGCTGGAGACTAGGGCTCTGTTATGCGCTCGCATTCAACAGGTCGACGATGATACCCTGGTGGCAGCCGAGGATGCTTTCAAGAATGCGACAACCCATATTTGTTTGGTGAACCCGGGGGTCGACTTTTATTTGACGGGGACCTGTTTCCTCCATCGCGTCGTGGATGGCCGAATGGTTATCCCAGATTTCCTTGAGATGGCAGGTGGAAATATGGCGGATTCTGTTCAGTCCCCATGAGGACTCGACCAGCCGCAACCCGACACATGAGCGCCTACTCATCTAGAAGAGCATCCTTATCCCGCGGGTTAATTAGAGCTTTGTTATTCCTTTGTTTTGGTCAGCATGTGTGTTATTTTTTGTTGTAATTTGACTTGGGGGCATTTTGCTCATCGCATTAATTCCCAAACATCCGTGGTCCTTGTGGACACATTATTGTACCCTAAAATTTTCCCTCCAATTTTTGAAGACAACTGATTTAAGACACCTCCTCATGCTCTTAGGGTTCTCAATTGCTCAATAATACTCAAGGGTTTGAGCATACAAGCACCTCTTCTAAGCAATGGCCTACAATTATAGTTTTGTTTTTCTCAAGGAAAATTGGACTCCTAATGCCTCAAGTGGATTCCATGATTCCTCGTATGCTTCAAGGTACTGTCATGACAAGTTTCAAGTCTTGCATCACAAGTTTGCTCAGTCAATTAGTCAGATGATTGAAAATTAACTGTATTTTGACAAAATGTCAACTTTGACCAATTTACAGTCAAACTTCAAGATTTTTGGTCAACATCAATATTTTGAAGTTACATTCATCATTTAATCAAGGGTTGACCATGATTCATCAAGAAAACTCAAGACTCATCAAAAGTCAAAAGTTACCAAACTAGGGTTTCCTATATGAGAAGTCAACTAAACTTTGACCAAGCATAACTTTCATATGCTTCATCAAAAATTTCTCAACCAAATACCATTTTAAAGAAAATTCAATTCTGTACAACTTTGTCTCTCTAAGATCAAGGCCAAAAATGCTTCATTTGAGAGATATGGATCAAAACATTACAAGTCATTTTAAAAGTCAACACAAAGACATTTTTTGTCAAGGAAATTTACATCAAGTTAAAGATTTCAAATGAAAAAATGACCAACATGAAAGTCGTAGGAGACATGTTGAGGTTTTCAAAAAGTCCAAGATCACCTTCATATGACAAATATTGTGAGAGTTATGGTTGTCACAAGTTGGACAATTTTTGAGAAATGCATGAAACATCAATTGAGCAATTTTGAAGTTTTGGACTAATGGGCCTAACTTTTGAGGATCAAACATGTTTATGACATGATAGAAGACCTCTAAGTCCATTGGTACATGGTCATATTTTTTCCTATTTATTTAAACTTTTATTTAATTTTTGTAAAAGAATTGAATTAAAAATAACAAATAGTTGGATTAATGTTGGACTATGATCATTTGGACATCTTCTAGAAGGTCCAAGACCTCATAAAAGCTTGCCAAAACCGTGAGAGACATGTTTGAGACAAGGATATTCAAAAATGACAAGTTAGAAAACATGTTTCATTGATTTTTGGTAACACCATGATCACTTGATTCTTTCCTTCTTTGGTGACTTAAATCTCCTCCTCTATAAATACTCAAGCTCTCACACTACAATGACACAAAAATCTTGCCTCAAGAAAAGTCTCAAAAATCACAAATTTTCAAAGAAAGTGCACCATTGAATCTCAAGTTCCAGTTTGATTCAGTCCAAATCACCACCTCAAATCACTTCCAGAATATCTCCAAGGTAAGAATAGGTAACTTCCCATGCCTATTTGTACCTAAAACTTGCATACATGCCATGTCCGATTTGCATTATTTTTTATTATTCGTATTACAAATTATACGTATTGTTAACTGATTATAACAATTCAGGTTGCTTAGCGTGATTGTTTAGAACAAGTTTGAAGCCTCACATGCAAGTTTTAACACGAGGAATGTAAGATGCCATTGTCAGGGCATAAAATTCTGTTTGTTTCATGGCGCAGTGGTAGTGTTCTTACTTGGCAAAGAAGAGAGTGTGGGTTCGACCCTGGGCGCTTGCAACCATCTTTTATCAGTTTTCTAATCTTTTCCACTTTCCATTATTTTTACTTATTTTATTATTTAATTTTCTACTAATAGTTTTAATCCATAAAAAATCTAAAAAATAGTCTTAGGGTTTTTATTAATTAATCCAATTTTGGACATATTTTTAATTCAATTTTATTAGACTTAGTTTTTTTTTTAATTAATTAACCTTTGTAATTAATTTAGAATTAGATAACTAAGTATTTTCTAAATGCTTAATATTAACCCAAAATACAAAAAAATAAAATGTGACATTTTAAACATTTAGGTTTTAAAAAAAAAAAAAAATTTCAACACGTATTTTTATTTATTTGCTATTTATTTTAGACAAGTGTATAGGTTGTATAAAAATTGTAATAGCTTAGTGTTTAATTTCTCGCAATGTTTTATTAAATATTGTAAATGCTCCGAAGCCATGTAATAGTCCTAGGGCTTTACTTTTTGCACTTATATTTTATATACCTGTATACATAATTGTTAGATGTATGCTAATAGGGTTTGTACGGAAAGACAAAAACAAACGTTAGAAAACCTTAACTTGAAATAATATAACTGAACTGAATCACCTTTGCACACTTTGTACCTCTAGGGTAATCTCTCTTTGTTGCCTTCAGAAACATGGTCATGTCCCTCGAAAGTAAGGGTACTTTAGCAAAGACCCTCGATTAAATCATCATAGTCCCTTCGAATAAAGATCATAGTCCCGTGATGTCTCTCGAGTTTCCTACAAAGAGATGATCTAGTCCCTTGTTGTCTACGAATAATATGATGACAGTCCCTTCGAATTGCTAAAGTATCCTTACAAGTTGCTTTCTATGACCATACGACGACCCTACGCGTGTCCCTTCACATCCAACAGATAGAGCTATACAAACACATTAAGAGCCAGTCAAGGTTATGGACTTAGGTACTGAAGAAGACAAGAAAGAAATCAAGATAGGTGCCGACCTAGAAGACATTGTCAAAGATAGGTTAATCCAGGTGTTATGTGACTATATTGAGATTTTGGCTTGGTCGTATGAAGACATGCTAGGGCTTGATACTGACATTGTGGTTCACCGTCTACCGATGAATGATGGTTGTCCTCCTATAAAGTAGAAGGTTCATCGTATGCGTCCCGAGATGTCTGAAAAGATCAAGGCTGAAATGATGAAGCAGTTCAATGCAGGTTTCTTATCTATTACGTCCTATCCTCAGTGGGTTGAAAATGTAGTGCCAGTACCTAATAAGGACGGTTAGGTGCGTATGTGTATAGACTACAAAGATCTTAACAGGGCAAGCCCTAAATATGACTTTCCACTTCCACACATTGATGTTCTGGTTGACAACACCACTCAACACAAAGTATTTTCCTTCATGGATGGTTTCTCTAGGTATAATCAAATCAAGATGGCACCTGAAGACATGGAGAAGGCTACTTTTATCACATAGTGGGGCATTTTATGTTACAAAGTGAGGCCTTTTTGTTTGAAGAACACCGGTGCAACATATCAGCGTACTATGGTAGCTTTATTCCATGACATGATCCATCATGAAATAGAGGTTTATATTGATGACATGATAGCCAGGTCTTAGACTAAAGAAGAATACCTTGACCACCTGCACAAGCTGTTTGAGAGGTTGAAGAAGTACAAGTTGAGGCTAAATCCAAACAAGTGCACCTTTGGGGTAAGATTCAGTAAACTCCTAGGTTTCGTCATTAGTGGTAAAGGTATTAAAGTTGATCCAGCCAAATTTAAAGCTATTCAAGAAATTCTAGTTCCCCGTACTGAGAAAGAAGTCAGAGGTTTCTTGGGACGACTAAACTACATTGCCAGATTTATTTCCCATCTGACCGCTACTTGTGAGCCAATCTTCAAATTATTGAAGAAAGATCAAGTAGTGAAGTGGAATAATGATTGTCAGATAACCTTTGACAAAATCAAAGAATATCTTCAGGAACCTCCAATTCTTATGCCACCGGTTGAAGGAAGACCTCTGATCATGTACCTAATAGTGTTAGAGAACTCAATGGGGTTTGTACTAGGGCAACATGACGGGTCTGGTTGAAAAGAGCATGCAATATACTACCTTAGCAAAAAGTTTACCGACTGTGAAACAAGATACTCACTGCTTAAGAAAACTTGTTGCGCTTTGGCATGGACTGCTCGCCAACTGAGACAATATATGTTGACTCATACTACCTTGTTGATCTCTAAGATGGATCCAATAAAATACATATTCGAGAAGCCTGCTCTCTCCGAAATAATAGCAAGATGAAAAATGGTCTTGACAGAATACGACATTCAGTACACTACTTAGAAATAAATCAAAGGAATTCTACTAGCGGATCATTTGGCTCATTAAGATGTAGATGACTATTAGTCTATGAATTTTGAGTTTCCAGATGAGAATATTGTGCTAGTTACTGATTACAAAAAACCTATACCGAATGAAGGACCCGAACCGGGATCCCGATGGACTATGGTTTTTGATGTAGCTTCTAACGCACTCGACGATGACATTGGTGCTGTAATCGTCTCCCCCAAGGGTTGCCATACGCCCTTCACCGCCAACTTATGTTTTAACTGTACCAACAATATGGCTAAATACGAAGCATGCATCATGGGTATGAAAGCTACCATTGATATGAGAATCAAGTTCTTGGATGTATATGGGGACTCAGCCCTAGTAATCAGTCAGATTAAGGGAGAATGGGATACGAAGCATCTGAATCTCATTCCTTATTAAGAGCATATGTTGATGTTGATCCTGTATTTTGAAGAAATTACTTTTGAACATATTCCACGAGAAGAGAATCAATTGGCAGACGCATTGGCTACCATGTCATCTATGTTCAAAGTCAGATGGGATAATGAAGCTCCTCGAATTACTATTGAGATACTAGATGAACTGGCGTATTGCTACAAAGTTGATACTGATGGAGTAGAGGAAAAGTCTTGGTACCACAAAGTAAAAAGATACTTCGAGACTCAAGAGTATCCTAAAGTGGCATCTATCAATGATAAGAAATTTCAAAGGATGTTCTCTGCCAAGTTCTTTATGAGTAACAGAATCTTATATAAGCGTAACCACGATTTGACTCTGCTTCGTTGTGTATATAAGAAGGAAGCTGAGTAAATTATGGAAGATATACATGAAGGAGTCTTTGGTACTCACTCCAGTGGGCATACAATAGCTAAGAAAATTCTGAGAGCAAGTTATTATTGGTCTACTATGGAAAGTGATTGCCATCATCATTCTAGAACTTGTCGCAAATTCCAGATTCATACTGACAAGGTACATGTGCCTCTAGTTCCTCTGAATGTCTTGACTGCTCCTTGGCCATTTGTAATGCGGGGCATTGATATGATTGGAGAGATTAAGCCTACCGCTTCAAATGGGAATCGTTTTATCCTGGTCGCTATTGATTATTTCACGAAGTGGGTTGAAGCAGCCTCATTTGCCCCCGTTACCAAGAATGTTGTGGCTTGTGTGATACGGTGGCAGAACCGACTGTTGATACTGGTTTGCGTTTTGCATTTTTTGTTCGCAAAATGTCGCGGTAAGCAAGAGTCGTCAACGACTTTTATTTCATCCAATCAGGAAAAGGAAAAAGAACAGAAAAAACCTTTTTCGAGAATATTTCTGAGTACGGGGGGGGGGGGGGGGGGGGGTAGATTATAGAAAGGGAAGGTGTTAGCACCCTTTCTATCCATGGTTTTCCATGGGCTCTTAGGTACTTTCTCATCTTTTTAAAGTTGCTTGTGTGTGCTTGTTTTGAAAAAAAGTTTACTTCGTGATAACCCTTGTATCAGTCCCCAAGGGTGTGACGAAGTTTGTTTTGAAAAGTTGTTTTGAAAGGTGTTTGTGTGAAAAGTTTTGTTGAGTAATCACTTAAGATTCAACCTACTCGAAACAAGGTTTTTTATTCTCATTTCCTTTAGACAGCGCTATCCTACTATTAAGGAGTAGGTAGCCCCGTCGTTGGAGTTTGTAAAGGACGTTCGAAAGGGACAAGTACAGTCACCAGAGCAATGGGTAGGAAACCTTAGTAGTAACCCCAGAGTCTTAAGATCTTTCCGAGGCAACATTTCCGAGGCAACATTCGAATGGGACATTTGATCTTTTAGACAGGAGGGCAACCACTAAATTCTCCTATGCTTAAATGACTATTTTACTGAAGGCAACCGAAGTGAGGCAAACCCTAGGAGTGAAATATATGCACGTGATTTTTTCAATTAATTAGTCTTTGCACATTAAGTGAGCTACCGTTTTAATTTTCAAACATCTTTCCATACAATCCTATTAACCATGCACTAACAGTTAAAGATTGCGGAAATTAAAAGTGCGAGAAAATAAATCTAGCTATTACAAGGCTTCGGGGATAGGGATTAATTACATAACCAAAATCGGGGACAAAGCGATAAATGAAAACCCTAGTTTAACTATTACAAACCATTGGCAGTTACAAAAAATACGAAAAGAATTAATTAAACGCGCGGTGAATTAAGTACGAGGACGCTTAAAAAATAACTTAAAACCCTAATTGAGAGAAAAATATTTTTGTACATTTTTTATTTTAGAAAAGAATTTAATTGCAAATTAATTAAAACCCTAATTTCTAATTGTTTTTAATTTATAAAAAAAAGAATTAAATTTCCCTAAATTAATTAAACTAGTTAATTAAGAAAAAATATTTTTATTAAAAAAATATTTTTGTAGTTTTATGATTTTTTAGTTTAATAAAAAATAATTTTTGTATTAATTAAAAAAAAGAGAAAAAAACTAAAGAAAATAAATAAAGAAATTAAAAAAAAAGTAGAAAAGAAAACAAATTGGGCCTGTGTTGAATTGAAAGGAGGGGGGTGTGAAGCTGAAGTTCTCAGGCCCATTAGTACTGAAGCCCAGTGAGCACTGGATCTTGTGTGACATTCACTTGGACGTGCACTATGGTCCTTCAGGCTGGCAGCGTTAGATCTGATGCTATGTTGATCCAGTTGCGGGATACAAGGGTGTATGGAAGGCGCTTGGGATTGCAACATATAGAATCTGCAGCAAGAAAATGAGAAAATATGTTTTGCAGGGACCTGGGATCGAACCCAAGTCCTCTCAGTTACCAACGAACACCCTTGCCAGCTTTGCTACGTTAATTAGTTATTAGTATAATGAAAACAAAATACAATATACAAAACAAGATGATTGGATCAGAAAACGCGCGAGATTTAAACGGACAAATAGATGGTTGCCACGCCACCATCTTCTTCCTCCCCCGTCGCCTTAGACCATTGCACCTTTACCTACAGACAAAAGTCTGTAGCTACAAACCTACAAAACTAAAAAATATAGCACATGCATGATAAATTAGTTGTGACTATACCAATCAACTCGTCTTGGTCTCACGAGCATCATGGTACCTTATTTGTGGCCTAATTTTTCCTGTATCAAGAACCCCCAAAACGTGACTTCAAACCCTAGCCATGGCAATTGTCAATATATGCGCTAAAACATCAATCAAACATAACCAATACGTTGCAAACATGATAACAAACACATATATGCCATTAAAACATGTTCATGATGCGTGAATCATAGTAAACAAATTTGGAAAAACAGGGCAAACCGGGTGAGTTGTAGCGCGCGTTTCTTGGTGTTTCTGACCTTGCAAATGACTGGGATAGCTTCTTGAGACGTCCAACAATCGATTGGCAATGCTAGGATAGCTTGAGATGGCCTGTATGACTGAAACCGATTCACACTTTTTGTCAAGATTTTTGAGTTTTTTCTTGCTCATTCACGACTGCCAACCCTTTTGTTTTATCCTTGGTTCTTGTTCATTATATATGCTAGAGCGAATTAGGGTTACAAAAACAGATGATATCTTTGGAATTTTGGAAGATTTGATTTGATTCTTCATCCATATGCAAACCTTCTATATTGAGCCAAATTATCCCATTTTTGTACCAATCATGCTTGATTTGATTTGGTCTTGATATCTCAGCATAATTTGATTGAGATCCTATCCAAAAATCATATCAAAACATATCTTTGATATTATTTACCAATTATTTGATTTTATTCAATTTTTAATAAATAAAAAATCAAAATAAAATAAATAATGAAGCAAATAACATATGAGTGAACATTTGGGTCGTGGACCATGCTACAAGTGAGGTGCAATCATGAAATGCTAAGCCCATTTGGTAAAAAATGCACTTTTGAGTATATTTGACTTTTGGCAATTTTACAAAAAAAGGTCAAATTTGACAAGGCATATCTCCTCCAATTTTAACCCTAGAGAGGTTTTCTGGGACTTTTTAGAAATCTTAGGATGTCCCCTAAGCAACCCTTTTGGTCTAATTTCAATTGGGTCTTCCATGTTCATGTAAGAAGCTTTGACCCAAAATGTGTTTTTTGTTAACTTTTCAAAAGGACCTATAATGTAGAAATTCATATCTTTTTATGAGTGCATATTTTGAACTTGTGGGATGAATATGAGTTGTAGGGAATTGCATCCTCTTCAAAATGAGCCTTGGATGGAAAATTTCTGATAAAGTATGTGGATGTTATGTTTGGTCAAAGTTTGGTTGACTTTTCCTAAGAAACCCTAATTTAGCAACTTTTGGGTTTTGATGAATTTAGGGCATTCCTTGAAGAATCATGATCAACCCTTGATAAAATGATGGATATCACTTCAAAATGTTGATGTTGACCAAAAATATTGAAGTTTGACTATATGTGGGCCACAATTGACTTTTGACCTAATACATTCGATTCTCAAGCATCTGAGCAGTTGACTGAGCAAACTTCTTGTGCAGTGCTTGAAATTTGACATGGAGGGTCTTGAGAACATATTAGGACCATGGAGATCATATGAGGTCTTTGGAGTTTACCTATCTTAATGAAAATGGAAACCCTAATTTGAGACACACTGCCTTAGGAGAAAGTTTGTCTGGTCAACTCTTGGGCAAACTTGAGCAAATTGAGGATCTCTAGGAGTATGTATTGATTAAAATGAGAGGGCGAATTTTGGGGTACAACAACTTCCCCTATTCAATCTTCTTAAACCTGAGGATGTAGATTGGCTCGTCTTCCTTTCATGATCTGAAGGTGGAAGATGATTGAACACTAGCGTGCCCAGAAATTTGCACTCACATGAAGTGATACTTGATTTGTGATATTGGGAATGGGCTTATAGATTCCATTTGGAAATTTCTAGAGAATTGTCGGAGATGTGCTTAAAGATGCCATCCAAGATGTGGCGGAGTACCGTCGGAGATGGGCTTAAAGATGCCATCTAGAGGATATTGATTTCCTGAGATATTCCTTCGATGAGAGTCCATGCTCCTGTCGTTGAGGAGGAATCTGCTGAGGAATGTTGGTATCTGTCTTGGGAGAAATAGAATTTTAGGAGTTTCAGTTGTCCGTTACTCTACTGGGGAATTAACTCTGGAGGTGAACTGCATATCTGGTCAGTGTACAGGCTGCATCGCGACTTATTGGGGAAAGGTGAAATTGACCGAAACTGGTCAGGTCCAGGTTTTACCGTGTTGTAAACTGTCGTCTAGAGGTAAGAGAAAAGAAACCTAGATGGTAAGGTTATGAGAAGGAACCTGGATAGTAGGGTTACTTCGAAGAGAAAGCCTGAATAGTAGGGCTGTGAGAAGGAACCTGGATAGTAGGGTTACTTCAAAAGGAAAGCCTGGATAGTAGAGCTGTGAGAAGGAACCTGGATAGTAGGTTTACTTCGATATGAAAGCCTGGATAATAGGGCTGTAAGAAGGAACCTGGATAGTAGGGTTACTTCAAAATGAAAACCTGGATAGTAGGGCTATGAGAAGGAACCTGGATAGTAGGGTTACTTAGAAATGAAAGACGAATAGTAGGGTTGTGAGAAGGAACCTGGGTCGTAGGATTTCTTCGAAATGAAAGCCTGGATAGTAGGGTTGTGAGAAGGAACCTGGATAGTAGGGTTACTTTGATATGAAAGCTTGGATAGTAGGGCTGTGGGAAGGAACCAGGGTCGTAGGTTTTCTTCGATATGAAAGCCTGGATAGTAGGGCTGTAAGAAGGAACCTGGATAGTAGGGTTACTTTGATATGAAAGCCTGGATAGTAGGGCCGTGGGAAGGAACCTGGGTCGTAGGGTTTCTTCGATATGAAAGCCTGGAGAGTAGGGATGTGAGAAGGAACCTGGGTCGTAGGGTTTCTTTGATATGAAAGCCTGGATAGTAGGGCTGTGAGAAGGAACCTGGATAGTAGGGTTACTTCGAAATGAAAGCCTGGATAGTAGGGTTGTGAGAAGAAACCTGGGTCGTAGGGTTTCTTCGATATGAAAGCCTGGATAGTAGGGCTGTGAGAAGGAACCTGGGTTGTAGGGTTTCTTCGATATGAAAGCCTGGATAGTAGGGCTGTGAGAAGGAACCTGGATAGTAGGGTTACTTCAAAGCGATAGTGTAGATTAGTTGACCCATTTAGTTTCAGGAACTGAGTTTCCGTTAGTCGTCTGCAGATGTGACTTGCATAACTGCTGAATTTGTTAAAGCTAATCCTCTTTTCCTGGAAAGATATCAGGGTTAGTTATATGCGATGCATGAAATGCAGGGTGAGATGATGCTCTCAAAATAAATGAGATTATGCTGTATATGATATGTATGGGTATGTCATGATGTATGTTTATGAAATGCTATCGGGGTATGCTCGCGTTTGGGAAAATAAATACTTGACAGTTGCTGGAGATTTGTAAATATTCTGTCGGGAGGAGATGCTGCTTGAGAATAAACTCTGTGGGGAATGAACTTAGAAAATGTATTTTTGTAGCTGAAGTGATGAACTCTGTCGGGGATTGAGCCTCTGTATCTGGAGAAATAAACTCTGCCTAGGGGATGAAATTTACTGACTCGCCCGCAATTATGAACCTCAACTGGGGTGGTTACGTCCTGTTTCGGGAAAGCTGACATCAATGCCTTTGGATACTTTTACTCTGTGGGGAGTGTATGTACCAATAATTATGTTCCCAAGCTGGCTCTATCCCGGTACCTGCTGGGCAGAGTAACTGTAGGGTTTGGCACTTCTTGTTTTTTCCCCTGTTTCTGGAATTACGAGTAATTGTCTTTTGTTTCTTATGTAAATATTTATGAGCAACAATCATTTTCAAATGCATATATAAAAAATAAATCATTGGACGTTCTTGCAAAACAAAACAGAAAAAGAAAAAACAGATTGAAGTTTCTTGTGAAAATGATTTGTATTGATTTTTGAAGTTGGCCTGTAATAGGCGTTTTTGTACAAAGAGGCTGACGCTCTAGTAATAGAATGCCACCGAAAAATAGAAATTATACAATTTGTGTAAAAGCAAGAAAAACAGCTATGTGAAATAACCCCATTGGATTCCAACTCCGCTATTGCCTTTACATCTTCAAGCGTCTCATCACTTTGCTACTTGGCCGAAGGTTGATCAGATTGGTTGGCGCCGTCCGAGCTTGATAGTCGATGCCGAATTCTGGTCGCAAGATGATCCAATGAGACATAGTGGTACGCTTTATATCCCTAACTTTTGCCCGGACTTCCCTTTCGGGTTTTCAGTCCACCGGGATACCCTTTTTTGCCCAAGCCTCCCTTTCGGGTTTTCGACTTGCCGGGTGTACATATTTTTTTCATTTTCATCCCTTACTTTTGCCCGAACCCTTTTGGTTCTCCGGGAAGCCCTTATTTTTGCCTAGGCCGGTCAACCTAGCGGATCTTTGATTAGGCGTAGTATCTTTTCACTATGTCTGCATTGACAGGGTGAGGAAGGCCGTCACCATCCATGGTGGTTAGAATCATAGCTCCTCCCGAAAAAATGTTCTTAATCACAAATGGCCCTTCGTACGTGAGGGTCCATTTGCCCCTGGGATCACCTTGCGGAAGTATGATGCGTTTGATCACTAGATCCCCGACTTGATATTCTTGACGCCTAACTTTCTTGTTAAAAGCCTTGATCATTTGCTTTTGGTACGTCTGACCATGACAGATAGCAGTAAGTCTCTTTTCATCTATTAGATTTAACTGATCAAGTCGGGTTCGGATCCAGCCGTCTTCGTTCAAACCCGCGTCCTTCATAATCCTGAGAGAAGGTATCTAGACTTTAATGGGTAGGACTGCCTCCATGCCATATACCAGAGAGTAGGGTGTTGCCCCTGTCGACGTCCGTGCTGAGGTACGATACCCATGAAGAGCAAATGGTAACATCTCATGCCAGTCTTTGTATGTCACCATCATCTTCTGTAAAATCTTCTTGATGTTCTTGTTAGCTGCTTCAACAACGCCATTCATCTTTGGCCGGTAGGGAGAAGAATTATGATGCTGTATCTTGAACTATTTACAGAGCTCGGTGATCATCGTGTTGTTGAGATTCATACCATTGTCAGTAATAATTCTCTCTGGCACACCATATCGACAGATCAGATTATGTCAGATAAACCGTGCCACGACGTTCTTGGTTACTGTAGCAAAAAAGGCTGCCTCCACCCACTTCGTGAAGTAATCAATGGCTACTAGGATGAAGCGATGTCCATTAGAAGCAGTGGGCCTGATTTCTCCGATCATGTCGATGCCCCACATCGCGAAGGGCCACGGAGCTGTCAAGACGTTTAAGGGGACCAGAGGCACATGCACCTTATCAGCGTAGATTTGGCATTTATGACAAGTTCGAGAGCGCTGATAACAATCGGCTTCCATAGTGGACCAATAATATCCTGTCGTAGGATCTTCTTAGCCATGGTATGTCCACTAGAATGAGTTCTGAAGGTGCCTTCATGTAGATCTGTCATGATCCTCTCTACTTCACTCTTGTCTACACACCGTAGTAGTGTGGAGTCATGGTTGCCTTTATAGAGGATTCCATTACCGAGGAAGAACTTTGCAGCGAACCTTCTCAGAAACTTCTTATCATTGACAGACGCCCCTTCGGGATACTCTTGAGCCTCGAGATACCTTTTGACTTCGTGAAACCAGGGTTTGTCCGCCACTTCTTTGGTATCAATTTCACAGCAGTGTGCTGGTTCATCCAACCTCTCAATGGTGATTTTGGGAGCTTCATTGTCCTACCTAACCTTGAACATAAAATACATGGTAGCTAGCGCGTACTCTAACTGATTCTCCTCTCGTGGGAAATGTTCGAAGGTTACCTCCTCAAAGTGTGGGAGCAATGTCAGTACATACTCTTTGTAAGGAATGAGATTCGAGTGTTTCATATCCCACTCGCCTTTGATCTGACTTATTACCAAAGTGGAATCCCCAAATACATTCAAGAATTTGATCCTTAGGTCAATAGCAGCTCGAAGGCCCATGATGCATGCTTCATACTCCGCCATGTTATTGGTGCAATTGAAACATAATCGGGCAGTGAACGGAGTATGACAGCCCTCGGGAGATATGATTACAGCGCCAATGCCGTTACCCAGTGCGTTCGAGTCTCCATCAAAATACATAGACCACTGGGATCCCTCCTCAGGTCCTTCATCCGGTCCAGGTTCTTCATAGTCAGTTACCAACATGATATTCTCATCCGGGAACTCAAAGTTCATGGACTGGTAGTCGTCCACGACCTGATGAGCCAAATGATCAGCCAATATACTCCCCTTGATTGCCTTATGGGTTGTATATTGTATATCGTACTCAGTTAAGATCATTTGCCACCTTGCTATCCTTCCGGAGAGCGTGGGCTTCTCGAAAATGTACTTGATCGAATCCATCTTTGATATCAACAAGGTAGTGTGAGTCAGCATATACTGTCTCAGTCGGCGAGCAGCCCATGCCAAAGTGCAACAAGTTTTCTCGAGCAATGAGTATCGTGTCTCACAGTCGGTAAATTTTTTGCTAAGGTAGTATATTGCGTGCTCTTTTCAACCAGACTCGTCATGCTTCCCCAACACACACCCCATTGAATTGTCTAGCACTGTTAAGTATAATATCAAAGGTCTTCCTTCAACTGGAGGCATCATAATTGGTGGTTCTTGAAGGTATTCCTTGATTCTTTCAAAAGCGGTATGGCATTCATCATTCTACTTTGCCACTTGATCTTTCTTCAGAAGCTTGAAGATTGGCTCACAAGTAGAAGTCAGATGTGAAATGAACCTGGCAATATAATTCAAGCGTCCTAAGAAACCTCTAACTTCCTTCTATGTACGGGGAGCTGGAATTTCTTGTATATATTTTACCTTTGCAGGATCTACTTGGATGCCTTTGTCGCTGACAATGAAACCCAGAAGCTTACCAGGCCATACCCCGAAGGTGCATTTGTTCAGATTCAACCTCAGTTTATACATCTTTAACCTGTCGAACAACTTTTGGAGATGGTCCAGGTGCTATTCCTCAGTCTGAGACCTGGCTATCATGTCATCAACATAGACTTTGATCTCATGGTGAATCATATCATGGAACAAAGCAATCATGGCGCGCTGATAAGTTGCCCCAACATTCTTCAATCCAAAAGGCATCACCTTGTAGCAGAAGGTGCCCCACGGTGTAATGAAGGTTGTCTTCTCCATGTCTTCAGGAGCCATCTTGATCTGGTTGTAGCCAGAGAAACCATCCATGAAGGAGAAGATTTTATTCTGCGCGGTGTTGTCGACCAGAACATCAATGTGAGGAAGTGGGAAGTCATCCTTGGGGCTTGCTCTGTTCAGATCTCTGTAATCCACACACATCTGTACCTTACCATCTTTCTTAGGTACCAGAACGACGTTGGCAACCCACTGTGGATACGAACTGACCGCTAAGAATCCTGCGTCGAACTGTTTCATGACTTCTGCCTTGATCTTCTCTGACATTTAGGAACGCATACGAAGGACCTTTTGTTTAACCGGAGGACAGTCTTCTTTAGTCGGCAGGTGATGTACCACAATATCAGTGTCCGAACCAGGCATGTCTTCATAGGACCAGGCGAAGATCTCAACATAGTCGTGCAACATCTGTATCAACCTCTGTTTGACGCTAAGATCCAGATTTGCACCTATTTTAACCTCTTTTCTGTCTTCCTCAGTACCCAAGTTCACTGTCTCAACCGGCTCTTCATGAGGCTGTATGGCCCTCTCTTCCTGCTGTAGTAGTCTAGCAAGTTCTCCAGGCACCTCACAATCACCCTCACCTTCGTCTTCGGCTTGGTTGATCGGATTTTTGAAGTCATAACTGGCAATAGCAGAGCTGTTATCAATGGGATCCAGAGTGGATATGGATCTGCATTATGATACATGAGTGTGTGTAAGAGAATAGCTGTTTGGATAAAGTGGAAAACAGAAAAGAAAAACAGAGAGCGCAAAATTTGTATGCAAGAAACGTCCAATGCTTTATTAATGATATATGAAATGACAAATAATAGCCCTCACAAGAAAAACCAATGTGCCTCGGGCAAGGCACAAGGCCGTAAAGTTTTAAATTGTTTATCACAACTCTCAAAACAAGTAAGATAATTACTGCGGAATAAAAGAAACTGGTATAAAATCCCTAGCCGTCCAGTTACTCGGTCCACCGTTGGTAGTTGGGTAGATCCAGCTGTCAATGTCTGAGTCTTCCTCACTGTCTTCAATGGCATTAATTCCCCGATTACTGATGTGTAGGGGAGGTCCTCCAGGCCGAGTGCGTCGAACAACCTTTTGAGCCCCTTCTTCAACCACGGCCCTAGCGTCCTTGAGGGAAGCCATCTTCAGAGGAGGTTTGCTGTTGGTTGTAGTTTCAGTCGATGCTAAGATCCGAGGGACCTCTTCGAAGTTATGACAAGGAGTTTCTATGAATTCCCCGTCCATCTCTACATACCGGAAGGAATTGAGGTGGCTCACCATATACTCCTCTTCATCCCGCACAATGACAATCTTCCCTTTCACCAGATACTTCAACATTTGGTGTAGTATGGAAGTAACTGCCCCAGCCTCGTGGATCCAAGGACGACCCAGCAAACAAGAATGCGACGGCCTGATATCTATCACATAGAAGGTGGACCCAAAAGTCTGAGAACCCACTTTGACAGGGATGTCCACCTCCCCGTGCACCATTCTCTTCGATCCGTCAAAAGCCCTTACCACAATGTTACTAGGCTTTAGAGTCAAACCCTCGCAATCCAACCAGTCCAACGCCTTCTTCGACAGAACATTCAGCGAAGACCCAGTATCTACCAACACATGAGCCATAGTGGTTCCCCTGCATTCAATCGAGACATGCAGAGCATCATTATGCTTCCTTCCATTTGGTGTTAAGTCTGCATCTGAAAAACCCAGCCAGCAGTCAGGCTGGCCACACCTGATCAGCTGAAGTTTCCTGTGGCACATGCACAGTCTTGAGGAATGCAATCAAAGCCTTCGCATGGGATTCAGAACACAACAACAAATACAACATGGATATCTTTGATGGGGTCTGCCCCAGCTGCTTGATCACATTGTAGTCGCTCTTCTTAATTATTTTCAGTATTTCCTCTATCTCTTGCCTAGAGGCTTCCACAACAACTTTCCTAGGCGCCTCTGTCTGGGCCGACTCACCTATAATTTCTTTGCCGCGGGTATCAGAGGACTCGCCGACAGGGGTAATAACTGAAGTAAGAACAGGAGCAGTAGTTGATGTACTAGCAGGAACAACAAATGGAATGACAATAGGCTTGTTGACAATCTTAAGGGAGATCTCGGGAGATAAGACCCTTCCACTTCGGGTAACTTTGCTGGTTCCGACAATGTTACAATTATCAGGATCAACCTCTTCATCTTTCCAATCTTGTTTGATGCCATGATAGTACACATCGACACCATAATGCCAGGGGACAGCTTTGTCTGAGACATACGGGACAGGACCAGGAACAATGATTATTAGCGGAGCAATTCTTGGAGCAGATGTAATCCTAACAGGTCTTCTCGAGGAGACCTTGGAAGGATTGGCGGAAATGGTTATAATGGCAATGTCTTTAGATGGAACAACAGGAACCAAAGTTTTCTCGAACAAAATTTATTTGCTGTCCATCAGGCGTTGAACACCTGACTTTAGCAAATGGCAACCAGAAGGTAGAAATGAACATACATGGCAACCTTCACCATAACCCGGAAATAAACCGGTCAACAACAAATTCTTCTTCACAGTCATGAGAGGAGTAGAAACTTCATCCACCAAGGTCACAAACAAGTCGGTATCAACACCATTAATTCCACGACCGTGCTTAGGCATGGGAGCAGTTATGACATTGGGCTTCTCCGGAGCATCAAAATCAATTTCCTTGGCTTCAATCAGATCTTGTACCTTATTCCTTAGAGCCCAGCAGTCATTGGTATTGTGGCCAGGACTCTCAGAATGATAGGCACACCGAGCATTTGGATTATATCGGGGAGATGTAGTATTTGGATTCTTGGGAGCCTCTTTCAAGGTTGCCAAGTTGGATCTCAGCAGATGAGGTAGAACTTCGGCCAATGTCATGTTGATTCGGGTAAACTTCCATTGTGGTCTTTCCACTTTTTGCCGATTGTTGCATTGTGGAGCAACTGCAAGCCTAGGTATCATGACGACACTTACTGTCTGACGATGTTCAGCCCTGTTTTGGCCCCTTGGGCTATAGATGGAACTCGCTTCCTTCTTACCAGCAAAAGGCTTCTTTACTGAGCTCGAAGAGGTTTCCTTCTGTATCTTGCCGCTCCGAATCCCAGTTTCTACTCTTTCTCCAGTTAGAATCAGCTCGGTGAAACCAGCTGACGAGCTACCGATCAAATGATTGAAAAATGGACCAGATAGCGTCCCTAGAAACATATCAACCAACTCCCTATCAGACAACGAGGGTTGAACTCTTCCATCCAAGTCTCTCCATTTCTATGCATAGTCTTTAAAGCCTTCACTTGCACCCATGGACATACTATAGAGTTGAGTGCGAGTAGGAGCAAGGTCGACATTTTATTGATACTGCTTGTAGAAAGCAGCAGCCAGATCTTCCCAATTTCGGACATTGGCTCCCTCCAGCTGGTAGAACCATTCAAGCTGAGTCCCTGACAGACTATCTTGAAATAAATGAACCCACAAATTTCTATAAGCGGTGTGGGGATGGATCTTTCTAACATAAGAGCGGAGATGGAGTTTTGGGTAGGACACCCCACCATACTTAGCAAAAACTGGAGCTTTGAACTTATGCGGGATGACCACTCCCGATACCAACCCCAATTCTTCGAAATCCAGCCCAGGTATCCTCTGAACTTCCATGGAACTCAAACGATCTTCCAACTGCTTGTATCTATCCTCAGCAGGAGGATGCTGCTCATCATTGTAGTCGGTATCATTGTCAGAAACTACAGGACTGAGGTCCTTCTCCCTTGTCTCTTCTTCTTGATTCTCCCCTTCCTTGGATGAAGAGGTCAGATCTACTTGTCGCTTCAACCGCTCTCTAAACCTTCTGCCCATATTCAGAATACTGGCAGCCTTCTTCTTTTTCTTTTTCTTTTTCAGGATGAGGGCTTTTAGATCCTCCTGCCCTTTTGCCAGACTTATGAACATTTGTTGGAACTGGACGTTCTGTGCCTGAAGATCCTTGATGCTTTGTTCAGAATACATTTCTGCTGAAATAAATAGCGAAGAAGATGAGAAATCTGTAATGGTACCTGTACATGTAATTCTATGAATGGGATGCGTATGTAACGATTTCAAAGACTTTGGAGAATTTAAATTTGCAAACCAAAATAAACAAAGATTTTATTAGCTAAATTCAAAGTTCGAATTCCTTTTAGGCGTTACAGTTAAAAATAAATCTAAAACTAGAAAAGAAATCAAAATTCCCATGGATGCTTCCTCTTTGTGCCGAGATAAGCATTGAGTCCTTTTTCCTCGTGGAGCTGCTTTGTGAGCTCTAAAACCTTCCTCTCCTGAGCATGGAACTGATCCCTGTAAGTATCCCACTCCTCTTTCAACTAAATCCAAGACCTCTGTAACTCTCCAAGATCAATGGGCATATAAGGATAGAGAACCGTGTAAGGAATACCCCCTTCCGTAGTGGGTTCCACAATCACTGGTAAAACGTCCACATAGGGCATCATAAGCTTCTGGGCACGAGCTCGTACCCATCGGAGGTAAGGTTCCATAGGAATGGAAGCCTTTGGCCCCAAAGCCCTGGCGCCAGACTGGTTTACCATGCCCCAAGCTCGTATGAACCTCCGGCGATACTCGTGAACATCATCCTCATAGTTGAATACAATGCCCTCAATAAGTAACTCATGGGGACCATCTCTTCAAGCGTAACCAAATTGTCGCAGAGCTAAACAAGGATTGTAGGTTATGCCCTCTCTGATGCCAAGTAACGGGACATTAGGGTACTCCCCTCAACGGTCAATAATAGCAATGTTTTCCATAGTTCGAGAACACCAGAGAATATTCATATGAGCGAGTGACGTTATCCTTTGCGACCAACCCAAACCTTCTTCATTCTTCAGTACGGACTTAGGAAGGTGAGAAATAAACCACCTCGACAGCAATGGCATGCAACACATAAGAACCCCTCTTCTCTTCATGGTACGAGTATGGAGAGCGTGCAAAATATCTCCAAGCAAGGTAGTCACAGGGTTGCAGGAGAGGAAGATCTTGATAGCATTCACATCTATGAATGAGTCTGGATTAGGGAATAGGACTAACCCATAGATTAGAAGAGCCAAAACCTCCTCAAAAGCCTGAAAATCCATATCATCCCAAAACAGCCGGGCCTTGTCTATCAGAAACTTAGCTATAAAACCCTTGACTCCGCTTCTTGTTTCCCAATTGGATACCACGTCGACCCGTTTCAGATGCAAAGCTGAGGAAATGACTTCTAGCTTAGAAAATTCTTCTAGACCTGTGAAGGGCAACTGTTTAAGAATGGGTATATCCAGTAGCTGAGAGAATTCTTCCAAGGTAGGCACCAACTGATAGTCTGGAAAGGTGAAGCAGTGGTGCTTGGGATCAAAGAACTGAAAGAGTACACTCATCATCTTTTCATCAAAGTTTGAAGTAACCCGGTTGAGAAGTTGACTATGTCTCTTAGTGAACGCAGAAGTTTCAAAAACCCTTGATACTAGCTCTTTGAGTTGGGAAGGTATCTTCACAAAGATGATTCAGATAGTGTTTCTATGAACGGAAGCCATGATCTTCAAAACAGAACAAAGATAAATTCCCTTGGTCTTTGAAATGGTTAGTGCAATAAGAATGGATGCTATGTTATGATGCATGATGTCATGATAAACCACAGGTGTAGTAAACACAATCAAATCACACCAAGTCCTTAGGTTTAAGGCCTGCATGAGGTTAAAGGTCATACCCACTTGAAGTTTAGTTGGTTTCAAACCTGTCTTAAAAAGTAACCGGGTTCTAAGGGATCTCAATATCACTGACCATCCTTTATCAGGCATTGTCTCAGCTCAAGCAATCTTTTCTTGCGGCCGAAATATCCCGAAAGTCTAATCTCAATGAGTGTAGCATCGACTATCAACCAATCCTCAGGTCTATACCGAGGCCGGCTATCTCACTACTTTATAATGGCCAAGTTTGTTCAACTAAGGTTCTAAGGTTCGTTAGTGCTTCACGACACCACGCGGTGGCCCCGTATTCTCCTCGTTTCCCCACGAAGGAAACCGGTACCAACCAAAGTGCCACACCAACACAACCATCGCTTAAAACATATCGGTCTATGCTGTACAGTCTCCACGATCTATTGTTGTTTACCTAATAAGTGCCCCCAGATCCGGGTGTAGGATCTTCAACAATACCCAAGCAAAAACCCTTAAAGATAAAGCAGGAAAAGAAAACAAGAAAGTAATTTAAAAATGACCTAGATCCTAAGGTATACCCCACTTTATACATTTATCCCCAACAGAGTCGCCAGTTCTGTGATACGGTGGCAGAACCGACGGTTGATACTGGTTTGCGTTTTGCGTTTTTTGTTCGCAAAATATCGCGGTAAGCAAGAGTCGCCACCGAATTTTATTTCATCCAATCAGGAAAAGGAAAAAGAACAGAAAAAACCTTTTTCGAGAATATTTCTGAGTACGGGGGGTAGATTATAGAAAGGGAAGGTGTTAGCACCCTTTCTATCCATGGTTTTCCATGGGCTCTTAGGTACTTTCTCATCTTTTTAAAATTGCTTGTGTGTGCTTGTTTTGAAAAAAAGTTTACTTCGTGATAACCCTTGTATCAGTCCTCAAGGGTGTGACAAAGTTTGTTTTGAAAAGTTGTTTTGAAAGGTGTTTGTGTGAAAAGTTTTATTGAGCAAGTACTTAAGATTCTACCTACTCGAAACAAGGTTGTTTGTTCTCATTTCCTTTAGACAGTTCTATCCTACTATTAAGGAGTAGGTAGCCCTGTCGTTGGAGTTTGTAAGGGACGTTCGAAAGGGACAAGTACAGTCACCAGAGCAATGGGTAGGAAACCTTAGTAGTAACCCTAGAGTCTTAAGATCTTTCCGAGGCAACATTTTCGAGGCAACATTCGAATGGGACATTTGATCTTTTAGACAGGAGGGCAACCACTAAATTCTCCTATGCTTAAATAACTATTTTACTGAAGGCAACCGAAGTGAGGCAAACCCTAGGAGTGAAATATGTGCACGTGATTTTTTCAATTAATTAGTCTTTGCACATTAAGTGAGCTACCGTTTTAATTTTCAAACATCTTTCCATACAATCCTATTAACCATGCATCTAACAGTTAAAGATTGCGGAAATTAAAAGTGTGAGAAAATAAACCTAGCTATTACAAGGCTTCGGGGATAGGGATTAATTACATAACCAAAATCAGGGACAAAGCAATAAATGAAAACCCTAGTTTAACTATTACAAACCATTGGCAGTTACAAAAAATACGAAAAGAATTAATTAAACGCGCGGAAAATTAAGTACGAGGACGCTTAAAAAATAACCTAAAACCCTAATTGAGAGAAAAATATTTTTGTACATTTTTTATTTGAGAAAAGAATTTAATTGAAAATTAATTAAAACCCTAATTTCTAATTGTTTTTAATTTATAAAAAAAAGAATTAAATTTCCCTAAATTAATTAAACTAGTTAATTAAGAAAAAATATTTTTATTAAAAAAATATTTTTGTAGTTTTGTGATTTTTTAGTTTAATAAAAAATAATTTTTGTATTAATTAAGAAAAAAAAAGAAAATAACTAAAGAAAATAAATAAAGAAATTAAAAAAAAGTAGAAAAGAGAACAAATTGGGCCTGTGTTGAATTGAAAGGAGGGGGTGTGAAGCTAAAGTTCCCAGGCCCATTAGTACTAAAGCCCAGTCAGCGCTGGATCCTGTGTGACATTGACTTGGACGTGCACTATGGTCCTTCAGGTTGGAAGCATTAGATCTGATGCTATGCTGATTCAGTGGCGGGATGCAAGGGTGTATGGAAGGCGCCTGAGATTGCAACGTATAGAATCTGCAGCAAGAAAATGAGAAAATATGTTTTGCTGGGACCTGGGATCGAACCCAGGTCCTCTCACTTACCAACGAACGCCCTTGCCAGCTGTGCTACGTTAATTAGTTATTAGTATAATGAAAACAAAATACAATATACAAAACAAGATAATTGGATCAGAAAACGCGCAAGATTTAAACGGACAAATAAATGGTTGCCACCCCACCATCTTCTTCCTCCTCCGTCACCTTAGACCATTGCACCTTTACCTACAGACAAAAGTCTATAGCTATAAACCTGCAAAACTCAAAAATATAGCACATGCATGATAAATTAGTTGTGACTATACCAATCAACTCGTCTTGGTCTCACGAGCATCATGGTACCTTATTTGTGGCCTAATTTTTCCTGTATCAAGAACCCCCAAAACGTGAATTCAAACCCTAGCCATGGCAATTGTCAGTATATGTGCTGAAATATCAATCAAACATAACCAATACGTTGCAAACATGATAACAAACACATATATGCCATTAAAACATGTTCATGATGCGTGAATCATAGTAAACGAATTTGGAAAAATAGGGCAAATCGGGTGAGTTGTAGCGCACATTTCTTGGTGTTTCAGACCTTGCAAATGACTGGGATAGCTTCCTGAGACGTCCAACAATCGACTGACAATGCTAGGATGGCTTGAGATGGCCTGTATGACTGAAACCGATTCACACTTTTTGTCAAGATTTTTGAGTTTGTTCTTGCTCATTCACGACTGCCAACCCTTTTGTTTTATCCTTGGTTCTTGTTCATTATATATGCTAGAGCGAATTATGGTTGCAAAAACAGTTGATATATTTGGAATTTTGGAAGATTTGATTTGATTCTTTATCCATATGCAAACCTTCTATATTGAGCCAAATTATCCCATTTTTGTACCAATCATGCTTGATTCGATTTGGTCTTGATATCTCAGCATAATTTGATTGAGATCCTGTCCAAAAATCATATCAAAACATATCTTTGATATTATTTACCAATTATTTGATTTTATTCAATTTTTAATAAATTAAAAATCAAAATAAAATAAATAATGAAGCAAATAACATATGAGTGAACATTTGGGTCTTGAAGCATGCTACAAGTGAGGTGAAATCATGAAATGTTAAGCCCATTTGGTAAAAAATGCACTTTTGAGCATATTTGACTTTTGGCAATTTTGCAAAAAAGGTCAACTTTGACAAGGCATATCTCCTCCAATTTTAACCCTAGATAGGTTTTCTTGGACTTTTTAGAAATCTTAGAATGTCCCCTAAGCAACCCTTTTGGTATCATTTCAATTGGATCTTCCATGTTCATGTAAGAAGCTTTGACCCAAAAGGTTTTTTTTGTTGACTTTTCAAAAGGACCTATAATGTAGAAATTCATATCTTTTTATGAGTGCATATTTTGAACTTGTGGGATGAATATGAGTTGTAGGGAATTGCATACTCTTCAAAATGAGACTTGTATGGAAATTTTCTGATAAAGTATGTGGAAGTTATGTTTGGTCAAAGTTTGGTTGACTTTTCCTGAGAAACCCTAATTTAGCAACTTTTGGGTTTTGATGAATTTAGGGCATTCCTTGAAGAATCATGATCAACCCTTGATCAAATGATGGATATCACTTCAAAATGTTGATTTTGACCAAAAATATTGAAGTTTGACTGTATGTGGGCCACAGTTGACTTTTGACCTAATACAGTCGATTCTCAAGCATCTGAGCAGTTGACTGAGCAAACTTCTTGTGCAGTGCTTGAAATTTGACATGGAGGGTCTTGAGAACATACTAGGACCATGGAGAGCATATGAGGTCTTAGGAGTTCATGTATCTTGATGAAAATGGAAACCCTAATTTGAGACACATTGCCTTAGGAGAGAGTTTGTCTGGTCAACTCTTGGGCAAACTTGAGCAAATTGAGGATCTCTAGGAGTATGTATTGAGTAAAATGAGAGGGCAAATTTTGGGGTACAACAACTCGGTTCATCAAACATAACCTTATCTGTCGGTATGGCATACCTGAAAGGATTATCACGAATAATGGTACCAATCTTAACAATACTATAATCACAAAACTCTGCACGCAGTTCAAGATTAAGCACCACGATTCTTATCAGTACCTACCAAAGATGAATGGCGCAGTGGAAGCTGCCAACAAGAATATCAAGAAGATTTTGCAGAAGATGACAGTGACATACAAAGACTGGAACGAGATATTACCATTTTCTCTTCATCGTTATAGCACTGCAATATGTACATCAACTCGGGCAACCCCGTTCTCTCTAGTATAAGGTATGGAGGTTGTATTACATGTCGAAGTCCAAATTCCTTCCCTAAAGATTATGAAAGACGTAGGTTTAGATGAAGACGAGTGGATTCAGACTTCACTTGACCAAATAAATTTGATTGATGAGAAAAGGCTTGTGGCTGTTTGTCATGGTCAAGTGTATCAGAAGCGCATGATCAAGGCCTTTAATAAGAAAGTCAGACATCAGGTGTACCGAGCTGGTGATTTGGTTATAAAGCGCATCATCCTACCACAAGGTGATCCGAGGGGCAAATGGACTCCCACATACGGAGGGCCATTTGTAATTGAGAAAATATTTTCAGGCGGTGCTATGATACACACCACCATGGACAATGAATATTTTCCATACCCTATAAACACAGACATAGTCAAAAAATACTACGCATAGAAGAGACCTGCTAGGTTGACTGGCCTAGGAAAAAATAAGGGCATCCCGATGAACTAAAAGGGTTCGGGCTAAAATTAGGGATATATATATATATATATATATATATATATATATATATATATATATATATATATATATATATATATATATATATATATATATACTGTTCAAATGGTATAGATTAGTTCAATCAACTTCTTCCGACAGCAATGGATGAGATGCTTGAATACATAGAGGCAATAACATATTTGAAACTCGATGGGATCGTTTCCACATAGCTGATTTTCTTTGTTTTTCTTTGTACCCATTTTTTTATGACAATTTCCTCTTACTAGAATTTCTGTCTCTTTGTATAAAACTGTTTGTTTATACACAAACTTTCAAAATCAATACAACTCAGTCTATTTCAAAATTCAAAACTATTTGTTTTTACTTCCTCTATTTTGTTTGCGAATACATCCAATGGTTACTTTGAATGAACATATGCATTTGAATATGATCACCATTTACAAATATTTGCATAAAAAATAGGGTTAGCATTCATCAAAGACTCTAGGAGTTGGGATACTGTTTAAGTCATTCATAAAACCCCACAGAGCAATCTCCATGAAACTATCTCTGCAGAGCTATCTTTGCAAGCTCATACCCAACAGAGATATATTCCCCAACAAGTCTAATATACTCTCAGGCAGAAATTGGGGCATCTTCCAGCAGTTCACCTTCATATCCTTAACGGATAGCCTGACCTTATCATCATACCCAATAGGTCCCCTAGCGGATAAGGAAGTTTGATCATTTCCACAACATACAGTTGAGACTTCCTCAGCGCAGCCTATAAAATTTCAATCCCCGTCAGAGTTTATTTCCTCGACACAGTTTACAAGAATTTAATTCCCCAGCGAAGTTTATTACTCCAATGCCTTAAATCCCTAACAAAAATCTCTTCTCCAGCAAGGTTTAATCAAAGTTGCTATCCCCAGAAGAGTTGTTATGGTATCTGAAACCTGGACATATAGCACACCTGAGGAATATTCATATCTTTTATCCCCAGTCAGAGTACGTAAGAATCAAATCCTTCTACAAAAATAACGACAAACGACCGACTCTCCTTGAATGCCTCTATCCTTAAGTAGAAGTCGAAAACCCCCAACAGAGTATCCTTAAACAGAAAGCACGAATCCCCAATAAAATTATTCCTAGTAGAAATTGAAGAATAACTTTCTTCATCCCCAACAACAGTCCGAGATTTATTTTCCCCAGCCAAACATTGTTGCAAGGAGCTATCGATACACTTCAACGATATATTGCATCCATACATCATTTCACAATACATCATAGCATATGCATATAAAATTCTGATTTATTTTGAGAGCATCATTATGCAATGCATTACATACATCATGACATTACATAAAGCTAATTTTCTCTTTTCAGGTAAAGTTCGCAAACAGACGAATATCATCAGCATTTTCAAACAGGTCAGAGATTAATTCCCGAAACAGGATAGGGCAACTATGTATATGACCAGGCGGTATAAATTCCCAAAACAAGACGGGTTTACCAACAAAAACAGGTCAAAAATTAATTCCTGAAACAGGACGGGGCAACTATCTATATGTCCAGGCGGTATGAATTCCCGAAACAGGACGGGTTTACTAACAAAAAAACAGGTCTCAGATTAATTCGCGAAACAGGACGAGGCAACTATCTATATGACCAGGAGGTATGAATTCCCAAAACAGGACAGGTTTACCAACAAAAAAACAGGTCGTAGATTAATTCCTGAAACATGAGGCAACTATCTATATGACCAGGCGGTATGAATTCCCAAAACAGGACGGGTTTACCAACAGAAAATAGGTTGTAGATTAATTCTCAAAACAGGACGGGGAAACAATCTATATGACCATGCGATATGAATTCCCGAAACAGGACGAGATTACCAATGAAAAACATATTGTAGATCTATTCCTAAAATAGGACGGGGCGACTATCTTCATGACCAAATTATTTCCTTCAGAGATTGAATTCTAACGAGCATTGCCTTTAGAGATTCATTCTGAAAAGCATTTCCCTTAGATGAAATTGATACAAATTTCATTCTGATACTCCCTAACACATCTGCTTAGTTACCTTGAATGACATATGTAAGCCCATCTCCGGAGACACTCTATCACCTCTCCTAATGGCATCTTAAAGCCCATTCAAGCAATACTATCAACCAACAATGTTACTTTGTGAACCAGCAAGTTCAAATTTCTGGGCACTCAAGTGTTCAATCCTCTTCTACCTTCAGATCCTGAATGAAGGGCATGCCAATCTAACTCTCCAGGTTTAAGAAGATTGAACAGGGGAATATGTTGTACCCAAAAATTTTCCCTCCCATTTTTGAAGATAACTAACTCAAGACACCTCCTCATGCTCCTAGAGTTCTCAATTGCTCAAGAATACTCAAGGGTTTGAGCATACAAGCACATCTCCTAAGCAATGGCCTACAATTAGGGTTTTTTTCTCTCAAGGAAAACTGGACCCCTAATGCCTCAAGTGGATTCCATGATTCCTCTTATGCTTCAAGGTACTATCATGACAAGTTTCAAGCCTTGCATCACAAGTTTGCTCAGTCAATTAGTCAGATGATTGAAAATCAACTATATTGGACAAAAAGTAAACTTTGACCAATTTATAGTCAAACTTCAATATTTTTGGTCAACATCAATATTTTGAAGTCACATTCATCATTTGATCAAGGGTTGACCATGATTCATCAAGAAAACTCAAGACTCATCAAAAGTCAAAAGTTACCAAACCGGGGTTTCCTATAGGAGAAGTCAACTAAACTTTGACCAAGCATAACTTTCACATGCTTCATCATAAATTTCTCAACCAAATCCCATTTTGAAGGAAATTCAATTCTCTACAACTTTGTCTCTCTAAGCTCAAGGCCAGAAATGCTTCATTTGAGAGATATAGATCAAAACATTACAGGTCATTTTAAAAGTCAACAAAAAGACATTTTTTGTCAAGGAAATTTACATCAAGTTAAAGACTTCAAATGAAAAAATGACACATGAAAGGCGTATAAGACATCTTGAGGTTTCCAAAAAGTCAAAGATCACCTTCATATGACAAAAATTGTGAGAGTTATGGTTGACACTAGTTGGACAATTTTTGAGAAATGCATGAAACCTCAATTGAGCAATTTTGAATTTTTGGACTAATTGGCCTAACTTTTGAGGATCAAACATGTTTATGACATGATAGAAGACCTCTAAGTCTGTTGGTAAATGGTCATATTTTTTATCCTATTTATTTAATTTTTTATTTAATTTTTGTAAAATAATTAAATTAAAAATAATAAATAGTTGGATTAATGTTTGACTATGATCATTTGAGCATCTTCTAGAAGGCCCAAGACCTCATAAAAGCTTGCCAAAATCGTGAGACATGCTTGAGACAAGGATCTTAAAAAATGGCAAGTTAGAAAACATGTTTCATTGATTTTTGGTAACACCATGATCACGTGATTCTTTCCTTCTTTGGGGACTTAAATCTCCTCCTATTTAAATACTCAAGCTCTCACACTACAATGACACGAAAGTTTTGCCTCAAGAAAAGTCTCAAAAATCACAAATTTTCAAAGAAAGTGCACCATTGAACCTCAAGTTCCAGTTTGACTTAGTCCAAACCACCACCTCAAATCACTTCCAGAACATCTCCAAGGTAAGAATAAGTAACTTTCCATGCCCATTTGTACCTAAAACTTGCATACATGACATGTGCGGTTTACACTATTTTTTATTATTCGTATTACAAATTATACGCATTGTTAATTGATTCTAACGATTCAGTTCGCTTAGAATGATTGTTTAGAACAAGTTTGAAGCCTTACATGCAAGTTTTAACACGAGGAATACAAGACGCCATTGTTAGGGCATAAAGTTCTGTTTGTTTCATGGTGCAGTGGTAGTGTTCTTGCTTGGAAAAAGAGAGGGTCTGGGTTCGATCATGTGCCCTTGCAACCATCTTTTATCTGTTTTCTAACCTTTTTCACTTTCCATTATTTTTACTTATTTTCTTATTTAATTTTCTACTAATCATTTTAATGCACAAAAATTCAAAAAATTGTCTTAGGGTTTTTATTAATTAAGCCATGAAAACTATCTTTCTTTCTCAGGTCAGAGATTAATACCTGAAACCAGACATGACAACTATCTCAACGACCGACAAAAACAAGTTCCATATTAATACTTGTAACAAGACATGACAACTATCCGTGGATGATCGACTGTAGATTAACACCTGTAACAAGCCAGGAAAACTATCTACATGAGGAGATTGAGATTAATACCTGTAATAAGCCAGTAAAACTATCTTTCTTTCTCGGGTCAGAGATTAATACCTGAAACCAGCCAAGACAACTATCTCAATGACCGATGATTTTCAAGTTCCAGATTAATGCCTGAAACCAGACATGACAACTATTTGTGAACAGCTGATTTATAGATTAACACCTGAAACCAGGCAGGAAAACTATCTACATGACCAGATGAAGAAATCTTACACGAGTTTATTCTCATGATCTACAGATGCATTCTAACACGGACTCATCCTGAAGCAGCCCCACACAGGCTCCTTCTCATATATCTCTGGATGCAGACTAACACGGACTCATCCTGCAACAGCCCTACACAGGCTCTTTCAAATACATTTTCAGGTCACGGTTAATTCCATTATCCCCAACAAGTTACTGTGAAGTTTGGATTTCAACCAGAAAGCAGCAAACTCTCATCTCTCCAGTACAAAGATAACTCCTCAGTAGAGTCTTGGACAACTGAAGTTCCTAGACTCTATTCCACACAGAGTTTTCCTCAAGCGGGAGAATAACAGAAACCCATATTCCCCAGCGGAGTCCTCCTCAGACAGCAGGAACAGAAATCCCCAACAAAGAGACCTCTTATGAAGTCAGCATCTACTTTGGATGAAATATTTAAGCCCATCTCGATGACTCAGTCATCTTCTTCAAATGGCATTTGTAAGTCCATTCCTGACATCATCAACCATCAGTGTTACTTCATGTGAGTGCAAATTTCTGGGCACTCTAGTGTTCAATCATCTTCCACCTTCAGATCACGAAATACAAAGAAGCCAATCTAAATCCTCAGGTTTAATAATATTGAATAGGGGAATCTGTTGTACCCCAAAATTTTCCCTCCTATTTTTACTCAAGACATGCTCCTAGAGGTCCTCAATTGCTCAAGGTTTACCAAGAATTGACCAGACAAATTCTCCTCCTAAGCAATGAACCTCTAAACAGGGTTTTAATTTTCATCAAGACATGTGAGCTCCAAAGGTCTCAAATGTTTTCCATGGTCCTAATATTCTTTCAAGATTGTCCATGACAAATTTCATGCCTTACACTACAAGTTTGCTCCGTCAATTGCTCAAATGTTTGAAAATCAACTATACTAGGTCAAAAGTCAACTGTGACCACTATACAATCAAACTTCAATATTTTTGGTCAACATCAACATCTTAAAGTGATATCCATCATTTTATCAAGGGTTGATCATGATTCCTCAAGAAATGCTCCTAATATATCAAAAGTCAAGAATTGCTAAATTAGGGTTTCTATAAGAAAAGTCAACTGAACTTTGACCAGGCATAACTTTCACATACTTCATCCATTTTTCCCAAACCAAAGATAATTTTGAAGAGAATCCAATTCCCTACAACTTCTCTTTTGTCCTCAAGTTCAAGAGATGTACAATTTGAAAGATACAAGCTCATACATTACAAGTCATTTTCAGAAAGTCAACAAAAGGCACTTTTTGTCAAGACCATTTAAATCAAGATAAATTATTCAAATGCAAAATTGTTAAAAAAAGGGATTGAAGTAGACATCTTGGGCTTTCCAAAAAGTCCAAGATCATCATCATGGGATAAACATTGAGCATGTTATGGCTTTCCCAAGTTGGGAAAATTTGGAAAATTTCAAGAATTGTGCATTGAGCAAAATTGAACTTTTTGGTCAATGGCTTAATTTCTTGGACTTAAAACATCTTCCTAACCTTGTAGGGGACCTCTAATCTCAATTTTACATTGCCTTATAATTTTTATTTATTTTGTCAATATTTATTTTGATTTATTTCAAATACATATAAAATAAATTGTACAAAATAAATAGAGACGAGCTTTGGCATTTGGGCTGATGTTTTGTCTTTCCTAGAAGCCCATAAATTCATGCAAATATGACCATATAGACTAAAGTCCCAACATTGCATGGAATCTTCACTTTTGGCAATTTTTCAAAATAAGGATCATGGCTTTATTATGGCCTTTATGGGCTTGATTCTTTCCATGTAACCTTGCTCCCTCCATCTCCTCTATATAAGGGTCATCCTTGCAAGCATTTTACACGCTAAAATCTGCCTCAAAGAGCCATACAAAAATTGCAAAAACTATAAAAATTGTGAGATTCAAAAAAACAAGTTCCAACCTCTTTCAGCCCATTCCAGATCCTCCATCAACATCCTGAGATTCCCAGGAGCGTATACCATCTCTTATCCACGCCTGAAGATCCCTGAGATTAGTCAACCGAACCACCTCCTTTGGGTAAAATTTTGTATCTTTTATCTCTTAGTGTACGCATTTTAAACAAATCTAAAACACATAATCATGTTTATTTAATCATTGTGAATTATTCTAACGTGTTACATGAGAAGCTAAAGGTCTGGATCGCCAGTTGCCATGTTTAGGGTTTCAAAATGGCCAAGCTTTGAGCAGGACATTTCAGGTCACGCCATGGCCATGGTTGAGTTCGTAGCATGCGAAATAAGGGGGTAGCTGGAACTTGGGGTTTTGATTCCTCATATTTTCGTTGTTTCATTTTTGTAGGGGCCGAAGAAGATGACCTGAGGGCAGCTCCGACATCACTGAAAATCTTTGAATCCGGCCAAAGCTGGCGTGGCTAAAATTCGTGCCCTGATTGGCTCATTCAAACTTACAACACGCGCGCGTTGATGACTCATCTTTTAGATTTGTTTTCATATTTTATTATTTCGTTTCGTTATACTTACAATTAAAACAGGTGGTCTGGTGGTGAGAAGCATGCGTGTGTACCTAGAAGGCATGGGTTTGACCCCAGCTTTCTGCGTTTTTCTTTTTCTTAACATTTCTTTTTTGCAGGTTTTTTTGGAGCGCTGGTGTGATACGGTGGGAAGAACTGACTGTTTTTGGAATGCTGGTTCGCGTTTTGCGTTTGTTTTTGCAAAATGTCGCGGTAAGCAAGAGTCGCCACCGTCTTTTATTTTATCCAACAAGGAAAGGAAAAAAGCACAGAAAAATTCCTTTTTTGAGATATTTCTGAGTACGGGGGGTAGATTTATAGAAAGGGAAGGTATTAACACCCTTTCTATCCGTAGTTATCTACGGGCTCTTAGGTACTTGCTCATCATTTTCAAAATTGTTTTCTTTTGTGTTTGTGGGTTTTGAAAAGTTTTTGTTTTAACTTCAATTTAACTCTTGCGTCTGTCTTCAAGAGTTTAATGAAGTGTTTTTGAAAACTTATTTGTAAAAGGAGTGTAAGTGTGAAAAATTTGTTTTGGATGAGCAAGTATCTAAGAACTAATCTACCTACTCGAAAAAGGAATCGTTCTATGCTAATTTCCTTTAGACAATTCTATCCTACTATTAGTGAGTAGGTAGCACCGTCGTTGGAGTTTGAGGGTCAATTCGAAAGAAGGACATACAGTCACTAAAGCAATGTTAGGATGTCTTAGTGGTAACCCCAATGTCTTAGATCATTTATCCGAGGCAACGATATCCGAGGCAACCTTCCCGAGGAAACTTATGATCTTTTAGACAAGAGGGCGACCTCTAAAATAACCTATACTCAATGACCGTTTACAAAGGCAACCAAGTGAGGTGTACCCTAGGAGTGCGCATGTGCGAGTGTGTTGATTTCAGTTATTTTTATCTTTGCACATGTTTAGGGTGATCTAACTGTTTTAAATTTAGTCATTCATTCTTGTCATGCAAACCCTATTATCAAACATTTAGCAGTTGAATATTTGCAGAAATTAAAGATGCGGAATTTAACTAACTATTACAAGGCGTCGGGTATTTACATCGTCAAAAACAACCCTTTGAAAATAAAAGCGGTAAAAGTAAATGTCCTAATTAATTATTACAAACCGGGAGCAGATACAATAATTTGGATAAAGAAAAAAAATAAAGCGCGCGAGACAATTGGATCGAATTCGAAACTAGGGTTTTGACCCTCCTAATTAAAAGAAAATGTTTTTTTTTGTGTTGTTTTTAATATTTTTTAAGAAAGAGAAATTAAGTCCTAAAATTAAAATGCTAAATTAATTAGTTATTAAATTAATTAATGAAAAATAAATAAATGTCATATTTTTTGGATTTTTGTTATTTTATGAAAGAAATAAAATAATTAAACTAATGTTAAAACCTAATTATTCTAATTGATTTTTTTATTATTTGCAAAATAAATTAAAGTTACCTAATTAATCAACCTAATTAAATTAATTGATTTATTGATGAAAAATAAATTTCTGAAATTTAATTGGGTAAAAAATATTTTTTGGTGATTTTTGATAAAAAAGAAAATTATTTTATTGGTTAGTAAATAAATAAGAATAATTAAATAGAATAAATAAAATAAAGAAAAGATGAGAAATGGGCCTGAGATAAGGGGTGTAGAAAGCGATAAATCTGGCCCAATTGGAGAAGGTCTATTTGACTTTCTGGATCCTACGCATGTGCATTGACTTGGTCTATGGTGTGCCTTCAATGATGGCCACCAGATCTGGCCATCTGGCGCTTTGATAAGGAAGGAATATGGTGGACGTCAAGATCAAGCGTGCATTGGATCTCCTGAAAACAAATAAGAAAATGGCAAATGCTGGAGGCAGGGATCGAACCCCTGACCTCCAGCCACTGAATCCTTATGCGCTGACTTGGTCACCACTAGGCCATTATGATTTCATTGTACATATGCCAATAAACAAAGATAATATATAAAAAAGGGTCAGTGGATGATGTAACAAAAAATAACGCGCCAGATTTGAATGGGCCTATGGGGAAGTGACACTTCATCGTCTCCTTCCTCTGCACCGTGGCTAAAAACCCAATGACCTATACCCACGGACAGTGTCCGTTGCTATACCCCTGTCCACTCTCAAAATCTCGTACAGGTAACAAAAACGACCACCAAGGCCATGGTTAGAACCGTCTCCTTCTTCTGAATGCAGTGGTACCCATTACTAAGGCCAATTGTCCCTGAAAAGAAAAACCCTAAAAGCAAATTCGAAACCCTAACAATGGTGGATTTCGATTCAGTCCATATAAATGAAATTAAATAATGCTAAAAGCTTGCAAATACTCTGTAGATTAAGAATATGCCATTATTTTACGCTATGGATGCAAGAACAGAGCTATTCGAATTTAAAAAGATGATGATACCGATGCGGACTTACAGTGCGTGGGAGGGCTTGAAAGCGCTTGGTTTTGATTGCTTTAGGTTGTGGAGAATGCCAGGAAACGATTGGGAGAGGTATCAAGCCTTGAGGACGCCTCTAAGTGGGATTTTGAACTCACACTTTTTGCTTATTTTTTCAGACCCTGTTCTTGCTCTCACGCTTTATTTTCAACCTTCTTTTAGGTCTGGCCGCACTCCTTATGTAACAAAGAATGAATCCAAGTCCATAATTGATCCAAATCTCCCTCCTTTAATCCTTTTTGATTTGATTTGATTTGCTTCTTTAAAACTTTCCAAAATTGGTCCAAATCCAATCTCTTGGTATACATATGGCTTGATGCGAATTTGATGATGGATAGCTATGATTTATGACATGAAATCATCATAAAATCCCTTGTTATCAATGCTTTGGATTTTTATTTGATTTATTTTGATTTAAATCAAATTAATTCAAATAAAAATCAAAATAATTAATAAAAATATGATATAGACAAGTGGAAAGGGCTAGAGCACGTGGGCTATGATTCCAACTCAAAACAAGTGAAAAAGAATGGGCCCATTTGGCAAAATTTGAAGTTTTGGGGATAGTTGACTTTTGGCAATTTTGGAAAAAAGGTCAACTTCAACAATGCATAACTTCCTCAATCTTAAATCTTTGGAGGTGTTCTTGGACTTTTTAGAAATCTTGAGATGTCCTATAAACAACCCTTTTGGTCTCATATCAATTTGATATTCCATTCTCATGTATGAATCTTTGACAAAAAAAGTGTTTTTGTTGACTTTTGAAAATGACCTATAATGTCCAAATTCATAACTTCTTGTGAGTGCATATTTTGAACTTGGGATATGAAGATGGATTGTAGGGAATTTCATCCTCTTCAAAATGAGCTTTGGATGGGTCATTTATCATAAAGTATGAGAAAGTTATGCTTGGTCAAAGTTGAGTTGACTTTTCCTACAAAACCCTAATTTAGCAACTTTTGAATCTTGATGAATTATGAGAAATCCTTGATGAATCATGATCAAACCTTGATCAAATGATGAAATATACTTCAAAATGAGAATTTTGACCAAAAATCTTGAAGTTTTACTGTATGTGGATCACAGTTGACTTTTGCCCTAACACAGTCGATTTTTGGACCTTTGAGCAATTGACTGAGCAAACTTCCTCTGCAAGGCTTGAAACTTGACATGAATGATTTTGAGAACATATTAGGACATTGGTGAGCACTTGGGGTCACTTGGACTCAAGGATCTTGATGCAACATGAAACCCTAATTTGGAGTAGACTGCCTTAAGAGAGAGCTTGTCTGACCAACCCTTGAACTATCTTGAGCAACTTGAGGATCTTTCTTGCAATGTTTTAAGAAATATGGGAGGGCAAATTTTGGGGTACAACAGCTACCCCTGTTCAATCTTCTTAAACCTGATAATATAGATTGGCTTTCGTGCCTTTCGTGATCCGAAGGTGGAAGAGGATTGAGCACTAGAGTGCCCAGAAATTTGCACTCGCACGAAGTGGTAATTGTCTTGTGGTGTCGGGAATGGGCTTACAGATGCCATTTGGAAGAGTGTCGATCGCATAAGAGATTCCTTAGCGAGAGCTGGTATACCTGTTGTTGAGGAAGATTCCGCTGGGGAAGCCTGATCTCCGTTGAGAGAAGTAGAAGTTCAGGAGCTTCGTCGTCCGTCACTCTGCTGGTGAGTCGTCTTTGTTGATATTTAGGAACTTTGGTAGTCTGTACTCAACTGAGGAAACAACTTTTGCTGAGATTTAGGAGCTTGTCTGTAATTCAACCGAGAAAACATCTATGCGGAGATTTAGGAACTCGTCTGTAATTCAACTGAGGAACATCTTTGTTGAGATTTAGGAACTCGCCCGTAATTCAACTGAGAAAACATCTCTGCTGAGATTTAAGAACTCGTCCGTAATTCAACTGATGAAACAATTATGCTGAGATTTAGGAACTCGCCCGTAATTCAACCAAGAAAACATCTCTGCTGAGATTTAGGAACTCGTCCGTAATTCAACTGAGGAAACATCTCTGCTGAGATTTAGGAACCCGTCCGTAATTCAACTGATGAAACAATTATGCTGAGATTTAGGAACTCGCCCGTAATTCAACCGAGAAAACATCTCTGCTGAGATTTAGGAACTCGTCTGTAATTCAACTGAGGAACATCTTTGTCGAGATTTAGGAACTCGCCCGTAATTCAACTGAGAAAACATCTCTGCTGAGATTTAGGAACTCCTCCGTAATTCAACTGATGAAACAATTATGCTGAGATTTAGGAACTCGCCCGTAGTTCAACCGAGAAAACATCTCTGTTGAGATTTAGGAACTCGTCCGTAATTCAACTGAGGAAAATCTTTGTCGAGATTTAGGAACTCGCCCGTAATTCAACTGAGAAAACATCTCTGCTGAGATTTAGGAACCCGTCCGTAATTCAACTGATGAAACAATTATGCTGAGATTTAGGAACTCGCCCGTAATTCAACCGAGAAAACATCTCTGCTGAGATTTAGGAACTCGTCCGTAATTCAACTGAGGAAACATCTCTGCTGAGATTTAGGAACCCGCCCGTAATTCAACAGATGAAACAATTATGCTGAGATTTAGGAACTCGCCCGTAATTCAACCGAGAAAACATCTCTGCTGAGATTTAGGAACTCGTCCGTAATTCAACTGAGGAACATCTTTGTCGAGATTTTAGGAACTCGCCCGTAATTCAACTGAGAAAACATCTTCGCTGAGATTTAGGAACACGCTCGTAATTCAACTGAGGACCATATTTGTCGAGATTTAGGAGCTCGCCCGTAATTCAACTGAGAAAACATCTCCGCTGAGATTTAGGAACCCGTCCGTAATTCAAATGAGGACCAAAAATGCTGAGATTTAGGAACTTGCCCGTAATTCAACTGAGAAAACATCTCTGCTGAGATTTATGAACCCGTCCGTAATTCAACTGAGAAAACATCCCTGCTGAGATTTAGGAACCCGTCCGTAATTCAACTGAGGAACATCTTTGTCGAGATTTAGGAGCTCGCCCGTAATTCAACTGAGAAAACATCTCCGCTGAGATTTAGGAACCCGTCCGTAATTCAACTGAGGACCAAATATGCTGAGATTTAGGAACTTGCCCGAAATTCAACTGAGAAAACATCTCTGCTGAGATTTAGGAACCCGTCCGTAATTCAACTGAGAAAACATCCCTGCTGAGATTTAGGAACCCGTCCGTAATTCAACTGAGGAACATCTTTGTCGAGATTTAGGAACTCGCCCGTAATTCAACTGAAGAAACATCTTCGCTAAGATTTAGGAACCCGTCCGTAATTCAACCGAGAAAACATCTCTGCTGAGATTTAGGAACTCGTCCATAATTCAACTGAGAAAACATCTCTGCTGAGATTTAGGAACCCGTCCGTAATTCAACTGAGGAAACATCTCCGCTGAGATTTAGGAACCCGTCCGTAATTCAACTGAGGAACATCTTTGTCGAGATTTAGGAACTCGCCCGTAATTCAACTGAGAAAACATCTTCGCTGAGATTTAGGAACCCGTCCGTAATTCAACTGATGAAACAATTATGCTGAGATTTAGGAATTCGTCTGTAATTCAACTAATAAAACATCTCTGTTGAGATTTAGGAACTTGTCCGTAATTCAACTGAAGTAATAGCTTTATAGCTTGAATTTTGTGAGAATATTTCCTGAAAGGTAAAGGTTAGTTGTATGTAATGCATGATATGTATCAAGCGACGATGTTCTCAAAATAAATGAGATTGTGCTGTATGATGCGTATGCATGTCATGATGTATGGAAATGTGATGTTTTGAGCTGGGGAAAATAAATCCCGGATTGCTGCTGGAGAAAAGAAATGAATTCTTCGTTTCCGCTGGAGATAGTGGATGAAGATGTTCGTGAGAAATAACCTGCAGGAGAGGATAACTCCGTTGGGGGAATAAATTGACGAGAGAATAATCTGTGGGGAAGAGATGCTCTGCCGAGGATCCCGCTAATAAATTCAGATGTGGATGAATTATCGTTGCTGGTGATGATGAAACCTATCGGGGATTTAACTTTTGCTTGTGAAAGGAATGAACTCCGCTGGGGATGATTTTCCAAGTGCGACTTTACTGGGAATAATCTTTTAGACTCTACTGGGGAAAATCTTCCAGAGTCTACTGGGGATGACTTTTTCAAACTCCACTGGGGATATTTTTTTTATACTCCGCTGGGGATGACAAGACTTTTTAGTGCTGATGGTAGGTAAACTCTGCTTGGGGAGAATATTACCGATTCATTCACAGTTGCAAGTCTCAGCTGGAGAGAGCTAACACCACCATCTTTCTCCTTACTCTGCGGGGAATGAATGTTATTGGGACGCATGCTGAGGATATGACGATGGCTTTGCATTTAGGTTTTTCTGCCCCTGTATCTGCGGGAGAAGGTGCCTGCGGAGGCTTTGTGGATCGAGTGTTATTCCAACTCATGAGGTGCTTGGAAACTTTCGACCGAAATGATCAATCTTCTTCTGGTAGGCAAGTGACAAGATGACGGGACATAGTCGTACGCTTTGATCCCTAATTTTTTCCTGGACTGTCTTTTCAGATTTTCAGTCCACCGGGATACCCTTTTTTGCCCAAGTCGCCTTTTCAGGTTTTCGACTTGCCGGGTGTACAAATCTTTTTTTTTGTTTTTATCCATAATTTTTGTCCGAACCCTTTTGGTTCGTCGGGATGCCCTTATTTTTGCCTAGGCCTATCAATCTAGCGGGTCTTTGTTCATGCGCAGTATTTTCTGACTATGTCCATGCTCTCAGGGTGTAGGGAGTTGTCACTGTCGGTAGTGTCGTGTTGCCATATTACCAGAAGATGTTCGTTTGATCATGCAAGATTCGTTGCAGGAATCCATGTCTAATGCCCCAAGTGATTCAGATGGAGATCTGTCCCTGGCTATTTGGCATCTTTGAGAGACTCCTTGAATCTTGACTTGACTGCCCCAGATGATAGACAATGCTCATGCCGTGCCCCTTGGTTGGAAGTGTTTTTTTCCACTTGAGGTGACCCTTTTTATTGAAAAGGTTTTTGTTCACTAGATATTCGTCGTGCGAATTTCTCTGCTGTTGAACAAATAGTCATATGCAAACAACGTATATTTAAGAATGCAAAACTTATGTCTGTTTTGAAGTTCTTTGAAAATGCAGTTTTCAATAAAACAAGCGAATGTTTGTAAAATGTGATGTCAACTCAAGATTTATAGCAAGCCCTACAGGAGTCAGGATACCTTTTTGTAATAGTACGCTTTCAAACTAACCCATGCTTCAGCTAGGACTTTTAAGGGTTAAAACGTGGCCTGGTTCACGGTTCAAGAAACAAAGGATAAAGGCTCAAATTTTATTTGTACCCACCCATTCTTCGTGATGTTCTTCGATCCTAAACTCAACTAATTGTGCATTTAGATCCTGTTTGAGTCTTTGCTCTGATATTCCAGTGATGGTTTGGATACTGACAATTTTTCTTGAATAGGCAGTCATTTCTTTTTGTTGAGGGTTTGTAGGACCTCTTTCTTTTTGATTTTTTTTTATTATCCCTGCCTTTGCCTGAATTGTTTCTTTTTTGATTACAGTCAGCGGGATGCCCCAGTTTTCTTCTTAAGTCTCCTTCATAGGTTTTGACTTAATGGGCTTTTATTTCTAAGAGATAATGAGTGCCTGTCCTAACGATTATAAAGAACCATCACCACCTTTGTTTTGGAAGGACCTCTTTGATGCCATTCATCGTGCCCCGAATTAACTGAGAAAACTACCCTGCCCCAGGTTGTGATTAAGGGTTTTAATTTGTGTGAAAAGGAAAACTCCAACTTCTTTGGCTCAAAGGGGTTGACTAAGGATTATCTTCCTTATAACTCCACTGTTTAGGATTTGAAACAACGCCTGTACATCGTCAGCGGGGTCTGTTCAAAAGCATACTGTAGAGATTTTGATATCGTTTTCGTCATCCTCCATCTAAAGGCTTTGAGTTTTTTAGTCGAGAGTTGAACATCACAAAAATGAAAGCAATTTGAATATAGTGAACACGAATGGAGTGATTCAAAACAGACATATGCAATGCATTGATAAAGTAACAAAGTTTGACACGAATAAATGTTTGAACAAACAAAAGAAAATTACAAATTGAAAATTCTAATGAACAAAAAGTCTTCTCGTCTGGTCTTGTCACTTCAGAGGACGTGCCTTGGAGGGATGGTAGAAGAACTCAGCCTGACCATCTTGTGTGAATTCTAATGTTCCTTCATCAATCAGGTTTTGAATTTTATACTTCAACTTCCAACAGTCGTCAGTATCATGCCCCATGCTGTTAGAATGGTATGCACACCTTGCACCAGGATTGTAGTTGGGTGAAGAAGTCTTAGGATTCAGATGAGGTCCTACCAACGTCACCAGATTCAATCTCAACAGGTGTTGCAAAGCTTGAGACAACGGCATGTTGAGCTTGGTAAACTGCCTCTTGGGGATATCCGGTTTACTCTGATTAACCCGTTGTTTTTGGAGAGGTTGTTGTTAGACCCTTGAGGTAGTAGCAACTTGGAGAGGTCCATTCTTTACCAAACCAAATCTTTGTCTTCTTGGAGGCTGATCAATGACTTGGTCCCCGACCTCGACTGTTTGCTTCATGCTGTCGTATTTGTCTTGATGAAGCTGGCTGATAATGGTTCTCAGTTTTTCTTGTTCCCGGGCTAAACCTTGGATAAGGGCCATCTGCCCCAGCATTTGGGATCTCATCGCATCTACCTCAGTTTGCAATTGTTCCAGCCGTTCATCCTTATTGTCTTCAGGACTTTTCTTGACCAAGTCCCTAACGAGGAGTGTTTTCAAATCTTCCTGCCCCTTGGACAGGTTTAGGAATATTTCCATGAACTGAGTATTCTGAGCTTGTAGAGCCTTAATAGCTTGATCAGTGGACGTTTCAGAAGACATGATGCTGAAATAAACAGCGAAGAAGATGAGAAACCTGTAAGGGTACCTGTGATGATGTGCATGGTAATGGAATGCATTTTATATGATTTCAAAGACTTTAGGGAGATTCAAATTCGTAAACCAAAATGAAACACAATTTTTATTATATTAAAACTGAAACAATGTTTAACAAATGCCTTTTAAGGCGTTACAAAAGAAAAACTGAAAAGTAAATCAAAACTAGAAATAACAAAATACATCAGCGCTCCCATGGTCGTTTTCCTCCCGTGCTGACATAGTCGTTGAGGACCTTCTCATTCTCCAGCTGCCTTGTAAGCTTCAGGATCTTCCGTTCTTGTTCATGATACTTCTCTCTGTAAGTATCCCGTTCTTCTCTTAACTGGATCCAAGACCTCTTTAATGCCCCAATGTCAGTAGGCATGTATGGATGGAGGACAGTATGAGGAACCCCTTCTTCATTAGTACTCTCAACAATTACTGGTAAGACCGCTTCGTATGGAATCCCTAGCTTTTGAGCACGGGCTCGAACCCACCGGAGATACGGTTCCATCGGAAGAGAAGTCTTAAGTCCTAGCTCATATGGATCAGACCTGTTAACCCTATTCCAAGATCGTATGAACCTGTAGAGATGTCCCTCACTATCCCCTTGGAAGTCAAAGACAATGCTCGGAATCAGCAACTCATGAGGACCGTCCTTTCGAGCTCGCCCAAACTGTTGTAAGGCCAAACAAGGATTATAGGTTATTCCTCCCCTAATTCCAAGCAAAGGAACATTGGGGTATTCTCCGCACCGGTCAATAACAGCTATTTCTTCCATGTCTTTAGTGCTCCATATGATGTCCGTGTGAGCAAGGGACATAATTCTGTAGGCCCAACCCATACCTTTCTTATTCTTCAAAACAGATTTGGGGAGGTGAGAAATAAACCACCTCGCCAGCAATGGTGCACAACACATAAGGGTTCCCCGTTTCTGAGCAGTACAGGCATAAAGTGCATACAGGATGTCACCTAAGAGAGTAGGCACTGGATTACGGGACATGAAGATCTTGACTGTGTTCACATCGACGAAAGAATCTGAATTAGGGAACAGAACCAAGCCATAAATGAGAAGTGCCAAGATGTCTTCAAATGCTTGAAAGTCCAAACTGTCCCAAAACTGTTGAGCCTGATCAATCAAGAACTTAGCCAGGAAGCCTTTTACCCCACTCCGGGTCTCCCAGTTAGACATTACATCAGCCTTTGTCAGATGTAGGGCTGTAGCAACATCCTCTGGCCTAAGAGCTATCTCCCAACCTGTAAATGGCGTCTGCTCTAGAATAGAGATGCCAAGTAAATCAGAGAACTCCTCTAGAGTAGGGACCAACTGATAGTCTGGGAAGGTGAAACAGTGATGTAGCGGGTCAAAGAACTGGAATAAGACGCTCATCATTTGCTCATCCATCTTAGAAGTGACCAAACCAAGGAGGTGACCATGTCTTCTGACAAAGGAAGAAGTATCAGGCATTTTTGCAACCAAATCTCTAAGCTGAACAGGGATTTGTACGAAGTTGATCCGAATAGTATTTCTGCGCATAGAAGCCATGACCTACAAAACAGAAAAAAGATGAATCCCCTCGGTATTTGAAATGGGTTAGTCTGATGAAATATGCATGCAATGTCATGATGCATGATGTTATGATAGAAACACACCACAAGTATTCACAGATAGCAAACATGGTAAGGGCAAACAAGTCACACAGTAGCCCTTAGATTTCAGGCTGGCATAGAGTTTAGGTACTACCCTCTTTCAGTTTAGTTGGTTCAACCTGTCCTAGTAATAGTAACCAGGTTCTAGAGGATCTCAATATCACTGACCATCCTCGATCGATCATAATTCCAGTTTAGCAACCTTTTCTTGCGGCCAGAATCATCGCGAGAGTTTGGTCTCAATGAGTGTAGCATACTGCTACTTTTCTATGTCCAAGTTGGTCAATTATAGGTTCTAAGGCCAGTTAGTGCTTAATGACCCCTTAGCAGCCCCATATTCTCCTTGTTCCTCCACAAGGGATATCGGTACTAACTAAAGTGTCACACCAACGTAGCTACTGCTTCAACCATATCGGTCTATGTCGTACAGTTCCCTCACAGTCTATTGCTACTTACCTAAAAGGTATCCCCAGATCCGAGTTAGGATCTATAGTAACTCCAATTCAAACCCACAAAGATAAAGCATACAAATCAAGCAATTGAAAACATTATGATGAACTAATCCTAAGGTACACCCCACTTAAAGATTGTCCCCAGCAGAGTCACCAGTTTTGTGATACGGTGGGAAGAACTGACTGTTTTTGGAATGCTGGTTCGCGTTTTGCGTTTGTTTTCGCAAAATGTCGCGGTAAGCAAGAGTCGCCACCGACTTTTATTTTATCCAACAAGGAAGGGAAACAAGCACAGAAAAATTCCTTTTTCGATATATTTCTGAGTACGGGGGGTAGATTTATAGAAAGGGAAGGTATTAGCACCCTTTCTATCCGTAGTTAGCTACGGGCTCTTAGGTACTTGCTCATCATTTTCAAAATTGTTTTCTTTTGTGTTTGTGGGTTTTGAAAAGTTTTTGTTTTAACTTCGATTTAACTCTTGCGTCTGTCTTCAAGAGTGTAATGAAGTGTTTTTGAAAACTTGTTTGTAAAAGGAGTGTAAGTGTGAAAAATTTGTTTTGGATGAGAAAGTATCTAAGAACTAATCTACCTACTCGAAAAAGGAATTGTTCTATGCTAATTTCCTTTAGACAATGCTATCCTACTATTAGTGAGTAGGTAGCACCGTCGTTGGAGTTTGAGGGTCAATTCGAAAGAAGGACATACAGTCACTAAAGCAATGTTAGGATGTCTTAGTGGTAACCCTAATGTCTTAGATCATTTATCCGAGGCAACGATATCCGAGGCAACCTTCCCGAGGCAACTTATGATCTTTTAGACAAGAGGGCTACCTCTAAAATAACCTATACTCAATGACCGTTTACGAAGGCAACCAAGTGAGGTGTACCCTAAGAGTGCGCATGTGCGAGTGTGTTGATTTCAGTTATTTTTATCTTTGCACATGTTTAGGGTGATCTAACTGTTTTAAATTTAGTCATTCATTCTTGTCATGCAAACCCTATTATCAAATATCTAGCAGTTGAATATTTGCGGAAATTAAAGATGCGGAATTTAACTAACTATTACAAGGCGTCGGGTATTTACATCGCCAAAAACAACCCTTTGAAAATAAAAGCGGTAAAAGTAAATGTCCTAATTAATGATTAAAAACCGGGAGCAGATACAATAATTTGGATAAAGAAAAAAATAAAGCGTGCGAGACAATTGGATCGAATTCGAAACTAGGGTTTTGACCCTCCTAATTAAAAGAAAATGTTTTTTTTTTGTTTTTAATATTTTTTAAGAAAAAGAAATTAAGTCCTAAAATTAAAATTCTAAATTAATTAGTTATTAAATTAATTAATGAAAAATAAAAAAATGTCATATTTTTTGGATTTTTGTTATTTTAGGAAAGAAATAAAATAATTAAACTAATGTTAAAACCTAATTATTCTAATTGATTTTTTTATTATTTGAAAAATAAATTAAAGTTACCTAATTAATCAACCTAATTAAATTAATTGATTTATTGATGAAAAATAAATTTATGAAATTTAATTGGGTAAAAAATATTTTTTTGGTGATTTTTGATAAAAAAGAAAATTATTTTATTGGTTAGTAAATAAATAAGAATAATTAAATAGAATAAATAAAATAAAGAAAAGATGAGAAATGGGCCTGAGATAAGGGGTGTAGAAAGCGAGAAATCTGGCCCAATTGGAGAAGGTCCATTTGACTTTCTGGATCCTGCACATGTGCATTGACTTGGTCTATGGCGTGCCTTCAAAGATGGCCACCAGACTTGGCCATCTGGCCATCTGGCGCTTTGATGAGGAAGGAATATGGTGGACGTCAAGATCAAACGTGCATTGGATCTCCTGAAAACAAACAAGAAAATGGCAAATGCTGGAGGCAGGGATCGAACCCCTGACCTCCAGCCTCTGAATCCTTATGCGCTGACGTGGTCACCACTGGGCCATTATGATTTCATTGTACATATGCCAATAAACAAAGATAATATATAAAAAAGGGTCAGTGGATGATGTAACAAAAAATAACGCGCCAGGTTTGAATGGGCCTATGGGGAAGTGACACTTCATCGTCTCCTTCCTCTGCACCGTGGCTAAAAACCCAATGACCTATACCCACGGACAATGTCCGTTGCTATACCCCTGTCCACTCTCAAAATCTCGTACAGGTAACAAAAACGACCACCAAGGCCATGGTTAGAACCGTCTCCTTCTTCTGAATGCAGTGGTACCCATTACTAAGGCCAATTGTCCCTGAAAAGAAAAACCCTAAAAGCAAATTCGAAACCCTAACAATGGTGGATTTCGATTCAGTCCATATAAATGAAATTAAATAATGCCAAAAGCTTGCAAATGCTCTATATATTAAGAATATGCCATTATTTTACGCTATGGATGCAAGAAAAAAGCTATTCGAATTCAAAAAGATGATGATACCGATGCGGACTTACAGTGCGTCGGAGGGCTTGAAAGCGCTTGGTTTTGATTGCTTTAGGTTGTGGAGAATGCCAGAAAACGATTGGGAGAGGTATCGAGCCTTGAGGACGCCTCTAAGTGGGATTTTGAACTCACACTTTTTGCTTATTTTTTCAGACCCTGTTCTTGCTCTCACGCTTCATTTTCAACCTTCTTTTAGGTCTGGCCGCACTCCTTATGTAAAAAAGATATGATTTGATTTGCTTTGATCTAAATCTCCCTCCTTTAATCCTTTTTAATTTGATTTGATTTGCTTCTTTAAAAATTTCCAAAATTGGTCCAAATCCAATCTCTTGGTACACATATGGCTTGATGCGAATTTGATGATGGCTAGCTGTGATTTAAGACCTGGAATCATCACAAAATCCCTTGTTATCAATGCTTTGGATTTTTATTTGATTTATTTTGATTTAAATCAAATTAATTCAAATAAAAATCAAAATAATTAATAAAAATATGATATAGACAAGTGGAAAGGGCTAGAGCACGTGGGCTATGATGCCAACTCAAAACAAGTGAAAAAGAATGGGCCCATTTGGCAAAGTTTGAAGTTTTGGGGATAGTTGACTTTTGGCAATTTTGCAAAAAAGGTCAACTTCAACAATGCATAACTTCCTCAATTTTGAATCTTTGGAGGTGTTCTTGGACTTTTTAGAAAGCTTGTATTGTCCTATAAACAACACTTTTGGTCTCATATCAATTTTATATTCCATGCTCATGTGTGAAGCTTTGACAAAAAAAGTGTTTTTGTTGACTTTTCAAAATGACCTATAATGTCCAAATTCATAACTTCTTGTGAGTGAATATTTTGACTTTGGAGCTGAATATGGATTGTAGGGAATTTCATCCTCTTCAAAATAAGCTTTGGATGGGTCATTTCTCATAAAGTATGAGAACGTTATGCTTGGTCAAAGTTGAGTTGATTTTTCCTACAAAGCCCTAATTTAGCAACTTTTGAATCTTGATGAATTATGAGCAATCCTTGATGAATCATGATCAAAACTTGATCAAATGATGAAATATACTTCAAAATGAGAATGTTGACCAAAAATATTGAAGTTTGACTGTATGTGGGTCACAGTTGACTTTTGCCCTAACATAGTCGATTTTTGGACCTTTGAGCAATTGACTGAGCAAACTTCCTCTGCAAGGCTTGAAACTTGACATGGATGATTTTGAGAACATATTAGGACATTGGTGAGAACTTGGGGTCACTTGGACTCAAGGATCTTGATGCAACATGAAACCCTAATTTGGAGTAGACTGCCTTAGGAGAGAGCTTGTCTGACCAACCCTTGAACTATCTTGAGCAACTTGAGGATCTTTCTTGCAATGTTTTGAGAAATATGGGAGGGAAAATTTTGGGGTACAACAGCTGGGCTCATCATTTTGGGCTTTGCAAAATTTCAACATACACCCTCCTGTTTACTAATCAACACCTGACCCATTTCACCTCTTTTATTTTTTTTAGTTTATTAATTTTAGAAATCTTTTTTTATTTAATCATTAAATCAGATAAAATCAGAAAACTTAGGTTAGTTTATTTTTCTTAATTAAATTATTTTGAAATTAATTAGTTAATTACCTTAACATTTTATTAAAATTAAAATTAAATAGACTTAGACGTTGACTTTTCTTTTCATAATAAATCCAAAAAAAATTTAGGTTAATTTTTAGAATTTTTTTTTCTTTTTTTTTCTTTCATTTAATTAATGAGATTTAATTTGATTTATTATTTTCCAAATAACTAAAAACACCAAAAAGAATTTTATTTTACTTAATAATTCTTAGGGTTTTAAACGTTCTTCTCTATTTCGCGCGCATTCAATAGGATTAACTAAGGATTTTACTGCTTTTCTTTATTCCCCCCCATTTTTGGACATGTAAATATCCCCATCCCCAAAGCCTTGTAATAGCGTAGGATTTACGATTCCTGCACTTTAAGTTTCTGCAACATATTAACTGTTAGTAACTAGGCTTGTATGGAAAGACTGAAATCAAAGCGCTAGCAAACCTAATAACAAAGATAAATGAACTGAATTGAATCACTTGCACATATACACCTCTAAGGTACGCCCACTTTGGTTGCCTTTTGGAAAATAAAACAGTCATGTCCCTCGAGAATAAGGACGCTTTAGTAAAGACCCTTAAATTAAAAGATTATAGTCCCTCGATGAACCTACAGTGTTGCCTTTCGGTAAATGATCTAGTCCCTTAAACAAAGTTGATAAAGCGTCTCTATTGTACCCCAAAATTTTCCCTCTCATTTCTCAAAGGATCACCCTGGACCCTCAGGTTTGCTTCCATCCAATTCCAAGCTTTGAATTACAAAATTTTCAAGAAAGTCATCCACAAGGGCAAAATGGTCATTTGCACACTGAAGAGTCAAACTTTAACTTTTGGATCAAAATCAAGTTTCAAGAGTCATATTTCATCAAGACATGTTGAGATATGAAGTTTGTTTCATCTAGAAATTCAAAAGTCAAAAGTTACTTTGGAAAAGTCAAATTTCTAAATACTTAGAATTTTTCTAAGTGTTTAAGAAATATGATAAGCTCAGAACTTCTGATCAGATTATCACCATGATGAAAGCTGATTATGAATTAACTTCTAACACAAGAGTTATGGACTCAAACAAGATCTGAAACATTACAAAACAAAACTTCTCCTAGAAATGCTGGGATTTCAAGTTATGACTTCTCAAAGACACGTCCATGAAACTGAAGCACTCAACAAATTCTGGACAGTTCCAAGACAGAGTTTGGTTACAACTTCTGGGCCAGTTTTCACAAAGATTCAGTCAGAGTTTGCAAGGGTAGTTCAAAAAAGGTTTACAAAGCATGTTGCAAGCTTCCTGGAAAGTCTGAGAGCTCCTTCAGAACATGCTGGAGCAAGGAGATACAAAGATCAGAAGTTGGATGTTTATTCTAAATTATGCTGAAGCTGAACCTCTGGCCCAGAATTAAGAAATGATGCAAAATCTCACATTGTAGGATTTCTGGTTTGATCAATCTCATCATCATTTAATGCTCACAACCACTTTTGGGTCTTTGTTCAACGGATTTCCCCATGTGTGGCATAGAAGTACCATTACTGTCTTGGAAAAGCAAACTCTTGTACAAGAGTGTGTTGGGCCCATGCGTTGCTTGTGCTTTTTAGGTTACCTTTCCTTAATTTCTGCTTACAATTCCAGCTTAGGCGCTGCTAAAGCTGCTAACCACCATACTTGCTTCAAGAACAAGGCAGCACCCTAGCATGTGATGGTTGTACTCTCCAAGCTACAAGATCTTTGCCTATAAATTGAAAGCCATTGGCAACTGTAAAAGGGTCGAAAAAATTGAGAAAGAAAAAGTCTTGAACCCCTGCTAAAATTTCAAGAATCCAAAACTGCAAACACAAAATACAAAAACCTGTTAACTTTTGATTTCTTGCATTCAAACTCCTTTTTTCTCAAGTGTTTCTTGACCAAAACTGTCCATACAGTTTCTGATTCACATATCAGAAGCTATCCTAACTTCTGTGTTCAGACTGTGACACACTCTCCATCCACATCCACCTCAAGAAGTCAGAACCTTACCCCTTGGCTGTTCCAGAATTTTTTCTAATCATTCATTGCCCAAGTTGAAAGCTTCTAGCCTACTGAGTACGTGAAGAAGCTGTTCAGAACATCACCAGAGTTCAAAACTAGACTCCAGTTCACAGAGTGTTTTCCAGCTTCAAGGTAAGCTTTTGCTGACTCTCATCATATTACTTAGGCATTGTCAGATTTGCATGTTCAAAAATACAATGTAGACATCATGATTATGATGTTGTACGTATTCTGAGGTTTCACATATTTGTATGCCTAAGTAGGGAGTAAATTAGTTCAAAACCTCTTAAGGAAATTAGGATTAGAAAATTCATGCTTGCTTCTGATTTATAGTTTTGATATCTCTTGTTTCTGAAACACTATGAAACCTGCCATAATTGTTATATGCACATCTTCTGTTCTGTTGAGAAATGACTAAGTTGCAGATGTTATGACTAACATGGAGAGGGAGACTAAGTTCTGCCAGTGGTATCAGAACTTCTGAAATCTTCTTTGTTCCCAGCGGACCCAGAACTTCTGACTTTACCTATTTCTAATAATATGATCTCTGTTTTGCAGCACGCCAGAGTCAGAACTTCTGATCTCTTTTAGTCAGCAATGCGCTAATTCTATTTTCTTTTTCCTTACTATTTTTCCTATCACTTCTTATTTCACTAATCAAAAACACCAAAAACATTTTACATTTTACATGCTTTATTTTATTTCTTAAAATAAAAAGATAAAAAATATTTTCTTAAACAAAACTTTTTTCTTTTCTTAAATAAAACAAGTCCATCTCACATTTTCTTCTACATTATTATCCATTCAATATGGTTGTAATAGTAACTTAGGACTTAATTTTATTTGCAATCCCCATTTGTAAATCTGTACACCACACCCCCTAATGATTGTGTGATACGGTGGCAGAACCAGACTGTTTTAGGAAAATGCTGGTTTGTGTTTTGCGTTTGTGTTTGCAAAATGTCGCGGTAAGCAATATTCGCCACCGACTTTTATTTTATCCAACTGGAAAGGAAAAAAAGCGCAAATAAATTCCTTTTTCGAGATTTTGAGTACGGGGGGTAGATTATAGAAAGGGAAGGTATTAGCACCCTTTCTATCCGTAGTTTTCTACGGGCTCTTAGGTACTTGCTCATCATTTTAAAATTGCTTCCGTGTTTGTGTGTTTTTGAAAAGTTTTTGTTTTACTTAGATTTAACCCTTGCTTCTGTCTTCAAGAGTGTTACGAAGTTGTTTTGAAAACTTTGTTTGAAAAGAGTGTAAGTGTGGAAAAGCTTATTTGAGCAAGTACCTACTAGCATCTACCTACTTGAAAAAAGAATGTCTCTGTTCTCGTTTCCTTTAGACAGCGCTATCCCACTATTAGTGAGTAGGTAGCACCATCGTGGGAGTTGTAAGGGTCAATTCGAAAGGGACGTACGATCACTAAAGCAATGTTAGGACGTTTTAGTAATAACCCTAATGTCTTAAGATCATATTCGAGCAACATTTCCGAGGCAACATTTCTGAGGCAACATTTCCGAGGCAACATTTCCGAACGGGGCATTTGATCTTTGTTTAGACAAGAGGGAGAACACTAAAACACCCTATACTTAATGATCGTTTACCGAAGGCAACCGAAGTGAGAGTATACCCTAGGAATGCGCATGTGCGAGTGATTCAATTTCAGGTTATTATCTTTGCACATTTAGGGTTTGCTAACCATTTTAAAATTAACACACATTCTTGTCATGCAACCCTATTATCATACATCTAACAGTTAATATTTGCGAAAATAAAAAATGCGAAAAATAAAGCTACGCTATTACAAGGCTTCGGGGATTAATTATATAGCCAAAAACCCGTAAAACGATAAATAAACGGAAAAAAAGGTCCTAATTAATCTATTACATCCCATGAGCAATTACATCAATATCGTAAAAATAAATAAACACGCGCGAGGAATCGAGGACGAGCAAAATTAGGGTTTTGACCCCGTCTAATCCTAATTAAAAGAAAAAATATTTTTGTTTATTTTTGGTTATTTTTAAGAAAATAAGGTTTTAAATTAAATATAAACCTAATTGCTAATTAAATAACTAATTTTGACCTATTTTTGTATTTTTGTTATTTTGAGAAAATAGAAAAATAAAAATTAAATTAAGCAAAAACCCTAACTTTCTAATTGATTTTAATTTATTTACAAATAATTAAATTTGCCCTAAAATTAAATTAAACTAATTAAATTAATTTTTGACAACATATAAAAAAACCTAAATTCTAATTTGATGAAAATTGATTTTATGAATTTTTGATAAAAAGGGTTAATTTTTGTGTTAGTAAAATGATTAAAACAAAAATAAACAAATAAAAGAAAATATAAGAAGGATAAAGAAAAAGGGCCTGGTATCAGCGACTCTGATCAGAGGATGATGATCCAGAAGATGATGGCGACCAGAGGATGGTGATTCAGAAGATGATGCCTGCACGTGCTGGATCTGGTTCTGACTGGGCTCCAGAAGATAAAGCATGGGATCTGATCCCGTCTAATGAATCAGAAAGATGATGCACTGGATCTGTTGCTGGATGGTGGATCCAGAAGGTGGTGACCTTCAGAAGATGCACGTGCTGACTCCTGCAAATACGAAGGAGAATATACCAAAAGCTTAGGCTTGGGGTCGGACCCAGAACACTGAACCTCTGATTTCCTTCTTCTGACCAACTGCGCAGGAGGTTAGCTCATTTAACATAACAGAAACAAACAATATATCAGATCTACAGGATTCTGGCCTGCACGCGCCAGAATTTAAACCGGCCAGTAGAGTCATGACACGCCATCATCTTCCTCCTAGATCTGTCGTTTAAAACTCTAAACCTTTACCTACAGACATGGCGCTGTAGCTATATCCTTGTGCATCTCAGAAATTGTATATAAACGATATAAATAAAATTCAGGACCATGGATCAGCTGGGTTTGACTCGTTGATTACAATGGTCTCTTCCCCTAGGGCCAATTGTTACTGTATAAGAAACCCCTAAAACGAACCAAGAAAACCTAACAATGGTGAATCTCTGTATGGTTAGCAAAAATGCAATTAATTATGGATGATAGCCTGTAAATGTTTTACTGAACAAGAATATATGGGGAATTCATGCTATAAGTGCCAGAATCATAATATTGAATTTCAAGAGAATGGCGAAGCCGTGAGTCACTTACAGTGGGTTTTCGTGCATGAAATTTCTTGCTAGGGATTGGGATGGATTCCTTGAGTGCCCAACAGGTGAAAGGAATGCTTGGAATGGTGTAAATTGTCCTCTAACCTGCAATTTGATCCAACACTTTTTTGGTGATCTTTGCAAGTTTCTTCTCCTTCTCACGCCTTTAACCCCTGTTCTTTTGGTCTGCCTTTGTTCAATATATATCAATGAGTGAATTAGGTTTACATATGTGCACCCAATCTTTGTAATTATGGAGATTTGATCCTTGATTCACACTTGTATCCAATCTTTCCAAAACAAGAGAAAATCAATCTTTTTGTGTACAAACATGCCTTGCACGATTTGATTCCCTTGCTAGCTGTATAAGAGACCTGAAATATGCACAAAATCTCAAGATTTAAATGATTTTGATATTTCCATGATTTTATTTTAATTTAATTTGATTTAATTGAAATAAAAATAAAAATAAATGGCAAAAATAAAATAAAAGCAAATGGGAAGGATCATGGGTCGTGGACCATGTTACAAACTCAATGCAAGCATAAAAAGTTGGGCCCATTTGGAAAAAATTGCAATTTTGGACATATTTGACTTTTGGCAATTTTGCAAAAAGGGTCAACTTTGCCAATGCATAACTCCCTCAATTTTGACCCTAGAGAGGTGTTCTTTGACTTTTTAGAAAGCTTGAGATGTCCTATAAGAAAAAGTTTTGGTCTCATCTCAATTGAATCTTCCATGTTCATGTATGAAGCTTTGACAAAAAAGGTGTTTTTGTTGACTTTTCAAAATGACCTATAATGTCCAAATTCATAACTTCTTGTGAGTACATATCTTGAACTTGGGAGCTGAAGATGAATTGTAGGGAATTGAATCCTCTTCAAAATGAGCTTTGTATGGGTCATTTATATTAAAGTATGAGAAAGTTATGCTTGGTCAAAGTTGGGTTGACGTTTCCTGCAAAACCCTAATTTAGCAACTTTTGGGTTTTGATGAATTGTGAGCAATCCTTGATGAATCATGATCAACCCTTGATAAAATGATGAATAAAACTTCAAAATGAGGATGTTTACCAAAAATATTGAGGTTTGACTGTATGTAGGCCACAATTGAGTTTTGCCCTTAACACAGTCGATTTTTAGGCCTTTGAGCAATTGACTGAGCAAACTTTCTCTGCAAGGCTTGAAACTTGACATGGATGATCTTGAGAACATATTAGGACAATGGTGAGCATTTGGGGTCCCTTGGACTCAATTCTCTTGATGCAATATGAAACCCTAATTTGAGATAGATTGCCTTAGGAGAGGGTTTGTCTGGTCAACCCTTGGACTTCCTTGAGCAATTTGAGGATCTCACTTGAAATGTATTGAGAAATATGGGAGGGAAAATTTTGGGGTACAAAAGCTGCCCCTGTTCCATCTTCTTAAACCTGAGGATGTAGATTGGCTTGCCTACCTTTCGTGATTCAAAGGTGGAAGATGATTGAACACTAGAGTGCCCAGAAATTTGCACTCGCATGAAGTGGTACTTATCTTGTGATGCCGGGAATGGGCTTATAGATGCCATTTGGAGATGAATGACAGGAGATGGGCTTAAAGTTGCCATCCAAAGGAGTGTTGATCGCATAAGAGATTCCTTTGCGAGAGTCCGTATACCTCTTGTTGAGGAAGACTACGCTGGGGAATGCTGATTTTTGTTTTGATAAAAGTTGAATTTTAGGAGCTTCGGTCGTCCGTTATTCTAATGGGAAATCGTCTCTTAGTCAAAGAGGTGAAAATGAACTACTATCTGGTCGTGATCCAGGCTTCATAGTGATAAGATCGACTTCTATCTGGTCGTAATCCAGGCTTTACAATGACTTACTGGAGAGATGAGATTAAACTTGCTATCCGGTCGTAATCCAGGCTTTGCAAATTCTCAATTCTTATCTGGTCGTAATCCAGGCTTCAGAAGAAATTAAGTTGTTATCCGGTCGCATCTGGGCTTCAACTTGAATTTAGGGCACACTAATATCTGGTCGACTCCGGGCTTCTTAGTAATTGTCCAGGTAAACTGCTATTTGGTCGAAATCCAAGCTTCGCAGTGTCTTATACTGTTATCTGGTCGTAATCCAGGCTTTAGTCCTTTACCTCTATCTGGTCGTAATCCAGGCTTCACGATGTTTTATACCACTATCTGGTCGAATCCAGGCTTCATGGTGTCTTATACTGCTATCTGGTCGTAATCCAGGCTTCACAATACCTTACTTCTTATCTGGTCGTAATCCAGGCTTCAGAAGGAATCAAGTGGTTATCCAGTCGTCTCTGGGCTTCCATTTTCTTTTTAGGCCTACTAATATCCGGTCGAATCCGAGCTTCATAGTAATTAGCCGGGTAGACTGCTATTTGGTCGAAATCCAAGCTTCACAGTGTCCCTCACTGTTATCTGGTTGTAATCCAGGCTTCAGTGTTTTTGGCTGCTATCTGGTCGTAATCCAAGCTTCACAGAAACTTGTATTGCTATTTGGTCGTAATCCAGGCTTCACAATAACTTGCTGAGCTGTTATCCAGTCGAATCCGGGATTCACGGCTTGTGTTAATGATATACCACTATCTGGTCGAATCCAGGCTTCATGGTGTCTCGCACTGCTATCTGGTCGTAATCCAGGCTTCACAGTAACTTGTATTTCTATCTGGTCATAATCCAGGCTTCACAATAACTTGCTGAGCTGTTATCCGGTCGTAATCCGGGCTTCACGGTTTGTGTTTATGACATACCACTATCTGGTCGAATCCAGGCTTCATGGTGTCTCGCACTGCTATCTGGTCGTAATCCAGGCTTCACAGTAACTTGTATTTCTATCTGGTCATAATCCAGGCTTCACAATAACTTGCTGAGCTGTTATCCAGTCGTAATCCGGGCTTCACAGCTTGTCTTTATGACATACCACTATCTGTTCGAATCCAGGCTTCATGGTGTCTCGCACTGCTATCTGGTCGTAATCCAGGCTTCACAGTAACTTGTATTGATATCTGGTCGTAATCCAGGCTTCACAATAAATTGCTGGGGATTAAACTATTATCCGGTCGAATCCGGGCTTCATAGCTTAAAGATAAACCACTATCCGGTCGATTCCAGGCTTCGCGGTGTTTGATACTGTTATCCGGTCGTTCTCCGGGCTTCACAATATGATGGGAAAATCAAGATATTATCCAGTCGGATCCGGGCTTCATAGCTTGAACTTTGTGAGAATTTGATTGTATTTTTCCTGAAAGGTAAAAGATTAGTCATATGTAATGCATGACATGTATCGAGCAATGATGTTCTCAAAATAAATGAGATTGTGCTGTATGATGCATATGCACATGTCATGATGTATGGATATGCAATGTTTTTATGATATTCTCTAACTGGGGAAAATAAATCCCGGACTGCTGCTGGAGAATATAAAGAGTTGAATTCTTCATTCTCGCTGGGGATAACGGTCGAAGATGATTCGAGAATAAATTGGTGGGAGAATAACTCTGCTGGAGAATAAACTGGCGAGAGGATGACTCTGTGGGAAGAGATATTCTGTCAGAAGATCTGCTGATTTAGAGTAATAACCTCGGCTGGGGATGAATTACTGTTGCTGGCGATGATGAAATCTGTTGGGGATTGATTTTCTGTTTGTGGAAGAAATAAACTCCACTGGGGATAGTCTTCTAGTGTTGGTGATAGATGAACTCTGCTTGGGGAGAATTAATACCACTGCCTAGGGTATTTCCTACTCTGCGGGGAGTGTATGCACTTTTAGTCACATTCTCAGGCTGGCTCTGTCCCTGTACCTGGTGAATAAGGCAACTGTGAAGCTTGGACACTTCTTATTTTCCCCTGTTCCTGACATTACGAGTAATCATCTTTTGTTTCGCATGTAAATTTTTATGAGCAACAATTATTGTCAAATGCATATATCCAAATGAACCATTGGACGTTCTTGCAAAACAAAACAGAAAAAGAAAAACAATTTTGAAATTATTGTAAAAATGGATTGTATTGATTTTGAAGTTGGCCTGTAAATATGCGTTTTTGTACAAGAGGCTGACGTCCTAGTAAGAGAGCGCCGCCGAATGATAGAATTGATACAATTTGTGTAAAACAAAGAAAAATAGCTATGTGAACAATCCCACTGGGTTCCAACTCTGCTATTGCCTCTATATCTTCGAGCGTCTCATCACTTCGCTACTTGGTTGAAGGTAGATCAGATTGATTGGTGCCGTCCGATCTTGATAGTCGACACCGAAGTCTGGTTGCAAGATGATCCAATGAGACATAGTGTTACGCTTTAATCCCTAATTTTTGCCTGGACCGCCCTTTCGAGTTTTCAGTCCACCGGGATACCCTTTTTTGCCCAAGCCGCCTTTTCAGGTTTTCGACCTATCGGGTGTATAGATTTTTTTATTTTCATCCCTTACTTTTTCCCGAACCCTTTTGGTTCGCCGGGAAGCCCTTATTTTTTCCTAGGCCAGTCGACCTAGCGGGTCTTTGATTATGCGTAGTATCTTTTCACTATGTCTGCATTGACGGGGTGAGGAAGGTCGTCACCATCCATGGTGGTTAGAATCATAGCTCCTCTTGAGAAAATGTTCTTAACCACAAATGGCCCTTCATACGTAGGAGTCCATTTTCCCCTGGGATCACCTTGTGGCAGTATGATGCGTTTGATCACCAGATCCCCGACTTGATACTCTTGTCGTCTAACTTTCTTGTTAAATGCCTTGATCATTCGTTTTTGATACGTATGACCATGACAAATAGTAGTAAGTCTCTTTTCGTCGATTAAGTTCAGCTGGTCAAGCCGGGTCTGGATCCAATCGTCCTCGCTCAAACCTGCGTCCTTCATAATCGGAAGAGAGGGTATCTGGACCTCAATGGGCAGGACTGCCTCCATGCCATACACCAGAGAGTAGGGTGTTGCCCCTGTTGAAGTCCATGTTGTGGTACGGTACCCATGAAGCGCGAATGGTAACATCTCATGCCAGTCTTTGTATGTCACCGTCATCTTCTGCACAATTTTCTTGATGTTCTTATTAGCCGCTTCAACATCCCCATTCATCTTCGGTCGGTAAGGAGAAGAGTTGTGATGCTGTATCTTAAACTGTTTGCAGAGCTCAGTGATCATTGTATTGTTGAGATTTGTACCATTGTCCGTAGTAATCCTCTCTGGTACACCATATCGACAGATCAAATTATGCCGAATAAACCGCACCACGACATTCTTGGTTACTATAGAAAAGGAAGCTGCCTCAACCCACTTCGTGAAATAATCAATAGCCACCAGAATGAAACGATGCCCGTTGGACGCAGTAGGTCTGATCTCGCTGATCATGTTGATGCCCCATAATGCAAAAGGCCAAGGAGATGTCAAGATGTTCAGAGGAATTGCGGGTATATGCACCTTATCACCATAGACTTGGCACTTATGACAAGTCCGAGAATGCTGATAACAATCGGCTTCCATAGTAGACCAATAATATCCTGCCCGTAGGATTTTCTTTGCCATAGTATGTCCACTGGAATGAGTTCCGAAAGTACCCTCATGTAACTCTGCCATAATCCTTTCTGCCTCGTTCTTGTCCACACATCGCAGTAAGGTCGAATCATGGTTACGCCTGTAAAGGATACCATTGCTGATGAAGAACTTCGCAGCGAACCTTCTCAGAAACTTCTTATCGTTAACAGACGCACCCTCGGGGTACTCTTGAGCCTCAAGATACCTTTTTACTTCGTGAAACCGGGGTTTATCTGCTACCTCTTCCGTCTCAATGTCACAACAATGTGCGGGTTCGTCCAACCTCTCGACGGTAATCTGGGGAGCTTCATTGTCCCACCTGACTTTGAACATAGAAGACATGGTAGCTAGCGCGTCCGCTAACTGATTCTCCTCTCTTGGTAAGTGTACAAAGGTTATCTCCTCGAAGTGTGGGAGCAATGTCAATACATACTCTTTGTAAGGAATAATATTTGGGTGCTTTGTATCCCACCCGCCTTTGATCTGACTGATCACTAGAGCGGAATCTCCGAATACACTCAAGAACTTAATCCTTTGGTCAATAGCTGCTCGAAGACCCATGATGCACGCTTCATACTCCGCCATATTGTTGCTGCAGTTAAAACATAATCGGGAGGTGAACGGAGTATGACAGCCTTCAGGAGATATGATCACAGCGCCAATGCCATTACCCAACGCGATCGATGCTCCATCAAAATACATAGACCATCGGGATCCTTCCTCAGGTCCTTCATCCGGTCCAGGTTTCTCAGAGTCGGTCACCAACATGATGTTCTCATCCAGAAACTCGAAATTCATAGACTGGTAATCATCTATGGCCTGATGCGCCAAATGATCTGCCACCACACTCCCCTTGATTGCTTTTTGGGTTGTATATTGGATGTCATACTCAGTTAAGATCATCTGCCATCTTGCTATTCTTCCGGACAAAGCAGGTTTTTCGAAGATATACTTGATTGGATCCATCTTTGATATCAATAGGGTAGTGTGAGTCAACATATACTATCTCAGCCAGCGAGCAGCCCATGCTAAAGCGCAGCAAGTTTTCTCAAGCAGTGAGTATCGGGTCTCACAGTCGGTAAACATTTTGCTAAGGTAGTAAATAGCATGCTCTTTTCGGCCAGACTCGTCATGCTGCCCCAACACACACCCCATTGAGTTGTCGAGCACTGTCAAGTATAAGATCAAAGGTCTTCCTTCTACCGGAGGCATCAAAATTGGCGGTTCTTGGAGGTATTCCTTGATCCTTTCGAAGGCGGTTTGACATTCATTATTCCATTTTACCACTTGATCTTTCTTCAGCAGCTTGAAGATCGGCTCACAAGTAGCAGTCAAATGTGAAATGAATCGGGCAATGTAATTCAGACGTACCAAAAATCCTCTGACTTCCTTTTCTGTGCGGGGAGCTGACATCTCCTGTATAACCTTCACCTTTGCAGGATCCACTTGAATACCTTTATCACTAACGACGAAACCCAGCAGCTTACCAGACCTTACCCCGAAGGTGCACTTGTTCGGGTTTAACCTCAGCTTGTACATCTTCAACCTGTCAAATAGCTTCTGGATATGGTCAAGGTGTTCTTCCTCAGTCTGGGACCTTGCGATCATGTCATCAACGTAAACCTCAATCTCATGGTGAATCATGTCGTGGAACAAAGCGACCATGGCGCGCTGATAAGTTGCCCCAGCATTCTTCAATCCAAACGGCATGACCTTGTAGCAAAAGGTGCCCCACTACGTAACGAAAGTTGTCTTCTCCATGTCTTCAGGAGCCATCTTAATCTGATTGTAACAAGAAAAACCATCCATAAAGGAGAAGATCTTATGCTGCACGGTGTTGTCGACCAGAACATCGATGTGAGGCAGAGGGAAATCATCCTTGGGGCTCGCCCTATTCAGATCTCTATAGTCCACACACATCCGAACCTTACCATCTTTCTTGGGTACTGGAACTACATTGGCGACCCACTGCGGGTAAGAAGTAACTGCTAGAAAACCGGCATCAAACTGTTTCATGACCTCAGCTTTGATTTTCTCAGACATCTCTGGGTGCATACGGTGAACTTTCTGTTTTACTAGAGGACAATCTTCTTTAGTTGGCAGACGGTGTACCACAATATCAGTATCCAACCCATGCATGTCTTCATAAGACCAAGCGAAAATCTCAACATAGTCGCGTAGCATCTGAATCAACCGTTGCTTAACACTAGGCTCCAAATTTGCACCTATCTTGACCTCTTTCTTGTCTTCTTCTATACCCAAATTCATCGATTCCACCGGATCTTCATGAGGCTGTATGGCCCTCTCTTCCTGTAGTAACAGTCTAGCAAGTTCTCCAGGCACTTCACAATCCTCCTCACCTTCGTCCTCGGCTTGGTTGATCGGATTTTCGAAGTCATAACTGGCAGTAGCAGAGTTGTTACCAATGGGATCCAGAGTGGATGTGGATCTGCATTATGATACGTGAGTGTGTGTAAGACAATAGCTGTTTTGATAAAGTGCAAGATAGAAAAGAAAAACAAGGAGCGCAAAATTTGTAATGCAAGAAAACGTCCAATGCTTTATTGATGGTATATGAAAATGAAAAATAATAAGCCCTCACAAACAAATCCAAAATGCCTCGGGCAAGGCACCGGGCCGTAAAGTCTTAAACTGTCTGTTATAAATCTCAAAACAAAAGTCTATTACTGTGTAATAAAAGAAACGGGCACGAAGTCCTTCGCCATCCAGTTGTTCAATCCACCGTTGGTAGTCGGGTAGATCCAGCTGTCGATATCTGACTCTTCTTCATCATCCCCAATTGCATTCACTCCATGGTTACTGATGTGCAGAGGAGGTCTTCCAATCCGCGCGCGCCGAACAACCCTTTGAGCCTCTGCAGTAAAGCCCAAACCAAACTTGTCAGTTTTGTGTGCGAAGTCATGGAGTTGAACCCAAATTGCACACCCACCTTTTTCAATTACAACCCTGGCATCCTTGAGGGAGGCCATCTTCATCGGAGGTTCTTCAACGACAACTTCAGTCGATGCCAAAGTATGGGGGACCTCTTCAAAGTTCTGACACGGGGTCTCGATGAACTCTCCATCCATCTCCATGTAGCGAAAGGAATTAAGATGACTTACCATGTATTCCTCCTCACCTTGCACCGTAACAATCTTCCCCTTTACTGGATATTTCAACATCTGATGGAGTGTATAAGTCACTGCCCCAACCTTATGAATCCAAGGGCGACCCAGCAAGCAAGAATAAGATGGTCGGATATCCATCACATAGAAAGTAGATGTAAAAGTCTGAGAGCCAACTTTAACAGGGAAATCCACCTCCCCGTGCACCATCCTTTTTGACCAGTCGAAGGCCCTAACCACAATATTACTTGGCTTCAGAACCAAACCTTCACAGTCCAGACGATCCAATGCTTTCTTGGGTAAAACATTCAATGAGGACCCAGTATCCACCAGTACGTGGGCCAGAGTAGTGCCCCTGCACTCGATCGAGACATGCATAGCATCATTGTGATTTCTTCCTTTAGCAGTCAGATCTGCGTCGGAGAAACCCAAACCGTTGTTGGCAGTCAAACTAGCTACACAGTCTTTGAATTGATCGACAGAAGTCTCCTGCGGCACATACACAGTTTTGAGGAAAGCAATTAAAGCCTTTGCATGGGCTTCCTAACACAACAACAAGGATAACATGGAGGTTTTCGACGGGGTTTGCCCTAGCTGCTCGACTACGTTGTAGTCGCTCTTCTTGATAATCTTCAGAATTTCCTCTATCTCCTGCTTAGAGGTTTCTACAACGATCATCTTAGGCGCCTCCATCTGGGCAGGCTCACCTGTGATTTCTTTGCCCCGAGTGTCAGATGGCTTGGCGACAGGGGTGATAATTGGAATATGTACTGGGACAGTAGCTGATGTACTAGAAGATGGCACGACAACATGCTTTTGAACAGTCGGAGGGGAAATCTCGGGAGAAAAGAGTCATCCACTCCGGGTGACCTTGCTAGCCCCGGCAATATTGCTGACATTAGCATCAGCTTCTTCAACCTTCAAATCTTGTTTGACCCCATGATAATACACATCGGCCCCATAGTGCCACGGGACAGCCTTATCCGAAGTGTATGGGATAGGACCAGGAATAGTAATGATTAATGGAGCGACTCTTGGAACGGATGTAATCCTAACAGGCTTTCTCGATGAAGCCTTGGAAGGATTGGCGGAAATGGTTATGATGGAAACATCTTCAACAGGAATTAACGGAATCAAAGTCTTCTCAAACAAGATCTCTTTGTTATCCATCAGGCGTTGAACACCTGATTTTAAAAAATGGCAACCAATAGGCAGGATTGAACATAGGTGGCAACCTTCGCCATAACCCGGAAATAAACCGGCCGACAATAGATTCTTCTTAACTGTCATCAACGGGGTAGAAACGTCTTCCACAGAGGTCACAAATAAATCATCGTCCACAACATTTACTCCATGACCATGCTTGGGCATAGGAGCGGTCATGATGTTGGGCTTCTCCGGTGCGTCAAACTCAATTTCTTTAGCTTCAATCAAATCTTGCACCTTATTCCTCAAGGCCCAGCAGTTGTTTGTATCATGCCCTGGGCTATCGGAGTGATAGGCACAGCGGGCGTTCGGGTTATATAGCGGAGATGTGGTGCTGGGATTCTTCGGGGCTTCTCTCAGATTTACCAGGGTGGTCTTCAACAATTGCGGTAGAATTTGAGATAAGGTCATACTGAGCCGAGTGTACTGTCTTTGAGGTCTCTCCATTCTTTGCTGATTGTTGCATTGTGGAGCAACAATGAGTCTTGATATTACTACCGCATTTACTGCTTGACGGCGCTCAGGTCTGCTTTAGCTCCTCGAGCCATATACTGCACTAGCTTCTTTTCTACTGGTGAAAGGCTTCTTTACTGTACTTGATGAAGCACCTTTCTGTATCTTACCATTTCTGATACCAGATTCTACTCTCTCCCGGATCAAAATCAATTCAGTAAACCCAGATGATGAACTGCCGATCAGATGATTGAAAAATGGACCAGACAAGGTCCCCAGGAACATATCAATCAGCTCCCTGTCAGACAAAGGAGGTTGGACTCTTCCAGCCAGATCTCTCCACTTCTGAGCATAGTCCTTAAAGCCTTCGCTTGCACCCATTGACATACCCTGAAGCTGAGTACGCGTGGGAGCAAGGTCGGCGTTAGACTGGTATTGCTTGTAAAAAGCAGCAACAAGGTCCTCCCAGTTGAGGACATTAGCTCCTTCCAATTGATAAAACCATTCAATCTGAGTCCCTGACAGACTATCTTGAAAGAAATGCACGCAGAGATTTCTATCAGCAGTGTAGGGTTGGATTTTTCTGACATACGAGCGGAGATGGAGCTTTGGACAGGATGCTCTATCGTACTTGGCAAATACCGAAGCTTTAAACTTGTGAGGGATCACCACCCCAGATGCTAGTCCCAGATCTCCAAAGTCTAAACCAGGCATCTTTTGAATCTCCATAGCACTCAGACGGTCTTCAAGTTGTTTGTACCTATCCTCAGCAGGAGGATACTGTTCTTCATCAAAATCAGTGTCATTATCAGAGACTACAGGACTAGGACCCTTTTCTTCCTCTTGATTCTCTCCTCCTTTAGATGAATGAGATAGATCAGCTTCTCGTCGCAACCTATTCCCAAATCTGTGACCCATATTCAGAAGGACCACCTTCTTCTTCTTCTTCTTCTTCTTCTTCTTCTTCTTCTCCTTTAGGATGAGAGTCTTCAAATCCTCTTGCCCCTTAGCCAAGTTCAAGAACAACTCTTGGAATTGGGCATTCTGTGCCTGAAGAGCTTTAATGGCTTGATCGCTAGGTATTTCAGAAGACATTCTGTGCTGAAATAAACAGTGAAGAAGATGAGAAACCTGTAATGAGGTGCATGATAATGGAATGCGTATGAAATGATTTCAAAGACTTTGGGAGATTTAAATTTTCAAACCAAGAAATAAACAAACTTTATTAGATTAAACTTGTAAAAATGTTTAACAATGCCTTTAAGGCGTTACAAAAGAAATAAACTGAAACAAATCTAAACTAGAAAAAAGCAAAAAATCAGAAATCCCATGGACGCTTCCCCTTCGTGCTGACGTAGTCATTGATCGTCCTTTCATTCTCAAGTTGCCTCGTGAGTTTCAAGATCTTACTCTCTTTCTCATGATACTTCTTCCGATAAGTATCCCTTTCCTCTTTTAGCCGAATCCAGGATCTCTTTAATGCCCCCAGATCAGTAGGCATGTAGGGATAAAGGACTGTATAAGGAACACCTTCTTCATTAGTATGCTCCACAATCACTGGCAACACAGCTTCATAAGGCATCCCAAGCTTTTGGGCTCGAGCTCGGACCCACTGGAGATAAGGCTGCATAGGGAGAGAAGTCTTTGGTCCTAGATCTTGAGGGTCAGACCTGTTCACCATGCCCTAAGCTCGTATAAACCTTCGGCGATGCTCGTCAACATCCTCCTTATAGTCTAATGCAATATCTGTAAGAAGTAGCTCATGAGGGCCGTCTCTCCAAGCCTGACCAAACTGTCGTAAAGCCAAGCAAGGACTGTAGGTTATTCCCCCTCTAATTCCAAGCAATGGAACATTAGGGTATTCCCCACATCGATCAATGACAGCAACACCTTCCATATCCTTAGAACTCCAAAGAATGTCTGTATGGGCAAGGGATATTATCCTGTAAGACCATCCTAAACCTTCCTCATTCTTCAACACGGACTTGGGGAGGTGCGAAATAAACCACCTCGCCAGCAGCGGCATGCAACACATGAGAGTCCCTCTTCTTCGCACGGTACGAGTGTAGAGGGCATGCAAGATATCACCCAAAAGAGTAGGTACAGGATTACGAGACAGGAAGATCTTAACCGCATTCACATCTATGAAGGAATCTGCATTCGGGAAGAGAACCAAACCGTATATAAGGAGAGCCAATATGTCTTCAAAAGCTTGAAGGTCCAAATTATCCCAGAACAGTTGAGCTTGATCCATTAGAAACTTGGCTAAGAAACCTTTAACCCCACTTCGTGTCTCCCAGTTGGATACTACATCAGCCCTTTTCAAATGTAAAGATGAAGCAATGTCCTCTGGTCTAGGAGCCTCTTCCAAACCTGTGAAAGGCATCTGCTCGAGGATGGATATACCCAATAAGTGAGAAAATTCTTCCAAAGTAGGAACTAGCTGATAATCCGGGAAAGTGAAGTAATGATGCACCTGATCGAAGAACTGGAAGAGCACACTCATCATCTGCTCATCAAACTTTGAGGTAACCAAGCTAAGAAGCTGACCATGTCTCCTAATGAATGAAGAAGTATCAGAAACTCTTGATACCAACTCTTTGAGTTGAGCATGTATTTGCACAAAGTTAACTCGGATGGTGTTTCTGCGCATGGAAGCCATAATCTACAGAACAAAACAAAGATAAATCCCCTCAGTCTTTGAAATGGTTAGTCTAAATGAAGTATGCATGTTATGTTATGATGCATGATGTAATGATAAAACACACAACATGTATAGCAGATAACAGACATGGTAAAGGCAAACAAGTCACACAATAGCCCTTAAGTTTAAGGCTTGCATGGGGTCTAGGTATTACCCTCTTGAAGTTCAGTTGGTTTCAACCTGTCCTAATAATAGTAACCGGGTTCTAGAGGTTCTCAATATTACTGACCATCCTCCATCGGTCATGGTTTCAACTCACTCAATCTTTTCTTGCGGCCGGAACTATCTCGAGAGTATGGTCTCAATGAGTGTAGCATCGAGTATCAACCAGTTCCCAGCTTTACACCGAGGCCGACTATCTCACTACTTCCTATGGCCAAGTTGGTCAATTATAGGTTCTAAGGTCAGTTGATGCTTAACAACACACACAACGGCCCCGTATTCTCCTCGTTTCTCCACAAGGGATACCGGTACCAACCAATGTGCCACATCAACGTAGCTACTGCTTCAACCGTATCGGTCTACGCCGTACAGTTCCCTCACAGTTTATTGCTACTTACATTACAGGTGTCCCCCAGATCTGGGTTAGGATCTATAGTAACTCCCGATACAAAGCCCTCAAAGGTAAAGCAAACAAATCAAACAATAGAAGCAATTTATGATAAACTAATCCTAAGGTATACCCCACTTTATAATCCCCAGCAGAGTCTCCAGTTCTGTGATACGGTGGCAGAACCGGACTGTTTTAGGAAAATGCTGGTTTGCGTTTTTTTGTGTTCGCAAAATGTCGCGGTAAGCAAGAGTCGCCACCGACTTTTATTTTATCCAACTGGAAAGGAAAAAAGCATAGAAAAATTCCTTTTTTGAGATTTTGAGTACGGGGGGTAGATTATAGAAAGGGAAGGTATTAGCACCCTTTCTGTCCGTAGTTTTCTACGGGCTCTTAGGTACTTGCTCATCATTTTAAAATTGCTTCAGTGTTTGTGTGTTTTTGAAAAGTTTTTGTTTTACTTCGATTTAACCCTTGCTTCTGTCTTCAAGAGTGTTACGAAGTCGTTTTGAAAACTTTGTTTGAAAAGAGTGTAAGTGTGGAAAAGCTTATTTTGAGCAAGTACCTACTAGCATCTACCTACTTGAAAAAAGAATGTCTCTGTTCTTGTTTCCTTTAGACAGCACTATCCCACTATTAGTGAGTAGGTAGCACCGTCGTTGGAGTTGTATGGGTCAATTCGAAAGGGACGTACGATCACTAAAGCAATGTTAGAACGTTTTAGTAATAACCCTAATGTCTTAAGATCATATTCGAGGCAACATTTCCGAGGCAACATTTCCGAGGCAACATTTCCAAACGGGACATTTGATCTTTGTTTAGACAAGGGGGCGACCACTAAAACACCCTATACTTAATGATCATTTACCGAAGGCAACCTAAGTGAGAGTATACCCTAGGAGTGCGCATGTGAGAGTGATTCAATTTCAGGTTATTATCTTTGCACATTTAGGGTTTGCTAACCATTTTAAAATTAACATACATTCTTGTCATGCAACCCTATTATCATACATCTAACAGTTAATATTTGCGAAAATTAAAAATGCGAAAAATAAAGCTACGCTATTACAAGGCTTCAGGGATTAATTACATAGCCAAAAACCCGTAAAACGATAAATAAACGAAAAAAGGTCCTAATTAATCTATTACATCCCATGAGCAATTACATCAATATCGTAAAAATAAATAAACACGTGCGAGGAATCGAGGACTAGCAAAATTAGGGTTTTGACCCCGTCTAATCCTAATTAAAAGAAAAAATATTTTTGTTTGTTTTTGGTTATTTTTAAGAAAATAAGGTTTTAAATTTAATATAAACCTAATTGCTAATTAAATAACTAATTTTGACCTATTTTTGTATTTTTGTTATTTTGAGAAAATAGAAAAATAAAAATTAAATTAAGCAAAAACCCTAACTTTCTAATTGATTTTAATTTATTTACAAAGAATTAAAATTGCCCTAAAATTAAATTAAACTAATTAAATTAATTTTTGACAACGTATAAAAAAAACCTAAATTCTAATTTTATGAAAATTGATTTTATGAATTTTTGATAAAAAGTGTTAATTTTTGTGTTAGTAAAATGATTAAAACAAAAATAAACAAATAAAAGAAAATATAAGAAGGATAAAGAAAAAGGGTCTGGTATCAGCGACTCTGATCAGAGGATGATGATCCAGAAGATGATGGTGACCAGAGGATGGTGATCCAGAAGATGATGCCTGCACGTGCTGGATCTGGTTCTGACTGGGCTCCAGAAGATGAAGCATGGGATCTGATCCCGTCTAATGAATCAGAAAGATGATGCACTGGATCTGTTGCTAGACGGTGGATCCAGAAGGTGGTGATCTTCAGAAGATGCACGTACTGACTCTGGCGAATACGAAGGAGAATATACCAAAAGCTTCTGCCTGGGGTCGAACCCAGAACACTGAACCTCTGATTTCCTTCTTCTGACCAACTGCGCTGGAGGTTACCTCATTTAACATAACAGAAACAAACAATATATCAGATCTACAGGTTTCTGGCCTACACGCGCCAGAATTTAAACCGGCCAGTAGAGTCATGACACGCCATCGTCTTCCTCCTAGATCAGTCGTTTAAAACTCTAAACCTTTACCTACAGACATGGCGCTGTAGCTATATCCTTGTGCATCTCAGAAATTATATATAAACGATATAAATAAAATTCAGGACCATGGATCAACTAGGTTTGACCCGCTGATTACAATGGTCTCTTCCCCTAGGGCCAATTGTTACTATATAAGAAACCCCTAAAACGAACCAAGAAAACCTAACAATGGTGAATCTCTGTATGGTTAGCAAAAATGCAATTAATTATGACTGATAGCCTGCAAATGTTTCACTGAACAAGAATATATGGGGAATTCATGCTATAAGTGCCAGAATCATGATATTGAATTTCAAGAGAATGGCGAAGCCGTGAGTCACTTACAGTGGGTTTTCGTGCACGAAATTGCTTTCTAGGGATTGGGATGGATTCCTTGAGTGCCCAACAGGTGAAAGGAATGCTTGGAATGGTGTAAATCGTCCTCTAACCTGCAATTTGATCCAACACTTTTTTGGTGATCTTTGCAAGTTTCTTCTCCTTCTCACGCCTCTAACCCCTGTTCTTTTGGTCTGCCTTTGTTCAATATATATCAATGAGTGAATTAGGTTTACAAATGTGCACCCAATCTTTGTAATTATGGAGATTTGATCCTTGATTCACACTTGTATCCAATCTTTCCAAAACAAGAGAAAATCAATCTTTTTGTGTACAAACATGCCTTGCACGATTTGATTCCCTTGCTAGCTGTATAAGAGACCTGAAATATGTACAAAATCTCAAGATTTAAATGATTTTGATATTTCCATGATTTTATTTTGATTTAATTTGATTTAATTGAAATAAAAATCAAAATAAATGGAAAAAATAAAATAAAAGCAAATGGGAACGATCATGGGTCGCGGACCATGTTACAAACTCAATGCAAGCATAAAAAGTTGGGCCCATTTGGAAAAAATTGCAATTTTGGACATATTTGACTTTTGGCAATTTTGCAAAAAGGGTCAACTTTGCCAATGCATAACTCCCTCAATTTTGACCCTAGAGAGGTGTTCTTGGACTTTTTAGAAAGCTTGAGATGTCCTCTAAGCAACCTTTTTGTCTCATCTCAATTTAATCTTCCATGTTCATGTATGAAGCTTTTACACAAAAGGTGTTTTTGTTGACTTTTCAAAATGACCTATAATGTCCAAATTCATAACTTCTTGTGAGTGCATATATTGAACTTTGGAGATGAAGATGAATTTTAGGGCATTTCATCCTATTCAAAATGATCTTTGGATGGGTCATTTATAATAAAGTATAAGAAAGTTATGCTTGGTCAAAGTTGGGTTGACCTTTCCTACAAAACCCTAATTTAGCAACTTTTGGGTTTTGATGAATTGTGAGAAATCCTTGATGAATCATGATCAACCCTTGATCAAATGATGAATACAACTTCAAAATGAGGATGTTGACCAAAATTTTTGAGGTTTGACTGTATGTAGGCCACAATTGACTTTTACCCTTAGCACAGTCGATTTTCAGGCCTTTGAGCAATTGACTGAGCAAACTTTCTCTGCAAGGCTTGAAACTTGACATGGATGATCTTGAGAACATATTAGGACAATGGTGAGAATTTGGGGTCCCTTGGACTCAATTCTCTTGATGCAACATGAAACCCTAATTTGAGATAGACTTCCTTAGGAGAGGGTTTGTCTGGTCAACCCTTGGACTTCCTTGAGCAATTTGAGGATCTCACTTGAAATGTATTGATAAATATGGGAGGGCAAATTTTGGGGTACAACAGATTGTAATAGCGTAGGATATTTACTTCCTGCACTTTTTATTGCTTTCATATATTGCTAGTAATTAGGATGTGTATGGCAAGACATGAAATCAACAAATAGAGAAGCCTAATCAAGACAAAAATGCATGCAATCAAACACACTTTGCACATATGCACACCTTAGGGTAATCTCACTTGTTGCCTATCGGAAATAATAGTCATGTCCCTAGAACATGGGAGTTTTAGCAAAGACCCTCAATAAAAGATCGTAGTCCCTCGATGACCCTCGATGTTGCCTTCGGTAAATGATCTAGTCCCTAAACGACATTGCTAAAACATCCATAGGTTGCCTTCTATGACTATACGATGACCCACGCCTGTCCCTTCACATCCAACGTTGGGGCTTCTCACGAAATCAATGGTAAGATAGCCACACCTAAAGGAGGAGGAAAATAACATCTAAGACCTTTTGAGTAGGTAGATTCGCTCCTAGTTGCTTGCTTGCTCATAACAAAAACATTCTATACACCAACACTTTCACTTTGAAACATTTTCAAAAGACAACATTTTGTATGCGTTCTTATAGAGACGAGAATCATTACAAAGACAACTTTTCAAAATCACTTTCAAAAACATATCTTACAAACACTTTTTGAATCATTTTCAAAACAAACACTTTTGTATATGTTCTTAAAGAAACGAGAATCATTACAAAGTTACATTTTACTTTCAAAAACCACACCACAAGCACATTCAAACAAAAGCAAGTGATCTAGCAAGTAACTAAGAGCCCATGGAAAACCATGGATGAAGATGGTGCTAATACCTTCCCTTTTCATGATCTACCCCCCGAACTCAAGAAATAATCTCAAAGGTCTTTCCTGTGCTTTTTCACCTTTCCTTTTGGATAAAAGAAAAGTCGGTAGCGACTAATGCTAAACCGCAACATTTGTGATCAAACGCAAAACACCCAAGTCAGTTCTCCCACTGTATCACAGTCTCTATATGCTGCCTTTATGACTGTACGTCCCTTCGAACGTCTCTCAAACATCCACCTATAGGGATACCTACTCACTAATAGTAGGATATATTGTCTAAAGGATAGGAGGAAAAGAACGAACCTTTTCGAGTATAAGTAGATAGTTCTTACATGCTTGCTAAAAACAAGCTTTTGCACTCACACAAGGAATTTCAAAAACACTTTCAAAAAACGCTTTATCAACACTCTTGAGGACTGATACAAGAGTTATCATAAAGCGAATCGCCGTACTAAGGCATTTTCAAACTACTTTTAAAAAAAAACAAAAGCACAAGGTATTTAAAAAATGAGCTAAGCATCTAAGAGCCCGTAGAAAACTACGGATGGAAAGGGTGCTAACACCTTCCCTTTCCATAATCTACCCCCCTTACTCAGAAAATTCTCGAAAAGGTCTTTTTTTTTGTTCTTTTCACCCTTTCCTTTGTTAGATAAAATAAAAGTCGGTGGCGACTCTTGCTTACCACAACATTTGCGAATAGAAATGTAAAGCCGATATTAACAGTCAGTTCTACCACCGTATCACAGTCGTCTTTTAGTATTTGGATCGTGATGGTCGTTTTTTCTTTAATCTGTATTGTTTAAGTATTTGTGCATGGTTTACTGCTTGATACTATTGAATGTTTGCATGCTTGTATGCTCGCCTGCCAAAGACATTTATTTTATTTGAGTCTTTTGGGGAATCTTCTCGTTATTCATTGTGGTTCGCCAGTGAAGGGAACTGGTCGAACGACCAGGGTAATTTCCAGGCATGAGCCAAAACTTAGGTCTCGTTTGGGGTCTGAGCTTGGAAGCGTGAATTTCCCATTGCGAGCTGGGTGTTCTGCCATCATGGTACAACGGTAATGGAACTCGTTTGAGTTTTCCATGTCGGGCTTAGAATTTGCTCATCAAAAAGGAGAGGAAACTTGCCTCTTTGTTTAATTTAGAATGTGGCGCTTGTACCTGAACACACATGCATGGTCGGGACTGTTGTGCCCGTCGTCTTGACAAAGTACGCCGAATGTTTTTAGTGCCTTAACTATAATATTGTTTCAGTTTTTTGATGTTCCAAGGTCGAGCAAGTTATTCCCCTTTTAAGTTTTCTAAATAGTAGGCCTCGGTCCCCGTTTTCGCATGTACGCGGTATGGGCCTTCCCAGTTTGCGGTGAGCTTGCCTTCACGAGATTCTATGTGATTTCTCTTTAGGACTAGGCTGTTAACTTCAAATTCTCTCCATATGACTTTGGCATCATATCGTATTGCTATTTTTTGTTTGAGAGAGGCTTCTCATAAGGCTGCTCCAGTTCGGACTTCCTCGACGAGGTCGAGCTCTTCCCTTAAGGCTTCTTCATTCATTTCTCCGTTGAGAGGAGCTTAAGTCCGTCTCGATGGTTCTCTGATTTCGACGGGAATGACAACCTCGGTTCTGTATGCTAGTTGGAAAGGAGTCTCCCCGGTTGATGAGTGGGGTATTGTAACGCCCGTAATTTAATTAATTATTTAATTAAATTATTTTTGGAATAATTGTGAAGAAGTATTATTAAATTGGATTTATTTTATTAAATGGAGAAATAATAATATATTTGAGGTATTATATTATTATGTGAAATAATGTTAGAAGCTAATATTATTTAAGGTGGGCTTAATTTGAGATAGTGGAAGTATTAAGGGGGGTGTAAGTTTGGAGCCCATTAAAGAATAATCTAATAATATTAGGTTATTTTATTATTTGTTGTTAGAATAGAAGAAAGAAACAGTAGAAGAGAAAATAAGGATTGTGGAAACGTGAAGCTGCTGGCTTTTGAAGGAAACGGCAAGAACAAAGATTCAACCCAAAAATTGTAGAGCGACCTTCGATCCAAGGTAAGGGTGGGGTTCTGGCTTTATAATTGGGATCATGATGTTTGATATGTGGGATTAGAGGATTGCTGTTTTGTTATTCAATTGAATGATGTATGATGAAGATTGATGAATTCTTGATGATTAATGATGTTATGATGCAGTGTAAACGATGTAGTATTATAGGTTAATGATAGGTGATGATTTATCATGATGATAATAAGGTTTGTAGGACTGTAATTAGATTCCAGTAATGAAAATACAGTAGAAAACGCAGAGAATTATGCAGAATATCGCAGGATGCGTCGACCTCAAACTGGATGAGTCGATGCAAGGAGGCTATTGGACTCAGGATGAGTCGATGCATGCAAGGCTTGCATCGATGCATGTTAAGAATAAGACTCAGGATGAGTCGACGCGAAGAGAGGATGTGTCGATGCATGATGAGTGCAAAACTCAAGATGAGTCGACCGGTACGATACATGTGTCGATACATGCTGGAATTTGAAGCAGAATGAGTCAATCCATAAAGAGGATGCGTCGACTCATAGTATGAAGATGAAGCAGGATGTGTCGACCCATGGTGTTTTGTGTCGATACATAAAGTCTGATTTTGACATAATTGACTTCTAATTGCTGTAACTTGAGTTTTAGGATGCTGTTTGAGATGCCGTTCGAAGCGTTGATTAGTTGACGCGATGAATATTATTTTAGATGATTAAAATGATGATTAAGAGGTATAATTCTAGTAACTAATTTAGGATTTAGAATTAATTCCCGTAGAGGACAGTTATGCTGGATTTTGGACAGAATGATGAATTTTGAGATGTTAGAGGTTGCTGTTAGAAATATGACAGTAGGACTTAGTGATAATAATGATGTACAGTAGCAGAATAACAGTAAGGATTACTGTATTGTTGATATACAACTGATTTTTTAGTAATATGTGGTTAACCAAATGATGTTTGATAAATAAGTAATGTTTACTAAATTATTTTGAGATGTTTATGAGATGTTATTGTTCTGAGATGTTTATGAGATGTTGTTGTTTTGAGATGTTCTTAACTGAGTGTGTTATTACATTCATGTTGAGTCGCATACATTGCATTTTTTTTGAGATGGCCTGGATTGACAAATTTTGAGATGAAGGCTATGCCTTGTTGATGCCTCTATTAATTGGCAGATTAGATTTTTGAGATGGGAGTTCTGCTCCAATGGTACCACATGCATTTGCATAGTTTTGAGTCGCATCATATGAATGAATAATGAGATGTATTTGATGTTGATGAATGAGTATATATGCTGTGTAAGTGTTTGCTTGTTGGCATTAATTTTTGGTAAAACCAGATTTGCGAATGTCATGAATGATGTCATAACATTCTGGGATAAAGACAAATTCTGCAGAAGGAATGTCCTACAGGAACAACTCAGTATGAGTGAATATCATGATGATTAAGCTATGATCATATGTATTGAATTCTACCAAAATCAGTGAGCAGGATACATGATGTCATAACCAATGTTAAGACATCCTGTACTGATCAAGTTGTTGTGCAGATTTATTATTCCTGAGAATTTTCAGGAATCTGGTGTGCTATTCTGAGTTGAAGTATATTGACTAGATCAGATGCTCACATGGATATTAGGTTAACCTTGCTTAACCCTAATCTGTTATGATGAAAGCCCAAGACCAAGTCTTTAGGTTAACTTTAGTTAACCCTAGCTATTTTTATGGAAGCCCTAAATGAAGAATATACTGCTTATATATTTCTCACGAATCCTAATGGTGAGTAGCACTTTTGTAGAGAAGATCAATAAGGCATTTTTTAGTTGTGATAGTTTTAGTAACTACTGTGAGCCAAGCAATTATCACTTGATAAGTGAATTGGTGTAGGATTTGGTTGTAAGGGTTGTATATCACTCAAAGCTTTGAAGCACGAGTGTTGTGTCTCTTGATTAAAGCTTTGAAGCAAAATCAAGCGTGTGTATTGAAGAATGTCTTCATAATCTTATTAATCAATAGATTAGTATCACTGCTATGATTGAGGGGGAGTGAGTAGGAACTCAGGTTTAAGTAGTACTTAGATTGAAGTTGCATTGGGTAGGTCTTAAGTGAAAGAGATAAACTGGTTGGTTTATTCCTAAATTAATACCTATTATAGTGAATTTCCTCCTTGGCTTGGTAGCCCTCAGATGTAGGTGTTGTTATACACTGAACTGGGTTAACAATTGATTGTGTTCTTTACTGTCTTTTAAATTACTGTTTTGGTTTGTGTACAATTTGTCAGATATGGTGTCATAACATTCACTGTGACATTAAGTATCTGTTGCCAGAATTTCAATTGGCATCAGAGCAGGCACCCTGCCTGTCTTTCTGGGTGAGATCTAGGGATATTACTTTATGACGCTATGGACAAGGAAGGAGGATTTGGGAACAGACCACCTATTCTGGATGGATCAAACTATGACTACTGGAAACCTCGTATGATTGCCTTCTTGAAGTCACTGGACAAAAAGGCTTGGAGAGCTGCTGACAAAGGATGGAACCATCCCACTATAACTGGGAAAGATGGGACGACTAGTCTGAAACCTGAGGAAGAATGGAGAAAAGAAGAAGAAGAGTTAGCCCTGGGTAACTCTAAAGCATTGAATGCCTTGTTCAATGGAATTGATAGAAACATATTCAGACTAGTACATCAATGTGAACTGGCCAAGGATGTTTGGGACACTCTCAAAACCACCCATGAGGGTACATCCAAAGTAAAAATGTCAAGACTTCAGATGCTCACTACCAAATTTGAGAATCTAAGGATGATGGAAGATGAGACCATTCATGAGTTTCACATGAACATCTTGGAAATTGCCAACACCTCAGGAGCATTGGGAGAAAAAATGTCAGAAGAAAAGCTGGTGAGAAAGATTCTCAGATCCTTGCCTAAAATGTTTGCAATGAAAGTGACTGCTATAGAGGAAGCTCAGGATATCTGCAACTTGAAGGTTGATGAACTCATTGGGTCACTTCAGACATTTGAGATGGGGATCAGTGAAAATGTTGACAAGAAAAACAAGAGCATAGCCCTTGTATCCAATACTGAAGATGAAAGCAAGGAGAGTGATGAAGAGAATATATCAGAAGCTATAGCTATGCTTGGAAGGCAGTTCAACAAACTCATCAAGAGAATGGACCCAAAGTCAAGGTCAAATGTCAAGAACATTTCCTCTGACATTAGCAGATCCTATGACTCCAGCAGAAGAACTAAGTCTGAAGAAAAGGGAAATCAAAGCAGAGGAATCCAACACCATGGATGTGAAGGATATGGGCATATTCGAGCTGAATGCCCTACCTTTCTAAAGAAACAAAAGAAAGGAATGTCTGTTACTTGGTCTGATGGTGACTCAGAAAGTAACTCTGAAGAAGAATCTGCTAAAATAGTTACTGCACTATCTGGTATTTGTAACTCTGATAATGATTCTAGTGATGAGGAAGTGACATTTGAAGAACTTGCTGACTCCTACAAGAAGCTATGTATCAGAAGTGCTGAAGTCTGTCAGCAAAATGAGAAACAGAAAAAGCTCATAGTAAAGTTGGAGGCTGAGAAGAAAGCAGCCACTACTACTATAAGCCATCTCAAAGGTGAAGTTCTAATGTTGAACTCCAAACTTGATCAGATGACTAAGTCTATCAAGATGTTAACAACTGGAACTGACAAGTTGGAAGAAATCCTTCAGGCTGGACAAAGTGCAGGAAACATGTCTGGTCTAGGATTTGTGGCTGCAAAGAAATCTGCTGTTGACAAGAAGAAGACCAGGCCTGATAAACAAATGTCAAAGCAGATGTCACAACATAGGACTCAACACCAAGAACAGAGAAATATGAAGAAAAAAAGATGGAGATGTCATTATTGTGGGAGGTTTGGTCACATAAAGCCATTCTGCTTCAGATTATATGGATATCCTAATCAGACCCCATATAACAAACCTAAGACTAACAAGGCACCATATACTCAACAGTGGAAGAAAAAGACTGCAGCCCTGATAGCTCACACCTCCCTTAGAGTTTCTGCCAAGGAAGACTGGTACTTTGACAGTGGATGCTCTAAACACATGACTGGAATCAAGAATCTGCTGAATGATGTCAAACCTCATACTACTAGTTATGTCACTTTTAGAGATGGTGCTAGAGGAAAAATCAAAGGAGTTGGAAACTTGGACTGCCCTGGAGTTCCAAACCTAAATGAAGTGTTGCTGGTAAATGGTTTGACTGCTAATCTCATAAGTATCAGTCAATTATGTGATCTAGGATTCAAGGTCAACTTCACCAAGTCTGAATGTCTTGTAACTAATGAAAAACAAGAAGTTGTAATGAGAGGAGTCAGATCAAAAGACAACTGTTACTTATGGGAGTCTGAGAACACTAACTACTCTTCTGTGTGCTCTATAGCCAAAGAAGAAAAGGAAGTGAAACTGTGGCACCAAAAACATGGTCATTTACATCTTAGAGGGATGAAAAAGATCATATCCATGGAGGCTGTCAGAGGGATTCCAAGGCTTCAGATTGATGAAGAGAGAGTCTGTGGTGAATGTCAGGTTGGAAAGCAAACTAGAGTGTCACATCCAAAGAAAAGACATCTGACCACCTCTAAAGTGCTAGAACTTCTACATATGGATATGATGGGTCCCATGCAAGTGGAAAGTATTGGTGGAAAGAGATATGCCTATGTTGTTGTCGATGATTTTTCCAGATTCACCTGGATACACTTCATTAGGGAAAAGTCTGATGTTTTTGATGTATTTAAGGAATTGTGCAAAAGAATTCAAAGAGAAAAAGAAGGATGCATTGTCAGAATCAGAAGTGATCATGGTAAGGAATTTCAAAATAGTAAGTTTGATGAGTTCTGTTCCTCAGAAGGAATCAATCATGAGTTCTTTTCACCCATAACTCCTCAACAAAATGGAGTTGTGGAAAGGAAAAATAGGACTATACAGGAATCTTCCAGAGCAATGATACATGCCAAGAAGCTTCCTATTCATTTTTGGGCTGAAGCTATGAATACAGCCTGTTATGTCCACAACAGGGTCACCTTGAGAAAGGGAACATCATCCACCCTTTATGAACTATGGAAAGGAAGAAAGCCTACAGTGAAGTACTTGCATGTCTTTGGAAGCAAATGCTATATTCTGACAGATCGTGAACAAAGGAGAAAGATGGACCCTAAAAGTGATGAAGGAATATTCCTAGGATACTCTACCAACAGCAGAGCATATAGGGTGTTCAATTCCAGGACCAAAGCTATGATGGAGTCTATAAATGTCATAGTTGATGATCACCATGAGGAAACAAATGTTCCATATGATGTTGAGACATTCTTTGAGACTTCAACACAAGTGTCTAAAAAGGATGATGTGCCTAATCCTACTCCATCAGAGTATGAATCAAAGGAAGCTAACAAAGATCCTTCCATCAGAATTCAGAAAGATCATCCTAAGGAACTCATCATAGGAGATCCTAACAGTGGAGTCACTACAAGATCTAGAGAAATCATCACAAACTCTTGTTTTGTGTCTAAGATTGAACCAAAAAATGTTAAAGAGGCTTTGACTGATGAATACTGGATCGGAGCAATGCAAGATGAATTGAACCAGTTCAAGCAACATGAAGTATGGGAGTTAGTTCCTAGACCAGAAGGAACAAACATCATTGGCACAAAATGGATCTATAAGAACAAGTCAGATGCTGAAGGTGTTGTCACCAGGAATAAGGCAAGACTTGTTGCTCAAGGATACACTCAAGTTGAAGGGGTTGATTTTGATGATACTTTTGCTCCTGTATCCAGACTGGAATCAATCATACTTCTCTTGGGAGTTGCTTGTCTCCTTAAGTTCAAGCTGTTTCAGATGGATGTGAAGAGTGCCTTCCTAAATGGGGTACTTAAATGAGGAAGTGTATGTGGAACAGCCTAAAGGATTTGTGGATCCAAACTGTCCTGATCATGCCTACAAATTGAAGAAAGCATTATATGGTCTGAAACAAGCTCCTAGAGCTTGGTATGAAAGGTTGACAAATTTCCTCACTGACAAAGGATACAGGAAATGAGGTTTGGATAAAACTCTTTTTGTCAAGGATGAAGGAGGAAAGATAATGGTAGCTCAAATTTATGTTGATGACATAGTGTTTAGAGGAATGTCAGATAAAATGGTTAAACATTTTGCTAACCAGATGCAAGCTGAATTTGAAATGAGCCTCATGGGAGAATTGTCCTACTTTCTTGGACTACAAGTCACACATATGGAAGACTCAATTTTTCTGTCTCAAAGCAAGTATGCAAAGAATATTGTCAAGAAGTTTAGGATGGAGAATGCCAGTCATAAAAGGACTCCTGCACCTACTCATTTAAAGTTTTCGAAAGACACAAGTAGGGCAAATATGGATCAAAGCTTGTACAAAAGCATGATAGGAAGTCTGCTATACTTAACAGCCAGCAGACCTGACATTTCCTTTGCAGTTGGAGTATGTGCAAGATACCAGGCTGAACCAAAAGTAAGTCACATCAACTAGGTGAAAAGAATTCTGAAGTATGTAAGTGGAACTTACAATTATAGCATGTTGTACTCTCATGGATGTGAACCAATTCTGTCTGGTTATTGTGATGCTGATTGGGCTGGTAGTGCTGATGATAGAAAGAGCAACTCTGGAGGATGCTTCTTTTTGGGAAATAATCTTGTTTCTTGGTTCAGCAAGAAACAAAACTGTATGTCTCTATCTACTGCTGAAGCTGAATACATAGCAGCTGGTAGCAACTGTTCTCAAATGATCTGGATGAAACAGATGCTGACTGAGTATAATGTCACACAAGATGTCATAACATTGTACTGTAACAATTTGAGTACTATTAACATATCCAAGAATCCTATACAGCACAGCAGGACTAAGCATATTGACATTAGACATCACTTCATCATAGATCTTATGGAGAAGAAGGTGATTAAGCTGGAACATGTTGCCACTGAACTATAACTGGCTGATATTTTTACCAAGGCACTTGATGCTAGTCAGTTTGAGAATTTAAGGGGCAAGCTGGGTATTTGCCAATATGAAGAGATGTAGCAATTAATTTTGCTTAATACAAGGTTTGAAAGAGATATTTTAATCAAGTTTATTCTGATTGGGATAATCATTTGTTTCCCTCTTTCTTTCCAAAAGTTTAAGAAGAGGAATAGACATATTTATATCACCCTCTTCTCAGTTTACTGCATCACTCTCCATTCCCTCAAAAGAAAATTTCACACTCGCTGTCACTTGTATTCTCAATCTCTAAAGATGTCTCAACAATCTGTGTCATCATATTCATCAAAGGAAACTGCATCTTCCTCACCCACTGACACCGAACCTAGGGCAACCGTAAACCCCATGGATGCTGATGTTCTTGAGGTAACTCCACTTCGTACAATGGCAGCTGATCCTACTAAGGTCAAGAAGCTGCGAACCAGACATGCAAGAAGATCACAAGCTTCTCCCTCTGGTAAATCTTCTCAACCATCATCCTCTGTTCCCCCAGAGATAGCTAATAGGGAAGGTTCTGCTTATGTGCATCAAGCTATTGCCAGACTAGTCACTAGGATTCTTAATGAGAATCACTCTATTCCTGGTATATCTGTACCATTGAACCAAGAGACTGCTAGCCTTAATTTAGAAAGTGATCCCAATGTCACTCAGAATGTTGAGACACCTGATGACAACATTGAGAAATCTCCAGAGAAACTTGATAATCACCAGACCCCTACTGACAAGGCTGTTGAGCCTCCTGTCATTGATGTTGATGAAGAATTTTCTGACAATGATTTAATTGCTAATGTCAACCCTAGCATAGAAAGAAGGATAATGAGTAGAAAAGAAAAGCAGAGTGCTGCCCAAAGCCCCTCCAAAGAGAAGGCCACTGAAGTTGTTCATGAGAAAGCTAGGCCTGAGAACAAGGCTAGAGAAGAAGCTGAGAAGGATCAAAAGACTGGAACTTCCAAAGGGAAGGGAAAGATAAAAGCTAGGGTATCTGTTGGTAGTCTCTCAAAACCCTTGAGACAACCTATAGCCAAGAAAAGAAAGGCTCCTGAACCCTCTGAATCTGATGAGGAATCATACTTTGATTTTGATGTTGAGAGAAATGTTCCAGACATTCCTCTCAGGAAGAAACCCTCTTCTAGCAAACTGCCTAAGGTTCCTGAGGTAGTCATTGACAACATCTCCTTTCACCATCCAGAAAATGCAAGCAGGTGGAAGTATGTGTTTCTGAAAAGGATTGCCTTAGAGAGGGAGCTGAACAGAAGTGCTATTAAGTGTAAGGAAGTCATGGATCTCATAAAGGCTGCTGGCCTGATGAAAACAGTGGTCAAGTTTTCCAACTGCTATGAACTTCTTGTCAAAGAATTCATAGTAAATTTGTCTGGTGGATGTGCTGATGGAAAGTCAGCTGATTTTAAGAGTGTTTATGTGAGAGGAAGGAAGGTAAATTTCTCTCCTACTATGATAAACAAATACCTAGGGAGGCCTGATGAAGCTCAGCCTGAGCTTGAAGTTACTGACAACCAGGTTTGTCAAACCATCACTGCCAAGCAAGTCAAGCACTGGCCCTTGAAAGGGAAGCTAACTGCAAGCAAGCTGAGTATGAAGTTTGCCATACTGCACAAAATTGGTGAAGCTAACTGGGTTCCCACCAACCACAAATCCACCATCTCCACTGGCTTGGGAAGATTTATCTATGCTGTTGGAACCAAAACAAACTTTGATTATGGAAACTACATCTTTGATCAAACAATGAAACATGCTGAGAGCTGTGCTATTAAAGGCCCTATTGCTTTTCCCTCTCTCCTGTGTGGTATAATCATTGATCAGTATCCTGATATACTGGTTGAAAAGGACTCTGTATGCAAAAGAGCCCCTGCACTTGGTTTTCACTATAAGCTGTTTCAGGGAACACATGTCCCTGACATTGTTATGACATCTGCTGAGACATCAAATGTCAAATCTCATTCCAAGAAAGCTGATGTTATAGCTGTTTTAAAGAAACCTGCAGAGAGCTTGATGCAAGAAAAAGGACACTTGAAGAGCTGATTGCTAGTCTGGAACAGGAGGAGAATGAAGAACAAATGAGGGAAGAGGATGCTGATGAAGAACAGCATGATGGTTCTGCAAGAAGCTCACCAAAAGATGCTGCTGAAAATAGTGCTTCCTCAAGGGATGACAGTACCTGAAGGTCTATGTTTCCTGAGTTATAAAGATTGATGCTGGAGCTTGCTGCTGCTATTTGATACCTTCTCTCTGTTTCTGTGGATTTCCTTTTGATGACTGTATAACTTGAAGTACTAGAACCTTTGGCCTCTTTATGGCTAAAAAGGGGGATAAGTAATTGTGGTAATTTTGGTAGAATTGGATATTGGTAGTTAGATTAGCTGTATTAAAAAATTCTGCTCCTTTCTAATCTCTGATTGTTTAGGGGTTTTAGCCAAAAATTTGCCAAAGGGGGAGCTTGTAAGTGTTTGCTTGTTGGCATTAATTTTTGGTAAAACCCGATTTGCGAATGTCATGAATGATGTCATAACATTCTGGGATAAAGACAAATTCTGCAGAAGGAATGTCCTACAAGAACAACTCAGTATGAGTGAATATCATGATGATTAAGCTATGATCATATGTATTGAATTCTACCAAAATCAGTGAGCAGGATACATGATGTCATAACCAATGTTAAGACATCCTGTACTGATCAAGTTGTTGTGCAGATTTATTGTTCCTGAGAATTTTCAGGAATCTGGTATGCTATTCTGAGTTGAAGTATATTGACTAGATCAGATGCTCACGTGGATATTAGGTTAACCTTGCTTAACCCTAATCTGTTATGATGAAAGCCCAAGACCAAGTCTTTAGGTTAACTTTAGTTAACCCTAGCTATTTTTATGGAAGCCCTAAATGAAGAATAGACTGCTTATATATTTATCACGAATCCTAATGGTGAGTAGCACTTTTGTAGAGAAGATCAATAAGGCATTTTGTAGTTGTGATAGTTTTAGTAACTACTGCGAGCCAAGCAATTATCACTTGATAAGTGACTTGGTGTAGGATTTGGTTGTAAGGATTGTATATCACTCAAAGCTTTGAAGCACGAGTGTTGTGTCTCTTGATTAAAGCTTTGAAGCAAATCAAGCGTGTGTATTGAAGAATGTCTTCATAATCTTATTAATCAATAGATTAGTATCACTGCTGTGATTGAGGGGGAGTGAGTAGGAACTCAGGTTTAAGTAGGACTTAGATTGAAGTTGCATTGGGTAGGTCTTAAGTGAAGGAGATAAACTTGTTGGTTTATTCCTAAATTAATACCTCTTATAGTGAATTTCCTCCCTGGCTTGGTAGCCCTCAGACGTAGGTGTTGTTATACACTGAACTGGGTTAACAATTGATTGTGTTCTTTACTGTCTTTTAAATTACTGTTTTGGTTTGTGTACAATTTGTCAAATACGATGTCATAACATTCACTGTGACATTAAGTATCTGTTGCCAGAATTTCATGCTGTAATTGTTGTTGATTATAAGATGAGAAGTGGTGATATTATTGATCTAATTTAATATATTAATTATCATTCGCTTTATTATATTGTTAGATATCTCACCCCTTCTATTTGAATGTTGCCCTTATGTTGGTAACGTGCAGGTAATCGAGAGTGAAGGCCGTATACCTTCAATAGACCGAGTCGGTGTTATTGCTCTGATATGTAACACTCGGGGGGATGAACGTTTGCTGATTTTAGTTGTTGAACTTTAAATTGTTTATTTACTAAATATGAGATGTTTCGAAGTTGCTGTTTTATTTAAAGATGTTATTGAAGAATTCCGTTGCGTAGTTATCGAATTATTTAATGAAAGATGTTATGTTGATGGTTCATCCGATGTTTTGAAAACGTGTTATATATATCCATGATGAATGCAATGAATTTGTTAGAAGAATTTGTGACGTCCCTATTCGTCTGTATGATTGAAATTTTATAACTCTGATTTATTTTGCATAATTTGCTTGGGGTAGAATTGGGGTGTTACAAAGTTGGTACCAGAGCAAAAGGTTGGTCCGACCTTGTCGTCGAGTCTTAGTTGTCTAACAATCGAGTATTGTTATTTTGATGTTCTAACAGTTGTTTGTGTTGTAGTGATAAGTTGTGATGGCTGGAAGGAACGATGCTGCTCTTGCTGCTGTTCTAGAAGCAATGGCTCATGCGATGGAAAATCAGCCGAATGCTGACGGGAATGCTGGATCTCATAGCTTGGCGACTCTCCAGAGAGAGAATCCACCTATGTTCAAGGGAAAATATGATCCTGACGGAGCATTGGAATGGTTGAAAGAGATTGAGAGGATCTTTCGCGTGATGGACTGCACTCCAGCGCAGAAGGTTCGTTATGGGACTCATATGCTAGCAGTCGAGGCTGATGACTGGTGGCTAGAGATTTGCCAGAAGTTAGAAGCTGCAGGTGAGAATGTCACTTGGGTTGTGTTCCGTAGGGAATTTTTGAGAACGTATTTTCCTGAAGATGTCCGTGGAAAGAAGGAAATTGAATTCCTTGAGCTGAAGCAAGGGAATCTGTCTGTTGTGGAGTATGCTGCCAAGTTTGCTGAGTTGGCCAAGTTTTATCCGCATTACGCTGAGGAAAATGCTGAGTTTTCGAAGTGTATTAAGTTTGAGAATGGGTTGCGCTCGGAAATTAAGAAGGCAGTTGGATATCAGAAAATCCGTGTCTTTGCTGATTTGGTTGATAGCTGCATGATTTTTGAGGAAGATGATAATGCTGATTGCAAGATTATCAGCGAGAAGAGGGGTAAGCACCCACAGAATCATGGTAAACCTTATGATGCCCCAGCTGGTAAGGGTAAGCAAAGAGTTGCTCATGGTCAGAGGACTAGTGGGGGAGATGCTCCTGCTAGTGTGATTTGTTTTAAGTGTGGGAAACCTAGACACAAGAGTAATGTGTGCACTGCTGAAGTGAAGAGATGTCACCGTTGTGGTAAGAACATACATATTGTATCTGAGTGCGAGCACAAGAATATGGTTTGTTTCAATTGTAAGGAATAAGGGCACATTGGTAGTCAGTTCCCGAAGCCGAAGAAGGCTCGGTCTAGTGGTAAAGTGTTTGCTTTGTGTTGTACCCCAAAATTTTCCCTCCCATATTCTTCAAGATTTGCCAAGGTCAAGCTTCAAAAGCTCTCAAGGGTTGCACAGTTCAATTGCCTTCTAACAGTCAAAAGTTAGGGTTTTGATTATGGCAAAGAAGTTGAAGTTTCCAAGGGTCCAATCAAGTCCCACATGCCTATAAACATGGTCAAGCATCCATATGCTAAGCTTCAAGACTCACAGCACAAAATTGCACAGTCAAAAACCCTAATTGCCCAACAGTCAACTGCAGGGGCAAAATGGTCATTTGACAGTCAAAATCCAAATTTTTGGTCAACATCTTATTTTGAAGCCACAAACATCATTTGATCAATTCTTGATCATGATTCTCAAAGCATGGCTCAAAAAGTCTCAAGATGCAAAAGTGTCTATTTTTGGACAGTTGAAAAAGTCAACTGTAACTTGACCAAGGCATAACTTCCACATGGTTTATCAGAAAAATTCCATCCAAATCTCATTTTGAAGAGAATGACATTTCCTACAACTCCTCTTCACACTTCAAGTCCAAGAAATGCTCTCACAAAAAGTTATCAATCTCAACATTATAGGTCATTTTCAAAAGTCAACAAAAGGGCACTTTAAGTCAAAGACCATAACTTGAGTTTGGTAAATCAAAATGACATGGGACCAAAGGCATTGGTTGGAGGACTTCAAGACCTTTCCAAAATGTCCAAGAACATGATCAAAGCTTAAAAATTGAGTAAGATATGCCTTATGGAAGTTGGGAAAGTTTTGGGAATTTTGAAAAGTCAACTTTGCTTCAAATGCCTCAAAATTGCTAATGGGCCACAATTTCTTCCAAGAATCATCACCCAAAAGCTATGCACGACCCATTGACCCAAAGGGAAGTTACTTTCTTATTTTTAATTAATTAATTGAATTTATAATCCTATTAATTCATTTAATTAAAATTAAATATAAGAAAAATACTAATCCATGCTTTTCAAATCTTTTTGTGCATAGAATTCACTCAAGATTTCGTGCACTATTCAATAAGGAAAGAATCAAGGTGATTGGCAATGATTGGCATCAAAAGGACATGAAAAAGATTGGAAAAGATTCATGAAAATCACAAATTTGAAAAGCATTAAAACATGGATTTTTGGGCTTTGTTTGTGACCTAATTCATTGACATACATATACACAATGCTACCCTAATGCTCAGAACAAGAGAGCTGCGCCCAAGAACACAAAGAAAACTTGCATTTTTTTCATAAAAAAGTTGAAACTGTTTTCATAGTTGCAGGTCGTTTCAAAGCAAAAGAATTGTTCCATTGCACTCCTGACACATCCAGGAAGCTACTCCAATCAAAATCAACTCTCCAAGCGCAAAGAATTGGTAGATAGGAGTCTAACTTTTCTGTAAAATTTTGATAATCGTGTTTGCATTTTCACACGTTATTCATGACTTTTAATATGTGATTTATACTAACATGATGATTCTAAAGCCATTGGTACCATCCAATTGAATTTTGGACGCCTGTATGCAAAGTTACCATGAACACGCATTAGGGTTTCAGAAGCTTAAAAAGAGGGCTTCATTCATATGGAAAAATTGAACCATAAGACCTATGCCATTGGACTCAGGACCTCAAAACGAATCGAACTCACTAGTCGCGCCCTATTTATATTTGCATATGAGCTATTCGTTATTTTCCAGGTTTGAGTTAGCGGGGGTTTAAAACCCCCGCTATTTGATGTTATTTGCAGACAGAATGAAGAAGAAGATGCTGACGTGGCTTGATGTGGTTGGAGCGTTCAAATGTTCGCGCGCTGATTTTTGTTCCAATACCACTAGTGTCTATTTTCCATTATATTAATTGTGCTCCACTATAATAACAAGGAAGCTTGAGTGGTCCAGTGGTTAGTGCGTTTGGCATACATGTATTGGGACCTGGGTTCGATTCCCAGGTCCCCTTGCATATTTCATAATTTTTTCTTTAACCTATTCCTATGCAGCGTGCCCTTCAGGGATCTACCATGCACTCAATGCCAAAGCTTGCCACATGTCCAGCAATTCCATCTGATGGCCAGCACAGGAGTTCCATCATGCACCTGGGTCAATGGGTCTACACGTGATCCTGGAAAAGTCAAAAAGGCCTCCATCAAATGGGCCAAAATGCTTTCTATTAACCTCCATATTTGGGTCAACCACCCCCCATGTTTGCATTTCTTTCTCTCTTTTATTTTCTTTTATTTATTCTTTTTAATCAATTGTTTTATTTAATTCATGAAATAAATTTTATAACACAAAAAATACAAAAAAAATCAGAAAGTTAAAAATAAAAAATATGTTTTGTTAATACTAATTTCTATTAATTTTGTAAATAAGTTTTAATAACTAAATTAGTTTAATTTTAGGCTTAATTTTAATATTTTTCTTAATAACTAATAAAAACATAAAAATTAGGGTTTCTAGCATTTTTACTCTTTTTTTTAATAACTAAAATTTCTTCTTATTATTATTAATTATTAATTATCTTGTAAATAAATGTGACATTTAATTAATTAGGGTTAAATTAGGGCGAGACTTAAACATTTTCTAATAATTAAAAACAAACTAGAATTAGGGTTTTTATTTAAATTTCTAATTTCAATTAATCTTCTTTTTTTCATAAATACAAAAAACTCCAAAAATAACTTCTTTTTCTCATTAAATTATTAATTAACCTTTAATTTTAATTTAATTCCTTAAAGGGTCCAACGCCCTCGCATCTTCGATTACAATTTCTATTTCGCGCGTTTAATTCTATTTTCTTGTGGATATAATGTATTTGCCCCAAAGCCTTGTAATAGATAATTATGACTTTTACTTTCTGTATTTTATTTATTCAAATCGGGTCTTGGTTTAATTTGGCATTGTAGACTCGCGCCTTGTAATAGCGTAGGACCTTTATTTTCCGCATTTTAATTCCCGCACCTTTTAACCGTTAATAATCACATGAAAGAATGTATGCCCAAGTAAAAACAATTCGTAGAACACCAAATACATGACAAGACAAACATAACTGAAAATGACACACAATTCACACACCACTCCTAGGGTACACCTCACTGTTGCCTTGCCCCTCGAAACGTGGTCGTCGAGTAGAGGACGTTTTAGTAAGTCCTCATGTCCATGAACATGGCATGGGGGTAGCTTCTAAGGTGTCTTCCTATTGCTCTGGTGACCACACTGTCCCTAAACTCGAATTGACCCGAACACCTCCAACGGTGGTGCTACCTACCTCTCAATGGTGGGATGGCACTATCTTAAGGACATTTACACAGACTAATTCCTTAGGGTAGGTAGACAACTCATAGGTACTTGCTCTAATTCAAAACAAATCAAAACTTCTTTTCACACCGACACTTTTCAAAAAGCTTTCAAAAACAACTTTTCAAACACTCTTGAGGACTGATACAAGAGTCGAACTGAAATTTTAAACGGAACTTTTTCAAACCCACTCACCTTGAAAAGCAAACAAACATTTTGAAAACACAAATGAGCAAGTATCTAAGAGCCCATGGATAACCATGGATAGAAAGGGTGCTAACACCTTCCCTTTCTATAAATCTACCTCCCGAACCGAGAACTAATCTCATAAGGAATTTTTCTGTGCTTTTGTCCTTTCCATTTGGAGAAAATAAAAGACGGTGGCGACTCTTGCTTCCGCGACATTTCGCGAACCAGCTTTAAACAGTCAGTTCCAGATCCACCGATCACACTTTGGTTGAGGATCAGACAACTGCTGAAGACGGACTTATTAGAGGTACATGTTTCATTAATAGTACTCCTTTAATTACTATTATTGATACTGGTGCTACACATTGTTTTATTGCTGCTGATTGTGTTGAAAGATTGGGTCTTGTGTTGTCTTCTTTGAATGGGGAAATGGCCGTCGATACTCCAGCCAAGGGATCAGTGACTACTTCTTTTGTGTGTGCTAAGTGTCCCTTGTCGATCTTCGACAGAGACTTTGTTGTCGATTTGATTTATTTGCCGTTAAGAGGTTTGGATGTGATTCTTGGTATGAACTGGTTAGAGCATAACTGTGTTCATATTAATTGTTATGACAAGTCGGTGAAGTTTTCTACTCCTGAAGAAGAGGAAGATGGTCTGTTGTCTGCTAGACAGTTGAGAAAGTTGATGCAAGAGGAAGCACAAATGTTTTCATTGATGGCGTTGCTATCTGTAGAGACTCAAGCTTTAATTGAAGAATTGTCGGTGGTATGTGAATTTCCTGAAGTTTTCCCTGATGAGATTCTTGATGTACCGCCAGAGAGGGAAGTTGAATTTGCAATTGATCTTGTACCTGGTACCAGACCAGTGTCTATGGCACCATACATGATGTATGCATCTGAGTTGTCAGAGTTGAAGAAGCAATTGGAAGAGTTACTTGAGAAGAGGTTTGTAAGACCAAGTGTATCGTCGTGGGGAGCTCCAGTGTTGTTAGTGAACAAGAAAGATGGAAGCATGAGGCTTTGTGTTGATTATAGACAGTTGAACAAGGTGACGATTAAGAACAAGTATCCGCTTCCAAGAATAGATGACTTGATGGACCAATTGGTGGATGCCCGTGTGTTTAGCAAGATTGATTTGAGGTCGGGTTACCATCATATTAAAGTGAAGGATGAAGATATTCAGAAGATGACTTTTAGAACGCGTTATGGACATTACGAGTATTCGGTGATGCCTTTCGGTGTTACTAATGCACCTGGAGTATTCATGGAATATATGAATCGTATCTTTCATACTTATTTGGATTGGTTTGTAGTGGTGTTCATTGATGATATTTTGATTTATTCTATGTCAGAAGAAGAGCATGCTGAACATTTAAGAGTAGTATTGCAGATTTTGAAAGAGAAGAAGTTGTATACAAAGCTGTCCAAGTGTGAATTTTGGCTGAAAGAAGTTAGTTTTCTTGGTCATGTGATTTTAGGTAGTGGCATTGTTGTAGATCCATCGAAGGTTGATGCTGTATTGCAATGGGAAACTCCAAAGTCAGCTACTGAGATTAGAAGCTTCTTGGGATTAGCTGGTTATTATAGAAGGTTTATTGAAGGGTTTTCGAAGTTGTCACTTCCGTTGACTAAGTTGACTTGTAAAGGTAGAGCATTTGTATGGGATGTTCAATGCGAAGAAAGTTTTACGGAATTGAAGAAGAGGTTGACAACGGCTCCGATTTTGACGTTGCCTAATCCAGAAGAGTCTTTTGTGGTGTATTGTGATGCTTCCAAGATGGGTTTAGGAGGTGTGCTTATGCAGAATGGTAAGGTAGTTGCTTATGCGTCGAGGAAGTTGAGGACTCATGAGAAGAACTATCCTACACATGATTTAGAGCTTGCTGCAGTTGTTTTTGTGTTGAAGATTTGGAGGCATTATCTTTATGGTTCTAGATTTGAAGTGTTTAGTGACCATAAGAGCTTAAAGTATTTGTTTGATCAAAAGGAGTTGAATATGAGGCAACGGAGATGGTTAGAATTGCTAAAGGATTATGATTTCAGATTGAATTATCATCCAGGAAAGGCGAATGTGGTAGCTGATGCGTTGAGTCGAAAGACTTTACATATGTCAGCAATGATGATTAAAGAGTTAGAATTGATTGAGCAGTTCAGAGATATGAGCTTAGTTTGTGAGGTTACTCCGCAGAGTGTTATGTTGGGTATGTTGAAGATTAATAATGAATTTCTAGACAGTATCAAAGAAGCTCAGAAGTTGGATGTGAAACTGGTAGATTTGATGGTTGGGACTGATCAATCTGAGAATAATGATTTTAAGTTAGATGAGCAAGGTGTGTTGAGATTTCGTAACCGGATTTGTATTCCTGATGATGCTGAGATGAAGAAAGTGATACTTGAAGAGAGTTATAGAAGTAAGTTGAGTATTCATCAAGGAGCTACAAAGATGTATCAAGATTTGAAAGGTTTGTTTTGGTGGCCTGGGATGATGAGTGATGTGGCTCGGTTTGTGTATGCATGTTTGACTTGTCAGAAGTCGAAAGTTGAACATCAGAAGCCTGCAGGATTGATGCAACCGTTGGAAGTTCCTGAATCGAAATGGGATATCATTTCAATGGACTTTGTAACAGGGTTGCCTAGTACTTCAAGAGGACATGATTCAATTTGGGTTATTGTTGATAGGCTTACGAAGTCAGCTCATTTTATTCCTATTAACATCAGTTTTCCAGTGTCGAAGTTGGCTGAGATTTATGTTAGTGTGATTGTGAAACTGCATGGTGTTCCTTTGTGCATTGTGTCAGATAGAGATCCAAGATTTACTTCTGATTTTTGGAAGAGTTTGCAAGAAGCGTTGGGTTCTAAGTTGAGGTTGAGTTCAGTGTATCATCCTCAGACAGATGGTCAGACTGAACGGACGATTCAATCGTTGGAAGACTTGTTAAGGGCATGTGTTCTCGAGAAGGGAGGTTCGTAGGATACTTATCTTCCGTTGATAGAGTTCACATATATTAACAGTTACCATTCTAGTATTTGGATGGCACCTATTGAAGCGTTGTATGGTCGAAGATGTAGAACTCCGTTATGTTGGCATGAATCTGGTGAGAGTGTAGTGCTTGGACCTGAACTTGTTCGCGAGACTACTGAGAAGGTGAAGTTGATTCGAGAAAAGATGAAAGCTTCACAGAGTAGACAGAATAGTTATCATGACAAGCGAAGGAAAGATTTAGAATTTCAAGCTGGTGATCATGTGTTTTTGAGAGTTACACCAGTGACTGGTGTTGGCCGAGCATTGAAGTATAAGAAGCTCACTTATCGTTTTATTGGACCGTATCAGATTTCAGAGAGAGTGGGGAATGTTGCTTATAGAGTGGCTTTACCGCCTAATCTTTCGAATTTGCATGATGTGTTTCATGTGTCGCAACTTCGGAAGTATATTTCAGATCCATCTCATGTGATTCATATGGACGATGTGCAAGTACGGGATAATCTTACGGTGGAGATAATGCCTGTACGGATCACGGATCATGAAATGAAGACTCTGAGGGGCAAAGAGATTGCATTGGTTAAAGTGGTTTGGCTAGGAGCTACAGGAGAAAGCATGACTTGGGAATTGGAGAGCAAGATGCGAGACTCCTATCCTGAATTGTTTGATTGAGGTAAATTTTCGAGGACGAAAATATTCTAAGTGGGGGAGAGTTGTAACGCCCGTAATTTAATTAATTATTTAATTAAATTATTTTTGGAATAATTGTGAAGAAGTATCATTAAATTGGATTTATTTTATTAAATGGAGAAATAATAATATATTTGAGGTATTATATTATTATTTGAAATAATGTTAGAAGCTAATATTATTTAAGATGGGCTTAATTTGAGATAGTGGAAGTATTAAGGGGGGGGGTGTAAGTTTGGAGCCCATTAAAGAATAATCTAATAATATTAGGTTATTTTATTATTTGTTGTTAGAATAGAAGAAAGAAACAGTAGAAGAGAAAATAAGGATTGTGGAAACGTGAAGCTGCTGGTTTTTGAAGGAAATGGCAAGAACAAAGATTCAACCCAGAAATTGTAGAGCGACCTTCGATCCAAGGTAAGGGTGGGGTTCTGGCTTTATAATTGGGATCATGATGTTTGATATGTGGGATTAGAGGATTGCTGTTTTGTTATTGAATTGAATGATGTATGATGAAGATTGATGAATTCTTGATGATTAATGATGTTATGATGCAGTGTAAACGATGTAGTATTATAGGTTAATGATAGGTGATGATTTATCATGATGATAATAAGGTTTTTAGGACTGTAATTAGATTCCAGTAATGAAAATACAGTAGAAAACACAGAGAATTATGCAGAAAATCGCAGGATGCGTCGACCTCAAACTAGATGAGTCGATGCAAGGAGGCTGTTGGACTCAGGATGAGTCGATGCATGCAAGGCTTGCGTCGATGCATGTTAAGAATAAGACTCAGGATGAGTCGACGTGAAGAGAGGATGTGTCGATGCATGATGAGTGCAAAACACAGGATGAGTCGACCGGTACGATGCATGTGTCGATACATGCTAGGATTTGAAGCAGAATGAGTCGATCCATAAAGAGGATGCGTCGACTCATAGTATGAAGATGAAGCAGGATGTGTCGACCCATGGTGTTTTGTGTCGATACATAAAGTCTAATTTTGACAGAATTGACTTCTAATTGCTGTAACTTGAGTTTTAGGATGCTGTTTGAGATGCCGTTCGAAGTGTTGATTAGTTGACCCGATGAATATTATTTTAGATGATTAAAATGATGATTAAGAGGTATAATTCCAGTAACTAATTTAGGATTTAGAATTAATTCCCGTAGAGGACAGTTATGCTGGATTTTGGACAGAATGATGAATTTTGAGATGTTAGAGGTTGCTGTTAGAAATATGACAGTAGGACTTAGTGATAATAATGATGTACAGTAGCAGAATAACAGTAAGGATTACTGTATTGTTGATATACAGCTGAGTTATTAGTAAGATGTGGTTAACCAAATGATGTTTGATAAATAAGTAATGTTTACTAAATTATTTTGAGATGTTTATGAGATGTTATTGTTCTGAGATGTTTATGAGATGTTGTTGTTTTGAGATGTGTTTTGAGATGTTGTTAACTGAGTGTGTTATTACATTCATGTTGAGTCGCATACATTGCATTTTTTTGAGATGGCCTGGATTGGCAAATTTTGAGATGAAGGCTATGCCTTGTTGATGCCTCTATTAATTGGCAGATTAGATTTTTGAGATGGGAGTTCTGCTCCAATGGTACCACATGCATTTGCATAGTTTTGAGTCGCATCATATGAATGAATAATGAGATGTATTTGATGTTGATGAATGAGTATATATGCTGTAATTATTGTTGATTATAAGATGAGAAGTGGTGATATTATTGATCTAATTTAATATATTAATTATCATTAGCTTTATTATATTGTTAGATATCTCACCCCTTCTATTTGAATGTTGCCCTTATGTTGGTAACGTGCAGGTAATCGAGAGTGAAGGACGTATACCTTCAATAGATCGAGTCAGGGTCATTTCTCTGATATGTAACACTTGGGGGATGAACATTTGTTGATTTTTGATTGCTGATTTTAGTTGTTGAACTTTAAATTGTTTATTTACTAAATATGAGATGTTTCGAAGTTGCTGTTTTATTTAAAGATGTTATTGAAGAATTCCGCTGCGTAGTTATCGAATTATTTAATGAAAGATGTTATGTTGATGGTTCATCCGATGTTTTGAAAACGTGTTATATATCCATGATGAATGCAATGAATTTGTTAGAAGAATTTGTGACGTCCCGATTCGTCTGTATGATTAAAATTTTATAACTCTGATGTATTTTGCATAATTTGCTTGGGGTAGAATTGGGGTGTTACAGGTATTGTTTGGTAGGCCCAGAGCATGCTGTGCAATTCCTCCACCCACCCCATTTTGGTTTCATCGAGCCTTTGTTTGAGTCCTCGGAGGATCACCCTGTTCGTGGCCTCATCTTGTCTGTTCATTTGTGGGTGTTTGATAGAAGCGAAGTGTTGGATGGGGCCTGTAACGCGGTGGGAGAACTGACTAGAGATGTTTTGTGTTTTATCACAATTGTTGCGGATAGAAAGAGTCTCCACCGACTTTTCTTTTATCCAATAAGGAAAGGCTGGAAAGAAAAGGAAAGACCTTTCGAGATTATTTCTTGAGTTCGGGGGGTAGATTTTGAAAAGGGAAGGTATTAGCACCCTTTTCATCCATAGTTATCTATAGGCTCTTAGTTGCTTCCTAGATCACTTGCTTTTGTTTGAAAATGTGCTTGTGGTGTAGGTTTTGAAATTATTTTGAAAACGTCTTTGTAATGGTTCTCGTTTCTATAAGAACGCATACAAAGTGTTTGTCTTTTGAAAATGTTTCAAAGTGGGAGTGTTGGTGTATAAAATGTTTTTTTGTTGTTGTGAGCAAGCGAGCAACTAGGAGTAACCTACCTACTCAAAAGGTCTTAAACATTATTTTCCTCCTCCTTTAGATGTTGCTATCTTACCATTGATTTGGTAAGAAGCCCCATCGTTGGATGTGAAGGGACGGGCATGGGACGTTTGTATAGTCATAATAGCAATGTTGTGAGATGTCTTAGCATTTATCTTGAGGGACTAAGATCATTTGTAAGGCAACATTCGAAGCGTCATCGAGGGACTATGATCTTGTATTTTGATTGTTTTTGCCAAGACATCTCACATGCATAACATGACCATTTTTAGGCAACAAGTGGAGTTAACCCTAGGGGTGCATGTGTGAATAGTGTGTTTGGTTTGCATGCATTTTGTCTTTGATTTTTGGGTTGTCTACTTGTTCTTTTTATCTTGCCATACATCCTAGTTACTAGCATTTATACAAAAGCAATAAAAATGCAAGAAATAAAACCCACACTATTACAACCATATTGAATTGCATGGAAATATAAAGGCAAAAATAAAATAAAATGCAAAAAAATGGATCCTTTGATTTGGGTTGAAACACCCTTCGATTATGCATTTACTGGCTTCCTTCGATTTGGATTATGAAGTCAATGGAGTCATGCCCTTCGATTTGCTTTTCTGTCTCCTTCGACTGAGGGTTGGAATCAAGATGGTCACGCCTTTTGCCTGGGCCTGGAAGTCAGCATAGTTCTGCCTTTCCCTTGAGGCTTGGAGATAGCAAGGTTATGGCCTTCGTTTGAGGCCTGGAGACAACAAGGTTCTAGCCTTCTTTTGGGGTCTGGAGACAGCAAGGTTCTGGCCTTCATTTGAGGCCTAGAAGCAGCAACACTCATGCTTTGCTACAGGTTCCTTGCTGACTCTTTGTAAGCATATTGGGCCCTCAGATTGTGATTCGAAAGGCTTGTGCAACTAGCCAACTGAAGGGTATAACAAACCTGTATTAAAGTCTAAAATGCAATATCTAAACATAACTACAATCCAGTGGTTAGCATGAAAACTAATGGGTCTCAAAGTCCAAAGCATAACTAAACTAAGCTCGAGATTTCAACATACAGGAAGTCAGAATCGAAAGCTAAAACAAAGCCTAAAAATGTCTACATTTTTATTTATTGGCATATGCACATGATATTAAAATAGGATAGACTCAAGTTTGAAAGAAAACTTACCTCTTGAAGTCCTTAAATCGAAGGGAGATGTAAGTGCTTTCTTTGATGGAAAATGAGAGTTCGTTGGGACCTTCCCGAGGCTAGTCCAGTTGCTACTTTGTGAAAGAAGTGACTGGATCGAAAGGGAATTGTGTGAATGGATCGAAATATTTTTTTATCACAAGTGATGGGGTAACTCAAAAGCCTATTGTATGATATCTGGATGAGTGGGTCGAAGGGTGGTTTGATGGTCACTTGGAGGGTGAATCGAAGGTTTTTTCTTAGCATATAGAAATGTTTGAAAAAAGAATGTTGTGAAGTGTTTGAGAACTTTTTTGAGAATTTTCACAAGTGTTTTTCTTGCAATCCTTCAGGCGCCCCCAATACGTGTGATGATGCCTCCTTTTTATAAATGGCTTGGGCTGATACTTTGGGAGGGAAAACAAAAAGTTCAAACAAAAAGGGTATGATGTATTTGTAGCTTTCGAGGGACAGTGTTTTATTGCCATTTTGGTGCAAGGAATAGAGCAGTAATGCAGGAGTGCTGTGCAGCAGTTTTGGAGTTTTATGGCCAGTGTATCAGGCTTGATCCTGGTAGCGCATGTGACTTAGTCAACAAGTACCTTTGGCATCTCAACCTTTTGTTTTGACTCCCTAGCCTCTCCTTTCGACCAGAATTTTCAATTACCATCTCTTTTTCAAATCGAAGTGTCATTCGAATGACTCCCATGGATATCCTTCGAAGGGGCCAAATTAATGATCTTGGGATGGGTCAGTAACATATGTCCTTCGATTAGGGACATCCAGACATGCCTGACAAACTCTTAGAATGCACCACCATGGTGCTTTCTTCGCCTGAGGCAATGACATAGTGAAGAGTTTGTATGTTTGGAACAGACCATTTCTACAGGAGATCTTGCCCACTCAAATTTGTCTACAAAGGGGCCACATGGCCAAACGAAAGAATGTGTGCAAGAGATTTCTGCCTTGTGACCTGATGCAAATATGTTCAAATGAAAGCTTGTAAAAGAGGAGCCAGATGCCCAAACGAAAGGCATGACAAAAGACTGGTGCTCAAGGATTCACACCCCCAAGCGAAGGATGTACACAAGGGATGGAAGGCTCAATCGAAGCTTACAACATTGGGAGAGTCATTGTCCCAAATGAAGGAGGCTTACAAGGGAAAAGTGTATGGTCGAAAGAGGGCAAAAGGGAGGTTTTGGCCTCCTGAATCGAAGGGCATCATCAGGAAGCGTGTTGCCTTGTATGTCTTGGCTAACATGCAGGGAAGATGTTGTGTGGCCAAACGAAAGACTTGCACAAACCTTCAAACGAAGTCTAACGCCAAAATGAAACAAGAAATGATCTTAGCCAAATGAACCCAATGCCTCAATCGAAGCATGAAACGAACTTGCCCCAAAGGAATCCAGCGTCCAAACGAAAGATACAACCAAGGCCAAAGTGTTCAATCGAAGGATGCAGAATAGAAAGGAACTTGGTTTTCCTTTAATTTTTGTCCAAAAGGGCATTTTCATTTGTTTTGTACTTTTTTAGCAATTTCTTCCATAATCTTAATGCTGAAAAATCTAAGTATATTTGTGTAAGCTTGGATTTTGGGAATCCTTTGTGAGAATTGTCTTGAGGAATGAGAGGGAAAATTTTGGGGTACAACAACTGCCCCTGTTCAATCTTCTTAAACCTGAAGAGTTAGATTGGAGAATATGCCATTCATGAATTGAAGGTGGAAGATGATTGAACACTAGAGTGCCCAGAAATTTGCACTTGACGATATCGTGGTTGAGGTGTAAGGAATGGGCTTAAATATGCCATTTGGAGAAATGATGGATAGTTGGCAGAGATGGGATTATAGATGCCATCCAAAGATGATTGTTGACAACAATTAAACTAAGTCTAAGCTTGAATTTAACTGGGAAAAGAATCAGAATAAATCTTTGGTCGATTTAAAACTGAACCTAGCAGAAGTCTTGAATAATCTTTAACTGGAAAGAATCAGAATAAATCTTTGGTCGATTTAACACTGAACCAGGGAAAGCGTCTACTGGGAAAGAATAAGGACAAACCATTGAGAGATCTAAACTAAACAAGAGAAAATGTCTACGTGAAAGAATCAAGATAAACAGTTGAGAGGTTTAAATTGCAATAACAGAGGTCTGGAAAAGAATCAAAATGAATCTTGGAGCGACTTATCTGAATCAGAGAAGATGCCTACGGGAAAGAATAAGGATAAACCATTGAGAGATTTAAACTGAACTAGCAGAGGTCTGGAAAAGAATCAGAATAAATCTTGGAGAGAATTATCTGAACCAGAGAATATGTCTACGGGAAAGAGTCAGGATAAACCGTTGAGAGATTTAAACTGAACCAGCAGAGGTCTGGAAAAGAATCAGAATAAATCTTGGAGTGACTTTCCTGAACCAGAGAAGATGTCTACGGGAAAGAATCAGGATAAACCACTGAGGGATTTAAACTGAACCAACAAAGGTCTAGAAAAGAATCAGAATAAATCTTGGAGCGATTTATCTGAATCAGAGAAGATGTCTACGGGAAAGAATCAGGATAAACCGTTGAGAGATTTAAACTGAACCAACAGAGGTCTGGAAAAGAATCAGAATAAATCTTGGAGCGACTTATTTGAACTAGAGAAGATGTCTAAGGGAAAGAGTCAGGATAAACCGTTGAGAGATTTAAACTGAACCATCAGAGGTCTGGAAAAGAATTAAAATAAATCTTGTAGCGACTTGTCTGAACCATAGAAGATGTCTACGGGAAAGAATCAGGATAAATCATTGAGAGATTTAAGCTGAACCAACAGAGGTCTGGAAAAGAATCAGAATAAATCTTGGAGCAATTTATCTGAACCAGAGAAGATGTCTACGGGAAAGAATCAAGATAAACCATTGAGAGATTTAAACCGAACCAACAGAAGTCTGAAGGAAGTATTTGTCATGTAGATAGTCAAACAGTCCTTTCTCAAGAATTGATCTGTAATTGATTTATCCGCAAATAGTTGTCCTGTCTTTTCAGAAATTTGTTGGTGGTAATTCTCTGTTGATTGATCTCTCCTGAAAAGGTAAAGAGTAACGTCATGATGTATGAAATGCATGGTGTAACGATGTTTCTCAAAATAAATGAGATTGTGATATATGCATTTGTGTTGTCGATGTTATGATGTATGAATGCAATGTATGCATATATTAGTTATTCTGTTGCAGTGTTGCTGGACTGGAGAACCTTGTGGTAGTATGATACATTTGATTACCAAGTCACCAACCCGATATACCTGACGTCTGACCTTCTTGTTAAAAGCTTTAATCATACGCTTTTGGTACATATGGCCATGGCAGACAGCTGTAAGCCTCTTCTCATCAATCAAGTTCAGCTGGTCAAGTCGAGTTTGAATCCATTCATATTCACTCAACCCCACATCCCTCATGATTCTCAAAGAAGGTATTTGGAATTCAATTGGTAAGACAACTTCCATGCCGTATACCAAAGAGTAAGGAGTTTCCCCTGTTGATATGCGCGCCGTGGTACGGTAACCGTGAAGAGAAAATGGTAACATCTCATTCCAGTCCTTGTAGGTCACTGTCATTTTTGTATGATCTTTTTGATGTTTTTATTATCGGTTTCTACAACGTCATTCATCTTCGAACGGTAAGGAGAAGAGTTATGATGCTGGATCTTGAATTGCGCGCATAGTGCAGTGATCATAGTATTGTTGAGATTGGTACCATTATCTGTAATGATTCTCTCCGGAATACCATACTGTTGTATCCCAAAATTTTCCCTCCCATTTTACTCAACAAACGTCAATTGAGGTCCCCAAGTTGCTCAAGGAAGTCCAAGAGTTGACCAGACAAACTCTCTCCTAAGGCAGTATACCTCAAATTAGGGTTTCCCTTTTCATCAAGATGTGTGAACCACAAAGGAATCAAATGCTTCCCAAGGTCCTAATATGTTCCCAAGATCATCCATGTCAAGTTTCATGCCTTGCACAAAGAAGTTTGCTCAGTCAACTGCTCAAATGCTTGAGAATCAACTGTATTAGGTCAAAAGTCAACTGTGGCCCACATACAGTCAAACCTCAAGTTTTTTGGTCAACATCAACATTTTGAAGTGACTTCCATCATTTGATCAAGGGTTGATCATATTCCTCAAGGAATGCTCCAAATTCATCAAAACCCAAAAGTTGTTAAATTAGGGTTTTGTAAGAAAAGTCAACCCAACTTTGACCAAGCATAACTTCTTCATACTTTATCAGAAATTTTCCATCCAAATCTCATTTTGAAGAGGATGCAATTCCCTACAATTCATCATCATCTCACAAGTTCAAAATATGCACCCACAAAAAGATATGAATTTCTACATTATGGGTCATTTTGAAAAGTCAACAAAAACACCTTTTGGGTCAAAGCTTCATACATGAACATGGAAGATGCAATTGAGATGAAACTAAACAGGTTGCTTAGGGGACATCCTAAGCTTTCTAAAAAGTCAAAGAACACATCTCTAGGGTCAAAATTGAGAGATTTGTGCATTGTCAAAGTTGGCAATTTTTGGAAAATTGTCAAAAGTCAACATTGATCAAATTTGCATTTTTCCAAAGGGGCCCATGTTTTCTTGCTTGAAACATGTTTCTAATAGGACCCAAGACCCCTGAGCTTTTCCACCTATTATTTTATTACTTTTATCATTTAATTTAATTTTTTATTCATTTAAATCAAAATAAATCAAATTAAATGGTAAAATAATGAAAACAAATCAAATCTTGGGATTTTTGTGCACATTTGGAGTCCATGTACAGCTAGCATGATGATCAATTCGTGAAAGACTCATTAGGGTTGGAAAATATTGGATTGAAGCTTGTTTTAGAAAGATATCATACATGAATCAAATCAAATCACATTTTCATAATTCTCAAAGATATGATATAATTTTATTGACCTAATTCAGTCTACTATATGTATACAACAATTGCAGATCAAGAAAGGGGGTTGAGCAGTCGTGAAAACACCAAACCAAATTCCAAAAAGTGACAAAAAAGTGTTGGATCGTTTTTGCATTTAGAGATCAATTCAGACCATTCCAACGCTGCTAATCACTTCCTGGCCATCTCCTGAAGCCAACAACATCATTTGCAACATTCAAAATGTCAAAAATCATTGCCTAGACACATCACGGTTTGCAAACTTTCTCAAATTTGATTATTACAATTTACACATCATTAGCACCTTTAATTTCTATATTTGTGATCATCATCATGTTTGCAAGCTGACCACATAGTTTAATTGTATTTTCGGGACCCTTACACGCATCTGCCATGGTTAGGGTTTCTACATGAATTTTAGGATCTTTGTGTACAGGAAAAATTGGGCCATGAATCAAGTACCATGATGCTCATGAGGCCAAGACGAGTTGATTGGTACCATCACAATGGATTTATCATGCTTGTACTGAATATTTGAATGACACATGTTTTTAGCAACGGACAACGTCTGTAGGTATAGGTTATTTATCTAAAACGATGGACTGGAGGTAGAAGAAGGTGATTTGTCATCACCCCATTGGTCCGTTTGAATTCAGTGCACGCACTTTTTTTTGTTCCAGGGTCATTGCATTTGTTTTATATATTATATATTATATATTCTTGTTACTATAATAACAACTAACAATAACAGCTCAGTTGGAAGCGTAGCATTGGTACAAGGCGTGAGGACTCGGGTTCGATCCCAGGTCCCAGTGTTTTATTTATTTCCTTTTCTTGCAACATATCCAGTACTCCACTCCCTCACACGCCTTCCATGCAACCTCAACACCCATCCACTAGATGCACTGCTGGCCAGATCTAACGCTTCTCCCCTGAAGGTCCATGGTGCTCCTCAAGTCAACGCTGGCACAGGATCCAACGTGGTTGACTGGGCTTGGAGCTTAATGGGCTGGGAAATTCAGATTCCCACCCCCAGCATTGCTAACAACACAGGCCCATTTGGTTATTTTTATTATTTTCTTTAATTTCTTTTCTTTAATTATTTTCCTTTTTTTAATCAATACAAAAATTATTTTGATTAAATTAACAAATAAAAAATCACAAAAAGATCTCTTTTTCTTAATAAATATTTTTTTGAATTAATTAGTTTAATTAATTTAAGGTAATTTAATTTTCTTTTTATAATGAAAAACAATTAGAATTAGGGTTTTAGATTGTACATAATTTAATTAATTTTCTTTAAAAATACATCAAAAATCATTTTCTCTCATAAATGTTTATTCCTTTAATTAATTAGGTTAATTAGAAAATTAGGTTAATTTAATTTCTTTCATAATTTAAAAACAATTAGAAATTAGGTTTAATTAATTAGCAATTAAATATTTTCTCAAAGAAAATCCAAAGAAAATCCTTTTCTCTCAAATTAGGGTTTTAGACTATTTCAGTTGTCCTCGCATTTAATTTGCCGTGTGCTTGTTAATTATTTGTCCATTATTTAGTAACTGTTCAGGGTTTGTAATAGTTAACTTAGGGTTTTTATTTACTGTTTAAATCCCCGATTCTTGGTTATCTAATTAATATCCCTCCCCGAAGCCTTGTAATAGCTAGGTTTTATTTCCTCGCACTTTTAATTTCCACAATCTTTAACTGTCTAGATGCATGGCTAATAGGATTGTATGGCAAGAATGTCTGGAAAGTTAAAACGGTAGATCACCTAATGTGCAAAGATTAAATAACTGAAATAAATCATATACACATATTCACTCCTAGGGTTTACCTCACTTCGGTTGCCTTCGATAAATAATCATTAAGCATAGGAGATTTTAGTGGTTGCCCTCCAGTCTAAAAGATCAAAAAGTTGCCTCGAAAAAGTTGCCTCGGAAATGTTGCCTCGGAAAGATCTTAAGGATCTAGGGTTATTACTAAAGTTTTCTAATAACTATTGCTTTAGTGATTGTAATCGTCCCTTTCTAATGTCCCTTACAACTCCAACGATGGTGCTACCTACTCCTTAATAGTAGGATAGCGCTGTCTGAAGGAAATAGAACGAACAATCTTTTTTCGAGTAGGTAGAATCTTAAGTACTTGCTCAATAAAAACTTTTCACACAAACACCTTTTAAAACAAATTTTCAAAACAACTTCGTCACATCCTTGAGGACTGATACAAGGGTTATCACGAAGTAAAACATTTTCAAGTCAAGCATACACAAGCAATTTGAAAACCGAGCAAGTACCTAAGAGCCCATGGAAAACCATGGATAGAAAGGGTGCTAACACCTTCCCTTTCTATAATATACCCCCCGTACTCAGAATATCTCGAAAAAGGTTTTTTCTGTTCTTTTTCCTTTTCCATGATTGGATGAAATAAAAGTCGGTGGCGACTCTTGCTTACCGCGACATTTTGCGAACAAAAAATGCAAACTAGTATTAAACAGTCGGTTCTGCCACCGTATCACAGAATTGGCGACTCCGCTGGGGAATATATAAATGGGGTATACCTTAGGATCTAGGTCATTAAAATTGCTTCTCTTGATTGTCTTGATTGCTTTACTTTTGAGGGTTTGTTTGGGGTTACTATAGATCCTACACCCGGATCTAGGGGCACTCATTAGGTAAACAACAATAGATCGTGGAGACTGTACGACATAAATCGATATGGTTTAAGCGATGGCTATGTTGGTGTGGCACTTTGGTTGGTACCGGTATCCTTCGTGGGGAAACGAGGAGAATACGGGGCCGCCGCATGGTGTCGTGAAGCACTATCGGACCTTAGAACCTTAGTTGAACAAATTTGGCCATTAGAAAGTAGTGAGATAGCCGGCCTCGGTGTAGAGCTGAGAACTGGTTGATACTCGATTCTACACTCATTGAGATCAGACTTTTGGGATATTTTGGCCACAAGAAAAGATTGAGAGCTGAAACAATGGCTGATAAAGGTTGGTCAGTGATATTGAGAATCTCTAGAACCCGGTTACTTTTTAAGACAGGTTTGAACCAACTAAGCTTCAAGAAGGTACTACCTTTAACCTCATGAAAGCCTTAAACCTAAGGACTTGGTGTGACTTGATTGTGTTTGCTATACCTGTGTTTGCTATACCTGTGGTTTATCATGACATCATGCATCATAACATGGCATCCATGCTTATTGCACTAACCATTTCAAAGACCAAGGGAATTTATCTTTGTTCTGTTTTACAGATCATGGCTTCCGTTCGTAGAAACACTATCCAAATCAGCTTTGTGAAGATGCCTTCCCAACTCAAAGAGCTAGCATCAAGGGTTTCTGAAACTTATGCGTTCACTAAGAGACATGGTCAACTTCTCAACCTGGTTACTTCAAACTTTGATGAAAAGATGATGAGTGTACTCTTTCCGTTCTTTGATCCCAAGCACCACTGCTTCACCTTTCCAGACTATCAGTTGGTGCCTACCTTGGAAGAATTCTCTCAACTATTGGATATACCCATTCTTGAACAGGTACCCTTCATAGGTCTAGAAGAAGTTCCTAATCCAGAAGTCATTGCCTCAACTTTACATCTGAAACGGGCCGACGTGGTATCCAATTGGGAAACGAGAAGCGGAGTCAAGGGTTTTCTAGCTAAGTTTCTGATAGACAAAGCCCAGCTGTTTTGGGATGATATGGATTTTCAGGCTTTTGAGGAGGTCTTGGCTCTTCTTATCTATGGTTTAGTTCTCTTCCCTAATCCGAACTCGTTCATAGATGTGAATGCTATCAAGATCTTTCTCTCTCGCAACCCGGTGCCTACTTTACTTAGAGATATTTTGCACACTCTCCATACTCGTACCATGAGGAGAAGAGGGATTCTTATGTGGTGCACGCCATTGCTGTCAAGGTGGTTTGTTTCTCACCTCCCTAAGTCCATAATGAAGAATGAAGAAGGTCTGGGTTGGTCACAAAGGATAATGTCACTCGCTCATATGGATATTCTTTGGTGTACTCGATCTCTGGAAAACATTGCTATTATTGACCGCTGCGGAGAGTACCATAATGTCCCACTGCTTGGTATCAAAGGGGGTATAACCTACAATCCTTGTTTAGCTCTGCGACAATTTGGTCACGCTCGAAGGGATGGTCCCCATGAGTTACTTATCGAGGGTATTATATTCAACTATGAGGATAATATTCAAGAGTATCGCCGGAGGTTCATACGAGCTTGGGGCATGGTAAACATATCGGGCGTCAAGGCTTTGGGGCCAAAGACTTCCATTCCAATGGAACCTTATCTACAATGGGTACGAGCTCGTGCCCAGCAGCTTATGATACCCTATGTGAGTGTTTTTCCAGTGATTATGGAACCCACTACAGAGAAGGGTATTCCTTACACAATTCTCTATCCTTATATGCCCACTGATCTTGGAGAATTACAGAGATCTTGGATTCAGTTGATGAAGGAGCGGGATACTTACATGGATCAGTTCCATGCTCAGGAGAGGAAAGTTTTAGAGCTCACAAAGCAACTGCATGAAGAAAGAGGACTGAATGACTATCTTGGCACAAAGAGGAAGCATCCATGGGAATTTTGATGTTTTTTATAGTTTTGGATTTGTTTATTTTTAATTGTAACGCCTAAAGGGCATTTGAACTCCAAATTCAGCTAATAAAGTTTTTGTTTATTTTTGGTTTGCAAATTTAAATTTCCTGAAGTCTTTGAAATCATTGCATACGCATCCCATTATCATACACATCATTACAAGTACCATTACAGGTACCATTATAGGTTTCTCATCTTCTTTGCTGTTTATTTCACCACAAAATGTCTTCCGAACAAAGCATTAAGGACCTGCAGGCACAGAACGCCCAATTCCAACAAATGTTCATCAGTCTGGCAAAGGGGCAGGAGGATCTGAAAGCCCTCATTCTGAAAGAGAAGAAGAAAAAGAAGAAGGTTACTGGTATTATGAACATGGGCCGAAGGTTTGGAGAGCGGTTGAAGCGACAAGTCGACCTGACCTCTTCATCTAAGGAATGGGAGAACCAAGAAGAAGAGAAGGACCCTAGTCCTGTAGTCTCTGACAATGATACTGATTATAACGATGAGCAATATCCTCTTGCTGAGGATAGATACAAGAAGTTATAAGACCATCTGAGTGCCATGGAAGTTCAGAGGATACCTGGACTGGATTTCGAAGAATTGGGATTGGTGTCGGGAGTAGTCATCCTGCAGAAGTTCAAAGCTCTAGTTTTTGCCAAGTATGATGGGGTGTCCTACCCAAAGCTCCATCTCCGCTCTTACGTCAGGAAGATTCAGCCCCGCACCGCTGATAGAAATTTTTGGGTGCATTTCTTTCAAGATAGTCTGTCAGGGACTCAACTTGAATGGTTCTACCAGCTGGAGGGAGCCAATGTCCGAAACTGGGAAGATCTGGCTGCTGCTTTCTACAAGCAGTATCAATACAATGCCGACCTTGCTCCCACTCATACTCAACTCCAGAGTATGTCCATGGGTGCAGGTGAGGGTTTTAAATATTATGCACAAAAATGGAGAGACTTGGCTGGGAGAGTCCAACCCCCGTTGTCTGATACGGAGTTGGTTGATATGTTTCTAGGGACGCTATATGGTCCATTTTCAATCATTTGATCAGCATCTCATCAGCTGGTTTCACTGAGCTGATCCTAACTGGGGAAAGACTAGAAGCCGGGTTCGAAGCGGAAAAATATAGAAGGACGCCTCGTAAAATTCAGTAAAGAATCCTTTTGCTGGTAAGAAGGAAGCTAGGGCCGTCTATAGCCCGAGGGGCCAAAACAGGGCTGAACATCGTCAGACAGTAAGTGCTGTGATGATACCTAGACCTGCAATTGCTCCACAATGCAACAATCAACAAAGGGTGGAAAGACCACAGCGGCAGTTTACCCGCATCAACATGACATTGGCTGAAGTCCCACCTCATCTGCTGAGATCCAACTTGGCAACTTTGAGAGAGGCTCCCAAGAATCCAAATACTACATCTCCCCGATATAATCCGAATCCCCGGTGTGCTTATCATTCTGAGAGTCCTGGCCACGATACAAATGATTGTTGGGCTCTGAGGAATAAAATACAAGACTTGATTGAAGCCAAGGAGATAGATTTTGATGCTCCGGAGAAGCCAAATGTCATAACTACTCCCATGCCTAAGCACGGCCGTGGAGTCAATGCTATTGATACTGATTTGTTTGTTACCTCTGTCGATGAAGTGTCTACTCCTCTCATGACTGTCAAGAAGAATTTGCTGTTGGCCGGTTTATTTCTGGGTTGTGGGGAAGGTTGCCACATGTGTTCGTTTCTACCTTCTGGTTGTCGTTTGCTGAAATCAGGTATTCAGCGCCTGATAGATAGCAAAGAGATTTTGTTCGAGAAAACTATGATTCCTGTTGTTCCAATTGAAGAAGTTGCCATTATAACCATTTCCGCCAATCCTTCCAAGGTTTCCTCGAGAAGACTTGTTAGGACTACATCTGCTCCAAGAATTGCTCCGCTGATGATCACTGTTCCTGGTCCTGTCCCGTATGTCTCGGAAAAAGTTGTCCCATGGAATTATGGTGCCGATGTGTACTATCATGGCATCAAACAAGATCTGAAAGATGAAGAGGCTGATCCTGATATTGATAATATTATCGGAACCAGCAAAATCACCCGAAGTGGAAGGGTCTTCTCTCCCGAGATTTCCCCGAAGACTGTCAACAAGCCTATTGTCATTCCATCTGCTATTCCTGATAGTACATCAACTACTGTTCCTGTTCTTAATCCGGTTATTACCCCTATTGGCGAATCGTCTGATACCTGCGGCAAAGAGGTTGTAGGTGAGCCTGCCTGGACGGAGGCACCTAAGAAAATCGTTGTGGAAGCCTCTAAGCAAGAAATAGAGGAGATACTAAAAATCATTAAGAAGAGCGACTACAATGTGGTCGAGCAGCTGGGGTAAACCCCATCAAAGATATCCATGTTGTCTCTGCTGTTGTGTTCTGAAGCCCATGCAAAGGCTTTGATTGCATTTCTCAAGATTGCGCATGTGCCGTAAGAAACATCAGCTGATCAATTCCAAGAGTGTGTGGCCAGCCTGACTGCTGATAATGGGCTAGGTTTTTCAGATGCGGATTTGACACCAAAGGGAAGGAAGCATAATGATGCACTGCATGTCTCGATTGAATGCAGGGGCACCACTATGGCTCATGTGTTGGTAGATATTGGGTCTTCACTGAATGTTCTGCCAAAGAAGGCATTAGACCGGTTCGATTGCGAGGGTTTAACTCTAAAGCCTAGTAACATTGTGGTAAGGGGTTTTGACGGATCAAACAAAATGGTGCACGGGGAGGTGGACATCCATGTTAAAATAGGTTCTCAGACTTTTGGGTCCACCTTCTATGTGATGGATATCAGGCCAACATATTCTTGTTTGTTGGGTCGTCCTTGGATCCACGAGGCTAGGGAAATCACCTCCACACTCCACCAAATGCTGAAGTAACTGGTGAAAGGAAAGATTGTCACAGTGCGGGGTGAAGCAGAATATATGGTGAGCCACCTCAATTGCTTCCGCTACGTAGAGATGGACGGGGAATTCATCGAAACTCCTTGTCAGAATTTTGAAGAGGTCCCTCAAATCTTGGCATCAATTGAAACTGCTAGCAACAAACCTCCTTTGAAGATGACTTCTCTCAAGGACGCCAGGGCCGTGGTTAAAGAAGGTGGGTGTGCCAATTGGGGCCATCTCCCTGATTTCACTCATAAAACTGATAAATTTGGTTTGGGCTTTACTACAGGGGCTCAAAGGGATGTTAGACGCGCTCGGGCTGGAAGACCTGCCCTACACATTAGCAATCGAGGAATTAGTGCCATTGAAGATAGTGAAGAGGACTCAGACATCGACAGTTGGATCTACCCAACAACCAACAGTGGACCAAGTAGCTGGACGACTAGGGACTTCATACTTGTTTCTTTTATTCCGCAGTAATTGCCTTATTTGTTTTAAGATTTATAATAAACAATTTGAAACTTTACGGCCCGGTGCCTTGCTCGAGGCACCTTGGCTTTGCTTTTGAGGGCTATTATCTGTCATTTCATAATCATTAATAAAGCATTGGACGTTTCTTGCATACAAATTTTGCGCTCTCTGTTTTTCTTTCCTACTTTCACTTTATCAAAACAACTATTCTTTTACACACACTCACATATCATAGTGCAGATCCATATCCACTCTGGATCCCATTGATAACAGTTCTGCTATTGCCAGTTATGACTTCAAAAATCTGATCAACCAAGCCAAAGATGAAGGTGAGGATGATTGTGAGGTGCCTGGAGAACTTGTTAGACTATTACAGTAGGAAGAGAGGGCCATACAACCTCATGGGGAGCCGTTTGAGACAGTGAACTTGGGTACTGAGGAAGACAGAAAAGAGGTTAAAATAGGTGCAAATCTGGAGCTTAGCGTCAAACAAAGGTTGATACAAATGTTGCACGACTATGTTGAGATCTTCGCTTGGTCCTATGAAGACATGCCTGGTTTGGACACTGACATTGTGGTACATTGCATGCCGACTAAAGAAGACTGTCCTCCGGTTAAACAGAAGGTTCGTCGTATGCACCCTGAAATGTCAGAGAAAATCAAGGCAGGAGTCATGAAACAATTCGATGCAGGATTCTTAGCTGTCACTTCATATCCAGAGTGGATTGCTAACATTGTTCCGGTACCTAAGAAGGACGGTAAGGTATGGATGTGTGTTGATTACAGAGATTTGAACAGGGGAAGCCCCAAGGATGACTTCCCACTTCCTCACATTGATGTTCTGTTCGACAATACCGCGCAACACAAAATCTTATCCTTCATGGATGGTTTCTCTGGCTACAACCAGATCAAGATGGCTCCTGAAGACATGGAGAAGACAACCTTCATTACACAGTGGGGCACCTTCTGCTACAAGGTGATGCCTTTTGGGTTGAAGAATGCTGGGGCAACTTATCAGCACGCCATGGTCGCTTTGTTCTACGATATGATTCACCATGAGATCAAAGTTTACGTTGATGACATGATAGCCAGGTCTCAGACTGAGGAAGAGCACCTTGATCATCTCCAAAAATTGTTTGACAGGTTGAAGACATATAAGCTGAGGTTGAATCCGAACAAGTGTACCTTCGGGGTAAGGTCTGGTAAGCTTCTGGGTTTCATTGTTAGTGACAAGGGTATTCAGGTAGACCCTGCAAAGGTAAAAGCCATACAAGAGATGCCAGCTCCCCGTACAGAGAAGGAAGTTAGAGGTTTCTTGGGACGCCTGAATTAAATCGCCAGGTTCATTTCACATCTGACTGCTACTTGTGAGCCAATCTTCAAGTTTCTGAAGAAAGATCAAGTGGTAAAATGGAATGATGAATGCCATACCGCTTTCGAAAGAATAAAAGAATACCTTCAAGAATCGCCAATTCTGATGCCTCCGATTGAAGGAAGACCTTTGATATTATACTTGACAGTGCTAGACAATTCAATGGGGTGCGTGCTGGGGCAGCATGACGAGTCTGGCCGAAAAGAGCACGCCATTTACTACCTTAGCAAAAAGTTTACAGACTGTGAGACCCGATACTCATTGCTCGAGAAAACTTGCTGCGCTTTGGCATGGGCTGCTCGCCGGCTGAGACAGTATATGCTGACTCACACTACCTTGTTAATATCAAAGATGGATCCGATCAAGTATATTTTCGAGAAGCCCGCTCTCTCCGGAAGGATAGCAAGGTGGAAAATGATCTTAACCGAATATGACATACAATATACAACCCAAAAATCTATAAAGGGGAGTGTATTGGCTGATCATTTGGCTCATCAGGCCGTAGATGACTACCAGTCCATGAATTTTGAGTTCCCGGATGAGAATATCATGTTGGTGACTGACTACGAAGAACTTGGACCGGATGAAGGACCTGAAGAGGGATCCCGATGGTCTATGTATTTTGATGGAGCCTCGAACGCACTGGGTAATGGAATTGGCGCTGTGATCATATCTCCCGAAGGCTGTCATACTCCGTTCACCGCCCGATTATGTTTCAACTGCACCAACAACATAGCGGAGTATGAAGCGTGTATCATGGGTCTCTGAGCTGCTATTGACATAAGGATTAAGTTCTTAAGTGTATTCGGGGATTCCGCTCTGGTGATAAGTCAGATCAAATGCGAGTGGGATACGAAGCACCCGAATCTCATTCCTTACAAAGAGTATGCACTGACATTGCTCCCACACTTTGAGGAGGTAACCTTCGAACATTTCCCATGAGAGGAGAACCAGTTAGCGGACGCGCTAGCTACCATGTCTTCTATGTTCAAGGTTAGGTGGGACAATAAAGCTCCCCAGATTACCATTGAGAGGTTGAATGAACCAGCACACTACTGTGAAATCGATACTGAAGAAGGGGCAAACAAACCCTGGTTCCACGAAGTCAAAAGGTACCTCGAGGCTCAGGAGTATCCTGAAGGGGCATCTGTCAACGATAAGAAGTTTCTGAGAAGGTTCGCTGTAAAGTTCTTCCTCAGTAATGAGATCCTCTATAAACGCAACCATGACTCCACAATACTACGGTGTGTAGACAAGAGCGAAGCAGAGAGGATCATGACAGATTTACATGAAGGCACTCTCGGAACCCATTCTAGTGGACATACCATGGCTAAGAAGATCCTACGGGCAGGATACTACTGGTCCACTATGGAAGCCGATTGTTATCAGCACTCTCGAACTTGTCATAAATGCCAAATCTATGCTGATAAGGTGCATGTACCTCCAGTTCCTCTGAACGTCTTGATAGCTCCTTGGCCCTTTGCGATGTGGGGCATCAACATGATTGGAGAAATCAGACCTACTGCATCCAATGGACATCGTTTCATCTTAGTGGCCATTGATTATTTCACAAAGTGGGTTTGGGCAGCCTCTTTTGCTACAGTAACCAAGAATGTCATGGCGCGGTTTATCCGACACAATTTGATTTGTCGATATGGTGTACCAGAGAGAATTATCACTGACAATGATACGAATCTCAACAACACAATGATCACCGAGCTCTGTAAACAGTTCAAGATACAACATCATAATTCTTCTCCCTACCGGCTGAAGATGAATGGCGCTGTTGAAGCAACTAACAAGAACATCAAGAAGATTGTATAGAAGATGACAGTGACATATAAAGACTGGCATGAGATGTTACCATTCGCGCTTCATGGGTACCGTACCTCAGCACGGACGTCGACAGGGGAAACACCCTACTCTCTGGTATATGGCATGGAGGAAGTCCTACCCATAGAAGTCCAGATACCTTCTCTCAGAATTATGAAGGATGCGGGTTTAAACGAAGACGACTGGATCTGAACCCGACTTGATCAACTAAATCTAATCGATGAAAAGAGGCTTACTGCTATCTGCCATGGTCAAACGTATCAAAAGCGAATGATCAAGGCTTTTAACAAGAAAGTCAGGCGTCAAGAATATCAAGTCGGGGATCTGGTGATCAAACGCATCATACTACCGCAAGGTGATCCCAGGGGAAAATGGACCCCCACGTATGAAGGGCCATTTGTGGTTAAGAGCATTTTCTTGGGAGGAGCTATGATTCTAACCAACATGGATGGTGACGACCTTCCTCACCCTGTCAATGCAGGCACAGTGAAAAGATACTACGCATAATCAAAGACCCGCTAGGTCAACTGGCCTAGGAAAAAATAAGGGCTTCCCGGCGAACCAAAAGGGTTCGGGAAAAAGTAAGGGATGAAAATAAAAATCTGTACACCCGGCAAGTTGAAAACCTAAAAGGGAGGCTTGGGCAAAAAAGGGTATCCCGGTGGATTGAAAACCCGAAAGGGCAGTCCAGGCAAAAGTTAGGGATTAAAGTGTATCACTGTGTCTCATTGGATCATCTTGCGACCAGACTTCAGTATCGTCTATCAAGCTCGGACGACGCCAATCAATCTGATCAACCTTCGGCCAAGTAGCAAAGTGATGAGACGCATGAAGATATAAAGGCAATAGCAGAGTTGGAACCCAATGGGGTAGTTTCACATAGTTATTTTCTTTCTTTTACCCAAATTGTATAATTTCTATCTTTCGGCGGCGTTCTCTTACTAGAACATCGGCCTCTCTGTATAAAACGCCTATTACAGGCCAATTTCAAAATCAATACAAGTCATTTTTACAAAACTTCAATTTGTTGTTTTTTCTTTTTCTATTTTGTTTTGCGAGAAACGTCCAATAATTTATTTTTGATATATGCATTTGAAAATGATTGCCACTCATAAATATTTACATAAGAAACAAAAGACAATTACTCATAATTCCAGAAACAGGAAAAAACAAGAAGTACCAAATCCGACGGTTCCTCTGCCCAGCAGGTATCGGGATAAAGTCAGGCTCGAGAACATGATTATTGGTATACGAACTCCCCACAGAGTAAAAATATCCAAGGGCATTGATGTCAGCTTCCCCGAAGCAGGGCATAAATACCCCTAGACGAGGTTCGTAATCGCAGGCGAGTAAATAAATCTTATTCCCCAAGCAGAGTTTATTTCTCCAACAAAGCTTATCACTTCCAGCAACGGAATTTCATCCCCAGCTAAATTTCTTCCTTCAGATCAGCGGGTCTACCAAACAGAGTATCTCTTCCCCCAAATTTGGTCCCCGCAGAGTCATTCCCCAACATCTCTTCCCGACAAAATATTCGCCAATTTCAAGCGAACGCCAGGGATTTATTTTCCCAAACACGAGCATGCCCCGATAGAATTTCATGAACATACGTCATGACATACACATGAATATCATATACAACATAATCTCATTTATTTTGAGAACATCATCTCAACCTGCATTTCATGCATCACATACAACTAACCTTAATATCTTTTGCAGGAAAAGACGATTAGCTTCAACGAATCCAGCAGTTATACAGATCACATCTATAGACAACTAATGGAAACTCAGTTTCCGAAATCAAACGGGTCAACTAATCTACATTATCAGATCAAAGTAACCTTACCCCGGTTCATCCTGAAGTTTTACACAAACTTATAACCTTACCCCGGTTCATCCTGAAGTTTTACACAAACTTATAACCTTACCCCGGTTCATCCTAAAGTTTTACACAAACTTATAACCTTACCTCGGTTCATCCTGAAGTTTTACACAAACTTATAACCTTACCCCTGTTCATCCTGAAGTTTTACACGAACTTATAACCTTACCCCGGTTCATCCTGAAGTTTTACACAAACTTATAACCTTACCCAGGTTCCTCTTGAAGTTTTACACGAACTTATCACAAAGCAACCTTACCCAGGTTCCTTCTCGGTTCAGATGCAGTTTTACCCAAACTCCTCACGAAACAACCTTACCCAGGTTCCTTCTCACAGCCCTACTATCCAGGCTTTTCACATCGAAGTAACCCTACTATCCAGGTTCCTTCTCACAACCCTACTATCCAAGATTTTCATATCGAAGTAACCCTACTATCCAGGTTCCTTCTCATAACCTTACCATCCAGGTTTCTTTTCTTTTATCTCCAGATGGCAGTCCATAACACTGTAAGACATGGACCTAATCAAACATGATTGGTTTCGCATTTCCCCAGTAAGTCGCGGTGTAGCTTGTACACTAACCAAATATGCAGTTCACCTCCGGAGTTAATTCCCCTGTAGAGTAACGGACAACTGAAGCTCCTAAAATTCTATACCTCCCAAGGAAGATACCAACATTCCTTAGTAGATTCCTCCTCAACAACAGCAACAGGGACTCTCGTCAAAGGAATATCTCAGAAAATCCACATTCTCTAGATGGCATCTTTAAGCCCATCTCCGAAAATTCTTCGTCGCATCCAGGATGGCATCTTTAAGCCCATCTCCGACAATCTTCCATTATCGACCTCCAAATGGCATTTGTAAGCCCATTCCCGATATCACAAATCAAGTGCCACTTCAAGCGAGTGCAAATTTCTGGGCACTCTAGTGTTCAATCATCTTCCACCTTCAGATCATGAAAGGCAAGCTAGCCAATCTACATCCTCAGGTTTAATAGGATTGAACAGGGGAAGCTGTTGTATCCCAAAAGTTTCCCTCCCATTTTACTCAACAAATTTCAATTGAGGTCCCCAAGTTGCTCAAGGAAGTCCAAGAGTTGACCAGACAAACTTTCTCCTAAGTCAGTATACCTCAAATTAGGGTTTCCATTTTCATCAAGATGTGTGAACCACAAAGGACTCAAATGCTTCCCAAGGTCCTGATATGTTCCCAAGATCATCCATGTCAAGTTTCATGCCTTGCACAAAGAAATTTGCTCAGTCAACTACTCAAATGCTTGAGAATCAACTGTATTAGGTCAAAAGTCAATTGTGGACCACATACAGTCAAACCTTAAGTTTTTTGGTCAACATTAACATTTTGAAGTGACTTCCATCATTTGATCAAGGGTTGATCATGATTCCTCAAGGAATTCTCCAAATTCATCAAAACCCAAAAGTTGCTAAATTAGGGTTTTGTAGGAAAAGTCAACCCGACTTTGACCAAGCATAACTTCTTCATACTTTATCAGAAATTCTCCATCCAAATCTCATTTTGAAGAGGATGCAATTCCCTAAAATTCACCATTAGCTAAGAAGTTCAAAATATGCACTCACAAAAAGATATGAATTTCTACATTATGGGTCATTTTGAAAAGTCAACAAAAACACCTTTTGGGTCAAAGCTTCATACATGAACATGGAAGATCCAATTGATATGAAACCAAAAGGGTTGCTTAGGGGACATCCTAAGCTTTCTAAAAAGTCCAAGAACACCTCTCTAGGGTCAAAATTTAAAGAGTTGTACATTGTCAAAGTTGGCAATTTTTGGAAAATTGTCAAAAGTCAACATTGATCAAATTTGCATTTTCCCAAAGGGGCCCATGTTTTCTTGCTTGAAACATGTTTCTAATAGGACCCACGACCCCTGAGCTTTTCCACCTATTATTTTATTACTTTTATCATTTATTTTGATTTTTTATTCATTTAAATCAAAATAAATCAAATTAAATGGTAAAATAATGAAAACAAATCAAATCTTGGAATTTTTGTGCACATTTGGAGTCCATGTACAGCTAGCATGATGATTAATTCGTGCAAGACTCATTAGAGTTGGAAAATATTGGACTGAAGCTTGTTTTAGAAAGATATCATACATGAATCAAATCAAATCACATTTTTATAATTCTCAAAGATATGATACAATTTTATTGACCTAATTCAGTCTACTATATGTATACAACAATTGCAGATCAAGAAAGGGGGTTGAGCAGTCGTGAAAACACCAAACCAAATTCCAAAAAGTGGCAGAAAAGTGTTGGATCATTTTTGCATTTAGAGATCAATTCAGACCATTCCAACGCTGCTAATCACTTTCTGGCCATCTCCTGAAGCCAACAACATCATTTACAGCCTTCAAAACGTCAAGAATCATTGCCTAGACACATCTCGGTTTGCAAACTTTCTCAAACTCGATTATTACAATTTACGCATCATTAGCACCTTTAATTGTTATATTTGTGATGATCATCATGTTTGCAAGCTGACCACATAGTTTAATTGTATTTTTGGGACCCTTACACGCATCTGCCATGTTTAGGGTTTCTACATGAATTTTAGGGTCTTTGTGTACAGGAAAAATTGGGCCATGAATCAAGTACCATGATGCTCGTGAGGCTAAGACGAGTTGATTGGTACCATCACAATGGATTTATCATGCTTGTACTGAATATTTGAATGACACAGGTTTTTAGCAATGGACAACGTCTGTAGGTATAGGTTGTTTATCTAAAACGACGGACTGGAGGTAGAAGAAGGTGATTTGTCATCACCCCATTGGTCTGTTTGAATTCAGTGCGCACATTTTTTATTGTTCCAAGGTCGTTGCATTTGTTTTATGTATTATATGTTCTTGTTACTATAATAACAACTAACAACAACAACTCAGTTGGCAGCGTAGCATTGGTACAAGGCGTGAGGACCTGGGTTCGATCCCAGGTCCCAGCGTTTTATTTATTTCCTTTTCTTGCAATAGATCCAGTACTCCACTCCCTCACACGCCTTCCATGCAACCTCAACGCCCATCCACTAGATGTACTACTGGCCAGATCTAACGCTTCTCCCCTGAAGGTCCATGGTGCTCCTCAAGTCAACGCTGGCACAGGATCCAACGTGGTTGACTGGGCTTGGAGCTTAATGGGCTGGGAATTTAGATTCCCACCTCCCAGCATTGCTAACAACACAGGCCCATTTGGTTATTTTTATTATTTTCTTTAATTTCTTTTCTTTAATTATTTTCCTTTTTTTAATCAATACAAAAATTATTTTGATTAAATTAACAAATTAAAAATCACGAAAAGATCTCTTTTTCTTAATAAATATTTTTTGAATTAATTAGTTTAATTTATTTAAGGCAATTTAATTTTCTTTTTATAATGAAAAACAATTAGAATTAGGGTTTTAGACTGTACATAATTTAATTAATTTTCTTTAAAAATACATCAAAAATCATTTTCTCTCATAAATATTTATTCCTTTAATTAATTAGGTTAATTAGAAAATTAGGTTAATTTAATTTCTTTCATAATTTAAAAATAATTAGAAATTAGGTTTAATTAATTTGCAATTAAATATTTTCTAAAATAAAATCCAAAAAAAATCTCTTTCTCTCAAATTAGGGTTTTAGATTATTTCAATTGTCCTCGCATTTAATTTGCCGTGCGCTTGTTAATTATTTGTCCATTATTTTGTAACTGTTCAGGGTTTGTAATAGTTAACTTAGGGTTTTTATTTACTGTTTAAATCCCTGATTTTTGGTTATGTTATTAATCCCCCTCCCTGAAGCCTTGTAATAGCTAGGTTTTATTTCCTCGCACTTTTAATTTCCGCAATCTTTAACTGTCTAGATGCATGGCTAATAGGATTGTATGGCAAGAATGTTTGGAAAATTAAAACGGTAGATCACCTAATATGTAAAGATTAAATAATTGAAACAAATCATATGCACATATTCACTCCTAGGGTTTACCTCACTTTGGTTGCCTTCGGTAAATAATCATTAAGCATAGGAGATTTTAGTGGTCGCCCTCCAGTCTAAAAGATCAAAATGTTGCCTCGGAAAAGTTGCCTCAGAAATGTTGCCTCAGAAAGATCTTAAGGCTCTAGGGTTATTACTAAAGTTTTCTAACTATTTCTTTAGTGATTTTACTCGTCCCTTTCGAATGTCCCTTACAACTCCAACGACGGTGCTACCTACTCCTTTAAGGTAGGATATCGCTGTCTAAAGGAAATAGAACGAATAATATTTTTTCGAGTAGGTAGAATCTTAAGTACTTGCTCAATAAAAACTTTTCACACAAACACCTTTCAAAACAAATTTTCAAAACAACTTCGTCACATCCTTGAGGAATGATACAAGGGTTATCACGAAGTAAAACATTTTCAAGACAAGCACACACAAGCAATTTGAAAAACGAGCAAGTACCTAAGATCCCATGGAAAACCATGGATAGAAAGGGTGCTAACACCTTCCCTTTCTATAATCTACCCCCCGTACTCAGAATATCTCGAAAAAGGTTTTTTCTATTCTTTTTCCTTTTCCATGATTGGATGAAATAAAAGTCGGTGGCGACTCTTGCTTACCGCGACATTTTGCGAACAAAAAACACAAACCAGTATTAAACAGTCAGTTCTGCCACCGTATCACACATACCGACAGATAAGATTCTGTTTGATGAATCGAGAAACAATGTTCTTGGTAACATAAGCGAATGAAGCTGCCTCGACCCACTTCGTGAAGTAATCAATGGAAACCAAGATGAAGCGGTGTTCGTTAGAAGCTGTCGGTTTGATCTCTCCAATCACGTCAATGCCCCACATTTCAAATGGCCAAGGAGCAGTCAGGACGTTTAGAGGAGCTGAAGGCACATGTACCTTGTCAGCATAGATCTGACACTTGTGGCAGGTTCATGAATGTTGACGACAATTTTCTTCCATGGTGGACCAGTAGTATCCTGCTCGGAGGATCTTTTTGGCCATCGTGTTCCCACTAGAATGGGTGCCAAAGGTGCCTTTGTGTAAATCAGACATGATCTTTTCTGCCTCACCCTTGTCTATGCACCAAAGAAAAGTAGAGTCGTGACTGCGCTTATAGAGAACTCTGTTACTGAGGAAGAACTTAGTAGAGAATCTTCTCAGGAATTTCTTGTCGTTGACTGAAGCTCCCTCCGGATATTCTTGGGTCTCAAGGTATCTCTTAATTTCATGAAACCAAGGCTTGTCCACGACTTCATCAGTATCGATCTCGTGACAATAAGCTAGTTCGTCTATCCGCTCAATGGTGATCCGGGGAGCCTCATTATCCCACCTGATTTTGAACATGGATGACATAGTGGCTAGCGTGTCTGCTAGTTGATTTTCCTCTCGTGGAAAATGCTCAAAAGTAATTTCCTCAAAATGTGGGATTAATGTCAACACATGTTCTTTGTAGGGGATGAGATTAGGATGCTTCGTGTCCCATTCTCCTTTGATCTGACTGATGACTAAGGCTGAATCTCCAAATACACTTAAGGACTTGATTCTTAAATCTATGGAGGCTTTGAGACCCATAATACATGCTTCATATTCTGCCATATTATTGGTATAGTTGAAACACAATCTAGCAGTGAAGGGAGTGTGATACGGTGGGATAGAACTGACTGTTTTTTGAATGCTGGTTCGCGTTTTGCGTTTGTTTTCGCAAAATGTCGCGGTAAGCAAGAGTCGCCACCGTCTTTTATTTTATCCAACAAGGAAAGGAAAAAAGAACAAAAAAATTCCTTTTTCGAGATGTTTCTCGGGTCCGGGGGGTAGATTATAGAAAGGGAAGATGTTAGCACCCTTTCTATCTGTGGTTATCCACGAGCTCTTAGGTACTTGCTCAAAGTGTTTTCAAAAAATTTGCTTTCTTTGTGTTTGTGGGTTTGAAAGAAGTTTTTGTTTGAAAGGTGTAAGTGCGAAAAGTTTTGTTTTGTTTTGAGAGAGCAAGTACTTAAGAACCATCTACCTACTCGAAAAAGGAATCAATCTGTACTAATGTCCTTTAGACAATGCTATCCCACTATTGATGAGTAGGTAGCATCGTCGTTGGAGTTTTAAGGGTCAATTCGATTAAGGGACGTGTGGTCACTAAAGCAATGTTAGGACGCCTTAGCGGTAACCCTAATGTCTTAGATCATTTTTCTGAGGCAACTGTTTCGAGGCAACTATGATCTTTGGACAAGAGGACGACCTCTAAAACTTCCTATACTCAATGACCACGTTCAAAGGCAACCAAGTGAGGTGTACCCTAAGAGTGCGCATGTGCGAGTGTGTTGTTTTCAGTTAATTTTATCTTTGTACGTGTCAATGGTTATCTATGTTGATTTTAGGTTAAACATTCGATCTTGTCATGCATTCCCTATTATCAAACATCTAACAGTTTATAAGTTGCAGAAATTAAATTGCGGAAATTAAAACTAACTATTACAAGGCGTCGGGTATTTACATCGCCAAAAGCAACCCTTGAAATTAAAATGCGGAAAGTAAATAAAGCGATAAAAATAGTAAAGGTCCTACTAAGCTATTACATTCCAGGAAACAGATACACTAATATGATAAAAATGGAACGCGTGCGGGAAATTAAATCGGGCGAGTTCTAGGGTTTTGACCCTTTGTTATTCAAGAAAAGATTTTTTTGGTTATTTTTGAATTAAAAAGAAATTAAATTAGGTTAAGCATTAAATTAATAAATTAATTAATTAATTAATGAAAATAAGTACTTTTTTGGATTTTTTGATATTTAAAGAAATAAAAATAAATTAATCAAAGTTAATAAAAAACCTAATTGTCTAAGTTAATTTTAATTATTTGCAAAATATATTAAAGTTATTTCCTAATTAAACTAAATTAATTAAATTAATATTTATTAACAAAAATAAAATGCTGGAAATTAGTTTTAATAAAGAAAATATTTTTTTGGTTTTTTATTTTATTAAGAAAAAAAAGTTTGATTGGTTAGTTAAATTATGAAAAATAATTAAACAAAATAAATAAATAAAATAGAAAATAGAGAGAGTTAGAGGTTTGGGCCTGGTTAGGGGGTGAGAATTGCAATTTCCAAGGCCCATTTGTGTTGGCCTGTGTTGACTTTCATGATTCAGTGTGCGCCCATTGACTCAACCCCATGGTGGACATTCAACCTGAATCACCAGATCTGGCCTTGGGCCATCTGGTGCTTTGATATTTGATGGTGTATGGTATGCCCTTAACCTGAATCTGTACTGGATCACATAAATGGAAAAAATAACAAGGCACATGGGGACCTGGGATTCGAACCCAGGTCCTGTTGGATTTTGAACTAACGCCTTTGCCACTCAACCATCACGCTTCTATTGTTATCATATTGGAAACTAATAATAATAAGACAAACAAGTTAATGGATCAGAAAATATAAAAAAAATAAAGCACAAATTATGAATCAACCAATAGGGGAGGGCCACGCTTCATCTTCTTTGTTCAACCCTGGATATTTACCCGCAGATTTATATCCGCAGCTAAATTCGCAGGACATTCCAAAAATTGATTCTAAGCCATGAAAATTCCTTCCAAGACCATGGTCATGTTCATCTAGGCTTCCTGAACAAACCTATACCATTCTTGGACCTTGATTTTGCCTGCAAAAGAAATACCCAAAAAACACAAACCACGAACCCTAGGTTCGGCTATGGTGCTACAGGCCAGATAAATGCAATCAAATAATGCAGAAAGCTTGCAAATTGGATGATAATCATGAATATGCAAAGATTTTGCAAGAAAAATGCAAGAATAAGGATCTACGATTTCAAACGAAAAGCATTTTTTGATACACTTACAAGGCTTTTGTGCGTGTATGGAGATTGGTTTTGAGTTGGCTTCGCTTCAGTGGACGTCCAGCAATGGATTAGTGTTGAGATTTGCCCCTGATTTTGCCTCTATGCGCGATTTCAGTTTCACACTTTTTGGTCAATTTTCAAGTTTTGTTCTTGAGGTTCTTGCAGTCTCCCCCCTTTGAATTTGTGTGCTTTGGCTTGTATAAGTAATGAGCAATGCATTAGGTCAACAAATGTGGGCTGAATCCTTGTACATCAATGCTTGGAGATTTGATTTGATTCACCATTGATAACTTTCCAATTTTGCCAAAGATCCAATCTTTTTGCACATGGAATGTATGATACGAATTTGATTCACTTGATGATGATGATTCAATCCTGAAATAGCCAAAAAGAGATCAAATAATTAATGTTTGGATTTTATTTGATTTAAATTGATTTAAAATGAAATAATTCATTAAAAATCAAATTAAATAATAAAATTGATAAATGGTTACAAGGCTGAGGCTAGGACACGTGTGTAGTGTTACAAGATCAAATCAAGTGGAAAGGAATGGACCCATTTGACAAAATTTGAAGTTTTGGGGATAGTTGACTTTTGGCAATTTTGCAAAAATGCCCAACTTCACCAATGCATAACTTCTTCAATTTTGAACTTTTGGAGGTGTTCTTGGACTTTTTAGAAAGCCTGAGATGTCCTATAATCAACCCTTTTGGTATCATCTCACTTTGATATTCCATTCTCAAGTTATAAGCTTTGGCAAAAAAAAAGTGTTTTTGTTGACTTTCAAAAATGACTTATAATGTCCAAATTTGAAACTTCTTGTGAGTGCATTTCTTGATCTTGGGGTATGAAGATGGATTGTAGGAAATTGCATCCTCTTCAAAATGATATTTGGATGGGTCATTTGTCATATGTTATGAGAAAGTTATGCTTGGTCAAAATTGAGTTGACTTTTCCTACAATACCCTAATTTAGCAACTTTTGAGTTTTGATGAATTTTGAGCAATACTTGATGAATCATGATCAAACCTTGATCAAATGATGAAATATCCTTCAAAATGAGAATGTTGACAAAAAATCTTGAAGTTTGACTATTTGTAGGTCACAGTTGACTTTTGCCCTAGCATAGTCGATTTTTGGACCCTTTGAGCAATTGACTGATCAAACTTCCTCCGCAAGGCTTGAAATTTGACATGGATGAACTTGAGAACATATTAGGACAATGGGGAGCACTTGAGGTCATTTGGATGCAAGTACCTTGATGCAACACAAAACCCTAATTTGAGGTTGACTGCCTTAGGAGATAACTTGATTGTCCAACTCTTGAGCAATCTTGAGCCACTTGGAGATTTTTCTTGCCATGTTTAGAGAAATATGAGAGGGAAAATTTTGGGGTGCAACAGCTGCCCCTGTTCAATTTTCTTAAACCTGAGGATATAGATTGGCTTTCGGGCCTTTCGTGATCCGAAGGTGGAAGATGATTGAACACTAGAGTGCCCAGAAATTTGCACTCGCATGAAGTGGTATCAGCCTGATGATATCGGGAATCGGCTTACATATGCCATTTTGAGATTATTGATAGGTGGTCTGAACTTCGGCTGGAATATGAATCAGGGAGATCTTCGCATCGATCTGACTGAACCAGGGAAGGTCTTGGATTAACTTTGACTGGATCAGCATCAGAAAAATCTTCGAGTCGAATTAACTGGACCAGACGAAAGTCTTGGAATAACTTCAACTGGAATACGAATTAGGGAGATCTTCGCGGCGATCTAACTGAACCAGAGGAGGTCTTGGATTAACTTTGACTGGATCAGCATCAGAAAAATCTTCGAATCGATTTAACTGGACCAGACGAAAGTCTTGGAATAACTTCAACTGGAATACGAATCAGGGAGATCTTCGCGTCGATCTGAATGAACCAGAGGAGGTCTTGGATTAACTTTGACTGGATCGGCATCAGAAAAATATTCGAGTCGATATAACTGGACCAGACAAAAGCCTTGGAATAACTTCAACTGGAATATGAATCAGGGAGATCTTCGCGGCGATCTAACTGAACCAGAGGAGGTCTTGGATTAACTTTGACTGGATCGGCATCAGAAAAATCTTCGATTCGATTTAACTGGACCAGACAAAAGCCTTGGAATAACTTCAACTAGAATACGAATCAGGGAGATCTTCGCAGCGATCTGACTGAACCAGAGGAGGTCTTGGATTAACTTTGACTGGATCGGCATCAGAAAAATCTTCGAATCGATTTAACTGGACCAGACAAAAGCCTTGTAATAACTTCAACTGGAATACGAATCAGGGAGATCTTCACAGCGATCTAACTGAACCAGAGGAGGTCTTGGATTAACTTTGACTGGATCGGCATCAGAAAAAATCTTCGAATCGATTTAACTGGACCAAACAAAAGTCTTGGAATAACTTCAACTGGAATACGAATCAGGGAGATCTTCGCAGCGATCTAAATGAACCAGAGGAGGTCTTGGATTAACTTTGACTGGATCGGCATCAGAAAAATCTTCGAATCGATTTAACTGGACTAGACAAAAGTCTTGGAGTAACTTTAACTGGAATACGAATCAGGGAGATCTTCGCAGCGATCTAACTGAACCAGAGGAGGTCTTGGATTAACTTTGACTGGATCAGCATCATAAAAATCTTCGAATCGATTTAACTGGACCAGACAAAAGTCTTGGAGTAACTTCAACTGGAATATGAATCAGGGAGATCTTCGCAGCGATCTAACTGAACCAAAGGAGGTCTTGGATTAACTTTGACTGGATCGGCATCAGAAAAATCTTCGAATCGATTTAACTGGACCAGACAAAAGTCTTGGAATAACTTCAACTGGAATACGAATCAGGGAGATCTTCGCAGCGATCTGACTGAACCAGAGAAGGTCTTTGACATAGCTGAGAATTTAACTGCATCTTTTCTGAAAGGTAAAGGTCAGTCATATGCAATGCATGATATGGATCAAGCAATGATGTTCTCAACATAAATGAGATTGTATGGTATGATGCGTATACGCATGTATCATGATGTATGGAAATGTAATGTTTTAGCCTGGGAAAATGAATCCCGGATAGCTGCTGAGGAATAGAGCTGGATTCTTCGTTTCCGCTGGGGATGACGAACGGAGATGATTGCGAGAATAAACCTGTAGGAGGGGATAACTCCGTTGGGGAATAAACTGATGAGGAGATTACTCTGTGGGGAAGAGATGCTCTGCTGAGGATTCCACTGATAAATTCTGCCGGGATGAATTATCGTTGCTGGTGATATTGAGCCCGTTGAGGATTGAACTCCTGTTTGTGAAAGGAAAGAACTTCGCTGGGGATGATCTTTCAGTTGTGACTTGTTGGGGATAACCCTGTTAGACTTTTGTGGGGATAATCCTCTGAATTTTGCTGGGAATGATCCTTTGAACTCTGCTGGGGAGGTTTATTTTTGTACTCCGCTGAGGATAAACTTCCAGAGTCTACTAGGGATGATGCTTCAACTCCTTTGGGGAAGCTTTTTTTTCCAGACTGCGCTGGGCAAATTTTAACTCCACTGGGGGTATCTTATATTCTGTAAGGGAACATTCTTATACTCTGCTAGGGAATATTAAGACTGTCGGGGATATCAAGCCTTTTTAGTATTGATGGTAGATAAACTCTGCTTGGGGAAAGCATTGCTGATTCGTTCATAGTTGCAAGTCTCAGCTGGGGGAGAGCTACCCTTACTGTCTTACTTTGCGGGGAGTGAAGGCATCTTAGCCATATTCTTCAGCTGAATTTACCGTCGTACCTGGTGGACAAAGCAACTATACAGGTTGGACAATTCTATTGCCCCTGTTTCTGATATTACCAGTAATTCGTCTTTTGTTTCGTATGTAAATATTTATGAGCAACAATTAATGTCAAATGCATATATCAAAAATGAACATTGGACGTTCTTTGCAAAACAAAACAGATAAAGAAGAACAGTTTGAAATTTGTCTGAAAATGAATTTGTATTGATTTTGAAGTTTGGCCTGTAAATAGGCGTTTTTGTACAAGAGGCTGACGTCCTAGTAAGAGAATGCCGCCGAACAAATAGAATTCATACAATTTGTGAAAAGAAAACAAAACAGCTATGTGAATGATCCCACTGGGTTCCAACTCTGCTATTCCCTTTATGTCCTCGAGCATCTCATCACTTTGCTACTTGGTTGAAGGTAGATCAGATTGATTAGTGTCGTTCGAGCTTGATAGTCGATACCGAAGTCTGGTTGCAAGGTGATCCAATGAGACATAGTGTTACGCTTTGATCCCTAATTTTTGCCTGGACCACCCTTTCGGGTTTTCTGTCCACCGGGATACCCTTTTTTGCCCAAGCCGCCTTTTCAGGTTTTCGACTTGCCGGGTGTACAGATTTTTTCATTTTCATCCCTTATTTTTGCCCGAACCCTTTTGGTTCTCCGGGAAGCCCTTATTTATGCCTAGGCCAGTCAACCTAGCGGGTCTTTGATTATGCGTAGTATCTTTTCACTATGTCTGCATTGACGGGGTGAGGAAGGTCGTCACCATCCATGGTGGTTAGAATCATAGCTCCGCCTGAGAAAATGTTCTTAACCACAAATGGCCCTTCGTAAGTAGGGGTCCATTTGCCCCTGGGATCACCTTGAGGTAATATGATGCGCTTGATAACCAGATCCCCAACTTGATACTCTTGTCGTCTGACTTTCTTGTTAAATGCCTTGATCATCCGTTTTTGATACGTCTGACCATGACAAATAGCAATGAGTTTCTTTTCGTCGATTAAATTCAGTTGATCAAGCCGGGTCTGAATCCAGTCATCTTCACTCAAACCTGCATCCTTCATGATCCGAAGAGATGGTATCTGAACTTCAATGGGCAAGACTGCCTCCATGCCATAAACCAAGGAATAAGGTGTTGCCCATGTTGACGTCCGTGCCGAGGTACGGTACCCATGAAGAGCAAATGGTAACATCTCGTGCCAGTCTTTGTATGTCACTGTCATCTTCTGCACGATCTTCTTAATGTTCTTATTAGCCACTTCGACAACCCCATTCATCTTCGGCCGGTAGGGAGAAGAGTTGTGATGTTGTATCTTGAACTGTTCGCAGAGCTCAGTGATCATCTTGTTGTTGAGATTGGTACCATTGTCCGTAATGATCCTCTCTGGTACACCATATCGACAGATCAGATTATGCCGAATGAACCGTGCCACGACGTTCTTGGTTATAGTAGCAAAGGAAGCTGCTTCAACCCACTTCGTAAAGTAATCAATTGCTACCAGGATGAAACGATGCCCGTTGGATACCGTAGGTCTGATCTCGCCGATCATATCAATGCACCACATGGCAAAAGGCCAAGGTGCCATCAATACGTCCACATCTTTGATATCAATAGGGTAGTGTGAGCCAGCATATACTGTCTTAGCCAGCGAACAACCCATACCAAAGCATAGCAAGTTCTCTCGAGCAGTGAGTGTCGGGTCTCACAGTCGGTAAACTTTTTGCTAAGGTAATAAATAGCATGCTCTTTTCGGCCAGACTCGTCATGCTGACCCAGCACACCTCTTTGTATTATCCAGCACTTTTAAGTATAAGATCAACGGTCTTCCTGCAATTGGAGGCATCAGAATTGGTGGCTTGGAGGTAGTATGGCCCTATCTTCTTGAAGCAATAGACTAGAAAGCTCCTCAGGCACTTCATAATCATCTTCACCTTCGTCTTCGGCTAAGTTGATCGGACTTTCGAAGTCATAACTGGCAGTAGCAGAGTCGTTACCAATGGGATCCAGAGTGGATATGGATCATGATATGTGAGTGTGTGTAAAATAGCGGTTTTGCAATATATAATAAAAGAAAAACAAGGAGCGCAAGATTTGAAATGCAAGAAACGTCCAATGCTTTTATTAATGATATATGAAAATGACACACATAAAGCCCTCACAAATGAAGCCACGGTGCCCCGGTTAAGACACCGGGCTATAGAGTTTAAAGCATTGTGTAATCGGTGGAAATAGAACTGACTGTTTTTAATGCTGTTTCGCGTATGTCGCGGTAAGCAAGAGTCGCCACCGTCTTTTATGTTCTCCAACAAGGAAAGGACAAAAGCACAGCAAAATTCCCTTTCGAGATGTTTCTCGGGTTCGGGAGGTAGATTATAGAAAGGGAAGGTGTTAGCACCCTTTCTATCCGTGGTTATCCACGGGCTCTTAGGTACTTGCTCACTTGTTTTCAAAATGTTTGCTTTTCTTGTGTTTGTGGGTTTTGAAAAAAGTTTGTTTGAAAACTTCTAGGTAACTCTTGTATCTGTCCTCAAGAGTGTATGAAGTATTTGTTTGAAAACTTTTGTTTGAAAGTGTAAGTGCGAAAAGTTGTTTTTGTTTTTGAAAGAGCAAGTACCCATGAGAAATCTACCTACTCTAAGGAATTAAGCTGTGTAAATGTCCTTTAGACAGTACTATCCCACTATTGAGAAGTAGGTAGCACCGTCGTTGGAGTTTGTCGGGTCAATTCGATTATAGGGACATGTGGTCACCAAAGCAATAGTAGGACGCCTTAGCGGTAACCCTAATGTCCTAGATCCTTTTTTATCCGAGGCAACCGTTTCGAGGCAACTTGGATCTTTAGACAGGAGGGCGACATCTAAAACACCCTATACTCAATGACCACGTCGAGGCAACCAAGTGAGGCGTACCCTAGGAGTGACATGTGCATGTGTGTCAGGTTTCAGTTTAAGATTATCTTTGCACATGTATCATGGTGAGCTACGAGTTGATTTTAATTTTCAGGCAAGTCTTGTCATGCATAGTTAACAGTTAATAATTGTGCAGAAAATAAATTGCGGAAAGTAAATCTACGCTATTACAAGGCGTCGGGTATTTACATCGCCAAAAACATAACCCTTGAAAAGTAAATTGCGAGAAATTAAAGAAAGCGGTAAAAGTCCTAATTATGCTATTACATTCTCGGAGCAGTTACATAAATATGATCAAAATAATAATAACGCGCGAAAGAAATTGAATCGGGAACGTCCTTAGGGTTCTGACCCTTTTCGAGAAAAGAATGGAATTTTGGTCCTTTTTTGCACTTAATTAATATTAAACCTAATTTACTAATTAATTAATTAATTACAAGAAAAAGTATTTTTTTATATGTTTTTTTATGTTTTAATGAAAATAAAATAAAAAGGATTAAAATTGTCAAAAGAAAAACCCTAATTCTAAGTTTATTTTATTTATTATGAAAAAGTCAAAATTAAACCTAATTAAACTAAATTAGTTATGTTAGAATTTATTTACAAAATAATAATAATTTAAAAGTGAAATTAATAATAAGAAAAATATTTACATTTTTTTGTGTTTTCTGAATTTATTATAAAAAATTAATTTGTGAGTTAATTAAATAATAATAATTATAGTTATTAAAAATAAAATAAAAGAAAGGGAAAATAAAAAGAAATAATAAACCAGGGGGTGATGGGCCAGCTTTGGGGTTTGTTCTGGAAATTTGGCCCATTAAGCTCTCCAGCCTGTTTGACCTTAGGGAATTGTCCACGCGCAGGGTTGACTGGGAGTATGGTACTCATCATCTTTTGGCCACTGGATCTGATTTGCCAGCCACTTGGCACGCTGAAGCGTGAGGTGCATGATGTTCATTATTTGGAAGCCTGTACATAATCATGTTATGAAAAATAGAAACAAGTTTTTGGGTGGACTTGGGAATCGAACCCAGGTCCCAATGATCATTTTCCTGCACGTCCTCCACTACACCAACTTGCACGCTTTGTTATTTAGATAATAGACAAATATTATATTAAGAAACAATTGCATATGCTGTAACCCAAATAAAAACGCGCGTGTTTTTGAATCGTCCAACCAGAATCCAACACGTCCTTCATCTTCCTCGTTTTCCTGAAAAAACACAGTTAGATAGCAGGGGTTTTTAACCCCCACAAAACAGCATGAGGAAAAATAGTGAATAGCCCTACAGGCTATATAAATATTTCGCGAATATTGCATTAGCTTCGTCTGGTCCTGACGGTTTCAACCATAAGTCTCTTAAGGCCTAATTTTTTCCTGTGCTGTAAATCCCCAATTTGGACACTCAAGAACCCTAGAATGCTTCAATGGCAACTTACGATTCTGTACACTATAATCCAATTAACCAATACCATTAGCTTTGTATAGATTCAAGCAATGCAAAACAATGATTAGAACATATTAATTATACATGAAATATGAGTTTCGATTATGGAAAAGGTATGCAAACCGTGCGACTGTTCTGGGTGGTTTCTTAGGCCTTAGCACTTGGTTTTGATTGCAATACGTTTTTGGGAGTTCTAGAAATGTATGAGAATCCACCAATTGCTTTGAATCGTGCTGGAACCTGGAAAACAGTTTTTGACTTTCTTGAGTTTTTTTCAGTTTTGCCTTGGCTGTTTTAGCAATGCTTAGGTCGTGAATTAGGTTTAGCCTCCTTGTATATGTATAAGGCAATCAGTCTAGGTCAAAATTTGGGCTTGTATCTTTGTGTATTGAAGTTTGGAGATTTGGTTGACCACCATTGAAAACCTTTCCAAATTTGAAGCAAATCTAAGATTTTATGCACAAAAAAGGCTTAGCACGAATTGGTTAGCTGGCACATGATATATAAAAGCTATTCAAATCACAAAGATGCTATTCCATTGATTTTTAGATTTTATTTGAATTATTATGGATTTAAAATGAATTAAATCAATAAAAATTAAATAAAATGGAAAAATAAATGTTTGATCCTGAAATTAATCATGGGACACATGTGTGGCATGACAAGGCTGAATCAAGTGGAAGAAAGTGGGCCCTTTTGTCAAAAATTGAAGTTTTAAGGATAGTTGACTTTTGCAAATTCATGAAAATTTCCCAACTTCTCCAATGCATATCTTGCTCAATTTTGATCATATGAACATGTTCTTGGACATTTTGGAAAGGTCTTGAAGTCCTCTAACCAATGCCTTTGATCCCATGTCATTTGGATGTACCAATCTCAAGTTATGGTCTTGACTTAAAGTGTACTTTTTGTTGACTTTAGAAATTGACCTATAATGTAGAAATTGATAACTTCTTGTGAGAGCATTTCTTGGACTTGGAATGTGAAGATGGATTGTAGGAAATGTCATCCCCTTCAAAATGAGCATTGGATGGGATTTTTTTGATGAACCATGAAAAAGTTATGCCTTGGTCAAGATACAGTTGACTTTTCTGCTGTCCAAAAATAGTAACTTTTGCATCTTGAGGATCTTTAAGCTATCCTTGTGGAATCATGATCAAGACTTGATAAAATGATGATTGTGAGATCAAAATAAGATGTTGACCAAAAATTCTGACTTTTGACTGTGAAATAACCATTTTGCCCTTGCAGTTGACTGTGGATCAAAGGGAGCTTTTGACTGTGCAAATTGGCATTGTGAACCTTGAAACTTGGCATGTAGATGCTTGACAATGTATATAGGCACATGAGACTTGATTGAGCCATTGAAAATCCCAAATTCATTGAAGGAACCAAAACCCTAATTTTGACTGGCTTAGGAGAGGGTTTGACTGTGTAACCCTTGAGCAATTCTTGAACCAACTGAAGATGATTCTTGATAAATCTTGAAGAATATGGGAGGGTAAATTTTGGGGTACAACAGTTGCCCCTGTTCAATCTTCTTAGACCTGAGGATGTAGATTGGCTTGCGTGCCTTTCGTGATCCGAAGGTGGAAGATGATTGAACACTAAAGTGCCCAGAAATTTGCACTCGCATAGTGTAGTATCAGAATTGTGATGTCGGGAATGGGCTTACAGATGCCATTTGGAGAGATGATGGATAGGAGGATGGGCTTATAGATGCCATCTGGAGATGTGACAGAATCTTGTCGGGAATGGGCTTATAGATGCCATTTGGAGATGTAATGGATATTTGTGGAGATGGGCTTAAAGATGCCATCCAGGGGTGTCGATCGCGTAAGAGATTCCTTAGCGAGAACTTGCATACTTGAGAAAGAAAGATGGTTTCCTGGCTTGCTACAGGTATTGATCTTCAAACTCTTCATGCAGATGCTTTCCTGGCTAGATACAGGTATAGATCTACAATCAATCGCTCACAGATATGCCCTGGCTAGATAGGTATCGAATCTGGAACTTCAGAAGGTTGGTAGAGATAGATTTCCTGGATGGATACAGGTGTAGACCTCAGACCTAAGAATGAAGGATAATTTCCTGGCCTGTTATAGGTGTTGATCTTCAATCTCTTCATATAGATACTTTCCTGTCTGGTTTCAGGTATAGATCTACAATCAGTCGCTCGTAGATATGCCCTGGCTAGATACAGGTATCGAATCTGGAACTTCAAAAGGTTGATCGAGATAGCTTTCCTGGCTGGATACAGGCGTAGACCTCTAATCAGTCGCTCACAGATATGCCCTGGCTAGATACAGGTATCGAATCTGGAACTTCAAAAGGTTGATCGAGATAGCTTTCCTGGCTGGATACAGGCGTAGACCTCTAATCAGTCGCTCACAGATATGCCCTGGCTAGATACAGGTATCAAATCTGGAACTTCAAAAGGTTGATCGAGATAGCTTTCTTGGCTGGATACAGGCGTAGACCTCTAATCAGTCTCTCATAGATATGTCCTGGCTAGATACAGGTATCAAATCTGGAACTTCAAAAGGTTGATCGAGATAGCTTTCCTGGCTGGATACAGGCGTAGACCTCTAATCAGTCACTCACAGATATGCCCTGGCTAGATACAGGTATCGAATCTGGAACTTCAAAAGGTTGATCGAGATAGCTTTCCTGGCTGGATACAGGCGTAGACCTCTAATCAGTCGCTCACAGATATGCCCTGGCTAGATACAGGTATCGAATCTGGAACTTCAAAAGGTTGATCGAGATAGCTTTCCTGGCTGGATACAGGCGTAGACCTCTAATCAGTCGCTCACAGATATGCCCTGGCTAGATACAGGTATCGAATCTGGAACTTTAAAAGGTTGATCGAGATAACTTTCCTGTCTGGATACAGGCGTAGACCTCTAATCAGTCGCTCACAGATATGCCCTGGCTAGATACAGGTATCGAATCTGGAACTTCAAAAGGTTGATCAAGATAGCTTTCCTGGCTGGATACAGGCGTAGACCTCTAATCAGTCGCTCACAGATATGCCCTGGCTAGATACAGGTATCGAATCTGGAACTTCAAAAGGTTGATCGAGATAGCTTTCCTGGCTGGATACAGGCGTAGACCTCTAATCACTCGCTCACAAATATGCCCTGGCTAGATACAGGTATCGAATCTGGAACTTCAAAAGGTTGATCGAGATAGCTTTCCTGGCTGGATACAGGCGTAGACCTCTAATCAGTCGCTCACAGATATGCCCTGGCTAGATACAGGTATCAAATCTGGAACTTCAAAAGGTTGATCGAGATAGCTTTCCTGGCTGGATACAGGCGTAGACCTCTAATCACTCGCTCACAGATATGCCCTGGCTAGATACAGGTATCGAATCTGGAACTTCAAAAGGTTGATCGAGATAGCTTTCCTGGCTGGATACAGGCGTAGACCTCTAATCAGTCGCTCACAGATATGCCCTGGCTAGATACAGGTATCGAATCTGAAACTTCAAATGGTTGATCGAGATAGCTTTCCTGGCTGGATACAGGCGTAGACCTCTAATCAGTCGCTCACAGATATGCCCTGGCTAGATACAGGTATCGAATCTGGAACTTCAAAAGGTTGATCGAGATAGCTTTCCTGGCTGGATACAGGCATAGACCTCTAATCAGTCGCTCACAGATATGCCCTGGCTAGATACAGGTATCGAATCTGGAACTTTAAAAGGTTGATCGAGATAGCTTTCCTGGCTGGATACAGGCGTATACCTCTAATCAGTCGCTCACAGATATGCCCTGGCTAGATACAGGTATCGAATCTGGAACTTCAAAAGGTTGATCGAGATAGCTTTCCTGGCTGGATACAGACGTAGACCTCTAATCAGTCGCTCACAGATATGCCTTGGCTAGATACAGGTATCAAATCTGGAACTTCAAAAGGTTGATCGAGATAGCTTTCCTGGCTGGATACAGGCGTAGACCTCTAATCAGTCGCTCACAGATATGCCCTGGCTAGATACAGGTATCGAATCTACAAACAATCGCTCACAGATATGCCCTGGCTAGATACAGGTATCGAATCTGGAACTTCAATAGGTTGATCGAGATAGCTTTCCTGGCTGGATACAGGCGTAGACCTCTAATCAGTCGCTTACAGATATTCCCTGGCTAGATACAGGTATCGAATCTGGAACTTAAAAGGTTGATGGTAATCATCTTTGGATTGACCTTTTCCTGAAAAGGCAAACTTTAGTCGTATGCAACGTCATGATGTATGAAATGCATGATGTCATGATGTTCTCAAAATAAATGAGATCGTGTGATATGATGCGTATATGCATGTATCATGATGTATGACAATGTGATGTTTTTTTTTTGAATGTATTTTCGTCTGGGAAAATAAATCCTTGACGAATGCCGGGAGCTTGTTAAATTTTGGGCTGATGTTTGAAGAGTAGAGTTCTTCGCTTCCGCTGGGGATGATGAACAAAGATGTTACAAGCATAAACCGGTAGGAGAGGATGACTCCATTGGGGAATAAACTTGGTGAAGATTACTCTGCGGGGAATTACTCTGTGGGAAGAGACACTTCGCTGAGATTTTGATGATAACTCCACTGGGGATTCCGTTGATAAGCTCTCTGTTAGGGATTTTGATGAACTCCGCCGGGGATAGGAAGAACTTCGCCGAGGATGATCTTTCCGTTGCAATTTACTAAGGATAACCCAATTAGGCTCTGGTGAGGATAATCTCTGAATATGGCTGGGGAGAGATGTTTGTACTCTGCAGGGGACAAGCTTCCAGAATATACTGGGGAGATGGTTCAACTCTCCTGGGGAAACTTTTTGGACTGCACTGGGGAATGGCTCCACTGGGGTGTCTGGTATTCCGCCGGGGAACAATCTTATATTAAGACTGCAGGGGATGCTTGCTGAGGAATATCTGTATACTCTGCTGGAGAATATTAAGATTTTCTAGGGATACCCAACTTCCTTGGGGCTGGCAGTAGCCTAACTCTGCTCGGGGGAGAGTGTTGTTGACTTGCTGGGGACACTGCCTTTTTAGGGCTGACGGGAGACCAACTCTGCTTGGGAGAGTATTGCTGAATCTTGTCTTACTCGGCGGGGAGTGAAGGTATCCTGGTCATATTCTTCAACTGAACTTACCCTGGTACTTGGAGGACAACGCAACTTGTATAGTTCGGACAATTCTTATTGCCCCAGTTTCTACGGGAGGAGGTACCTGTGGAGGTGCTTGATGACTGCCGATTGACAAATCTTCTTCTGGTAGGCAAGTGACGAGATGACGGGACATAGTCGTACGCTTTTGATCCCTAACTTTTGCCTGGACCGCCCTTTCGGGTTTTCAGTCCATCGGGATACCCTTTTTTGCCCAAGTCGCCTTTGCAGGTTTTCGACTTGCCGGGTGTACAGATTTTTTTATTTTCATCCCTTATTTTTGCCCGAACCCTTTTGGTTCACCGGGAAGCCCTTATTTTTGCCTAGGCCAGTCGACCTAGCGGGTCTTTGATTATGCGCAGTATTTTCTGACTATGTCCACATTCTCAGAGCGCAGGGAGTTGTCACTGTCAGTAGTATTGTGTCGCCATACTACCAGAAGATGTCTGATCATGCAAGATTCGTGGCTGGAATTCATGTCCAATGCCCCAAGTGACTCAGGCGGAGATTTGCCCCTGGCTATTTGGCATCTTGAGAGATTCCTTGAATCTTGACTTGACTGCCCCAGATGACGGACAATGGTCATGCCTTCCCCTTGGTTAAAAGTGTTTCTTCCACTTGAGGTGACTCTTTCTGTTGAGAAGGTTTTTGTTCACTAGATATTCATCGTGCGAATTTCTCTGCTGTTCGAACAAATAGTCATATGCAAACAATGTTATTTTAAGAATGCAAAGCTTATGTCTGTCTTGAAGTTTTTTTTTTGAAAATGCATTTTCAGGAAAACAAGTGAGTTTCTGTAAAATATGATGTCAACTCAGGATTTTACAGCAAGCCCTATAGGAGTCAGGATACCTTTTGTAACAGTATGCTTTCGAACTAACCCATGCTTCAGCTAGGACTTTTAAGGGTTATAACGCGGCCTGGTTCACTGTTTAAGAAACAAAGGATAAAGGCTCAAATTTTGTTTGTACCCACCCGTTCTTCGTGATGTTCTTCGATCCTAAACTCAACTAATCGTGCATTTAGATCTCGTTTGAGTCTTTGCTCTGATATTCCGGTGACGGTTCGGATATTGACAGTTTATTTTGAATAGGCAGTCATTTCTTTTCTTTTTTTTGTTGAGGGTTTGTAGGACCTCTTTCTTTTTGATTTCATTATCCCTGTCTTTTTGCCTGAACTGTTTCTTTTGTGATTACAGTCAGCGGGATGCCCCAGTTTTGTGTAAGTCTCCTTCATAGGTTTTGACTTATTGGGCTTTTATTTTGAGAGATAATGACTGCCTGCCCTTATGATCATAGGGAACCATCACTGTCTTTTGTCTCGGAAGGACTTCTTTGATGCCATTCATTGTGCACCTGGATCAGTTGAGAGAACTACCCTGCCCCAGGTTATGATTAAGGGTTTTAATTTTTGTGAAAAGAAAAACTCCAGCTTCTTTGGCTCAAAGGGGTTGACTAGGGATTATCTTCCTTATAACTCCACTGTTTAGGATTTGAAACAATGCTTGTACCTCATCAGCGGGGTCTTGTTCAAAAGCGTACTGTAAAGATCGTGGTATCGTTTTCGTCATCCTCCCTCAAAAGGCTTAGAATTTTTTTCGAGAGTTGAGCATCACAAAAATGAAAGCATTTTGAATATAGTGAATACGAATGGATTGATTCAAAACAGACATATGCAATGCATTGATAACGTAATAAAGTTTGGCATGAACAAATGTTTGAACAATCAAAAGAAAATTACAACTTGAAAATTCTAATGAACAAAAAGTCTTCTCGTCTCAGGACTTGTCACTTCAAGTGGTGAACCTTGGAGGGATGGTAGAAGAACTCAGCCTGACCATCTTGGGTGAATTCCAATGCTCCTTCATCAATCAGGTTTTGAATTTTGTACCTCAGCTTCCAACAGTCATCAGTATCATGCCCCGGGCTATTAGAATAGTATGCACACCTTGCATAGGGATTGTAGTTGGGTGAAGAAGTCTTAGGATTTGGATGAGGTCCTACCAATGTCACCAGATTCAATCTCAACAGGTGTTGCAAAGCTTGAGACAGTGGCATATTGAGCTTGGTAAACGGCCTCTGATTAACCCGTTGTTTATGGCAAGGTTGTTGTTGGACCCTTGAGGTAGTAGCAACTTGGAGAGGTCCATTATTCACCATACCGAACTCTTGTCTTCTTGGAGGCTGATTAGTGACTTGGTCCCCAGCCTTGACCATTTGCTTCATGTTGTTGTATCTGTCTTGATGAAGCTGGTTAATCATGGTTCGCAGCTCTTCTTGTTCCCGAGCTAGGCCTTGGATAAGAGCCATCTGCCCCAGCATCTGGGTTCTCATTGTATCTACCTCAGCTTGCAGACGTTTCAGCCGTTCGTCCTTATCGTCTTCAGGACTGTTCTTGGCCATATGCCCCATGAGGAGTGTTCTCAACTCTTCCTGCCCCTTGGATAGGTTTAGGAAGATCTCCCTGAACTGAGTCTCTTGAGCATAAAGATCCTGGTTGCCTTGTTGGAGATCCATTGCTGAAATAAACAGCGAGATCATGAGAAACCTGAAAAGGGTAACCTGTTATGCAATGATATGCATGTATATGTATGCAATGTTTTCAAGGGTCTCGCGGGGTAAACCAAAAAAATTGTTAGAATCTGAATTTTGTAGCTTGATTGAAGGAACTTCGTGTTGCTGAGAGTCCTTCTTCAAGAGTCAAGGCTCACCATATCGAGTGGGTCATAGCCCCTGACTCAAGTTATCGTGCTTGGATTTCTAGACAACCTTGGCTAGAGGAAAATAAATCCCCTTTGCCCCTTGCTAGACATTTGGTTCATCATGACCTGCATCACAAACCCTTGAGATCCTTGAAATGGTTAAGGAAATGCTATGGTATGATGTTATGATGTGTATGCTATGCATGGAGTGATGTAAGTAAACCCTGTTATAAGCCCAGATTAAGGACTGTAAACAAAACATGCGAGGAACTCATGTTGTTAGATAACAAGTATGTGCAAGTAGTTCAAGTTGGAAGGCACACAAGTCACACAAAGAGCCCTTAGATTTTAGGCTAGCATGAAGTTTAGGTACTACCCTCTTGAAGTTAGTTGGCTCAAAACCTGTCCTATGAATAGTAACCGGGTTCTAAGGAGCTCAATATCATTGGATTGTTTTCTATGTTCATTGTTTTGACTTAGCCACTTAACTGGCGACCAAAATATCCCAAGAAAACAACCCTCAATGAGTGTAGTATCGAGTATCTACCAACTTCGGATTGCACCAAAGTCGGTCATCTCACTACCCCTAAAAAGGCCAGGATGGTCAAGTAAGGTTCTAGGTCAGTTGATGCTTCACGACACCACGCGGCGGCCCCGTACTCTCCTTGACTTGACTCAAGGGTTACCGGTACTCACCAAAGTTCCACATCAACGTAGCAACTGCTTCAACCATGTCGGTATACCCCACACAGTTCCCTCACAGTTTGTTGCTACCTAAAGAAGGGTACCCCCAGATCCTGGTTAGGATCTATAAAACTCCGATGCAACCCACAATATTAAAGCATTCAAGGCATACAATTGAAAACATAAATGATCTAATCCTAAGGTACACCTCACTTATTAATTGTCCCCAGCAGAGTCGCCAGTTCTGTGATCGGTGGAAATAGAACTGACTGTTTTTAATGCTGGTTCGCGTATGTCGCGGTAAGCAAGAGTCGCCACCGTCTTTTATGTTCTCCAACAAGGAAAGGACAAAAGCACAGCAAAATTCCTTTTCGAGATGTTTCTCGGGTTCGGGAGGTAGATTATAGAAAGGGAAGGTGTTAGCACCCTTTCTATCCGTGGTTATCCACGGGCTCTTAGGTACTTGCTCACTTGTTTTCAAAATGTTTGCTTTTCTTGTGTTTGTGGGTTTTGAAAAAAGTTTGTTTGAAAACTTCTAGGTAACTCTTGTATCTGTCCTCAAGAGTGTATGAAGTATTTGTTTGAAAACTTTTGTTTGAAAGTGTAAGTGCGAAAAGTTGTTTTTGTTTTTGAAAGAGCAAGTACCCATGAGAAATCTACCTACTCTAAGGAATTAAGCTGTGTAAATGTCCTTTAGACAGTACTATCCCACTATTGAGAAGTAGGTAGCACCTTCGTTGGAGTTTGTCGGGTCAATTCGATTATAGGGACATGTGGTCACCAAAGCAATAGTAGGACGCCTTAGCGGTAACCCTAATGCCCTAGATCCTTTTTTATCCGAGGCAACCGTTTCGAGGCAACTTGGATCTTTAGACAGGAGGGCGACCTCTAAAACACCCTATACTCAATGACCACGTCGAGGCAACCAAGTGAGGCGTACCCTAGGAGTGGCATGTGCATGTGTGTCAGGTTTCAGTTTAAGATTATCTTTGCACATGTATCATGGTGAGCTACGAGTTGATTTTAATTTTCAGGCAAGTCTTGTCATGCATAGTTAACAGTTAATAATTGTGCGGAAAATAAATTGCGGAAAGTAAATCTACGCTATTACAAGGCGTCGGGTATTTACATCGCCAAAAACATAACCCTTGAAAAGTAAATTGCGAGAAATTAAAGAAAGCGGCAAAAGTCCTAATTACGCTATTACATTCTCGGAGCAGTTACATAAATATGATCAAAATAATAATAACGCGCGAAAGAAATTGAATCGGGAACGTCCTTAGGGTTTTGACCCTTTTCGAGAAAAGAATGGAATTTTGGTCCTTTTTTGCACTTAATTAATATTAAACCTAATTTACTAATTAATTAATTAATTACAAGAAAAAGTATTTTTTTTATGTTTTTTTATGTTTTAATGAAAATAAAATAAAAAGGATTAAAATTGTCAAAAGAAAAACCCTAATTCTAAGTTTATTTTATTTATTATGAAAAAGTCAAAATTAAACCTAATTAAACTAAATTAGTTATATTAGAATTTATTTATAAAATAATAATAATTTAAAAGTGAAATTAATAATAAGAAAAATATTTACATTTTTTTGTGTTTTCTGAATTAATTATAAAAAATTAATTTGTGAGTTAATTAAATAATAATAATTATAGTTATTAAAAATAAAATAAAAGAAAGGAAAAATAAAAAGAAATAATAAACCAGGGGGTGATGGGCTAACTTTGGGGTTTGTTCTGGAAATTTGGCCCATTAAGCTCTCCAGCCTGTTTGATCTTGGGGAATTGTCCACGCGCAGGGTTGACTGGGAGTATGGTACTCATCATCTTTTGGCCACTGGATCTGCTTTGCCAGCCACTTGGCACGCTGAACCGTGAGGTGCATGATGTTCATTATTTGGAAGCCTGTACATAATCATGTTATGAAAAATAGAAACAAGTTTTTGGGTGGACCTGGGAATCGAACCCAGGTCCCAATGATCATTTGCCAGCACGTCCTCCACTACACCAACTTGCACGCTTTGTTATTTAGATAATAGACAAATATTATATTAAGAAACAATTGCATATGCTGTAACCCAAATAAAAACGCGCGTGTTTTTGAATCGTCCAACCAGAATCCAACACGTCCTTCGTCTTCCTCGTTTGCCTGAAAAAACACAGTTAGATAGCGGGGGTTTTTAACCCCCACAAAACAGCATGAGGAAAAATAGCGAATAGCCCTACAGGCTATATAAATATTTCGCGAATATTGCATTAGCTTCGTCTGGTCCTGACAGTTTCAACCATAGGTCTCTTGAGGCCTAATTTTTTCCTGTGTTGTAAATCCCCAATTTGGACACTCAAGAACCCTAGAATGCTTCAATGGCAACTTACGATTCTGTACACTATAATCCAATTAACCAATACCATTAGCTTTGTATAGATTCAAGCAATGCAAAACAATGATTAGAACATATTAATTATGCATGCAATATGAGTTTCGATTATGGAAAAGGTATGCAAACCGTGCGACTGTTCTGGGTGGTTTCTTAGGCCTTAGCACTTGGTTTTGATTGCAATACGTTTCTGGGAGTTCTAGCAATGTATGAGAATCCACCAATTGCTTTGAATCGTGCTGGAACCTGGAAAACAGTTTTTGACTTTCTTGAGTTTTTTTCCAGTTTTGCCTTGGCCGTTTTAGCAATGCTTAGGTCGTGAATTAGGTTTAGCCTCCTTGTATATGTATAAGGCAATCATTCTAGGTCAAAATTTGGGCTTGTATCTTTGTGTATTGAAGTTTGGAGATTTGGTTGACCACCATTGAAAACCTTTCCAAATTTGAAGCAAATCTAAGATTTTATGCACAAAAAAGGCTTAGCACGAATTGGTTAGCTGGCACATGATATATAAAAGCTATTCAAATCACAAAGATGCTATTCCATTGATTTTTAGATTTTATTTGAATTATTATGGATTTAAAATGAATTAAATCAATAAAAATTAAATAAAATGGAAAAATAAATGTTTGATCCTGAAATTAATCATGGGACACGTGTGTGGCATGACAAGGCTGAATCAAGTGGAAGAAAGTGGACCCTTTTGTCAAAAATTGAAGTTTTAAGGATAGTTGACTTTTGCAAATTCATGAAAATTTCCCAACTTCTCCAATGCATATCTTGCTCAATTTTGATCATATGAACATGTTCTTGGACATTTTGGAAAGGTATTGAAGTACTCTAACCAATGCCTTTGGTACCATGTAATTTGGATTTACCAATCTCAAGTTATGGTCCTTGACTTAAAGTGCACTTTTTGTTGACTTTTGAAATTGACCTATAATGTAGAAATTGATAACTTCTTGTGAGAGCATTTCTTGGACTTGGAATGTGAAGATGGATTGTAGGAAATGTCATCCCCTTCAAAATGAGCATTGGATGGGATTTTTTTGATGAACCATAAAAAAGTTATGCCCTGGTCAAGATACAGTTGACTTTTTTGCTGTCCAAAAATAGTAACTTTTGCATCTTGAGGATCTTTGAGCTATCCTTGTGGAATCATGATCAAGACTTGATCAAATGATGATTGTGAGCTCAAAATAAGATGTTGACAAAAAATTCTGACTTTTGACTGTGAAATGACCATTTTGCCCTTGCAGTTGATTGTGGATCAAAGGGAGCTTTGACTGTGCAAATTGGCATTGTGAACCTTGAAACTTGGCATGTAGATGCTTGACAATGTATATAGGCACATGAGACTTGATTGAGCCATTGAAAATCCCAAATTCATTGAAGGAACCAAAACCCTAATTTTGACTGGCTTAGGAGAGGGTTTGACTGTGCAATCCTTGAGCAATTCTTGAACCAACTGAAGATGATTCTTGATAAATCTTGAAGAATATGGGAGGGCAAATTTTGGGGTACAACACATTGTCTGTTACATATTCAAAACAAAAAGTCTCATTACTGGGTAACAAAAGAAATTGGGATGAAGTCCTTTGCTGTCCAGTTGCTAGGTCCACCGTCAGTAGTAGGATAGATCCAACTGTCGAATTCAGACTCCTCCACATCGTCTTTAATGGAATTCACTCCCGAGTTGCCAATGAACACGGGAGGTCTTCCGATCCGTGCATTCCGAACAGCCTTTTGAGCTTCTGCAGTGAAACCCAAACCAAACTTGTTAGTCTTCTGTGTAAAATCAGGGAGTTGGCCCTAATTCGCACACCCACCTTTCTCGACAACAGCCCGGGCATCCTTAAAGGAAGCCATCTTTATAGGAGAATCTTCAACAACAGTCTCAGTTGATGCCAATGTCTGGGGAACCTCTTCAAAATGATGAAATGGGGTCTCAATGAACTCCCCATCCATCTCTACATATCAGAAAGAGTTGAGGTGGCTCACCATGTACTCTTCCTCTCCTTGTACTGTCACAATCTTACCTTTCACTGGGTACTTTGGCTCCTGGTGGAGCGTTGAGGTGATGGCCCCAGCTTTATGGATCCACGGGCGGCCCAGCAAACAAGAATAAGATGGCCGAATGTCCATCACATAAAATGTAGAGTTGAAAACCTGAAAACCAACCTTAATCGGGATATCAACTTCTCCGTGCACCATCCTTTTAGACCCATCAAAGGCCCCGACAACAATGTTGCTTGGTTTCAACTCCAACCCTTCACAGTCCAACCGGTCTAGAGCTTTCTTAGGCAAAACGTTCAATGAGGAACCAATATCCACTAATACATGAGCAAGAGTAGTGCCCCTGCATTCAATGGAGACATGCAGGGCATCGTTGTGATTCTTCCCTTTAGCAGTCAAGTCGGCGTCAGAGAAACCCAACCCATTATCAGCAGTCAGACTAGCCACGCAATCTTTAAACTGATCAGACGACCTCTCTTGTGGTACATGTGCAGTCTTCAGGAATGCAATCAGAGCCTTGGCATGGGCCTCTGCGCATAGCAACAGTGACAACATAGAAATCTTGGACGGGGTTTGTCCCAGCTGTTCAACTACATTGTAGTCACTCTTTTTGATGATTTTCAGAATCTCTTCCATCTCTTGCCTAGAAGCTTCAACAGTAATTGTCTTCGGTGCCTCCGTCTGGGCAGGCTCATCAGTGGTGATCCCTTTGCCTCGAGTGTCAGACGACTCAACGATAGGGGTAAGAATAGGAACTTGAGCAGGAATAGTAGCAGGTACACCGGCAGGTGTAATAACAACAGGTTTTCAGGCAGTTGGTGGAGAGATATCAGGGGAGAAAAGTCTTCCACTACGGGTGACTTTAGCAGGTCCAACAATATTGCTGACGTCAGTATCAACATCTAACTCTTGTTTAACCCCGTGAAAATAAACATCGGCCCCGTAATGCCAAGGGACAACTTTATCAGATGTATAAGGGATAGGCCCAGGAACAGTGATGATCAATGGTGCGATTCTTGGAACAGATGTAATTCTAACAGGCTTCCTCGGGGGAGCCTTGGAAGAATTGTCGAAAATGGTGATAATAGCAACTTCTTCAGTACGAACTAGAGGGACAACAGTCTTCTCAAACATAATCTCTTTACTATCCATCAGGTGTTGGACACCTGATTTCAAAAGATGGCAACCAGTTGGTAGGGTAGAATACATACGGCAACCTTCGTCACAGCCCGGAAATAAACCGGCTAGCAAAAGGTTCTTCTTCACAGTCATCAAAGGGGTAACAATGTCGTTCACAGAAACCACAAACGAGTCTTCATCTATAGCATTTACTCCATGCTTGGGCATAGGAGCAGTCACAACATTAGGTCTTTCGGGCGCCTCGAACTCAATCTCCTTAGCATCAATTAAGTCCTGCATTTTGTTCTTCAAAGGCCAACAATCATCTGTATTATGCCCCGGGCTATCAGAGTGAAAAGCACAGCGAGCATTAGGGTTGTACTTCGGTGATGTTGTATTTGGATTCTTCGGGGCTTCCCTTGGAATCACTAGATTGGTTTTCAATAACTGTGGCAGAATCTGAGATAAAGTCATGTTGAGTTGGGTGAATTGTCGTCGAGGTCTCTCGGCCTGTGACTGATTGTTGCGTTGAGGAGCACCAGCGGGTTTTAAAATAACAACCACATTAACATCTTGGCGGCGTTCAGGTCTATTCTGGCTTTTCGAACTGTAGACAGCACTGGACTCTTTCTTAAAAGGCTTTTTCTCGGTGCTTAATGAAGCACCCTTTTGTATCTTACCAGCCTTAATACTAGCCTCAATCCTTTCAACGGTCATAATCAGCTCTGTAAACCCAGACGAAGAGCTTCCAATCAGATGGTTGAAAAATGGACCAGACAGGGTCCCCAGAAACATATCCACAAGCTCCCGATCAGCCAAGGGTGGTTGCACTCTTCCGGCGAGGTCCCTCCACTTCTGAGCCTAATCTTTGAAACCTTCACCCATTCCCATAGACATACCCTGGAGTTAGGTACGCGTAGGAGCGAGGTCGGCATTGTATTGGTACTGCTTGTAGAAAGCAGCAGCCAAATCTTCCCAACTGTGGATACTGGCTCCGTCTAACTGGTAAAACCATTCAAGCTGAGTCCCCGAGAGACTGTCTTGAAAGAAGTGGATCCATAGGTTTTTATCAACGGTGTACGGCTGAATCTTCCTTACATATGACCGGAGGTGCAGCTTCGGGCAAGAAACTACGTCATACTTAGCAAAGGCTGGTGCCTTGAACTTGTGGGGAATCACCACCCCAAATGATAGACCCAAATCACCAAAGTCCAGACCAGGCACTTTCTGAACTTCCATCGCAATCAACCGGTCTTCCAGTTGTTTGTATCTATCCTCAGCCAGAGGATACTGGTCTTCGTCGAAGTCCGTCTCGTTGTCTAAGACCACAGGGCTAGGAGCCCTCCTTTCCTCTTGACTATCTTTCCCTCCAGATGAGGTGGTCAAATTAACTTCATCCCGTAGCCTATTTCCAAACCTGTGACCTGTGTTAAACAGGACTGTCCTCTTCTTCTTCTTCTTCTTCTTCTCTTTCAGAATCAGGGTCTTCAGATCTTGCTGACCCTTAGCTAGATTCATGAACAACTCTTGGAATTGGGCATTTTGAGCCTGTAGGGCCTTGATTGCTTGCTCAGTTGATGGTTTAGCAGACATGATGAGTGCTGAAATAAACAGCGAAGAAGATAAGAGACCTGTAATGGTACCTGTTATGAAGTGCATGGGATGAAATGCGTATGATATGATTTCAAAGACATCGAGAGATTCAAATTTGTAAACCAAAAAGGAAACACACTTTTATTAGGTAAAATTGAAATTCAAATTGTTCAACAAATGCCCTTAAGGCGTTACAAGAAAGGAAATACTGAAAAGTAAATAAAAACTGGAAAGGAAATAATCAAAGGACAATCAGTGCTCCCATGATCGCTTCTTGTCGGTACGGACATAGTCATTGAGAATCCGCTCGTTTTCCAGCTGCCTAGTCAACTTCTGGATCTTCTGCTCTTGCTTGTTAAACTTCTCTCGGTAAGCATCCCTCTCTTCTATCAGCTGCATCCAAGACCTTTTCAGTGCCCCAATGTCAGTAGGCATGTAAGGGTGGAGGATGGTAGGAAGAACCCCCTCTTCATTAGCAACTTCAACAATGATAGGCAGGACGGCTTCATATGGCATACCCAACTTTTGGGCACAAATACAGACCCATCTGAGATATGGCTCCATCAGAAGAGAAGTCTTTGGACCCAGCTCATGTGGATCAGATCTGTGAACTCTATCCCAAGCCCTTATGAATCTGCGGCGTTGCTCGTCGCTATCCCCTTAAAAATCAAAGATGATACTAGGCATTAGCAGCTCATGAGGTCCTTCTCTTCTGGCTCTCCCAAACTGACGTAAGGCCAAGCACGGGTTATAAGAAATTCCTCCATGGGTTCCTATCAGTGGAACATTGGGGTATTCCTCACATCGATCAATAATAGCTACCTCATCCATACCCTTGATAGTACATATGATGTCATTATGAGAGAGAGACATAACCCTATAAGCCCAGCCCATGCCTTCTTTGTTCTTCAGCATTGATTTCGGGAGGTGCGAAATAAACCACCTCGCCAATAATGGAGCACAGCACATCAGGGTTCCCCGCTTTCGGGAAGTACGGGCATAAAGCTGATGAAGAATGTCACCCAAGAGAGTGGGTACAGGATTACGAGAGATGAAGATTTTCACCGCATTCACATCAATAAAGGAGTCAGAGTTCGGAAAAAATATCAAGCCATATATCAGAAGAGCCAGAATATCTTCGAATGCCTTGAAGTCTAGACTATCCCAGAAATGATTAGCCTTACCAACAAAGAACTTAGTCAGGAAGCCCTTTGCTCCACTTCTAGTCTCCCAATTAGCCATTACCTCATCCTTGGTCATATGAAGTGCTGAAGCAATCTCTTCTGGCCTAAGGATCTTCTCCCAACCAATAAACGGGATCTGCTCCAAAATAGAGATACCGAGCAGATCATAGAATTCTTCCAAGGTAGGGACCAACTGGTAATCCTGAAAAGTAAAGCAATGGTACATTGGATCATAGAACTGGACTAGGACACTCATCATCTGCTCGTCCAATTTGGAGGTGACCAAACTAAGAAGATGCCCATGTCTTCTGATAAAGGAGGTAGTATCTGTCATCTTTGCAACCAAATCTTTAAGTAGAGCGGGAACCTGGACAAAGTTGATCCTGATGGTGTTTCTACGCATGGGTGCCATGACCTACAAAACAGAACAAAGATGAATCCCTCTGTCGTTGAAATAGGTTAGTCCAATGCAAGATGCATGCAATGTCATGATGTCATGATGTCATGATAGAAAACACACCACAAGTATCCACAAATAGAAAACATGGTAAAGGCACACAAGTCACACAGAGAGCCCTTAGATTTCAGGCTGGCAAGGAGCTTAGGTACTACCCTCTTTCAGTTCAGTTGGTTCAAACCTGTCCTAAAAATAGTAACCGGGTTCTAGAGGATCTCAATATCACTGACTACCCTCAATCGGTCATAATTCCAATTTAGCAACCTTTTCTTGCGGCCAGAATCATCGCGAGAGTTTAGTCTCAATGAGTGTAGCATACTGCTACTGTTCTATGGCCAAGTTGGTCAATTTAAAGGTTCTAAGGTCAGTTGGTGCTTAATGACCCCTTAAATAACCCATATTCTCCTCGTTCCAACACAAGGGATATCGGTACAATCTAAAGTGCCACACCAACGTAGCTACTGCTTCAACCGTATCAGTCTACGCCGTACAGTTCCCTCATAGTTTATTGCTACTTACCTAAAGGGTACCCCCAGATCCAGGTTAGGATCTATAGAAACTCCAATACAAGCCCACAAATATAAAGCATACAAGTCAAGCAATTGAAAACATTATGAATTATTCCTAAGGTACACCCCACTTATAAGCGTCCCCAGCAGAGTCTCCAGTTCTGTGATACGGTGGGAGAGAACTGACTGTTTTTGGAATGCTGGTTCGCGTTTTGCGTTTGTTTTCGCAAAATGTCGCGGTAAGCAAGAGTCTCCACCGTCTTTTATTTTATCCAACAAGGAAAGGAAAAAAGCACAGAAAAATTCTTTTTTCGAGATGTTTCTCGGGTCCGGGGGGTAGATTATAGAAAGGGAAGGTGTTAGCACCCTTTCTATCCGTGGTTATCCACGGGCTCTTAGGTACTTGCTCAAAGTGTTTTTAAAAAATTTGCTTTCTTTGTGTTTGTGGGTTTGAAAGAAGTTTTTGTTTGAAAGGTGTAAGTGCGAAAAGTTTTGTTTTGTTTTGAGAGAGCAAGTACTTAAGAACCATCTACCTACTCGAAAAAGGAATCAATCTGTACTAATTTCCTTTAGACAATGCTATCCTACTATTGATGAGTAGGTAGCATCGTCGTTGGAGTTTTAAGGGTCAATTCGATTAAGGGACGTGTGGTCACTAAAGCAATGTTAGGACGCCTTAGCGGTAACCCTAATGTCTTAGATCATTTTTCCGAGGAAACCGTTTCGAGGCAACTATGATCTTTGGACAAGAGGACGACCTCTAAAACTTCCTATACTCAATGACCACGTTCGAAGGCAACCAAGTGAGGTGTACCCTAAGAGTGCGCATGTGCGAGTGTGTTGTTTTCAGTTAATTTTGTCTTTGTACGTGTCAATGGTTATCTATGTTGATTTTAAGTTAAACATTCGATCTTGTCATGCATTCCCTATTATCAAACATCTAACAGTTTATAAGTTGCGGAAATTAAATTGCGGAAATTAAAACTAACTATTACAAGGCGTCAGGTATTTACATCTCCAAAAACAACCCTTGAAATTAAAATGCGGAAAGTAAATAAAGCGATAAAAATAGTAAAGGTCCTATTAAGCTATTACATTCCAGGAAACAGATACAATAATATGATAAAAATGGAACGCGTGCGGGAAATTAAATCGTGCGAGTTCTAGGATTTTGACCCTTTGTTATTCAAGAAAAGATTTTTTTGGTTATTTTTGAATTAAAAAGAAATTAAATTAGGTTAAGCATTAAATTAATAAATAAATAAATAAATTAATGAAAATAAGTATTTTTTTGGATTTTTTTATATTTAAAGAAATAAAAATAAATTAATCAAAGTTAATAAAAAACCTAATTGTCTAAGTTAATTTTAATTATTTGCAAAATATATTAAAGTTATTTCCTAATTAAACTAAATTAATTAAATTAATATTTATTAACAAAAATAAAATGCTGGAAATTAGTTTTAATAAAGAAAATATTTTTTTGGTTTTTTATTTTATTAAGAAAAAAAAAGTTTGATTGGTTAGTTAAATTATGAAAAATAATTAAACAAAATAAATAAATAAAATAGAAAATAGAGAGAGTTAGAGGTTTGGGCTTGATTAGGGGGTGAGAATTGTAATTTCCAAGGCCCATTTGTGTTGGCCTGTGTTGACTTTCATGATTCAATGTGCGCCCATTGACTCAACCCCATGGTGGACATTCAACCTGAATCACCAGATCTGGCCTTGGGCCATCTGGTGCTTTGATATTTGATGGTGTATGGTATGCCCTTAACCTGAATCTGCACTGGATCACATAAATGGAAAAAATAACAAGGCACATGGGGACCTGGGATTCGAACCCAGGTCCTGTTGGATTTTGAACTAACGCCTTTGCCACTCAACCATCACGCTTCTATTGTTATCATATTGGAAACTAAAAATAATAAGACAAACAAGTTAATGGATCAGAAAATATAAAAAAAATAAAGCGCGAATTATGAATCAACCAATGGGGGAGGGCCACACTTCATCTTCTTTGTTCAACCCTGGATATTTACCTGCGGATTTATATCCGCAGCTAAATTCGCAGGACATTCCAAAAATTGATTCTAAGCCATGAAAATTCCTTCCAAGACCATGGTTATGTTCGTCTAGGCTTCCTGAACAAACCTATACCATTCTTGGACCTTGATTTTGCCTGCAAAAGAAATACCCAAAAAACACAAACCACGAACCCTAGGTTCGGCTATGGTGCTACAGGCCAGATAAATGCAATCAAATAATGCAGAAAACTTGCAAATTGGATGATAATCATGAATATGCAAAGATTTTACAAGAAAAATGCAAGAATAAGGATCTACGATTTCAAACGAAAAGCATTTTTCTGAGACACTTACAAGGCTTTTGTGCGTGTATGGAGGTTGGTTTTGAGTTGGCTTCGCTTCAGTGGACGTCCAGCAATGGATTAGTGTTTAGATTTGCCCCTGAATTTGCCTCTATGCACGATTTCAGTTTCACACTTTTTGGTCAATTTTCAAGTTTTGTTCTTGAGGTTCTTGCAGTCTCTCCCCTTTGAATTTGTGTGCTTTGGCTTGTATAAGTAATGAGCAATGCATTAGGTCAACAAATGTGGGCTGAATCCTTGTACATCAATGCTTGGAGATTTGATTTGATTCACCATTGATAACTTTCCAATTTTGCCAAAGATCCAATCTTTTTTCACATGGAATGTATGATACGAATTTGATTCACTTGATGATGATGATTCAATCCTGAAATAGCCAAAAAGAGATCAAATAATCAATGTTTGGATTTTATTTGATTTAAAATGAAATAATTCATTTAAAAATCAAATTAAATAATAAAATTGATAAATGGTCACAAGGCTGAGGCTAGGACACGTGTGTAGTGTGACAAGATCAAATCAAGTGGAAAGGAATGGACCCATTTGACAAAATTTGAAGTTTTGGGGATAGTTGACTTTTGGCAATTTTGCAAAAATGCCCAACTTCACCAATGCATAACTTCTTCAATTTTGAACTTTTGGAGGTGTTCTTGTACTTTTAGAAAGCTTGAGATGTCGTCTAATCAACCCTTTTGGTCTCATCACATTTTGATATTCCATGCTCAAGTTATAAGCTTTGGAAAAAAAAGTGTTTTTGTTGACTTTCAAAAATGACCTATAATGTCCAAATTTGTAACTTCTTGTGAGTGAATTTCTTGATCTTGGGGTATGAAGATGGATTGTATGAAATTGCATCCTCTTCAAAATGAGCATTGGATGGGTCATTTCTCATAATGTATGAGAAAGTTATGCTTGGTCAAAGTTGAGTTGACTTTTCCTACAAAACCCTAATTTAACAACTTTTGAGTTTTGATGAATTTTGAGCAATCCTTGATGAATCATGATCAACCCTTGATCAAATGATGAAATATACTTCAAAATTAGAATGTTGACAAAAAATCTTGAAGTTTGACTATTTGTAGGTCACAGTTGACTTTTGCCCTAGCACAGTCGATTTTTGGACCTTTTGAGCAATTGACTGGGCAAACTTCCTCTGCAAGGCTTGAAATTTGACATGGATGAACTTGAGAACATATTAGGACAATGGGGAGAACTTGAGTTAATTTGGATGCAAGGACCTTGATGCAACACAAAACCCTAATTTGAGGTTGACTGCCTTAGGAGATAGTTTGACTGTCCAACTCTTGAGCAATCTTGAGCCACTTGGAGATTTTTCTTGCCATGTTTGGAGAAATATGAGAGGGCAAATTTTGGGGTGCAACAGGGAGTATGGCATCCTTCAGGGGATATGATCACAATGCCTATGTCGTTGCCGAGTGCGTTGGAAGCTCCGTCAAAAACCAAGGTCCATCGGGATCCTTGTTCAGGTCCATCATATGGTTTGAGTTTTTCACAATTGTTTACCAACATGATGTCTTCGTCCGGAAATTCTAAATTCATGGATTGATAGTCATACATAGCCTAATAAGCAAGGTGATCGGCTAACACACTTCCCTTTATTTCTTTCTGGGTAGTGTATTGAATGTCGTATTCAGTCAGGACCATCTGCCATCTTGTTATTCTTCCAGAGAGGGAGGGATTCTCGAATATGTATTTAATTGGATCCATCTTGGATATCAATAAGGTAGTATGTGTCAACATATACTATCTTAGCCGGCGAGCAGCCCATGCAAGAGCGCAATAAGTTTTCTCGAGCAGTGAATATCTGGTTTCACAGTCGGTAAACTTTTTGCTCAGGTAGTATATTACATGCTCTTTTCGGCCAGACTCGACATGCTGCCCCAGCACACACCCCATTGAATTTTCCAAGACCGTTAAATATATGATCAAAGGTCTTCCCTCGACTGGCAGCATCAAAATGGGAGGCTCTTGAAGGTACTCTTTGATCCTGTCGAAGGCAGCCTGGCAATCGTCGTTCCATTCCACCACTTGATCTTTCTTTAGTAATTTGAAGATTGGTTCACAAGTAGCGGTTAGATGGGAAATGAACAGGGTGATGTAGTTTAGCTGTCCTAAGAACCCTCTAACTTCCTTCTCAGTGCGAGGAGCAGGCATTTCTTATATTGCTTTTACCTTTGCAGGGTCCACTTTGATACCTTTTCTGCTGATAACGAAGCCTAAGAGTTTACCGGACCTCACTCCAAAAGTGCATTTATTCGGATTCAACCTTAGTTTGTATATCTTCAGTCTTTCAAATAGTTTCTGCAGATGGTCCAGGTGTTCCTCTTCAGTTTAAGATCTGGATATCATGTCATCCACGTAGACTTCTATCTCGTGATGGATCATGTCGTGAAACAAAGCTACCATGGCACGCTGATAGGTTACCCCAACGTTCTTTAACCCGAATGGCATAACTTTGTAACAAAACATACCCCACTGTGCGAAAAAGGTCGTTTTTTCCATGTCCTCAGGTGCCATTTTGATCTGGTTGTATCCAGAGAAACCGTCCATCAAGGAAAATACTTTATGCTCTGCGGTGTTGTCAACCAGAATATCGATGTAGGGAAGCGGGAAGTCATCCTCGGGATTGGCCCTATTCAAGTCTCTGTAGTCCACACACATACGTACCTTACCGTCCTTTTTAGGCACTGGAACAACATTGGAGACCCATTGTGGATAGGAGGTGACAGCTAAGAATCCGGTGTTGAACTGCTTCATGACTTCAGTCTTGATTTTCTCTGACATTTCCGGTCGCATGCGACGGACCTTCTGTTTTACCGGAGGGAAGTCTTCTTTTGTCGAAAGACAATGGACCATGATGTCAGTGTTGAGTCCTGGCATGTCTTCGTATGACCAGGAAAAGACCTCAACATAGTCATATAGTAAGTGAGTTAAGCGCTTCTTGACACTAGGCTCTAGGTTGGCACCCTGTGATCGGTGGAAATAGAACTGACTATTTAAAGCTGGATCACGAAATGTCGCGGAAGCAAGAGTCGCCACCGTCTTTTATGTTCTCCAACATGGAAAGGACAAAAGCACAGCAAAATTCCTTATTGAGAATGTTTCTCGGTTCGGGAGGTAGATTTATAGAAAGGGAAGGTGTTAGCACCCTTTCTATCTGTGGTTATCCACGGGCTCTTAGGTACTTGCTCTTATGTTTTCAAAATGTTTGTTTGCTTTTCAAATGTGAGTGGGTTTTAAAAAAGTTTCGTTTGAAAACTTCAATTCGACTCTTGTATCAGTTCTCAAGAGTGTTGTGAAGTATTTGTTTTGAAATCTTTTTGAAAGTGTCAGTGTGAAAAGTATTTTTATTTTTTTGAAGAGAGCAAGTACCCATGAGTCATCTACCTACCCTAAGGAATTAGGCTGTGTAAAAGTCCTTAAGGTAGTTCCATCCCACCATTGAGAGGTAGGTAGCACCACCGTTTGAGGTGTTCGGGTCAATTCGGGTTTAGGGACAGTGTGGTCACCGAAGAAATAGTAGGACACCTTAGAAGTAACCGTAATGTCCTAGATCCTTTTCAATCCGAGGCAACTGTTTCGAGGCAACCGAATCTTTAGACATAAGAGCGACCGCTAAAACGTCCTTTACTTGACGACCACGTTTCGAAGGCAACGAGTGAGGCGTACCCTAGAAGTGGTGTGTGTATTGTGTGTTGTTTTCATGTTATATTTGTCTTTGATCATGCAATGGTGAGCTACGCGTTGTTTTTAGTTACCATTCATTCTTTCATGCAAGTTAGCAGTTAGGAGTGCGGAAAATTAAATACAGAAAGGTAAAAGCTACGCTATTACAAGGCGCGGGTCTATACATCGCCAAAATACAAAGACCCGTTTTTGATAAAGATGCAGAAAGTAAAAAAACAATAAACCTAATTACTATTACATCTCGGAAACAGTTACATAATAATCAAAAGAAATAAGAGCATGCGCGAAAAGAAAATTAAACTGGACGTTCGAGGGCTTTGGACCCTTTGCTTGAAATTAAATTAACCTAATTATTTAATTAAAGAAAAGAAAGTGTTTTTTATGTTTTTTTGTATTTTTATTATGGAAATAAAGAAAAGAATTTGAAAGTTAGTAAACAACCCTAATTCTAGATTATTTTAATTATTAATGAAAATATTAAAGTTATCCTAATTTAAGCTAATTAATTAATTTACATGTTAAAAAAATAATAGTAATTAATAATGATGATTAATGATAATAATATTGGTAAAAAAAGAATCAAAACCTAATTCTATAGAATTTTATTTATTAAGAAAAAAGATTGAATTTTAAACCTAAATTAACCTAGATTAGTTATTAGAGGTTATTTACAAAAATAAATTAGTGAGAAAATTAATAAATAATTAAATATATTTTGTATTTTGATTTTCTGTTTTTATTATGGAAAAAAATATTTTATGGTGAATTAAGAGAAATAATTAAAACAATTAAAAGAATTAGAAAAGAAAAGAAAATTAAATTAAATATGCAAAGCAAACCAAGGGGGGTGTCAGGCCCAAAGTGGAGGTAAACTGAAGCAATTCTGGCCCAAGAGTCACAAAGCCTTTGTTTGACTTTCCCAATCATGTGTATGCTGTTTGACTGGGCGTATGATAGACTTCATTCTGTGGCCACTGGATTGATCTCCTGCCCACTTGGCAGGCTTAAGCGTGAGCATGTATGGTGGGCCTTTGAACGAACGCTGCACTAGAATATGTTAAAACAAAAATTATGAATTATGTGGGGGGACCTGGGAATCGAACCCAGGTCCCTATGCTTGCAAGACACGTCCTCCACCATCTGAGCTACCAAGCGCGTTTGTTATATGAATGGACAACAAATATAATATAAAAAAAAGCCAATTATGCTGAAACATTAAAAACACGCTAAGATTTGAATGCCCCAGTCACATAATGCCACGCGTGCTTTCTTCTTCGTTTTCACCTGCAACATGAATAAGATAGCGGGGGTTTTAAACCCCCACAAACTGAAACTGTGAAAAATAGCGAATAGAAGAGGAATCAATATAAAAAGGGCGCGATAGGTTGGTTGAATTCGTCTGGCCTTGACGAATTCAACCATAGTCATGACGTGATCCAATTTTTCCTTATGCCTAAAGCCCTAATTTGAAGCTTCAGAAACCCTAGGTTTCGTCCATGGTGAATTTCGATTCAGGCAGCTTTAGCACAATTAAGCTATCTCAAAAGCTTCAGGAAGGTGTCAGCAACATAAATCAATAATCAAAACACAACAATGATGCATAGAAATTAGAATTCGATTATGGAAATATTTGTGAAAACCGTGACTCTGTTCTACCGTTTCCTTGGGTATGAGAGCTTGTTCTTGATGGTAATAACTTCCTGGGGACTCAGGTGATATGTTTAAATCACTCTCAAGCCTTGAATCCACCTGCAAATAAGATTTCAGTTTCACAAATTTCTTGAAATTTTTGCAAAGTGATTATGTCGTTCCAGCAGCTTTTTCGTGTGTCCAGCTTTAGGGTTAGCTTATGCCTTTGTATGTGAACGAATTTAGGTCAAAACCTTGGCCCAAAAGTCCATGAATTAATGTTTGCAATCTTTGATTTTTAATCATGAAATTTTCAATCTTTTTCAATGAAAACCTTGCCAAATATGGATGATTTTCCTTGTTTGATTGAGAAACGACCTTGCCAGCTTGCCCTGATCAGATTTGCTCCACCAAAAGATCCAAAACATATCTTTTTTTAATTTTCCTATAATTAAAACCAATTAGATGAATTAATAATAATAAAAATTCAATTAATTAATTAAAAATAAGAAAATAAGTTATTTTGAGCTCAATGGGTCGTGCATAGGCTTTGGGTAATGATTCAAGAAAGAATTTGAGGCCCATTAGCAAAATTGAAGTGTTTTAGGCAAAGTTGACTTTTGAAAGTTCCCAAAAATTTCCCAACTTCTCCAATGCATATCTTGCTCAATTTGAAGCTATGACCATGTTCTTGTACATTTTGGAAAGGTCTTGAAGTCCTCTAACCAATGCCTTTGGTCCCATGTCATTCTGATTTACCAATCTCAAGTTATGGTCTTTGACTTAAAGTGCCCTTTTGTTGACTTTTGAAAATGACCTATAATGTTGAAATTGATAATTTTTTGTGAGAGCATTTCTTGGATTTGGAATGTGAAGATGAGTTGTAGGAAATGTCATCCCCTTAAAAATGAGCATTGGATGGGATTTTTCTGATGAACCATGAAAAAGTTATGCCTTGGTCAAGTTACAATTGACTTTTCAGCTGTCCAAAAATAGAAACTTTTGCATCTTGAGACTTTTTGAGCCATGCTTGTGGAATCATGATCAAGAATTTATCAAATGATGATTGTGGCTTCAAAATAAGATGTTGAACAAAAATTTTGACTTTTGACTGCCAAATGACCATTTTGCCCCTGCCGCTGACTGTGAAGCAATTAGGGTTTTTGATTGTGCAACTTGATGCTGTGAACTATGACACTTGACATGTGGATGCTTGGCAATGTATATTGGCATATGGGACTTGATTGGACCCTTGAAAACCTCAACTTCCTTGCAAGAGCACAAACCCTAATTTTGACTGTGTTAGGAGGGTGTTTGGACTGTGCAATTCTTAATCCATTTTAAGCTTGATCTTGCCAAATCTTGAAGAATATGGGAGGGCAAATTTTGGGGTACAACAGTTGCCCCTGTTCAATCTTCTTAGACCTGAGGATGTAGATTGGCTTGCGTGCCTTTCGTAATCCGAAGGTGGAAGATGATTGAACACTAAAGTGCCCAGAAATTTGCGCTCACATAGCAGTGTGATGACGAGAATGGGCTTACAGATGCCATTTGGAGAGAAGGTGAATAGGAGGATGGGCTTATAGATGCCATCTAGAAGTGTCGACCGCGTAAGAGATTCCTTAGCGAGAACTTGCGTACATGAAAAAAGAAAGATACTTACCTGGCCTGTTACAGGGGTTGATCCTCAAATTCTTTATGTAGATGTGCCCTGGCGGGATACAGGAATCGAATCTACGAAACTATTGCTCACAGACGTGCCCTGGCTAGATACAGGAATCAAATCTGGAACTTCAAAAGGTTGCTTACAGACATTCCCTGGCTAGATACAGGTATCGAATCTTCAAACTCTTCAGACATGCCCTGGCTAGATACAGGAATCGAATCTGGAATTAGTCGTCTACAGATTTGCCCTGGCTAGATACAGGTATCAAATCTTCAAACAATCGCTCACAGACGTGCCCTGGCTAGATACAGGAATCGAATCTGGAACTTCAAAAGGTTTTTGTTGATAATGATGTGATGAATGAATCAGGGACGATTACTACCTCAACGGGACAATGAGAGAACCTTGGACGATTACTACCTCAACGGGACGATGAGAGAACCTTGGACGATTACTACCTCAACGGGACGATGAGAGAACCTTGGACGATTACTACCTCAACGGGACGATGAGAGAACCTTGGACGATTACTACCTCAACGGGACGATGAGAGAACCTTGGACGATTACTACCTCAACGGGACGATGAGAGAACCTTGGACGATTACTACCTCAACGGGACGATGAGAGAACCTTGGACGATTACTACCTCAATGGGACAATGAGAGAACCTCAGACGATTACTACCTCAACGAGACAATGAGAGAACCTTGGACGATTACTACCTCAACGGGACGATGAGAGAACCTTGGACGATTACTACCTCAACGGGACAATGAGATAACCTTGGACGATTACTACCTCAACGGGGCGATGAGAGAACCTTGGACGATTACTACCTCAACGGGACGATGAGAGAACCTTTGACGATTACTACCTCAACGGGACGAAGAGAGACCCTTGGACGATTACTATCTCAGCAGAATGATGAGAGAAGCTTAGGCGACTTCAACCTCAGCAGAATGATGAGAGAATCTTAGGCGACTTCAACCTCAGCAGAATGATGAGAGAATCTTAGGCGACTTCAACCTCAGCAGAATGATGAGAGAATCTTAGGCGACTTCAACCTCAGCAGAATGATGAAGGAATCTTGGACGTCTTCTACCTCAAAAAGTAAAGACTTTTATCTGTTGATCGTTCTTTCCTGAAAAAGTAACGAGTTAGTTGTATGCAATGTCATAATGTATGACATGCATGATGTCATGACGTTCTCAAAAATAAATGAGATTGGGGTGATATGATGCGTGTATGCATGTATCATGATGTATGACAATGTGATGTTTATGAATGTATTTTCGTCTGGGAAAAGGAATCCTTGACGAATGCCGGGAAGTTCGTTGAATCCTGGGCTGATGTTTAAGAGAGTTCTTCGTTTCCGCTGGGGATGATGATTGCAAGAATAAACCGGTAGGAGAAGATGACTCCGTTGGGGAATAAACTTGTTGGAGAGATTACTCTGCGGGGAATCTACTCTGTAGGAAGAGATACTTCGCTGAGGTTTTGATGATAACTCCGCTGGGGATTCTGTTGATAAGTTCTGTTGGAAGATCTGATGAACTTCGCTGGGGATAGGAAGAACTTCGCCGAGGACGGTCTTTCCGTTAATTAGCTGAGGATAAACCAGTTATAAGCTTTGGTTGGGAAAGACCTCTGAACAAAGCCGGGGAGATGCTTTTACGCTCTGAGGGGGATAAGCTTCCGAGATTTACTGGGGATAGGCTTCCAGAATCTACTTGGGAGGACGATTCAACTCTCCTGGGGAAACTTTTTGGACTGCACTGGGGAAATGGCTCCATTGGGGTGTCTGTATTCTGCCGGGGGACAATCTTATATTAAGACTGTCGGGGATGCTTGCTGAGGAATATATATACTCCGCTGGGGAATGTTGAGATCTTCTGGGGATAAGCAACTTCCTTAAGGCTGACAGTAGGCTAACTCTGCTTGGGGAGAGTGTTGTTGATTTGCTAGGGATACTGTGCCTTTTCAGGGCTAATGGGAGACCAAACCTGCTCGGGGAGAATTGTTGAGTCTTATCCTTACTCTGCGGGGAGTGGAGGTATCTTGGGTACGTTCTTCAGCTGAAACTACCTTATACCTGGAGGACAGAGCAACTAGATCGCTTAGACAATTCTTATTGCCCCAGTTTCTGCGGGAGAAGGTACCTGTGGAGGTCTTGATAACTGTCGACTTGACAAATCTTCTTCTGGCAGGCAAGTGACGAGATGCCGGGACATAGTCGTACATTGTGATCCCTAACTTTTGCCTGGACCGCCCTTTCGGGTTTTCAGTCCACCGGGATAACCCTTTTTTTGCCCAAGCCGCCTTTTCAGGTTTTCGACTTGTCGGGTGTACAGATTTTTTTCATTTCATCCCTTACTTTTTCCCGAACCCTTTTGGTTCGCCGGGAAGCCCTTATTTTTGCCTAGGTGTGTCAACCTAGCGGGTCTTTGATTAGGCGTAGTATTTTTTCCGACTATGTCCGCGTTCTCAGAGAGCAGGGAGTTGTCACTGTTAGTAGTGCTGTGTCGCTGTACCACTAGAAGATGTCTGATCAGGCAAGATTCGTTGTCGGAATGCCCCAGGTGATCCAGATGGAGATTTGCCCCAAGCTGGTTGGCCTTTTTGAGAGATTCTCCGAATCTTGACTGGACTGCCCCAGATGATGGACACTGATCATGCCATGCCCCTTGATTGGAAGTGTTTCTTCCACTGGAGGTGACTCTTTTGTTGAGAAGACTTTTTTTCATAAGATATTCGTCGTGCGAATTTCTCTGCTGTTCAAATAACTAGTCATATGTAAACAATGTTATTTTAAGAATGCAAAAGCTTATGTCTGTCTTGAAGTTTTTGAAAATGCATTTTTCATAAAAGCAAGTGAATTTTGTAAACTGCGATGTCAACTCGTTATTTCACAGTAAGCCTTAAGGAGTCAGGATACCTTTGTCACAGTATGCTTTAGAACTAACCCATGCTTCAGCTAGGACTTTTAAGGGTTGTAGCGTGGCCTGGTTCGCGGTTCAAGAAACAAAGGATAAAGGCTCAAATTTATTTGTACCCACCCGTTCTTCGTGATGTTCTTCGATCCTAAACTCAGCTAATCGTGCATTAGACCTTGTTTGAGTCTTTGTCCTGATATTATGGTGATGGTTCGGATATTGACAGTTTATTTTGAATAGGCAGTCATTCCTTTTTTTGTTGAGGGTTTGTAGGACCTCTTTTCTTTTGATTTTATTATCCCTGTTTTTTGCCTGAACTGTTTCTTTTGTGATCACAGTCAGCGGGATGCCCCAGTTTTGTAAGTCTCCTTCATAGGTTTTGACTTAATGGGATTTTATTTTGAGATGTAATGACTGCCTGTCTTGATGATTATTCGGAACCATCACTGTCTTTTGCTTTGTAAGGACTTTTTTAATGTCATTTGCTGTGCACTTGGATCAACTGAGAGAACTACCCTGCCCCAGGTTATAATTAAGGGTTTTAATTTTTGTGTGAAAAGAAAAACTCCTACTTCTTTGGCTCGAAGGGGTTGACGAGGGATTATCATCCTTATAACTCCAGTGTTTAGGATTTGAAACAATGCCTGTACCTCCTCAGCGGGGTCTGTTCAAAAGCATACTGTAGATCATGGTATCATTTTCGTCATCCTCCCTCAAGAGGCTTAGAATTATTAATTGAGAGTTGAGCATCAAGAAAAATAAAAGCAATTTTAAGCATAGTAAACACAATTACTTCAAAACAGACACGTGTAATGCATTAATGAAATAATAAAGTTTGACATGATAATTGTTCGAACAATCAAAGAAAAATACAACTTGAACATGCGAATGAACAAAAGACATTCTCGATGATTTGGTGTAGGATCAGTGTTCAAACTTGACCTCCTTGGCGTCAATCAGGTCTTGGATCTTGTTCTTCAAGGTCCAACAGTCGTCGGTGTCATGTCCAGGACTGTTAGAATGGTAGGCGCATCTCACACCCGGGTTGTACTTGGAAGAGGAAGTATCAGGATTTTGAGGAGGATCCTTTAGTGTGATCAGTTTCGCCTTCATCAATTGTTGTAATGCCTGAGAAAAAGGCATGTTGATGTCAGTATACTTCCTATCTTGATACTTTATCCTACGCCTATTGCTCTTTCTTTGTTGAACGGGCGTGGGATCAGAGATCTGGATTGCCCCTACATCATGACGACCCTTTTTACCATATATAGCATTGGACTCCTTTTTCCCATGGTAAGGCTTTCTATCAGAAGGTGAGGCTGCTTGAATCTTTCCAGCCTTGATACCAGCTTTAACTCTTTCCCCAGTCAAGATAAGATCTATAAATCCAGCAGACGAATTCCCAATCAGATGGTTGTAGAAGGGACCAGACAGGGTCCCCAAGAACATATCAACGAGCTCACGGTCCGTCAAAGGTGGCTGTACCCTTCCAGCCAGGTCTCTCCACTTTTGCGCATACTCCTTAAAACCTTCTCCCGATCCTAGCGACATACCCTGGAGTTAGGTACGTGTAGGAGCGAGGTCGGCATTGTACTGATACTGCTTGTAGAACGCAGTAGCTAAATCCTCCCAGTTACGAATGCTGGCTCCATCTAGTTGATAGAACCATTCGAGTTGATTCCCTGAAAGACTTTCCTGGAAGAAATGGATCCATAAGTTCTTGTCCACAGTATACGGTTGAATCTTCCGCACATAAGATCTGAGATGCAGCTTGGGACAGGATGCCCCGTCGTACTTCGCAAAAGAAGGTGCTTTAAACTTGTGTGGGATCACCACCCCAGAAGATAAACCCAGATCTCCGAAATCCAACCCAGGCACTTGTTGAATCTCCATGGCACTCAGACGGTCCTCTAGTTGCTTGTACTTATCCTCAGCCGGAGGGTACTGCTCATCATTAAAATTTGTCTCGTTGTCGGAGACCACGGGACTAGGAACCCTTTCCTCTTGTGGACTGTCCTTCCCAACAGATGGGGTAGTCAGCTCAGCTTCATTTTGTGATCCATTCCCAGATTTACGCCTAGGGTTGAACATCACAGTCCTCTTCTTTTTCTTCTTCATAAGCAGAGTCTTCAATTCCTGTTGACCCTGGGCTAGGTTCATAACCAACTCCTGGAATTGGGCATTCTGGGCCTGGAGGGCCTTGATAGCTTGTTCATTGGATGATTCAGGATTCATGATGACTGCTGAAATAAACAGCGAAGAAGATTAAGCAACCTGTAGGAAAGAGTACCTGTAATGCAATGATATGTATGTATGCAATGTTTTCAAGGATCTCGCGGGGTAAACAAGAAAATTGTTAGAATTTGAATTTGGTAACTTGAGTGAAGGAACTTCATGTTGTGGAGAGTCCTTCTTCAAGAGTCAAGGCTCACCATATCGAGTGGGTCATAGCCCCTGACTCAAGTCATCATGTTTTGAACTTCAACAACCTTGGCTAGAGGAAAATAAATCCCCTTTGCCCCTTGCGAGATATTTGGCTTATTATGACCTGCATCACAAGCCCTTGAGATCCTTGAAATGGGTTAGTGCTTATGCAGGATGTATGCAATGGTATGATGTTATGCTATGCATGGAATGATGTAAGTAAACCCTGTTACGAGCCCAGATTAAGGACTGTAAACAAACCCTGCAAGAAACTCATGGGTCAGATAACAAGCATGCAAGTAGTCAAGTTTTAAGGCACACAAGTCACACAGAGAGCCCTTAGAGTTTAGGCCAGCATGAAGTTCAGGTACTACCCTCTTTCAGTTTGTTGGTTAAAACCTATCCTATCAAAAGTAACCGGGTTCTAGAGGATCCCAATATCACTGACTACCCTCAATCGGTCATAACTCCAGCATCGCAATCTTTTCTTGTGGCCAGAACCATCGCGAGAGTTTAGCCTCAATGGGTGTAGCATACTGCTACTGTTCTATGGCCAAGTTGGGTCAATTAGGGTTCTAAGGTCGGTTGGTGCTTAATGACTCCTCAGAAGACCCATATTCTCCTCGTTGCGACACAAGGGATATCGGTACATACCAAGGTGCCACACCAACGTAGCCACTGCTTCACCCGTGTCGGTCTATGCCGGACAGGTCCCTCTCAGCTTATGCTACCTAAAACAGGGTATCCCCAGATCCGGGTTAGGATCTATGAAGCTCCAAGACAACCCACAAATAATAAAGCAAACAAAACATTCAATTGAAAACATAAGTATTATCTAATCCTAAGGTACACCTCACTTTAAGAGTCCCCAGCAGAGTCGCCAGTTCTGTGATCGGTGGAAATAGAACTGACTGTTTAAAGCTGGATCGCGAAATGTCACGGAAGCAAGAGTCGCCACCGTATTTTATGTTCTCCAACATGGAAAGGATAAAAGCACAGCAAAATTCCTTATTGAGAATGTTTCTCGGTTCGGGAGGTAGATTTATAGAAAGGGAAGGTGTTAGCACCCTTTCTATCCGTGGTTATCCACGGGCTCTTAGGTACTTGCTCTTATGTTTTCAAAATGTTTGTTTGCTTTTCAAATGTGAGTGGGTTTTAAAAAAGTTTCGTTTGAAAACTTCAATTCGACTCTTGTATCAGTTCTCAAGAGTGTTGTGAAGTATTTGTTTTGAAATCTTTTTGAAAGTGTCAATGTGAAAAGTATTTTTGTTTTTTTGAAGAGAGCAAGTACCCATGAGTCATATACCTACCCTAAGGAATTAGGCTGTGTAAAAGTCCTTAAGGTAGTGCCATCCCACCATTGAGAGGTAGGTAGCACCACCGTTGGAGGTGTTCGGGTCAATTCGGGTTTAGGGACAGTGTGGTCACCGAAGCAATATTAGGACACCTTAGAAGTAACCCTAATGTCCTAGATCCTTTTTAATCTGAGGCAACTGTTTCGAGGCAACTGGATCTTTAGACATAAGAGCGACCGCTAAAACGTCCTATACTTGACGACCACGTTTCGAAGGCAACGAGTGATGCGTACCCTAGAAGTGGTGTGTGTATTGTGTGTTGTTTTCATGTTATATTTGTCTTTGATCATGCAATGGTGAGCTACGCGTTGTTTTTAGTTACCATTCATTCTTTCATGCAAGTTAGCAGTTAGGAGTGCGGAAAATTAAATACAGAAAGGTAAAAGCTACGCTATTACAAGGCGCGGGTCTATACATCGCCAAAATACAAAGACCCGTTTTTGATAAAGATGCGGAAAGTAAAAAAACAATAAACCTAATTACTATTACATCTCGGAAACAGTTACATAATAATCAAAAGAAATAAGAGCATGCGCGAAAAGAAAATTAAACTGGACGTTCGAGGGCTTTGGACCCTTTGCTTGAAATTAAATTAACCTAATTATTTAATTAAAGAAAAGAAAGTGTTTTATGTTTTTTTGTATTTTTATTATGGAATTAAAGAAAAGAATTTGAAAGTTAGTAAACAACCCTAATTCTAGATTATTTTAATTATTAATGAAAATATTAAAGTTATCCTAATTTAAGCTAATTAATTAATTTACATGTTAAAAAAATAATAGTAATTAATAATGATGATCAATGATAATAATATTGGTAAAAAAAAGAATCAAAACCTAATTCTATAGAATTTTATTTATTAAGAAAAAAGATTGAATTTTAAACCTAAATTAACCTAGATTAGTTATTAGAGGTTATTTACAAAAATAAATTAGTGAGGAAATTAATAAATGATTAAATATATTTTGTATTTTGATTTTCTGTTTTTATTATGGAAAAAAATATTTTATGGTGAATTAAGAGAAATAATTAAAACAATTAAAAGAATTAGAAAAGAAAAGAAAATAAAATTAAATATGCAAAGCAAACCAAGGGGGTGTCAGGCCCAAAGTGGAGGTAAACTGAAGCAATTCTGGCCCAAGAGTCACAAAGCCTTTGTTTGACTTTCCCAATCATGTGTATGCTGTTTGACTGGGCGTATGATAGACTTCATTCTGTGGCCACTGGATTGATCTCCTGCCCACTTGGCAGGCTTAAGCGTGAGCATGTATGGTGGGCCTTTGAACGAACGCTGCACTAGAATATGTTAAAACAAAAATTATGAATTATGTGGGGGGACCTGGGAATCGAACCCAGGTCCCTATGCTTGCAAGACACGTCCTCCACCATCTGAGCTACCAAGCGCGTTTGTTATATGAATGGACAACAAATATAATATAAAAAAAGCCAGTTATGCTGAAACATTAAAAAACGCGCTAAGATTTGAATGCCCCAGTCACATAATGCCACGCGTGCTTTCTTCTTCGTTTTCACCTGCAACATGAATAAGATAGCGGGGGTTTTAAACCCCCACAAACTGAAACTGTGAAAAACAGCGAATAAAAGAGGAATCAATATAAAAAGGGCGCGATAGGTTGGTTGAATTCGTCTGGCCTTAACGAATTCAACCATAGTCATGACGTGATCCAATTTTTCCTTATGCCTAAAGCCCTAATTTGAAGCTTCAGAAACCCTAGGTTTCGTTCTATGGTGAATTTCGATTCAGGCAGCTTTAGCACAATTAAGCTATCTCAAAAGCTTCAGGAAGGTGTCAGCAACATAAATCAATAATCAAAACACAACAATGATGCATAGAAATTAGAATTCGATTATGGAAATATTTGTGAAAACCGTGACTCTGTTCTACCGTTTCCTTGGGTATGAGAGCTTGTTCTTGATGGTAATAGCTTCCTGGGGACTCAGGTGATATGTTTGAATCACTCTTAAGCCTTGAATCCACCTGCAAATAGGATTTCAGTTTCACAAATTTCTTGAAATTTTTGCAAAGTGATTATGTCGTTCCAGCAGCTTTTTCGTGTGTCTAGCTTTAGGGTTAGCTTATGCCTTTGTATGTGAACGAATTTAGGTCAAAACCTTGGCCCAAAAGTCCATGAATTAATGTTTGCAATCTTTGATTTTTAATCATGAAATTTTCAATCTTTTTCAATGAAAACCTTGCCAAATATGGATGATTTTCCTTGTTTGATTGAGAAACGACCTTGCCAGCTTGCCCTGATCAGATTTGCTCCACCAAAAGATCCAAAACATATATTTTTTTAATTTTCCTATAATTAAAACCAATTAGATGAATTAATAATAATAACAATTCAATTAATTAATTAAAAATAAGAAAATAAGTTATTTTGAGCTCAATGGGTCGTGTATAGGCTTTGGGTAATGATTCAAGAAAGAATTTGAGGCCCATTAGCAAAATTGAAGTGTTTTAGGCAAAGTTGACTTTTGAAAGTTCCCAAAAATTTCCCAACTTCTCCAATGCATATCTTGCTCAATTTTGAAGCTATGACCATGTTCTTGGACATTTTGGAAAGGTCTTGAAGTCCTCTAACCAATGCCTTTGGTCCCATGTCATTTTGATTTACCAATCTAAAGTTATGGTCTTTGACTTAAAGTGCCCTTTTGTTGACTTTTGAAAATGACCTATAATGTTGAAATTGATAATTTTTTGTGAGAGCATTTATTGGATTTGGAATGTGAAGATGAGTTGTAGGAAATGTCATCCCCTTCAAAATGAGCATTGGATGGGATTTTTCTGATGAACCATGAAAAAGTTATGCCTTGGTCAAGTTACAGTTGACTTTTCAGCTGTCCAAAAATAGAAACTTTTGCATCTTGAGACTTTTTGAGCCATGCTTGTGGAATCATGATCAAGAATTGATCAAATGATGATTGTGGCTTCAAAATAAGATGTTGACCAAAGTTTTTGACTTTTGACTGCCAAATGACCATTTTGCCCATGCCGTTGACTGTGAAGCAATTAGGGTTTTTGACTGTGCAACTTGATGCTGTGAGCTATGACACTTGACATGTGGATGCTTGGCAATGTATATAGGCATATGAGACTTGATTGGACCCTTGAAAACCTCAACTTCCTTGCAAGATCACAAACCCTAATTTTGACTGTGTTAGGAGGGTGTTTGGACTGTGCAATTCTTAATCCATTTGAAGCTTGATCTTGCCAAATCTTGAAGAATATGGGAGGGCAAATTTTGGGGTACAACAAACCCTCCTTGACCTCTTTCTTGTCCTCTTCATTACCTAAGTTAACTATCTCAACCTGCTCTTCGTGGGGCTGTATGGTCCTTTCTTCCTGTTGCAATAACCTGGCTAGTTCCCCTGGTACCTCACAATCTTCCTCACCTTCATCTTCGGCTTGGTAGATCGGATTTACAAAGTCATGATATGCCATATCACAATCGTTACCCATGGGATCCTGGGTGGATGTGGATCAGCATTTTCATATGTGAGTGTGTGTAAGAGCATAGCTATCTTTGAAAAAATAAAAAGGTAGAAAGAGAATAACAAATAGCGTAAAATTTGCATGCAAAAACGTCCATGATTTATTGATGACATGTGAAGATGAAATAAGAACCCTCAAAAATGGACTGTTGTGCCTTAGGTAAGACACAAGGTTTTAAAGTCTAAATTGTTTAATTATTACAAGTCCGACAAAAGATTTAAAAGAAAATTACTCTTGAATAAAAGTAATAGGGACAAATTCTTTGGCCTCCCAGTTGTTCAGTCCTCCGCTGATGGTTGGAAAAATCCACTCGTCCATATCACAACCGCCATCACTGTCTTCCACTGTGTTGATTCATTGATTGCTGATACGTAATGGTGGTCCCCCAGCACGAGTTCGTCGAACAGCTCTTTGTGCCTCCAAAGTAAAACCCAAACCAAATTTGTTGGATTTGTAGGGAATATCCGGAAGTTGACCCCAGATAGTGCATCCACCTTCCTCAACCACTGCTCTAGCATCCTTCAGAGAGGCCATTTTCAATGGCGGTCCGGTAACTTTTAGAGTCTTTATAGTAGTCTTGGCTGCCACAACTGTTTGTGAGACCTCCTCAAAGTTCTGACATGGGGTCTCAATGAACTCACCATCCATTTCCACATACCTGAAAGAATTCAGGTGGCTAACCATGTATTCCTCCTCCCCATGGACAGTGATGATTTTCCCTTGATTGGGTATTTCAACATCTGATGTAAGGTAGAAGTGACGGCACCAGCGCCATGAATCCAGGGTCGGCCCAATAGACAGGAATAGGAAGGACGGATATCCATCACATAGAAAGTTTAATCAAAAGTCTGAGTTCCAACTTTTATAGGGATGTTAACTTCTCCGTACACTATCCTCTTAGAACCATCAAAGGCCCTCACCACAATGTTGCTAGGATTTAAAGTGAGTCCCTCGCAAGCTAGCCGGTCAAGAGCATTTTTGGGCAGGACATTCAACGATGAGCCCGTATCCACCAGAACATGGGCCAGTGTCGTGCCCCTTCACTCAATGGAAACGTGCAAGGCATCATTGTGTTTCCTTCCTTTGGGAGTTAAATCAGCGTTTTAAAAGCCCAATCCGTTATCAGCAGTTAGATTGGCCACATAATTCTCAAATTAGTTAATGGAAGTCTCTTGGGGAACGTGGGCGGTCTTTAGAAACTTTACAAAAGCTTTGGCATGGGCCTCAGAACACAAAAGTAAGGCCAACATTGATATTTCCGAAGGGGTTTTCCCCAACTATTCCATGACGTTGTAGTTACTTTTCTTGATTATTTTTAGTATCTCCTCCATCTCTTTGCTGGAAGCTTCAAGAATGACCTTTGGACGTGTCTTCTTCTGGACAGGCTCAAATAATACCTCTTTGCCCTTTGTCTCGGCAGTAGGGATAATAGTAGGATTGTCAATGGGAGTATCATTGGGAATGCTGGTAGGAGCGGTAGCGGGAATAATTACAGGAGTAGCAATGGTCTTCAGAGAGATCTCAGGTGAGACGATTCTTCCACTTCTTGTTATCTTACTGGCCCAAACGATATTGATGACGTCAAGTTCAGTGTCTTTCGCAACTTTGTCTTTGATAGACAACAAATCTTGCTTGACACCATAGTAATAGACGCCATCCCCATAGTTCTAGGGAACATATTTATCCGAAGAATATGGTATTGGCCCTGGCATGGTGATGATTAGGGGAGCAGACTTTGGAACAAATGTAATCCTGATGGGTCTCTTGGTGGAGACCCTGGGAGGATTGTCAGAAATGGTGATTATTGAGACATCTTCACAGGAATTTCTGATAAGAGGAACTTTTTCAAACATGATTTCTTTGTTAGCCATCAAACGCTGGACGCCCATCTTCAGTAACAAACAACCATTTGGCAGAGACACACATAATTGAAAACCTTCATCACAGCCCAGAAACAAACCGGCTCGCAATAGATTCTGTTTAATGGTCAAAAGAGGAGTAGATAAATCGTTCACAGAGGAAACAAAACAATCATCATCAACAGTGTTGAAACCTTGACCGTGTTTGGGCATTGGCGCTGTTATCACATTAGGTGTTTCTGAGGGATCGAACTCAATCTCCTTCGCCTCGATAAGGTATTGTACCTTATTCTTCGAGGCCTAACAATCGTTTGTATCATGCCCCGGAATTTTGGAATGATAGGCACATCGAGCATTCGGGTTGTAGCAAGGAGAAGCTGTATTGGGGTTCTTGGGAGCTTCCTTTAGGGTCACCTGATTGGACTTTAAAAGATGTGACAAAACTTGGGACAAGGTCATGTTGATTCGGGTGAATCATCTCATGGGCACCTCTAGCATGCGTTGATAGTTTCGCTGCTGATTTGGTACAAGATTAGAAATCATAACAGCCCCTACCGTCGGGCGACGTTCAGTTTTGATTTCTGTGGTCATATGCAACACTGACCTCCTTCTTTCTGGTAAAGGGTTTCTTCATCGTGTTTGAGGATACATCTCTTTGAATTTTTCCACTTTTTATACCGGCTTCTACCCGTTCACCAGTCATGATTAGTTCAGTAAATCCAGCCGAGGAGCTTCCAATCAGATGGTTGAAGAATGGACCAGATAACGTTCCTAAGAACATATCCACCAATTCTCTGTAAGATAGAGGGGGTTGGACTCTTCCCGCGAGATCCCGCCCTTTTTGAGCATAGGTTTTGAAACCTTCACCAGCACCCATAGACATGCCTCGCAATTGTGTTTGAGTTGGAGCTAAGTCAGCATTATACTGGTATTGCTTGTAAATAGCGGCAGCCAAATCTTCTCAATTGCGAATATTGGTTCCTTCCAACTGATAGAACCAATCCAACTGTGTCCCTGACAAGCTTTCTTGGAAGAAATACACCCATAGGTTCCTATCAGTAGTATGTGGTTAAATCTTCCTGACGTATGACCTCAAATGTAGCTTTGGACAAGAGACTCCGTCATATTTAGCGAAAGTGGGGACCTTGAATTTCTGCGGGATGAAAACCCTTGAGACAAGCCCTAGCTCTTCAAAATCCAACCTGGGTACCCTCTGGATCTCCATAGCATTGAGGCGATCCTCCAACTGTTTGTATTTATCGTCAGCTGGAGGATATTATTCTTCAGAGTAGTCAATTTCTTCCTCTTCTTCAGACTCTAGATGGTCATTTACTTCCTTGTTTTCCCCCTCTTGATTATCTCCTTCACCTGATGAGGTTGCGAAATCTAGAGTTCGCCTGGCTGGTCCTTTGAACCTTCTTCCTAGATTCAAAACACCGACTGGTTTCTTCGCTTTCTTTTTCTTCTCTTTGATCAACAAAGTTTTAAAATCCTCTTTTCCTTTTTCCAGAGCCAAGAACATTTGTTAGAATTGAGCATTCTACGCTTGAAGATCCTTTACTGTTTGTTCAATATCCATCTCACTGAAATAAACAGTAGAAAGATAAGGATACCTGTTGTAAGAAACCTGTTTGTGTGATGATGAATGAAAATGCATATGAAAATGATTTCAAGGAAATTAGAGATTTAAATTTGCTTAGACAAAGAGGAAACACACGTTATATTAATAAATCCAAGTTTTAGTACATCATGCCTCTTTGGGCTTACAATGAAAGAAATAAAAATACAAAAACCCCTAAGACAAAAATGTTGAACGCATCCTTTTTGGTGCGATGTAGGCGTTCAAACTCCACTCTTCATGAAGCTGCTTGGTGAGTTCCAGAACTTTCTTCTCACTGGAATATAATTGATTCTCAAAGGTGTCTCGTTCTTCCTTGAGCTGGATCCATGACTTTTGCAACTGTTCGAAGCTTGTTGGCATATCAGGATGAAAAATGATGCGAGGTTCCTCTTCTTGATCAACAGACTCTGAGATCACTGGCAGTATAGCAACATACGGCATCATAAGATTTTGAGCACGAGCTCGTACCCATTTGAGGTAAGGCTCCAAAGGGATGGAGTTTTTGCATCCCAAAGCACTGCTATCGGCCTTCTTTACCATGCCCCAAGCGCGAATGAACCTCTGGCAATAACCTTATAGGTCATTTGAATAGTCAAACACAATGCCCTGGACGAGCATCTCGTGGGGGCCATCCCTCCGGGCGTAGCTGAACTGACGTAGGGCCAAAGAAGGGTTGTAAGTGATGCCTCCCATAATTCCAAGGAGTGGCACATTAGGGAATTCTTCGCAGTGATCAATAAAATATATATCTTCTTGAGAGCGAGGGCACCAATAGATATCAGAGTGAGAAAGGGAGATTATCCTTTGATTCCACCTCAAGCCTGATTCATTCTTCAATACTGACTGAGGGAGGTGTGAAATAAACCACCGATATAGCAAAGGCGTATAACACATAAGAGTCCCTCGTTTCTTCATAGTACGAGTGTGGAGTGAATGAAGCACGTCTCCGAGCAATGTAGGCACTGGATTGCAAGCAGGGAAGATGTTGATGGTACTGACATCTATAAACTGGTCTGAATTGGGGAACAGAACCAATCCATAGATTAATAGAGCTAGGACATCTTCAAAGGCACGGTAACTCATGGCATCTAAGAATATCTGAGCTTTCTTGATTAGAAAACTTGCAAGGAGATCCTTGACTCCACCTATTGTTTCCCAATTGGATTCGATGTCAGATGATTTTAAATACAAGGCTATGGCGACATTTTCAGCAACTGGATCTTGTTCTAAGCCAGTGAAAGGTACTTGCTCCAATATAGGTGACCCAAATATTTTGGATAACTCTTCCAGCGTAGGCACTAACTGGTAATCTAGAAAAGTGAAGCAATGGTGTTTAGGGTCGAAGAACTGGAACAAAACACTCATGAGACCTTCATCAAACCCGGTAGTAACCAAACTGAGAAGGTGACCATATCTCTTGTTGAATGATGAGCTCTCGGGAACTCTCAGGACAATTTCTTTAAGCTTGAGAGGGACCTCTACAAAATTGATTCAGATGGTCTTTCTGCAAGTTGAATCCATACCCTACTGTGATCGGTGGATTTAGAACTGACTGTTTAACGCTGGTTCGCGTAATGTTGCGGAAGCAAGAGTCGCCACCGTCTTTTATTTTCTCCAACATGGACAGGACAAAAGCACAGCAAAATTCCTTATGAGAATAGTTCTCGGTTCGGGAGGTAGATTTATAGAAAGGGAAGGTGTTAGCACCCTTTCTATCCATGGTTATCCATGGGCTCTTAGGTACTTGCTCTTATGTTTTCAAAATGTTTGTTTGCTTTTCAAATGTGAGTGGGTTTGAAAAAGTTTCGTTTGAAAACTTCAATTCGACTCTTGTATCAGTCCTCAAGAGTGTTGTGAAGCGTTTGTTTTGAAATCTTTTAGTAAGTGTCCGTGTGAAAAGTTGTTTTTGTTTATTTTTTGAAGAGAGCAAGTACCCAAGAGTTGTCTACCTACCCTAAGGAATTAGGCTGTGTAAAAGTCCCTAAGGTAGTGCCATCCCACCATTGCGAGGTAGGTAGCACCATCGTTGGAGGTGTTCGGGTCAATTCGAGTGAAGGGACATTGTGGTCACCGAAGCAATAGTAGGATACCTTAGAAGCTACCCTTATGCCCTTGATCCTTTTTTAATCCGAGGCAATTGTTTCGAGGCAACTGGATCATGGACATAAGGACTTACTAAAACGTCCTATACTTGACGACCACGTTTCGAAGGCAACAAGTGAGGCGTACCCTAGAAGTGGTGTGTGTATTTGTGTGTTGTTTTCAGTTAACAGTTATCTTTGATCATGGCATTGTGAGCTACGCTTGTTTTTAATTAACCATACATTCTTTCATGCAATTTAGAATTTAAAGGTGCGGAAAATTAAAAGACGAAAAGCTAAAAGCTACGCTATTACAAGGCGCGGGTCTATACATCGCCAAAATACAAAGACCCGTTTTTGATAAAAGATGCGGAAAGTAAATAAATGCGGTAAACCTAATTACTATTACATCCGGAAAGCAGTTACATAATATTCAATAAGAAAATAATGCGCGAAAAGAATTAAAATTGAACGTCCGAGGGTTTTGACTCTTTGCTTGAAATTAAATTAAATTAAAGCCTAATAATTATTTAAAGAAAGAAAAGAAAGTGTTTTTTATGTTTTTTGTATTTATGAAAAATAAAGAAAAAGAATTAAAAGGAAACCCTAAATCTAGATTATTTTAATTATTAATGAAAATATTAAAGTTAACCTAATTTACTAGTTAATTAATTTATTTACATGTTTATTTACAAAATTAATGATAATTAATAATAATGATAAATAATGATGATTAATAATTTATTTAAGAAAAAGATGAAAATGTCAAAACCTAATTCTACATATTTTTTATTTATTAAGAAAAAGTGTTAAAATTAAAACCTAGATTAACTAAGTTAATTGTTAGAGTTTATTTACAAAAATTAATTAGTGAAGAAATTAAATATATTTGTATTTTTTGATTTTTCTGTTTTTATTATAGAAAATTATTTTATGGTGAAAAAAACAATTAAAACAATTAAAAAAGAATTAGAAAAGAAAAGAAAATAAAATTAAAAAGGATGCAAACCAATGGGGGTTTCAGGCCCAAGGGGAGGTTTTTTGAAGTATTCTGGCCCATTAGACAAAAAGCCTTGTTTGACTTTCTGGCATCACGTGCGTGTTCATTGACTCTTGAGTACCTTGGTCTGCATTCTTTGGCCATTGGATTGGGTTTCATGATCATTTGTGTTCTGACCTCAACGTTCCTTAATCTTCTCAGGATGTCTGTCTCGCCATGTATTGGTGTCATGCATAAGTTGTTCTACTTTAGCCATTTGGCTTTTGGCTTTTGGCCATTTGTGTTTTGGCCTCAACGTTCCTTAATGAACCTGCATGAGATCCTGTCTAAATCTGCAGTGTTGAATCTCATGAACACATTAAATAAAATCATAAAACGCAAATAAAGCCAATATATGAAGAAATTTAATGTTTAGGCACAATATGACATGTATGAATGATTATACCCTTTTGATCCTGGAGATCAAATCAATCTTACCCTTACTGAAAAATTAGTGACATGAATGCTTTTATGCCTTTTGGATCATGGAGATCAAGCCAACCTTACCCTTACTGAAGAAGTAGTGAGGTGTTGGTTTGTAACTGTGATGGCTTGTTTGTAGTGAGAGAGGGATTTGTAATAAGGATTTCAAGGTTTTAGGGTTCTTGAAAGAATTTGATATTCTAACAGTGTTGTGGCAATGTTTTTTTCTCTCTTTTTTCTCCTCCCTGGTTTGTGTGAAAAGAAGGTGATTATATAATGGAAATTAGGGTAAAGAAAATGGGCTTTGAATGTGCAATTGGGCCTCCAATGTTCACTTGAGTTCGTCACTTTCCAGGCTAAATCGTAGGGACTTAAGTGCAATTTTTGAAGTTGAAATGTGAAAACAAAATGTAGCCGACATCAAGAACTAACTCCTGTACAAAAATCGGCTCAATCGGATAAAAGGTGAATTAGTTATGAATTTTTGAAGTTTCAGCTCAGACAAACTTATTTTGGGCTCCAGTGTCGACTCTGACACGTTCTTCAATAAAAAACTGGTATTGATCGGTGCATAATTTGGTCTCGACTTTTGAAGCAAAGTTGTAGATCTATGAGTCAGTGACATTGTGTAAAAATATGAGTCCAATCTGATAAAAATTGACCGAGTTATGAATTTTCGAAGTTTCGGCCCAGATGAAATAATATTCAGCATTCAAGATTTTCGGCGTGTCACACACTCTGAGCAAAAAACGAAGGCCTTTTGAACACCGTTAGAACTCGATACCTCCTGTGAAAATGTAGCCAACTCAATTTGTGAAATTTTTGTGCCGGAACCAGCTCGATACGATGAAAATCGACGAAGTTATGATTTTCTGAACATGACGCAAATAAACTTCTGTCACAAATTTTCTGTACGAAAATACTTGATAAATCCACATTTTTGAAGACCTTCTGATCGAAATTGGCTTCCAGTCGTGAGATATGAAAACGTAGATAATGACAAGACGGAATTTTGGCCACCGGAATGGGTTCAAAACGAGTCACGATCTTCAAGTTATGAATTTTTTAGCGCGTAAAAACTGCACTTTCAGCACACTTTTTCACCATATTTCTTCGAGAAAACTCACACAGTCGGATACCTTCTTTAAAGAATTGACTCTTGAGCCGAACCTGAATTTGAGCATAAGTTAGGACATTAAGGAGAACTTGAGGTCATTTGGATGTAAGGACCTTGATGCAACACAAAACCCTAATTTTGACTTGACTGCCTTAGGAGGTGATTTGACTGTGCAACCTTTGAGAAATCTTGAGGAATATGGGAGGGCAAATTTTGGGGTACAACAGTTGCCCCTGTTCAATCTTCTTAGACCTGAGGATGCAGATTGGCTTGCGTGCCTTTCGTAATCCGAAGGTGGAAGATGATTGAACACTAAAGTGCCCAGAAATTTGCGCTCACATAGTGAAGTATCAGCAATGTGATGACGGGAATGGGCTTACAAATGCCATTTGGAGAGATGGTGGATAGGAGGATGGGCTTATAGATGCCATCTGGAGGTGTCGATCGCGTAAGAGATTCCTTAGCGAGAACTTGTGTACCTGAAAAAAGAAAGATACTTACCTGGCCTGTTACAGGGATTGATCCTCAAATTCTTGATGTAGATGTGCCCTGGAGGGATACAGGAATCAAATCTACGAAACTATTGCTCACAGACGTGCCCTGGCTAGATACAGGAATCGAATCTGGAACTTCAAACGGTTGCTTACAGACGTGCCCTGGCAGGATACAGGAATCGAGTCCGGAAAATAATCGTCAACAGATACACCCTGGCAAGATACATGAATCGGATCTTCAAACTCTTCAGACGTGCCCTGGCAAGATACATGAATCGAGTCCGGAAAATAGTCGTCAACAGATACACCTTGGAAAGATACAGGAATCGGATCTTCAAACTCTTCAGACGTGCCCTGGCAAGATACAGGAATCGAGTCCGGAAAATAGTCGTCAACAGATACACCCTGGCAAGATACAGGAATCGGATCTTAAAACTCTTCAGACGTGCCCTGGCAAGATACAGGAATCGAGTCCGGAATATAGTCGTCAACAGATACACCCTGGCAAGATACAGGAATCGGATCTGGAACTTCAAAAGGTTTTTGTTGGTAATGATGTGATGAAGGAATCTGAGACGATTGCTACCTCAGCAGGATGATGAATGGATCAGGGACGATTACTACCTCAACGGGACGATGAGAGAACCTTGGACGATTACTACCTCAACAGGAACGATGAGAGAACCTTGGACGATTACTACATCAACAGGAACGATGAGAGAACCTTGGACGATTACTACCTCAACAAGAACGATGAGAGAACCTTGGACGATTATTACCTCAACAGGAACGATGAGAGAACCTTGGACGATTACTACCTCAACAGGAATGATGAGAGAACCTTGGACGATTACTACCTCAACAGGAACAATGAGAGAACCTTGGACGATTACTACCTCAACAGGAACGATGAGAGAACCTTGGACGATTACTACCTCAACATGACGATGAGAGAACCTTGGGCGATTACTACCTCAACAGGAACGATGAGAGAACCTTGGACGATTACTACCTCAACATGACGATGAGAGAATCTTAGGCGACTTCAACCTCAGCAGAATGATGAGAGAATCTTGGGCGACTTCAACCTCAGCAGAATGATGAGAGAATCTTAAGCGACTTCAACCTCAGCAGAATGATGAGAGAATCTTGGGCGACTTCAACCTCAGCAGAATGATGAGAGAATCTTAGGCGACTTCAACCTCAGCAGAATGGTGAGAGAATATTAGGTGACTTCAACCTCAGCAGAATGGTGAGAGAATCTTAGGTGACTTCAACCTCAGCAGAATGGTGAGAGAATCTTAGGTGACTTCAACCTCAGCAGAATGGTGAGAGAATCTTAGGCGACTTCAACCTCAGCAGAATGGTGAGAGAATCTTAAATGATTTCTACCTCAGAAGGTAATGACTTTTATCTGTCGATCGTTCTTTCCTGAAAAAGTAACGAGTTAGTTGTATGCAATGTCATGACGTATGAGATGCATGATGTTCTCAAAATAAATGAGATTGTGTTGTGTGATGCGTATGCATGCTATAATGTATGAAAATGTGATGTTTGCGAATGTATTTTCGTCTGGGACAATAAATCCTTGACGAATGCCGGGAGCCTATCCTGGGCTGATGTTGAGGAGAGAGTTCTTTGCTTCCGCTGGGGATGATGATTGCAAGAATAAACCTGTTAGGAGAAGATGACTCCGTTGGGGAATAAACTTGGATATTACTCTGCAGGGGGAAATTACTCTAGCGATCTTGCTGGGGACAATACTCTGTGGGAGGAGAGGTACTTTGCTGAGATGCTGAATGAGAACTCCGCTGGGGATACTGTTGTTGAGTTATGTTGGAAGGTTTGATGAACTTCGCTGGGGATAGGAAGGCTTCGCCGGGGACGATCTTTCCGTTGTAAATAGCTGAGGATAACCCAGTTATAAGCTCTGGCGAGGAATAACCTTCTGAATAAAGACGGGGAGATGCTCTGCAAAGGATAAGCTTCCAGAATCTACTGGGGATAAGCTTCCTACTGGGGAGATGGATTCAACTCTCCTGGGGAGACTTTTGGACTGCACTGGGAAGTGGCTCCACTGGATGTCTAGATTCTGCCGGGGAACAATCTTAGATCAAGGCTGCCGGGGATACTTGTTGAGGAATAAATGTACTCCACTTGGGAATGTTGAGATCTTATGGGGATACCCATCTCCTTAAGGCTGACCATAGGATAACTCTGCTTGGGGAGAGTATCACTGACTTGCTGGAGATATTGTACCTTCTCGGGGAAGAGTATTACTGAACTTTGTCTCGCTCTGTGGGGAATTAGGGTATCTTGGTCATTCTTCAGCTGAACTTACCTTGGTACCTTGGTGGACAGAGCAACTAGATCGCCTAGACAATTCTTACTGCCCCAGCTTCTGCGGGAGAAGGTACCTGTGGAGGTGCTTGATGACCGCCGATTGATAAATCTTCTTCTAATAGGCAAGTGACGAGATGACGAGACATAGTCGTACGCGTTGATCCCTAATTTTTGCTTGGACCGCCCTTTGGGGTTTTCAGTCCACCGGGATACCCTTTTTTGCCCAAGCCGCCTTTTCAGGTTTTCGACTTGCCGGGTGTACAGATTTTTCTATTTCATCCCTTATTTTTGCCCGAACCCTTTTGGTTCGCCGGGAAGCCCTTATTTTTTCCTAGGCCAGTCGACCTAGCGGGTCTTTGATTAGGCGTAGTATTTTTTCGACTATGTCCGCGTTCTCAGAGAGCAGGGAGTTGTCACTGTTAGTAGCGTTGTGTCGCCGTACCACTAGAAGATGTTTGATCAGGCAAGATTTGTTGCTGGAATTCATGTCCAATGCCCCAAGTGACTTAGGCGGAGATTTGCCCCTGGCTATTTGGCATTTTGAGAGATTCCCTGAATCTTGACTTAACTGCCCCAGATGACGGACAATGATCACGTCATGCCCCTTGGTTGGAAGTGTTTCTTCCACTGGAGGTGACTCTTTTGTTGAGAAGACTTTTGTTCATAAGATATTCGTCGTGCGAATTTCTCCGCTGTTCAAACAAGTGGTCATATGCAAACAATGTTATTTTAAGAATGCAAAAGCTTATGTCTGTCTTGAAATTTTTTGAAAAATGCATTTTTTGTAAAAACAAGTGAGTTTTGTAAAAATATGATGTCAACTCAGTATTTTACAACGAGCCTTAAGGAGTCAGGATACCTTTGTAACAGTATGCTTTCGAACTAACCCATGCTTCAGCTAGGACTTTTGAGGGTTATAGCGTGGCCTGGTTCACGGTTTAAGAAACAAAGGATAAAGGCTCAAATTTTATTTGTACCCACCCACTCTTCATGATGTTCTTCCAACCTAAACTCAGCTAATCGTGCGTTAGACCTTGTTGAGTCTTTGCTTTGATATACTAGTGATGGTTCGGATATTGACAGTTTATTTTGACCAGGCAGTCATTTCTTTTTTTGATGAGGGTTTGTAGGACCTCTTTCTTTTTGATTGCGTTATCCCTAAAATTTGCCTGAACTGTTTCTTTTGTGATTTACAGTCAGCGGGATGCCCCAGTTTTTGTAAGTCTCCTTCATAGGTTTTGACTTTTTGGGCTTTTATTTTGAGAGATAATGACTGCCTGTCTTTAATTATTCGGAACCATCACTGTCTTTTGTTTTGGAAGGACTCCTTGGACGTCATTCGTTGTGCACCGGGATCAACTGAGAGAACTACCCTGCCCCAGGTTATGATTAAGGGTTTTAATTTTTGAAAAGAAAAACTCCAACTTCTTTGGCTCAAAGGGGTTAACGAGGGATTATCTTCCTTATTACTCCAGTGTTTAGGAATTGAAACAATGCCTGTACCTCATCAGCGGGGTCTGTTCAAAAGCATACTGTAAAGATCGTGGTATCATTTTCGTCATCCTCCCTCAAGAGGCTTAGAATTGTTAACCGAGCGTTGAACATCATAAAAATATGAAAACAGTTTTAAGCATAGTAAACATAATTACTTCAAAACAGACACGTGTAATGCATTAATGAAATAACAAAGTTTGACATGAATAAAATGTTTGAACAATCAAAGAAAAATACAACTTGAACATTCGAATGAACAAAAAGACATTCTAGATGATTTTGTGTAGGATCAGTGTTCAAACTTGACCTCCTTGGCATCAATCAAATCCTGGATCTTGTTCTTCAAGGTCCAACAGTTGTCGGTGTCATGTCCAGGACTTTCAGAATGGTAGGCACATCTCACACCCGGGTTGTACTTGGGAGAGGAAGTATCAGGATTTTGCGGAGGATCCTTTAGTGTGATCAGTTTCGCCTTCAGCAATTGTTGTAGTGCCTGAGACAAAGGCATGCTGATGTCAGTATACTTCCTATCTTGATACTTTATCCTACGCCTATTGCTCTTTCTTTGTTGAACTGGAGCGGGATCAGAGATCTGGATTGCCCCTACATGTGGATCATGACGACTCTTTTTACCGTGCACAGCATTGGACTCTTTCTTTCCATGGTAAGGTTTTTTGTCAGAAGGTGCAGCCTCTTGAATCTTTCCAGACCTGATGCCAACTTCTATTCTCTCCCCAGTCATAATGAGGTCGGTAAACCCTGCAGATGAATTACCAATGAGATGATTGAAGAACGGCCCGGATAGGGTCCCCAAGAACATATCGACGAGTTCCCGGTCAGTCAGAGGTGGCTGTACCCTTCCAGCCAGGTCCCTCCATTTTTGAGCATATTCTTTAAAACCTTCGCCTGCACCCATAGACATTCCCTAAAGCTGAGTGCGCGTGGGAGCAAGGTCGGCATTGTACTGATACTGCTTGTAAAAAGCAGTAGCCAAATTCTCCCAGTTACGAACCTTGGTTCCATCCAGCTGATAGAACCATTCGAGATGGGTCCCTGAAAGACTCTCCTGGAAGAAATGGATCCATAAGTTCTTGTCCACAGTGTACGGCTGGATCTTCCGCACATAAGATCTGAGATGTAGCTTAGGGCAGGACTCCCCGTCATACTTTGCGAAAGATGGTGCTTTGAACTTGTGTGGGATCACCACACCAGAAGATAGACCCAGATCTCCGAACTCCAACCCAGGCAATTGTTGAATTTCCATGGCATTCAGACGATCCTCTAGTTGCTTGTACCGGTCCTCAGCTGGAGGGTACTGCTCATCATTAAAATCAGTCTCGTTGTCGGAGACCACTGGACTAGGAACCTCTCTCCCTTGGGGGTTGTCTTTCCCTACAGAGGAAGCAGCTTGATCAGCATCATTTTGTGATACATTCCCAGATTTGCGCCTAGGGTTGAACAACACAGTCCTCTTCTTCTTCTTTTTCAAAAGCAGAGTCTTCAAATCTTGCTGGCCCTGGGCTAAACTCATGATCAACTCTTGGAACTGGGCGTTCTGAGCCTGGAGGGCCTTGATGGATTGCTCAGTGGATGATTCAGGATTCATGACGATCGGCTGAAATAAACAGCGAAGAAGGTAAGTGACCTGTAAAGAAGGGTGCCTGTCATGCAATAATATGTATGATATGCATGCAATGTTTTCAAGGACCTCGCAGGGTAAACAAGAAGATTGTTAGAATTTGAATCCGGTAGCTTGATTGAAGGAACTTCATGTTGCTGAGAGTCCTTCTTCAAGAGTCAAGGCTCACCATATCGAGTGGGTCATAACCCCTGACTCAAGTTATCATGTTTTGATCTCCAAACAACCTTGGCTAGAGGAACCTTCTTCAAGAGTTAAAGCTCACCATATCAAGTGGGTCATAGCCTCTGACTTCCTTGGCTAGAGGAAAATAAATCCCCTTTGCCCCTTGCTAGACATTTGGCTCATTATGACCTGCATCACAAACCCTTGAGATCCTTGAAATGGATTAGTCCTTATGTAGGATGTATGCAATGGTATGATGGTATGCTATGCATGGAGTGATGTAAGTAGGCCCTGTAATGAGTCCCAATTAAGGACTGTGAACAAAACCTGCAAGGAACTCGTGTGTCAGATAACAAGTATGCAAGTAGTTCAAGTATGAAGGCACACAAGTCACACCAGACAGCCCTTAGAGTTTAGGCCAGCATGAAGTTTAGGTACTACCCTCTTTCAGGTTCTTTGGTTAAGACCTGTCCTATCAAAAGTAACCGGGTTGTAGAGGATCCCAATATCACTGACTACCCTCGATCGGTCATAACTCCAGCATCGCAATCTTTTCTTGCGACCAGAACCATCGCGAGAGTTTAGCCTCAATGGGTGTAGCATACTGCTACTGTTCTATGGCCAAGTTGGGTCAAATTAGGGTTCTAAGGTCGGTTGGTGCTTAATGACTCCTCAGAAGACCCATATTCTCCTCGTTGCAACACAAGGGATATCGGTACAGACCAAGGTGCCACACCAACGTAGCAACTGATTCACCCGTGTCGGTCTACGCCGGACAGGTCCCTCACAGCTTATGCTACCTAAAAGGGTATCCCCAAATCCGGGTTAGGATCTATGAAACTCCGATGCAATGCCCATAAATATAAAAGCAATCAAGACAAGCAATTGAAAACATAAGTATGATCTAATCCTAAGGTATACCTCACTTTTATATGTCCCCAGCAGAGTCGCCAGTTCTGTGATCGGTGGATTTAGAACTGACTGTTTAACGCTGGTTCGCGTAATGTTGCGGAAGCAAGAGTCGCCACCGTCTTTTATTTTCTCCAACATGGACAGGACAAAAGCACAGCAAAATTCCTTATGAGAATAGTTCTCGGTTCGGGAGGTAGATTTATAGAAAGGGAAGGTGTTAGCACCCTTTCTATCCATGGTTATCCATGGGCTCTTAGGTACTTGCTCTTATGTTTTCAAAATGTTTGTTTGCTTTTCAAATGTGAGTGGGTTTGAAAAAGTTTCGTTTGAAAACTTCAATTCGACTCTTGTATCAGTCCTCAAGAGTGTTGTGAAGCATTTGTTTTGAAATCTTTTAGAAAGTGTCCGTGTGAAAAGTTGTTTTTGTTTATTTTTTGAAGAGAGCAAGTACCCAGGAGTTGTCTACCTACCCTAAGGAATTAGGCTGTGTAAAAGTCCCTAAGGTAGTGCCATCCCACCATTGCGAGGTAGGTAGCACCACCGTTGGAGGTGTTCGGGTCAATTCGAGTGAAGGGACATTGTGGTCACCGAAGCAATAGTAGGATACCTTAGAAGCTACCTGTGATCGGTGGATCTGGAACTGACTGTTTAACGCTGGTTCGCGAAATGTCGCGGAAGCAAGAGTCGCCACCGTCTTTTATTTTCTCCAATTTGGAAAGGACAAAAGCACAGAAAAATTCCTTAAAAGAGATTGCTCTCGGTTCGGGAGGTAGGTTATAGAAAGGGAAGGTGTTAGCACCCTTTCTATCCATGGTTATCCATGGGCTCTTAGATACTTGCTCAATGTGTTTTCAAAAATGGTTGCTTGCTTTTCAATTGTGGGTTTAAAAAGTTTCTTTGAAAAAATTTCAGTTCGACTCGTACGTCAGAGTGTTTGAAAAGTTTGTTTTGAAAGCTTTTGAAGATGTATTGGTGTGAAAAGATTTTGATTTGTTTTGAAGAGAGCAAGTATCTACGAGAACCTACCTACCCTAAGGAATTCGTCTGTGTAAATGTCCTTTAAAGTAGTGCCATCCCACCATTGAGAGGTAGGTAGCACCACCGTTGGAGGTGTTCGGGTCAATTCGAGTTTTAGGGACATGGTGATCACCGGAGCAATGGGAAGACACCTTAGAAGCTACCCTCATGCCAGGTTCCCGGATCATGAGGACTTACTGAGACGTCTTCTACTCGACGACCACCTTTCGAAAGGCAACAGTGAGGCGTACCCTAGGGGTGGTGTGTGAATTGTGTGTCATTTTCAGTTTATTGTTTGTCTTGTCATGCATTGGTGATCTAACGATTCGATTTTATTTTTGGGCATTCATTCTTTCATGTTATTGTTTAACAGTTAAAAGTGCGGGAATTTAAAGTGCGGAAAAGATAAAAGTCCTACGCTATTACAAAGGGCGCGGGTCTACAACGCCAAATTAACCCAGACCCGATTTAAAATAAATTGCAGAAAAGAAATGTCTAATAGCTATTACATGGCTTTGGTACAAGTACATTATATTCACAAAAGAAATAAATGAAACGCGCGAAAAAGAAAATAATCAAATACGAGGGCGTTGAACCCTTTAAAGGAATTAAAATAATTAAGTTATCTAAAATTAAAATTAAATGAAAAATGGTATTTTTGTGTTTTTTAGATTTAAAAGAAAAAAGAAAAATTAATTAAAATTAAAATGCTAAACCCTAGTTCTAATGTTTTTTAAGTTTATTATGAAAATATTGACTTTTAACCTAATTTAACTCTAAATTAATTTATGTACAATTTTTAATTTATGAAAATAAATAAATAATATTATTATTCTGAAAAAAAGGAAAAGAAAAGAGAAAATAAAAATTATTAAACCTAAATTCTATTTTTTTGGATTTTTATTAAAAGGAATTAAAGTTGGAAACCTAATTAAAACTTAAATATTTACATGTTATTATTCATACAAAAAAAACAATATTTAAAATAAAATAATTATTAAATTTTCTGACTTTTCTGATTTTTGTGATGTTTTTGTATTTTTGTAAAAAATTATTAATTAAATAAATAGCAAGTAAAAGAAATAAAAGAAAAATTAAAGAAAGAATAAAAAAAAAAAATAAGGCAAACCAGGGGGGGGTGTAGCCCCAGATTAGGAGGTTCAGGCCTGGGATTTCTGGCCCATTAACGCCTGAGTCCATTGACTTTTGGAATTCTGTATCAGCGCATTGACTTTTGATCATGGTACACCTTGATTCTGAGCCCTTGGATGATTGTCTGGGACACGTATGCGCTTGGATCAGGATGGCATATGGTGCACCTGGATATTAGCAAAGCATAGAATTCTATTTTGAAAAATAATATGGAATTGTGTAGACCTGGGACTCGAACCCAGGTCTTGGACTTGGCAAAGCGACACCTGCACCACTGAAGCACTTTGAATTCTTTTAATATATATTAATCAACAAATATTATAAAAGAAAAAGGTTAGTCCCATTTGAATTACGCGCGAGATTTGAACTGGCCTGTCCCTGGATGACACGACATCATCATCTTCCTCCCTGTAAAAACAAAACTCAGAGGCCACGGTTTTTGAAACGTTGCATTAGGTGAGCTATAAAAAAATAGCGAATAGCTCAGCTTCAAACATAAATTAGGCGCGATGGTTGGAATTTGTTCGTTGGAGCACGCTGATTGCAATGGTAATGGTCTTGAGTTCCAATTGTTCCTTGGGTGAGAAACCCCAATTCAAGAACTCTGAAAACCTAAATTTCAATCATGGTGAAATCCCATATGCGATGCAAAAATCAAATTGAATATAAGGGTTAGCTTGGAAACATTGTAAGGAACATAAATATACAATTAAAATGCAATGATCATGCTTAGAATTGAGAATACGATTTCAAAAAATTTGGGACACAGTCTGAGTTGTAGCTACCGTTTCTTCGCGTTTTGATTGAAGTTAGGGGTTGGCACACCTTCAGAATTTGTCTAGGAATCTATTAGGAAAAGAATTGAGGCTTAAAACTCTCTCTAACTTTGATTTCAGATTTGTGTTTGTATGCCAAAATTTCAAATTGCAAGAGCTTGTTTGGGCGCAGCTTATGATGTCCTAGGCCTAGGGTTTGACTTAGTGATTATAATGGAATGGAATTGGCTTGCTAACTGACCTAGATTTAAGCTCATGAATGAACAAGTCTTAGGGTTTTTACCATTGACCATTTTTCCTTCTTTTTAGCCAAGACCTAGACCTAGTGTGAAACTTAACGCTAGCCTGAGTTTTTGAGTTGGCCCATGATACATAGAAATTGTCCAAGTTCACATGACACTATTCCATTGGTTTTTTGAATTTTATTTGAATTTTCAAAGATTTAAAATGAATTAAATTATCAAAAATTAAATAAAATAAAAAAATCAATATTTGGTCTTGAAATTAATCATGGGACACGTGTGTGGCATGACAAGGATGAATCAAGTGGAAGAAAGTGGGCCCTTTTGTCAAAAATTGGAGTTTCAAGGATAGTTGACTTTTGCCATTTCACAAAAATTTCCCAACTTCTACAAGGCATAACTTGCTCAATTTTTAAGCTTTTCACATGTTCTTTGACATTTTGGAAAGGTCTTTGAGTCCTTTAACCAATGCCTTTGGTCCCATGTCATTTTGATTTACCAATTTCAAGTTATGGCCTTTGACTTAAAGTCCCTTTTTGTTGACTTTTGAAAATGACCTATAATGTTGAAATTGATAACTTTTTGTGAGAGCATTTCTTGGACTTGAAGTATGAAGATGAGTTGTAGGAAATGTCTTTCTCTTCAAAATGAGCTTTGGATGGAATTTTTCTGATAATCCATGTGAAAGTTATGCCCTGGTCAATTTCAGTTGACTTTTTCAGCTGTCCAAATATAGCAACCTTTGCATCTTTGATGACTTCTGAGCCAAATTTTGAGAATCATGATCAAGCATTGATCAGATGATGTTTGTGGCTTCAAAATGATATGTTGACCAAAAATTTGAACTTTTGACTGTCAAATGACCATTTTGCCCCTACAGTTGACTGTAGTGCAATTTAGGGTTTTGACTGTGCAATTTTGTGCTGAAAGTCTTGAAACTTGACATGGAGGTGCTTGACAATGCTTATGTGCATGGGAGACTTGATTGAGGCCTTGAAAACTTCAGCTTCCTTGTGAGAACCAAAACCCTAGTTTGACTGGCTTCAGGATGATGGTTGACTGTGTAGCCTTTGAGTAGACTTGAACCAATTGTGGATGATTCTTGTCAAAACTTTGAAGGTTATGGGAGGGCAAATTTTGGGGTACAACAGTTGCCCCTGTTCAATCTTCTTAGACCTGAGGATGTAGATTGGCTGACGTGCCTTTCGTAATCCGAGGGTAGAAGATGATTGGACACTAGAGTGCCCAGAAATTTGCGCTCACATGTTAGCAATGATGGGGGAATGGGCTTATAGATGCCATCTGGATGTTTGATTGCGTAAGAGATTCCTTAGCGAGAACCTGCATACCTGCAAAAGAAAAAAAAATGAGTACCTGACACGTTGCAGGAGCTGGTTTTCAGATGCTTGGTATAGATGTGCCCTGATTGGTTACAGGAGCTGGATCCTTGAATTCTTCAGACGTGCCCTGGCGAGATACAGGAATCGAGTCTGGTACTGTAGTCGTCAACAGATACTCCCTGGCAAGATTCAGGTATCGGATCTTCGAACTCTTCAGACGTGCCCTGTCTAGATACAGGAATCGAGTCTGGTACTGTAGTCGTCAACAGATACTCCCTGGCAAGATTCAGGAATCGGATCTTCGAACTCTTCAGACGTGCCCTGTCTAGATACAGGAATCGAGTCTGGTACTGTAGTCGTCAACAGATACTCCCTGGCGAGATACAGGAATCGGATCTTCGAACTCTTCAGACGTGCCCTGTCTAGATACAGGAATCGAGTCTGGTACTGTAGTCGTCAACAGATACTCCCTGGCAAGATTCAGGAATCGGATCTTCGAACTCTTCAGACGTGCCCTGTCTAGATACAGGAATCGAGTCTGGTACTGTAGTCGTCAACAGATACTCCCTGGCGAGATACAGGAATCGGATCTTCGAACTCTTCAGACGTGCCCTGTCTAGATACAGGAATCGAGTCTGGTACTGTAGTCGTCAACAGATACTCCCTGGCGAGATACAGGAATCGGATCTTCGAACTCTTCAGACGTGCCCTGTCTAGATACAGGAATCGAGTCTGGTACTGTAGTCGTCAACAGATACTCCCTGGCGAGATACAGGAATCGGATCTTCGAACTCTTCAGACGTGCCCTGTCTAGATACAGGAATCGAGTCTGGTACTGTAGTCGTCAACAGATACTCCCTGGCAAGATTCAGGAATCGGATCTGGAATCACGACAGTTGATAGCAATTATCTTTGTATTAACTTTTGTCCTGAAAAGACAAAACGTTAGTTGTATGCGATGTCATGATGTATGACATGCGGGATGTTCTCAGAATGAATGAGATTGTATGTCCATGATGCGTATATGCATGCTATAATGTATGAAGATGTGTTGTTTATGAATGTATGTTTCCGTCTAGGAAAATAAATCCTTGACGGGTGCCAGGAAGTTGAATCCCGGGCTGATGTGGAAGAATAGAGCTTCTTATTTCCGCTGGGGACGATGGTTGCAAGAATAAACCGGTAGGAGAAGATGACTCCGTTGGGGAATAAACTTGGCAAATGGAGGATTCTGCGGGGAGAAAAGATACTCTGGCGACCATGCTGGGAAACAATACTCTGTGGGGAGAGAGATACTTTGTTGAAACGTTGTATGAGAACTCCGTTGGGGATACCGTTGTCATGTTGGAAGTGTTAATAGACTCCGCTGGGGACGAAAAGACTTTGTCGACGACGCTCTTTCCGTGGCTTTTGGCTGAGGATAACCCAGTTATATCTTGTTAAGGAAATAACTCTTTGAATAAAGCCGGGCGACGCGTTCGTGCTCTGGGAGGGGATAAGCTTCCAGAATTTACTGGGGATAAGCTTATTGCTTGGGGATATGAATTCCATCTTTGCTGGGGAATTGGATTGGACTCTCCTGGGGAAGTATTGAACTGCGGGGGAAGTGATCCCTTAGAATGCTTGTATGCCGCCGGGGAACAATCTTTAGACCAAGACTGCCGGGGATGCTGGTTAAGAACATGTATGCTGCTGGGGAATGTTGAGGTCTGCTGGAGGATACTCAACTTCCTTGAGATTTGATAATTTTGCTTGGAGAGGAATGTACTGTTTTGTTGGACCACTCTCTGGGGACTTAATATGTGCTTGGTCGTATTCTTTAGCTGAACCTACCTTGGTACCTTGGAGGATAGAACAATTAGACTGCTCAGACAACTCTTTATTGCCCCTGTTTCTAATGTCACCTGCAATTAATTCTTTGTTTCGTATGCAAATATTTATGAGCTAGCAAATTATTGTCAATGCATATATCACAAATTGAACCTTGGACGTTCTTCGCAAAACAAAACAGAAAAAGAAAAACAGTTGGCACGTTTAACTGAAAAGTATATTTGTATTGATTTTGAATAGCCTATGAATAGGCGTTTTGTGTACAAGAGGCTGACATCCTAGTAAGAGAAACGTCGCCGAACAAGAGAGTTTATATAAGTTTTGTACAAAAGAAAATAAAACAGCTGTGTGAAAGATGAATGATCCACTGGGTTTCAACTCTGCTATTGCCTTTATACTCCGTGCGTCTCATTGATGACCTTGGTTGAAGGTGAAGCTGACTGATCGATGCCGTCTTGATGTAGATACCGGATTCTGGATGCAAAGTGATCCAATGAGACATAGTATTACGCTTTTACCCCTAACTTTTGCTTGGACCGCCCTTTCGGGTTTTCGGTCCACCGGGATACCCATTTTTGCCCAAGCCGCCTTTTCAGGTTTTCAACTTGCCGGGTGTACAGATTTTTCATTTTCATCCCCTCATTTTGCCCGAACCCTTTTGGTTCGACGGGAAGCCCTAATTTTTGCCTAGACATGTCAGCCTAGCGGGTCTTTTTTTCATGCGTAGTATTTTTTAACTATGTCTGCATTGGCGGGGTGAGGAAGGTCATCACCATCCATGTTGGTTAATATCATTGCTCCTCCTGAGAACACATGCTTAACCACAAATGGCCCTTCGTATGTAGGGGTCCATTTGCCCCTTGGATCACTCTGAGGAAGGATGATTCGCTTGATCACCAGATCCCCGACTTGATATTCCTGTGGTCTGACCTTTTTGTTAAATGCCCTGATCATCCGTTTCTGATACGTCTGACCATGACAGATAGCAGCCAGTCTCTTTTCATCAATGAGGTTGAGCTGATCAAGTCGTGTCTGGATCCAATCATCCTCGTTCAGATTTGCATCCTTCATTATCCGGAGAGAAGGAATTTGTACTTCGATCGGCAAGACTGCCTCCATGCCATAAACCAGAGAGAAAGGAGTTGCCCCGGTTGACGTCCTAGCTGAAGTACGATACCCATGCAGAGCGAATGGTAACATCTCGTGCCAATCTTTATACGTTACTGTCATCTTCTGCACGATCTTCTTGATGTTTTTGTTAGCTGCCTCTACAGCCCCATTCATCTTCGGTCTGTAAGGAGAAGAATTGTGGTGCTGTATCTTGAACTGCTCGCAGAGTTCAGCGATCATCTTATTGTTCAGATTGGTACCGTTGTCTGTAATAATCCGCTCAGGGACGCCGTATCGACAGATCAGATTGTGCCGAATGAACCGTGCCACAACAGTCTTGGTTACCGTAGCGTAGGATGCTGCTTCAACCCACTTCGTAAAATAATCAATCGCCACTAGGATGAAGCGATGTCCATTGGATGCCGTAGGTTTAATCTCACCGATCATGTCTATGCCCCACATTGCAAATGGCCAAGGCGCAGTCAGAACATTCAGGGGAATCGGAGGAACATGCACCTTGTCTGCGTAGATCTGGCATTTATGGCATGTCCTAGAATGTTGGTAGCAATCAGCTTCCATGGTGGACCAGTAATACCCTGCCCGTAGGATCTTCTTTGCCATAGTATGTCCACTGGAGTGTGTACCAAAGGTCCCTTCATGTAGCTCTTCCATGATTCTTTCTGCTTCAGTCTTGTCTACACAATGCAGTAGAGTTGAATCCTGGTTTCGCTTGTACAAAATGCCGTTGCTAAGAAAGAACTTGGCTGCAAACCTCCTCAGGAATTTCTTATCATTGACAGATGCTCCTTCAGGGTATTCCTGAGCTTCTAGGAATCTCTTCACTTCGTGGTACCAAGGCTTCTCAGTCACCAATTCAGTTTCGAGATCACAACAGTACGCCGGTTCGTCCAGTTTCCAGATGATGATCCGGGGAGCCTCGTTATCCCATTTGACCTTGAACATTGAAGACATTGTAGCTAACGCGTCTGCTAACTGATTCTCTTCCCTTGGAAAGTGCTCAAAGGTTATCTTTGTGAAGTGGGGAATCAGGGCCAACACACATTCTCTGTAAGGAATCAGGTTTGGGTGTTTCGTATCCCACTCTCCTTTGATCTGATTGATCACAAGAGCGGAATCTCCGAAGACACTCAGAAACTTGATCCTCAGGTCGATCGCGGCTTGAAGACCCATGATACACGCTTCATACTCCGCCATGTTGTTGGTACAGTTGAAACACAGCCGGGCGGTGAGTGGAGTATGAGTACCTTGTGGAGATACGATGATGGCGCCAATACCATTTCCCAAAGCGTTGGATGCTCCGTCAAAATGCATAGACCATCGGGATCCTGGTTCAGGTCCTTCATCCGGTCCTGGTACTTCACAGTCGGTTACTATCATAATGCTTTCATCCGGGAACTCGAAGTTCATTGATTGGTAGTCATCTACAGCTTGATGAGCTAAGTGGTCTGCCAGTACGCTTCCCTTGATGGCTTTCTGGGTCGTGTACTGAATGTCGTATTCCGTCAAGATCATCTGCCATCTTGCAATTCTCCCAGACAGAGCAGGCTTTTCGAATATGTACTTTATAGGATCCATTTTTGAGATCAACAAAGTAGTGTGAGTCAGCATATACTGTCTCAGCCGGCGAGCAGCCCATACCAAAGTGCAGCAAGTTTTCTCAAGCAGTGAGTATCGGGTCTCACAGTCGGTAAACTTTTTGCTAAGGTAATAAATGGCATGCTCTTTTCGGCCAGACTCGTCATGCTGCCCCAGCACACACCCCATTGCATTATCAAGCACTGTTAGGTAAAGTATCAAAGGTCTCCCTTCAACTGGTGGCATAAGGATGGGTGGTTCTTGGAGATATTCCTTGATTCTGTCAAAAGCAGCCTGACATTCATCATTCCAGCGTACTACCTGATCTTTCTTCAGCAGCTTGAAGATTGGTTCACAGGTAGCAGTTAAGTGTGAGATGAACCGAGCAATGTAATTCAGACGTCCTAGAAAGCCTCTGACTTCCTTCTCTGTCTTAGGAACTGGCATCTCTTGAATAGCTTTGACCTTAGCCGGGTCCACTTGAATGCCTTTATCACTGACCACGAAGCCTAGCAACTTCCCAGATCTTACCCCGAAGGTGCATTTGTTAGGGTTCGATCTTAGTTTGTACAGTTTCAACCGGTCAAACAATTTCTGTAGATGATCAAGGTGTTCTTCCTCCGTCTGGGACCTAGCGATCATGTCATCAACATACACCTCTATCTCGTGATGGATCATGTCATGAAATAAGGCCACCATAGCACGTTGGTAGGTTGCCCCAGCGTTCTTCAACCCGAACGGCATGACCTTGTAACAGAAGGTGCCCCACTGAGTGACAAATGTAGTCTTTTCCATGTCTTCAGGTGCCATTTTAATCTGATTGTAACCTGAAAAGCCATCCATGAAAGAGAACACTTTATGCTGAGCTGTATTATCAACAAGGACGTCAATGTGGGGTAGAGGGAAGTCATCCTTGGGGCTGGCCCTGTTCAGATCCCTGTAATCGACACACATCCTGACCTTGCCGTCCTTCTTAGGTACCGGCACCACATTAGCAACCCACTGAGGGTAGGAAGTCACTGCAAGAAACCCGGCATCGAACTGCTTCATAACCTCGGCTTTAATCTTCTCAGACATCTCTGGACGCATACGGCGGACCTTTTGCTTAACCGGAGGGAAATCTTCTTTAGTTGGTAAGTGATGGACCACAATGTCGGTATCTAATCCGGGCATATCTTCGTAAGACCAGGCAAAGATTTCCTTATAGTCACGCAGCATTTGAGTCAACCGTCGCTTCACGCTGAGTTCTAGGTTGGCACCAATCTTCACCTCTTTCTTGTCTTCCTCAGAACCCAAGTTTATTATTTCCACTGGCTCTTCATGGGGTTGAATTGCCCTCTCTTCCTGTTGTAACAGTCTCGCAAGTTCAACAGGTACTTCGCAATCATCTTCACCTTCGTCTTCGGCTAAGTTGATCGGATTTTCGAAGTCATAACTGGCAGTAGCAGAGTCGTTACCAGTGAGATCCAGAGTGGATTGAAACCTGTATGAGTGAGTGTGTGTGTAAATACAGCTGTTTTGCAATATGGAAAGAAAGGAAAGACAAGGAGCGCAAAATTTGAAATGTGAAAAACGTCCAATGCTTTTATTCATGATATATGATAGTGACAAACAAAAGCCCTCACAAATAAAACCACGGTGCCCCGGGTAAGACACCGGGCCATATAGTCTCAAATTATTGTTTATTACAAATCAAAAACAAAGAAATTCATTACTGGGGAACAAAAGTTATGGGTGTAAAATCTTTAGCAGTCCAATTGGTCAATCCACCGTCGGTCGTCGGGTAGATCCAGCTATCGAACTCTGACTCTTCCACTTTGACTTCCTCTCCAATAGCATTCACTTCTGAGTGGGTGATGAGCACAGGAGGTCTTCCAATTCTCGCCTTGCACACCGCTCTCTGAGCTTCTGTGGTGAAACCCAGCCCAAACTTGTTAGTCTTAGGAGTAAGATCAGGGAGCTTGCCCCAGTTTGCACATTCACCTCTTTCGATCACAGCCCGGGCGTCCTTCAAGGAGGCCATCTTCAAAGGAGAAACCTCTTCATCCACTGCTTCTGCTGCTGCCAAGGTTTGTGGCACTTCCTCAAAATGTTGAAAGGGGGTTTCAATGAACTCCCCATCCATTTCTACGTATCTGAAGGAGTTGAGGTGACTGACCATATACTCCTCTTCTCCTTGCACCGTTATGATCTTCCCCCTGACCGGGTACTTGAGCTTCTGATGCAACGTGGAGGTCACAGCTCCAGCCTTGTGGATCCATGGGCGACCCAGCAAACAAGAATAGGACGGACAGATATCCATCACATAGAATTTTGAATCAAATACCTGTGACCCAACCCTGATTGGGATGTACACCTCACCATGTACCATTCTTTTGGACCCGTCAAAAGCCCGGACAACAATGTTGCTTGGTTTGAGCTCTAGACCCTCACAATCCAGTCTATCCAGAGCCTTCTTGGGCAGCACGTTTAATGAAAAACCTGTGTCAACCAGCACATGAGCAAGAGTAGTGCCCCTTCATTCAATGGAGACATGCAGGGCATCATTATGGTTCTTCCCCTTTGCTGTCAGATCGGCATCAGAGAAACCCAGGCCATTATCAGCGGTTAGGTTGGCTACACAGTCGGTGAACTGGTCAGCAGACGTCTCTTGGGGTACGTGGGCTGTCTTTAAGAAAGCAATCAGAGCCTTTGCATGGGCCTCTGAACACAGCAACAGTGACAACATGGAGATTTTAGAGGGAGTGTGCCCCAACTGTTCTACAACGTTGAAATCACTTTTCTTTATTATCTTGAGGATTTCTTCCATTTCTTGCTTGGAAGCCTCAACAATGGTCTTTGGTGCCTCCGTCCTGGCAGGCATATCAGCAGCAATTCCCTTGCCCCGAGTATCAGATGACTCAGTAGCAGGGGTGGATACTTGGTCAGGGGGAGAAACAGGCACCCTGGAAGGTGTGAAGATCAAAGGCCTATGAATTACCGGAGGAGCAATGTCTGGCGAGAACAGTCTTCCACTACGAGTGACCTTGGCAGGCCCGGTGATGTTGGAGACACCAGTATCAATGTTGAACTCTTGTTTCACACCCAGAACATAAACATCTGCCCCATAGTGCCATGGGACAGCCTTATCAGATTTGTAGGGTATAGGCCCCGGAACAGTAATGGTAATGGGAGCACTCTTGTGAACTGACAAAATTTGTATAGGCTCCTTTGAAGGAGCCTTGGAATGGTTGTTGAAGATGGTAACGATCGACACTTCTTCAACAGGAGCAGCAGGGACAACAGTCTTTCTGAACAAAATCTCTCTACTATCTATCAGGTTTTGGATGCCTGACTTCAACAGAGAACAACCAGCAGGGGAAGAAACACATAGAGGGCAACTTTCGCTACATCCCGGAAATAAACCGGCTAGCAACAGATTCCTCTTGACCATTAGCAACGGAGTAGCAACATCATCCACTGAAGCTACATACAAATCCTCCTCAACAGCATTCACTCCATGCTGGGGCATGGGAGCAGTTACAACATTCGGCCTCTCGGGCGCCTCAAACTGTATCTCCTTTGCATCAATGAGGTCTTGAACCTTATTCTTTAAGGCCCAACAGTCATCTGTGTTATGCCCCGGGCTATCAGAGTGATAAGCACAGCGAGCATTTGGGTTGAACTTGGGGGATGTAGTATTCACAACCTTCGGGGCCTCTCTAACAGTCACCAAGTTGGTTGATAGCAATTGCGGCAGGATTTGAGAGAGAGTCATGTTGAGCCGAGTATATTGTCGTTTGGGCCTCTCAGCTCTGGGTTGATTGTACTGTTGTGGAGCAGCAGCAGGTTTAGAAATAACCACCGCGTTGACAGCTTGGCGGTGTTCAGGTTTGTTCTGCCTTCTCGGGCCATACACAGCACTCGCCTCTTTCTTGAAGGGCTTCTTTTCAGCATTTGAGGAGGCAACCTTCTGTATCTTCCCTGATTTTATACCGGCCTCGATCCTCTCACCAGTCAGGATCAGATCAGTAAACCCAGCAGAGGAATTACCGATGAGATGATTGAAAAATGGACCAGAAAGGGTCCCCAAGAACATATCCACCAGCTCTCGGTCCGTCAATGGTGGCTGCACCCTGCCAGCCAGGTCTCTCCATTTCTGGGCGTACTCCTTAAAACCTTCACCCGACCCTAGCGACATACCCTGGAGTTGGGTACGCGTAGGAGCGAGGTCGGCATTATACTGATACTGCTTGTAAAAAGCAGTGGCCAGATCCTCCCAGTTACGAATGCTGATTCCATCCAGCTGATAGAACCAATCGAGGTGAGTCCCTGAAAGACTCTCCTGGAAGAAGTGGATCCAAAGGTTCTGGTCTGCTGTGTAAGGCTGGATCTTCCTTACATAAGAACGGAGATGCATCTTGGGACAGGAAACCCCATCATACTTCACGAAGGCAGGTGTTTTGAACTTGTGTGGGATCACCACCCCAGTAGATAACCCCAAGTCTCCGAAATCCAATCCAGGCACCCGCTGAACTTCCATAGCCTTTAATCTGTCTTCCAGCTGTTTGTACCGGTCTTCAGCAGGAGGGTACTGTTCGTCATTGAAGTCTGTTTCAGTATCAGAGCCCACAGGAGTAGGGACCTCCCTTTCTTGGTGACTACCTCCCCCCACAGATGGGGTAGTCCTTTCAGTCTCATCTCGCAAAGTATTCCCGAATCTGCGCCCAGTGTTGAATAGCACAGTCCTCCTCTTCTTCTTAGTCTTCTTCAGAAGCATGGTCTTCAACTCTTGTTGACCCTGAGCCAAGCCCTTGATCAGCTCCTGAAATTGGGCGTTTTGTGCCTGAAACTGGACATTCTGCGCCTGAAGAGCCTTGATAGATGCCTCGGTGGATGATTCAGGGTTCATGATGCTGAAATAAACAGCGAAGAACGGTAAACAACCTGAAAAGAATAGTACCTATGATGCACATGATGAATGATATGTGTTCATGCAATGCATTCAAGAGTTCGAAAATTCAAATTTGTTGTAGACCAAAAGGAACACACGTTATTATTAAGAAAATCATTGTTTAATACATCAAAGCCTCATGGGCAAAAGTACAAAAAAATCAAATCAATCCAAAAATATGTTGCGCATCCTCTTTGGAGCTATGTAAGTGTTGAGGTTCCTCTCCTCATGCAACAGACGGGTGAGCTCCAAGACCTTTTTTTCACTGGCATGCAGACTAGTCTCAAGAGAATTCCGCTCTTCCTTAAGCTGGATCCAGCTCTTCTGCATCTCTTCCCAGGATGTGGGCATATCAGGGTGCTGAATAACATGAGACACCTCTCCTTCCAAGGCAGGCTCTTTGATTACTGGAAGCATGTGAGGATAAGGCATTACTAATTTCTGAGAGCGGGCTCGTACCCACTTGAGGTAAGGCTCCAAAGGGATGGAGTTCCTGTGCCCCAGTGTCTTGCTGTCTATCCTACTAGGCATCCTCCAAGCTCTGATAAATCTCTGGCGAAGTCCCTGAGTATCATTGTCGAAGTCAAAAACTATGTCAGGAATCAACATGTCATGAGGACCATCCCTCCGAGCATACCCAAATTGTCTCCAAGCCAGGCATGGACTATAAGTAATACCCCCTCTGATTCCAAGTAAAGGAACATTAGGATACTCCCCGCAACGATCAATGATAGTGACATCTTCCCTGGACCTAGGGCACCAATGTATATCTGCATGCGTAAGAGTCATCAACCGTTGTGACCATCTCAAACCCCGCTCGTTCTTCAGGACTGATTGTGGAAGGTGTGAAATAAACCACTTTCCCAGGAGAGGAGTGCAACACATAAGGACACCTCTTTTTCTCATGGTTCGAGTGTAACATGAGTGAAGGAGGTCCCCCAGCAACGTAGGTATAGGATTCCTGGACATAAAGATCTGGACAGCATGGATATCAACGAGCTGGTCTGGGTTAGGGAACAACACCAAACCATAAACAAGAAGGGCCACAACCTCTTCAAAATCTTGTAAGTCAAGGGAGTTCCAACATTCATAGGCCTTTTCAAACAGAAACCTGGCTAAGAACCCTTTGATACCACTTCTAACTTCCCAATGTCCCTTGAGGTCAGATGACTGTAGGTGCAAGGCTTTAGCAATCTCTTCAAGCTTAGGTTCCTTTTCTGTACCGTTGAAGGGTAGCTGATCAAGGATAGGGATCTTCAGGAGTCGGGAGAACTCCTCCAATGTAGGTACCAACTGATAGTCCAAGAAGGTGAAACAGTGATGCAGAGGGTCAAAGAATTGGAACAGGACCTTTATCATATCTTCCTCAATGTTGGTGTTGACCAAGCTGATGAGGCTTCCATGCCTTTCACTGAATGAAGAGTTCTCGGGAATCCTGGATATAAGCTCCTTAAGCTGAGGAGGTACCCTTACAAGACTGATTTGAATTGTCTTTCTACGAACAGTTTCCATGTCCTACAAAACAAGAACAAAGATGAAAATTCGAACCCCTGAAATGGTTAGTTAATGCATATGATGCTGGATGATGTCATGATGTTATGGTTAAACACATCACAGATATGTACAAAGACAAACATGTAAAGCACACAAGGCACACAAGACAAGCCCTTAAGGTTTAAGGCCTGCATGGGGTCTGGGTAGTACCCTCTTGAAGTTGGTGGGTTCATCCTGTCCTAATCAAAGTAACCGGATTCTAAGGTTCCCAATATCACGGGATTGCTTTCATTGTTCATCGTTTCGATTCAGCCACTGAACTGGCGACCGAAATATTCCAGGAAAGCAACCCTCAATTGAGTGTAGTATCGAGTATCAACCAACCTCGGACTGCACCAAAGTCAGTTATCTCACTACCCTAAAGAGGCCAAGATAGTTCAATTAAGGTTCCTAAGGTCTGTTGATGCTTCACGACACCACGCGGAGGCCCCGTACTCTCCTTGACTGAACTCAAGGGTTACCGGTACACACCAAAGTGCCACATCAACGTAGCAGACTGCTTCAACCATGTCGGTATACCCCGCACAGTTCCCTCACAGCCTTGTTGCTACTTTCTAAGAAGGTATCCCCCAGATCCGGGTTAGGATCTATAGAACTCCCAAGACAGTCCCACAATTTAAAGCAAGCAAAGAAAGCAATTGAAAACACAGTGATCTTAATCCTAAGGTACACCCCACTTTAAGTTTATCCCCAGCAGAGTCGCCAGTTCTGTGATCGGTGGATCTGGAACTGACTGTTTAACGCTGGTTCGCGAAATGTCGCGGAAGCAAGAGTCGCCACCGTCTTTTATTTTCTCCAATTTGGAAAGGACAAAAGCACAGAAAAATTCCTTAAAAGAGATTGCTCTCGGTTCGGGAGGTAGGTTATAGAAAGGGAAGGTGTTAGCACCCTTTCTATCCATGGTTATCCATGGGCTCTTAGATACTTGCTCAATGTGTTTTCAAAAATGGTTGCTTGCTTTTCAATTGTGGGTTTAAAAAGTTTCTTTGAAAAAATTTCAGTTCGACTCGTACGTCAGAGTGTTTGAAAAGTTTGTTTTGAAAGCTTTTGAAGATGTATTGGTGTGAAAAGATTTTGATTTGTTTTGAAGAGAGCAAGTATCTACGAGAACCTACCTACCCTAAGGAATTCGTCTGTGTAAATGTCCTTTAAAGTAGTGCCATCCCACCATTGAGAGGTAGGTAGCACCACCGTTGGAGGTGTTCGGGTCAATTCGAGTTTTAGGGACATGGTGATCACCGGAGCAATGGGAAGACACCTTAGAAGCTACCCTCATGCCAGGTTCCCGGATCATGAGGACTTACTGAGACGTCTTCTACTCGACGACCACCTTTCGAAAGGCAACAGTGAGGCGTACCCTAGGGGTGGTGTGTGAATTGTGTGTCATTTTCAGTTTATTGTTTGTCTTGTCATGCATTGGTGATCTAACGATTCGATTTTATTTTTGGGCATTCATTCTTTCATGTTATTGTTTAACAGTTAAAAGTGCGGGAATTTAAAGTGCGGAAAAGATAAAAGTCTTACGCTATTACAAAGGGCGCGGGTCTACAACGCCAAATTAACCCAGACCCGATTTAAAATAAATTGCAGAAAAGAAATGTCTAATAGCTATTACATGGCTTTGGTACAAGTACATTATATTCACAAAAGAAATAAATGAAACGCGCGAAAAAGAAAATAATCAAATACGAGGGCGTTGAACCCTTTAAAGGAATTAAAATAATTAAGTTATCTAAAATTAAAATTAAATGAAAAATGGTATTTTTGTGTTTTTTAGATTTAAAAGAAAAAAGAAAAATTAATTAAAATTAAAATGCTAAACCCTAGTTCTAATGTTTTTTAAGTTTATTATGAAAATATTGACTTTTAACCTAATTTAACTCTAAATTAATTTATGTACAATTTTTAATTTATGAAAATAAATAAATAATATTATTATTCTGAAAAAAAGGAAAAGAAAAGAGAAAATAAAAATTATTAAACCTAAATTCTATTTTTTTGGATTTTTATTAAAAGGAATTAAAGTTGGAAACCTAATTAAAACTTAAATATTTACATGTTATTATTCATACAAAAAAAACAATATTTAAAATAAAATAATTATTAAATTTTCTGACTTTTCTGATTTTTGTGATGTTTTTGTATTTTTGTAAAAAATTATTAATTAAATAAATAGCAAGTAAAAGAAATAAAAGAAAAATTAAAGAAAGAATAAAAAAAAAATAATAAGGCAAACCAGGGGGGGGTGTAGCCCCAGATTAGGAGGTTCAGGCCTGGGATTTCTGGCCCATTAACGCCTGAGTCCATTGACTTTTGGAATTCTGTATCAGCGCATTGACTTTTGATCATGGTACACCTTGATTCTGAGCCCTTGGATGATTGTCTGGGACACGTATGCGCTTGGATCAGGATGGCATATGGTGCACCTGGATATTAGCAAAGCATAGAATTCTATTTTGAAAAATAATATGGAATTGTGTAGACCTGGGACTCGAACCCAGGTCTTGGACTTGGCAAAGCGACACCTGCACCACTGAAGCACTTTGAATTCTTTTAATATATATTAATCAACAAATATTATAAAAGAAAAAGGTTAGTCCCATTTGAATTACGCGCGAGATTTGAACTGGCCTGTCCCTGGATGACACGACATCATCATCTTCCTCCCTGTAAAAACAAAACTCAGAGGCCACGGTTTTTGAAACGTTGCATTAGGTGAGCTATAAAAAAATAGCGAATAGCTCAGCTTCAAACATAAATTAGGCGCGATGGTTGGAATTTGTTCGTTGGAGCACGCTGATTGCAATGGTAATGGTCTTGAGTTCCAATTGTTCCTTGGGTGAGAAACCCCAATTCAAGAACTCTGAAAACCTAAATTTCAATCATGGTGAAATCCCATATGCGATGCAAAAATCAAATTGAATATAAGGGTTAGCTTGGAAACATTGTAAGGAACATAAATATACAATTAAAATGCAATGATCATGCTTAGAATTGAGAATACGATTTCAAAAAATTTGGGACACAGTCTGAGTTGTAGCTACCGTTTCTTCGCGTTTTGATTGAGGTTAGGGGTTGGCACACCTTCAGAATTTGTCTAGGAATCTATTAGGAAAAGAATTGAGGCTTAAAACTCTCTCTAACTTTGATTTCAGATTTGTGTTTGTATGCCAAAATTTCAAATTGCAAGAGCTTGTTTGGGCGCAGCTTATGATGTCCTAGGCCTAGGGTTTGACTTAGTGATTATAATGGAATGGAATTGGCTTGCTAACTGACCTAGATTTAAGCTCATGAATGAACAAGTCTTAGGGTTTTTACCATTGACCATTTTTCCTTCTTTTTAGCCAAGACCTAGACCTAGTGTGAAACTTAACCCTAGCCTGAGTTTTTGAGTTGGCCCATGATACATAGAAATTGTCCAAGTTCACATGACACTATTCCATTGGTTTTTTGAATTTTATTTGAATTTTCAAAGATTTAAAATGAATTAAATTATCAAAAATTAAATAAAATAAAAAAATCAATATTTGGTCTTGAAATTAATCATGGGACACGTGTGTGGCATGACAAGGATGAATCAAGTGGAAGAAAGTGGGCCCTTTTGTCAAAAATTGGAGTTTCAAGGATAGTTGACTTTTGCCATTTCACAAAAATTTCCCAACTTCTACAAGGCATAACTTGCTCAATTTTTAAGCTTTTCACATGTTCTTTGACATTTTGGAAAGGTCTTTGAGTCCTTTAACCAATGCCTTTGGTCCCATGTCATTTTGATTTACCAATTTCAAGTTATGGCCTTTGACTTAAAGTCCCTTTTTGTTGACTTTTGAAAATGACCTATAATGTTGAAATTGATAACTTTTTGTGAGAGCATTTCTTGGACTTGAAGTATGAAGATGAGTTGTAGGAAATGTCTTTCTCTTCAAAATGAGCTTTGGATGGAATTTTTCTGATAATCCATGTGAAAGTTATGCCCTGGTCAATTTCAGTTGACTTTTTCAGCTGTCCAAATATAGCAACCTTTGCATCTTTGATGACTTCTGAGCCAAATTTTGAGAATCATGATCAAGCATTGATCAGATGATGTTTGTGGCTTCAAAATGATATGTTGACCAAAAATTTGAACTTTTGACTGTCAAATGACCATTTTGCCCCTACAGTTGACTGTAGTGCAATTTAGGGTTTTGACTGTGCAATTTTGTGCTGAAAGTCTTGAAACTTGACATGGAGGTGCTTGACAATGCTTATGTGCATGGGAGACTTGATTGAGGCCTTGAAAACTTCAGCTTCCTTGTGAGAACCAAAACCCTAGTTTGACTGGCTTCAGGATGATGGTTGACTGTGTAGCCTTTGAGTAGACTTGAACCAATTGTGGATGATTCTTGTCAAAACTTTGAAGGTTATGGGAGGGCAAATTTTGGGGTACAACAGTTGCCCCTGTTCAATCTTCTTAGACCTGAGGATGTAGATTGGCTGACGTGCCTTTCGTAATCCGAGGGTAGAAGATGATTGGACACTAGAGTGCCTAGAAATTTGCGCTCACATGTTAGCAATGATGGGGGAATGGGCTTATAGATGCCATCTGGATGTTTGATTGCGTAAGAGATTCCTTAGCGAGAACCTGCATACCTGCAAAAGAAAAAAAAATGAGTACCTGACACGTTGCAGGAGCTGGTTTTCAGATGCTTGGTATAGATGTGCCCTGATTGGTTACAGGAGCTGGATCCTTGAATTCTTCAGACGTGCCCTGGCGAGATACAGGAATCGAGTCTGGTACTGTAGTCGTCAACAGATACTCCCTGGCAAGATTCAGGTATCGGATCTTCGAACTCTTCAGACGTGCCCTGTCTAGATACAGGAATCGAGTCTGGTACTGTAGTCGTCAACAGATACTCCCTGGCAAGATTCAGGAATCGGATCTTCGAACTCTTCAGACGTGCCCTGTCTAGATACAGGAATCGAGTCTGGTACTGTAGTCGTCAACAGATACTCCCTGGCGAGATACAGGAATCGGATCTTCGAACTCTTCAGACGTGCCCTGTCTAGATACAGGAATCGAGTCTGGTACTGTAGTCGTCAACAGATACTCCCTGGCAAGATTCAGGAATCGGATCTTCGAACTCTTCAGACGTGCCCTGTCTAGATACAGGAATCGAGTCTGGTACTGTAGTCGTCAACAGATACTCCCTGGCGAGATACAGGAATCGGATCTTCGAACTCTTCAGACGTGCCCTGTCTAGATACAGGAATCGAGTCTGGTACTGTAGTCGTCAACAGATACTCCCTGGCGAGATACAGGAATCGGATCTTCGAACTCTTCAGACGTGCCCTGTCTAGATACAGGAATCGAGTCTGGTACTGTAGTCGTCAACAGATACTCCCTGGCGAGATACAGGAATCGGATCTTCGAACTCTTCAGACGTGCCCTGTCTAGATACAGGAATCGAGTCTGGTACTGTAGTCGTCAACAGATACTCCCTGGCAAGATTCAGGAATCGGATCTGGAATCACGACAGTTGATAGCAATTATCTTTGTATTAACTTTTGTCCTGAAAAGACAAAACGTTAGTTGTATGCGATGTCATGATGTATGACATGCGGGATGTTCTCAGAATGAATGAGATTGTATGTCCATGATGCGTATATGCATGCTATAATGTATGAAGATGTGTTGTTTATGAATGTATGTTTCCGTCTAGGAAAATAAATCCTTGACGGGTGCCAGGAAGTTGAATCCCGGGCTGATGTGGAAGAATAGAGCTTCTTATTTCCGCTGGGGACGATGGTTGCAAGAATAAACCGGTAGGAGAAGATGACTCCGTTGGGGAATAAACTTGGCAAATGGAGGATTCTGCGGGGAGAAAAGATACTCTGGCGACCATGCTGGGAAACAATACTCTGTGGGGAGAGAGATACTTTGTTGAAACGTTGTATGAGAACTCCGTTGGGGATACCGTTGTCATGTTGGAAGTGTTAATAGACTCCGCTGGGGACGAAAAGACTTTGTCGACGACGCTCTTTCCGTGGCTTTTGGCTGAGGATAACCCAGTTATATCTTGTTAAGGAAATAACTCTTTGAATAAAGCCGGGCGACGCGTTCGTGCTCTGGGAGGGGATAAGCTTCCAGAATTTACTGGGGATAAGCTTATTGCTTGGGGATATGAATTCCATCTTTGCTGGGGAATTGGATTGGACTCTCCTGGGGAAGTATTGAACTGCGGGGGAAGTGATCCCTTTGAATGCTTGTATGCCGCCGGGGAACAATCTTTAGACCAAGACTGCCGGGGATGCTGGTTAAGAACATGTATGTTGCTGGGGAATGTTGAGGTCTGCTGGAGGATACTCAACTTCCTTGAGATTTGATAATTTTGCTTGGAGAGGAATGTACTGTTTTGTTGGACCACTCTCTGGGGACTTAATATGTGCTTGGTCGTATTCTTTAGCTGAACCTACCTTGGTACCTTGGAGGATAGAACAATTAGACTGCTCAGACAACTCTTTATTGCCCCTGTTTCTAATGTCACCTGCAATTAATTCTTTGTTTCGTATGTGTTGTACCCCAAAATTTGCCCTCCCATATTCATCAAGAATTGTCAAAGTCAAGGTCACAAAGTTCCCCAAGGGCTATGCAGTTCAATTGTCTCCTACACAGTCAAGACTAGGGTTTGAGTTCTGGTCAAGCAAATGAACTTTTCAAAGGCCCAATCAAGTCTCATGTGCCTACAAAGATGGTCAAGTGTCTTCATATCAAGTTTCAAGGCATTCAGTTCAAAATTGCACAGTCAAAACCCTAGATTGCACTACAGTCAACTGTAGGGGCAAAATGGTCATTTGGCAGTCAAAAGTTCAAATTTTTGGTCAACATATCATTTTGAAGCCACAAACATCATTTGATCAATGCTTGATCATGATTCTCAAAATTTGGCTCAGAAATCATCAAAGATACAAAAGTTGCTATATTTGGACAGCTGAAAAAGTCAACAGAAATTGACCAGGGCATAACTTTCACATGGATTATCAGAAAAATTCCATCCAAAGCTCATTTTGAAGAGAAAGACATTTCCTACAATTCGTCTTCATGTTCCAAGTCCAAGAAAGGCCCTCACAAAAAGTTATCAATTTCAACATTATAGGTCATTTTCAAAAGTCAACAAAAAGTGACTTTAAGTCAAAGGCCATAACTTGAGATTGGTGAATCAAAATGACATGGGACCAAAGGCATTGGTTAAAGGACTCAAAGACCTTTCCAAAATGTCCAAGAACATGTTAAAAGCTTAAAAATTGACCAAGTTATGCCTTGTGGAAGTTGGGAAATTTTTGGAAATTTTTGAAAGTCAACATTGATGCAAAAGGCCTAAAAATGCAAATGGGCCTATTTTCCTTCCAAATTTCTTCATGCCAAGCCTATGCACGACCACTAGGCCCAAAGGGAAGTATTCTCATATTTTTTAATTATTTATTTGAATTAATATTAATTTATATTCATTTAAATGATTTTAATATATGAAAAATATCAAACCTAATCTAAAAAATCTTTTTATACACATTATAGGCTCAATATTTCGTGTGAAGGCAAATGAGGAAAGATTTGGGGTGATTGGATGCAAATTGGTACAAAAGCCATAGAAAAAGATTCAAAAAGATTTTTAAACAAATCAAATATCTTAATCCATAATTGCAAGGGATTTGTACTAAGTTTGTTGACCTAATAGCCTCTATAGATACTCAGAACGAGAACCCTAATGTTCCTAGACAAAAAGCTGCGCATAACACACCTTTGGCACATTGAAATTTTTGACAAAAAAGTCAATACTGAATTCAAGGATATAGGACGATTCAAGCTTGGATTTTTGTTTCAATAGCATTCTGAGGCATCACTGAGTGTTTCTCAATCAATAACCACGACAAAAACACCTTGAATTGGTATGAAGAACCTTGACTGAACCAAGAAAATTCCAAACTCGTGCATCATGATTTACATGTTTTTACAGCATTTTGTCCATTAATTCATGTTTCTATTGATGTTTCTGAACTAACTGCAACGTTTGATTATGTTTTTGAGTCACGCACACGATTATGCCATTGTCGAATATTAGGGTTTGCAGGTTCTTGATTTAGGGCTTTTGCATATAAGGAAAATTAGGACTCATAGGTGCCATGACTGAACTCAGCACCTCAAGACGAAGAGACCTATACCCTCGCGAACAATTTATGATGCCTAGAAAGCTGTTCGCTATTTTCTCGAATCCACCTTAAAACCACGCTGGAAAAACCGTTCCCCTTGAGTTTTGTTTTTACAGGGTAGGGAAGGAGACGAAGATGTGTCTGAACCTGATTGGACATTTTGAATTTTCGCGCGAAATTCCAAAGCGTTAGCGTGTTCTCTTTATATTATTTGCATCTTATTATATGTTAATTGAATTCGCTTAGCTCAGCTGGCAGGGACTAACACTTATGACCTTCAAGACCTGGGTTCAAGTCCCAGGTCTGGCCAAATCCTATATTATTTTTCAATTGTAAATCCCATGCAGGCCTAACGTGAAAGTCCATCATACGTCCTCCTCATCCATCAGCCACGCGTCCACCATGATTAGATCAATGACCAAGCTTCAGGGTGCAGTGTACACCTGGTCAAACGCACCATCCATGATTCCCAAAGTCAACGGATTCCAGCTTATTGGGCCAGGCTTTTCAAAATGCATACCTCCATAATGGGACAACAAACCCCCTGGTTCTATCTTTTTTCTAAATTTTCTTTTACCTTGTGTTATTTTTAATTGTTTTATTGTTTATTTATTTTCTGATTTAAATTAAATATTCTTTTTTACAAAAAATACAGAAAAAAAACATCATAAAAATAAAAATGTCCAAATAAAAATATAATTTTTAATTTTAAATTATTTTCATCAATAAATTAATATATGTCAATATTTAGTTAATTAGGTTTTCAACTTTAATTCCTTTCTTTTTAATAAAAATTCAAAAAATGTAGAATTAGGTTAATTGCTTTTTTTTATTCCCTTTAATATTTTTCCTTTTTTAGAATAATAATAATCATTTATTTATTTATTTTCCTATTTAAATTGTACATAAATTTTAGGTTAATTTAGGTCATATTTTAATTCTTTTCATAATAAATAAAAAATATTAGAATTAGGGTTGCCCTTTTAATTTAATTTCAATTAATTCTTTTTTTCATTAAATCAAAAAAACACAAAAATATCGTTCTCATTTAATTTTAATTTTTAATTTTCTTAGTAATTGTAATTGTTTGTAAAAGGGTCCAACGCCCTATTTTTGTTTTAATTTCCTTATTTCGCGCATTTATCTTATAATCGTTTAAATAATTATGTAATTGCCCCAAAGCATTGTAATTTACTTTTCGCACTTTATTTTCTTCGCGTTATTTATTTTTTCCGCTAAATCGGGTCCGGTTTAATTTTTGGCGATGTGGACCCGCGCCGTTTGTAATAGTCGTAGATTTATTTTTTCCGCAACTTTATAACTGTTAATCAAGCATGAAAGAATGTATGGCAATAATTAAAATCAAGCGTAGAACACGACAAACATGACAAGACAAATAAACTGAAACATGACACACGGATCGCACACACCACCCCTAGGGTACGCCTCACTGTTGCCTTTCGAAAGGTGGTCGTCGAGTAGAGGACGTCTTAGTAAGTCCTCATGTTCCGGGAACCCGGCATGAGGGTAGCTTCTAAGGTGTCTTCCCATTGCTCTGGTGATCACCACGTCCCTAAAATCGAATTGACCCGAATACCTCCAATGGTGGTGCTACCTACCTTTCAATGGTGGGATGGCACTACTTTAAAGGACTCTTACCCAGACGAATTCCTTAGGGTAGGTAGGTTCTCAAGGAATACTTGCTCAAATCAAAAAACAAACAAAATACTTTTCACACCACACATTTTCAAAAGCTTTCAAAAACAAAACTTTTCAAACACTCTGACGTATGAGTCGATCTGAAATTTTTCAAAAGAAACTTTTAAACCCACATTGAAAAGCACACAAAAACAATTTTTGAAAACACATTGAGCAAGTATCTAAGAGCCCATGGATAACCATGGATAGAAAGGGTGCTAACACCTTCCCTTTCTATAACCTACCTCCCGAACCGAGAGCAATCTCTTGAAGGAATTTTTCTGTGCTTTTGTCCTTTCCTATTGGAGAAAATAAAAGACGGTGGCGACTCTTGCTTCCGCGACATTCTCGCGAACCAGCGTTAAACAGTCAGTTCCAGATCCACCGATCACAGAACTGGCGACTCTGCTGGGGAACCTTAAAACTTAAAGTGGGGTGTACCTTAGGGCTAGCTTATAACTATGTTTTCAATTGTATTGCTTTGTGTGCTTTAAATTGTGGGTTACTTGGGAGTTCTATAGATCCTACACCCGGATCTGGGGGATACCTTTCTTAGAAAGTAGCAACAAGGCTGTGAGGGAACTGTGCGGGGTATACCGACACGGTTGAAACAGTCTGCTACGTTGATGTGACACTTTGGTGTGTACCGGTAACCCTTGAGTTCAGTCAAGGAGAGTACGGGGCCTCCGCGTGGTGTCGTGAAGCATCAACAGACCTTAGGAACCTTAATTGAACTATCTTGGCCTCTTTAGGGTAGTGAGATAACTGACTTTGGTGCAGTCCGAGGTTGGTTGATACTCGATACTACGCTCAATTGAGGGTTGCTTTCCTGGAATATTTCGGTCGCCAGTTCAGTGGCTAAATCGAAACGATGAACAATGAAAGCAATCCCGTGATATTGGGAACCTTAGAACCCGGTTACTTTGATTAGGACAGGTATGAACCCACCAACTCAAGAGGGTACTACCCAGACCCCATGCTGGCCTTAAACCTTAAGGGCTTGTCTTGTGTGCCTTGTGTGCCCTACATGTTTGTCTTTGTAAATATCTGTGGTGTGTTTAATCATAGCATCATAACATCATCCAACATCATATGCATTGACTAACCATTTCAGGGGTTCGAATTTTCATCTTTGTTCTTGTTTTGTAGGACATGGAAACTGCTCGTAGAAAGACAATTCAGGTCAATCTTGTAAGGGTCCCTCCTCAGCTTAAGGAGCTTATATCCAGGATTCCCGAGAACTCTTCATTCAGTGAAAGGCATGGAAGCCTCATCAGCTTGGTCAACACCAACATTGAGGAAGATATGATAAAGGTCCTGTTCCAATTCTTTGACCCTCTGCATCACTGCTTTACCTTTTTGGACTATCAGTTGGTACCTACATTGGAGGAGTTCTCCCGGCTCCTGAAGATCCCTATCCTTGATCAGCTACCCTTCAACGGTACAGAAAGGGAACCTAAGCTTGAAGAGATTGCTAAAGCCTTGCACCTACAGTCATCTGACCTCAAGGGACATTGGGAAGTCAGAAGTGGCATCAAAGGGTTCTTAGCCAAGTTTCTGTTTGAAAAAGCCCTTGAATGTTGGAACTCCCTTGACTTGCAAGCTTTTGAAGAAGTGGTAGCCCTCCTTGTTTATGGTTTGGTACTGTTCCCTAATCCAGATCAGCTCATTGATATTGGTGCCGTTCAGATCTTTATGTCCAGGAATCCTATACCTACGTTGCTGGGGGACATCCTTCACTCATGTTACACTCGAACCATGAGAAAAAGAGGTGTCCTTATGTGTTGCACTCCTCTCCTGGGAAGGTGGTTTATTTCGCACCTTCCCCAATCAGTCCTGAAGAATGAACGGGGTTTGAGATGGTCACAACGGTTGATGACTCTTACACATGCAGATATACATTGGTGTCCTAGATCCAGAGGAGATGTCACTATCATTGATCGTTGTGGGGAGTACCCTAATGTTCCTTTACTTGGAATCAGAGGAGGCATTACTTATAGCCCATGCCTGGCTTGGAGACAGTTTGGTTATGCTCGGAGGGACGGTCCTCATGACATGTTAATTCCCGACATAGTTTTTGACTTCGACAATGATACTCAAGGACTTCGTCAGAGATTTATCAGAGCCTGGAGGATGCCCAGTAGGATAGACAGCAAGACACTGGGGCACCGGAACTCCATCCCTTTGGAGCCTTATCTCAAATGGGTACGCGCCCGCTCTCAGAAGTTAATCATGCCTTATCCTCACATGCTTCCAGTAATCAAAGAACCTGTCTTGGAAGGGGAAGTGTCTCATGTTATTCAGCACCCTGATATGCCCACATCCTGGGAAGAGATGCAGAAGAGCTGGATCCAGCTTAAGGAAGAGCGGAATTCTCTTGAGACTAGTCTGCATACCAGCGAAAAGAAGGTCTTGGAGCTCACCCGTCTGTTGCATGAGGAGAGGAACCTCAACACCTACATAGCTCCGAAGAGGATGCGCAGTGTATTTTGGGATTGACTTGACTTTTGTATTTCCTTTTTGCCCATGAGGCCTTGATGTATTAAACAATGATTTTCTTTAATGATAACGTGTGTTCTTTTCTTGTCTACAACAAATTTGAACTTTCGAACCCTTGAATGCATTGCATACGCATTTCATACATCATGTGCATAGCAGGTTTTTTCCCTTTTTTCAGGTTGCTTACAGTTCTTCGCTGTTTATTTCAGCATCATGAATCCCGGATCTGAATCAACAGAGACATCAATCAAGGCTCTCCAGGCGCAGAATGCGCAGTTTCAAGAGCTAATCCTGGGTCTAGCTAAAGGCCAAGAAGAACTGAAGGCTATGCTCCTGAAAAAGGAGAAGAAAAAGAAGAAAAGAACTGTTCTGTTTAGCTCGGGCCGAAGGTTCGATAATACTCTACACAATGAAGAGGTTGCTTCTTCTGTTGGCAAGAGTCCTTCTCAGGCAGAAGCAAGGGTCCCTAGTCCGGTGGTCTCCGACAACGAGACGGATTTTGATGAAGAGCAGTACCCTCCTGAAGACAACAGATACAAACAACTGGAGGACAGGTTGAAGGCGATGGAGGTGCAACAGGCACCTGGGCTGGATTTCGGGGATCTGGGTTTGTCGACTGGTGTGATCATCCCCCACAAATTCAAAGCACCTACCTTCTCCAAGTATGACGGGGCATCCTGTCCCAAGCTGCATTTGAGGTCCTATGTTCGAAAGATTCAGCCGTACTCTGCGAACAAAAATCTATGGATCCACTTCTTCCAGGAGAGTCTTTCAGGGACTCACCTCGAATGGTTCTATCAGCTGGATGGGACCAAAGTTCGTAACTGGGAGGAGCTGGCTACTGCTTTCTATAAGCAGTATCAGTATAATGCCGACCTTGCCCCCACACGTACCCAACTCCAGGGTATGTCGTTGGGCGTAAGTGAAGGTTTTAAAGAGTACGCTCAGAAGTGGAGAGACCTGGCTGGCAGGGTGCAGCCACCTTTGACTGATCGAGAGTTAGTGGACATGTTCTTGGGGACCCTATCTGGGCCGTTCTTTAACCATCTCATTGGGAATTCTTCTGCTGGTTTCACTGATTTGATCTTGACAGGAGAGAGGATTGAAGCTGGGCTGAAATCTGGGAAGATTGCAAAGGCTGCATCATCTAGTTCAGAAAAGAAACCGTTTAAAAAGGAGTCTAGTGCTGTGTATGGCTCCAGGAAATCGGAGAGACCTGAACACCGCCAATCTGTCAGCACGGTGATGATCGCTAAGCCTGCTGCCGCTCCTCGGCCAAACCATGTTCAAAGGGCTGAAAGACCCCGGAGGGAGTTTACCCGGTTAAGCATGACTCTATCACAGATTCTGCCACAGTTGCTAGCCACTAACTTAGTGACTGTCAGGGAGGCTCCAAAGTTCCCTAATACAACATCTCCTAAGTACAACCCGAATGCTCGTTGTGCTTACCATTCAGAAAGCCCGGGGCACTCTACTGATGACTGTTGGGCGTTAAAGAATAAGGTGCAAGACCTTATCGATGCTAAAGAGATACAATTCGAGGCGCCTGCAAAGCCGAATGTAGTTACTGCCCCTATGCCTCAGCACGGGGTAAATGCTGTTGACGAAGATGTTTATGCTGTTTCTGTGGATGATCTAGCCACTCCTTTAAAGATCATTAAGAAGAACCTACTGCAGGCCGGTTTATTTCCGGGTTGTAGTGAGGGTTGCCTGTTCTGTGTTGTGTCCCCGTCCGGTTGTCCCTTGCTAAAGTTAGGCATCCAAAGCTTAATGGATAGCAAGGAGATTTTATTCAAGAAGTCTGCTGTTCGTATGGTTCCAATGGAAGAAGTCTCTGTGGTGACTATCTTCAACAGTCCGATCCCGGCTCTCCAGAAGAAGCCCGTTCAAATTCTGACCGTTGCACCTGTTACTATCACTGTTCCTGGGCCCCTGCCCTATGTATCCAACAAAGCTGTCCCTTGGCACTATGGGGCGGATGTATATATAAACGGAATTAAACAAGAGCTCAACGCTGGCGCCAGCATCTGTGACATCACTGGTCCGGCCAAAGTTACCCGCAGTGGCAGGCTCTTCTCGCCTGACATTGCGCCACCTGCTGCCCGAAGACCACTCCTGATAATTCCTGCAAGTACACCTACTCCCATTGCTGATCAAGTTGTTGTTCCTGCTGCTGATCCGATTGTTTCCCCTGCTGCCGAGTCATCCAATGCTCGGGGCAAGGGAGTGGAAGCTGAGCCTGCCCAGATGGAGGCACCCATACCCATAGCTGCTGAGGCCTCCCCACAAGAGATGGAGGAAATTTTGAAGATTATAAAGAAGAGCGATTTTAATGTTGTGGAACAGCTGGGGCATACGCCCTCCAAGATCTCCATGCTCTCTTTATTACTGTGCTCTGAGGCCCATGCAAAGGCCCTAATCTCATTCCTCAAGATGGCCCATGTGCCACATGAAACCTCTGCGGTCCAGTTCACTGATTGTGTGGCAAATCTAACGGCAGACAATGGCTTGGGTTTTTCAGACGCTGATTTGACCACGAAGGGGAAAGACCATAATGATGCTCTGCATGTCTCAATCGAATGCAGGGGCACCACCTTGGCACATGTGTTGGTTGATACTGGGTCATCTTTGAATGTACTTCCCAAGAAGGCTCTGGATCGTCTAGATTGTGAAGGCCTGGAGTTGAAACCCAGCAACATCATCGTCAGGGCCTTTGATGGTTCAAAGAGGATGGTCCATGGGGAGGTTGACATTCCGATTCGTGTGGGCTCTCAGGTGTTCGACTCCACTTTTTATGTGATGGACATCCGTCCATCTTACTCTTGTCTGCTGGGTCGACCCTGGATACATAAGGCTGGGGCAGTGACCTCTACCTTGCATCAAAAACTGAAGTACCCCGTCAGAGGGAAGATCGTCACCGTGCAAGGTGAGGAAGAATACATGGTGAGCCACCTAAACTCGTTCAGATACATTGAGATGGATGGGGAGTTCATTGAGACCCCCTTTCAGCATTTCGAGGAGGTGTTCCCAATCGCAGCAGAAACAGCAGAAGCAGGTGGTCCTCTGAAGATGGCTTCCCTAAAAGATGCCAGAGCTGTGGTACAGAAGGGTGAAAGTGCCAACTGGGGCAGACTTCCAGACTTCGCCCAGAAGAATGATAAACTTGGGCTGGGTTTCACCTCAGAAGGGCAGAGAACTATGAGGAAGGAGAAGATCGGAAGGCCTCCGGTATTTATCAAAGGTTCAGAAGTAAATGCTGTCGGGGAAGACTGTGAAGTAGACGAAGCCGAATTCAACAGCTGGATTTATCCGACGGCCGAAGAGGGATTGAACAATTGGAGTGCAAAGGACCATACCCCTGTTACCTTTGTGACGCAGTAATAAGTTTCTTTGTTTCGTTATTTTTTCTGTAATAAACAATGATAAACTCTATGGCCCGGTGTCTTACCCGAGGCACCGTGGTTCTATTTGTGAGGGCATATGAACTGTCATTTTATACATCATGAATGAAAATCTTGGACTTTTTCGCATTGCAAATATTGTGTTCCTTTCTGTCTTTCATTTCCTTTACATAATTTTCCAAAACAGCTGTATTTACACACACACTCACTCATACAGGTTCCAATCCACTCTGGATCTCGCTGATAACAGTTCTGCTAATGCCAATTATGACTTCGAAAATCCGATCAACTTAGCCGAAGACGAAGGTGAAGATGATTGCGAAGTGCCTAGTGAGCTTGCAAGACTGTTACTTCAGGAAGAGAGGGCAATTCAACCCCATGAAGAGCCAGTGGAAACCATAAACCTGGGTACTGAGGCAGACAGGAAAGAGGTAAAGATTGGTGCCAACCTAGAGCTCAGCGTGAAGCAACGGATAACCAAGATGTTACATGACTATATGGAGATCTTTGCCTGGTCCTACGAAGACATGCCAGGGTTGGATACCGATATTGTCGTCCATCATTTGCCGACTAGGGAAGACTGCCCTCCAGTTAAACAAAAGGTTCGTCGGATGCGTCCAGAGATGTCCGAGAAGATTAAGGCCGAGGTGATGAAACAGTTTGATGCCGGGTTCCTTGCAGTAACGTCTTATCCTCAGTGGGTTGCTAATGTGGTGCCGGTACCTAAAAAAGACGGTAAGGTCAGAATGTGTGTTGATTACAGGGATCTGAACAGGGCCAGCCCCAAGGATGACTTCCCCTTGCCTCACATTGATGTCCTTGTTGATAATACGGCTCAGCACAAGGTATTCTCTTTCATGGATGGCTTTTCAGGTTACAATCAGATAAAGATGGCACCTGAAGACATGGAGAAGACTACATTCGTTACTCAGTGGGGCACCTTCTGTTACAAGGTCATGCCGTTCGGATTAAAGAATGCTGGGGCAACCTACCAACGTGCCATGGTTGCCTTATTTCATGATATGATCCATCATGAAATCGAAGTGTATGTGGACGACATGATCGCTAGGTCCCAGACTGAAGAAGAGCATCTAGATCACCTGCAGAAGTTGTTTGACCGGTTGAAACTATACAAGCTGAGATTGAACCCGAACAAGTGCACCTTCGGGGTAAGATCTGGGAAGTTGCTAGGCTTCGTGGTCAGTGATAAAGGTATTCAAGTGGACCCTGCTAAGGTCAAGGCTATTCAAGAGATGCCAGTTCCTAAGACAGAGAAGGAAGTCAGAGGTTTTTTAGGACGCCTGAATTACATCGCTCGATTCATCTCTCATTTGACTGCTACCTGTGAGCCAATCTTCAAGCTGCTGAAGAAAGATCAGGTAGTACGTTGGAACGATGAATGTCAGGCTGCTTTCGACAGAATCAAAGAGTATCTCCAAGAACCACCTATCCTTATGCCACCGGTTGAAGGGAGACCTCTGATCCTATATCTGACAGTGCTGGACAATTCAATGGGGTGTGTGCTGGGGCAGCATGACGGGTCTGGCCGAAAAGAGCATGCCATTTATTACCTTAGCAAAAAGTTTACCGACTGTGAGACCCGATACTCATTGCTCGAGAAAACTTGCTGCGCTTTGGTATGGGCTGCTCGCCGGCTGAGACAGTATATGCTGACTCACACTACCTTGTTGATCTCAAAGATGGATCCTATAAAATACATATTCGAAAAGCCTGCTCTGTCTGGGAGAATCGCAAGATGGCAAATGATCTTGACGGAATACGACATTCAGTACACAACCCAGAAAGCCATCAAGGGGAGTGTATTGGCAGACCACTTAGCTCATCAAGCTGTAGATGACTACCAATCAATGAACTTCGAGTTTCCGGATGAAAGCATTATGATCGTAACTGATTGTGAGGTACCTGGACCGGATGAAGGACCTGAACCAGGATCCCGATGGTCTATGCACTTTGACGGGGCTTCCAATGCTTTGGGAAATGGTATCGGCGCCATTATCATATCTCCACAGGGTACTCATACTCCACTCACTGCCCGGCTGTGTTTCAACTGTACCAACAACATGGCGGAGTATGAGGCGTGTATCATGGGTCTTCAAGCTGCGATCGACTTAAGGATCAAGTTCCTCAGTGTCTTCGGAGATTCCGCTCTTGTGATCAATCAGATCAAAGGAGAGTGGGATACGAAACATCCAAACTTGATTCCTTACAAAGAATGTGTGTTGACCATGATTCCCCACTTTACAGAGATAACCTTTGAGCACTTTCCAAGAGAAGAGAATCAGCTGGCGGACGCGTTAGCTACAATGTCTTCAATGTTCAAGGTTAAATGGGATAATGAAGCTCCCCGGATCATCATCTGGAAACTGGACGAACCGGCATACTGCTGTGATCTCGAAACTGAATTGGTAACTGAGAAACCTTGGTACCATGAAGTGAAGAGATATCTGGAAGCTCAGGAATACCCCGAAGGTGCATCTGTCAATGATAAGAAATTCCTGAGGAGGTTCGCAGCCAAGTTTTTCCTAAGCAACGGCATCTTGTACAAGAGGAATCATGATTCAACCTTACTGCGCTGTGTGGACAAGACTGAAGCAGAAAGAATCATGGAAGAGCTACATGATGGGACCTTTGGTACGCATTCCAGTGGGCATACTATGGCTAAGAAGATCCTACGGGCAGGATATTACTGGTCCACAATGGAAGCTGACTGCTACCAACATTCCAGGACATGCCACAAGTGCCAGATTTATGCAGATAAGGTGCATGTTCCTCCGGTTCCCTTGAATGTTCTGACTGCGCCTTGGCCGTTTGCAATGTGGGGCATAGACATGATCGGCGAGATAAAACCTACAGCATCCAATGGACATCGCTTCATCCTAGTGGCGATTGATTATTTTACGAAATGGGTTGAGGCAGCCTCCTACGCTACGGTAACCAAGACTGTGGTGGCACGGTTTATTCGGCACAATCTAATCTGTCGGTACGGCGTCCCTGAAAGGATTATTACAGACAACGGTACCAATTTGAACAATAAGATGATTGCTGAGCTCTGCGAACAGTTCAAGATACAGCACCACAATTCTTCTCCTTACAGACCGAAGATGAATGGGGCTGTAGAAGCGGCTAACAAAAACATCAAGAAGATCGTGCAAAAGATGACAGTAACTTACAAGGATTGGCACGAGATGTTACCGTTCGCTCTGCATGGGTACCGTACTTCAGCCAGGACGTCAACCGGGGCAACTCCCTTCTCTCTGGTTTATGGCATGGAGGCAGTCTTGCCAATTGAAGTACAAATTCCTTCTCTCCGGATAATGAAGGATGCAAATCTGAACGAAGATGATTGGATTCAGACACGACTTGACCAACTCAATCTCATTGATGAAAAGAGACTTGCTGCTATCTGTCATGGTCAGACGTATCAGAAACGGATGATCAGGGCATTTAACAAAAAGGTCAGACCACAGGAATATCAAGTTGGGGATCTGGTTATCAAGAGAATCATCCTTCCTCAGAGTGATCCAAGGGGCAAATGGACCCCTACATACGAAGGGCCATTTGTGGTTAAGCATGTGTTCTCAGGAGGAGCAATGATCTTGACCAACATGGATGGTGACGACCTTCCTCACCCCGCCAATGCAGACATAGTTAAAAAATACTACGCATGAAAGACGACCCGCTAGGCTGACATGCCTAGGCAAAAATTAGGGCTTCCCGTCGAACCAAAAGGGTTCGGGCAAAATGTAGGGATGAAAATGGAAAAATTTGTACACCCGGCAAGTCGAAAACCTGAAAAGGCAGCTTGGGCAAAAATGGGTATCCCGGTGGACTGAAAACCCGAAAGGGCGGTCCAGGCAAAAATTAGGGATAAAAGCGTAAAACTATGTCTCATTGATCACTTTGCATCCAGAATCCGGTATCTACATCAAGTTCAGACGGCATCGACCAGTCAGCTTCACCTTCAACCAAGGTCATCAAGTGATGAGACGCTCGGAGTTATAAAAGCAATAGCGGAGTTGAAACCCAGTGGATCATTCATCTTTCACACAGCTGTTTTATTTCCTTTTGTACAAAACTTGTATAAACTCTTTTGATCGGCGACGTACCTCTTACTAGGACGTCAGCCTCTTGTATACAAAACGCCTATTCATGGGCCATTCAAAATCAATACAAATATATTTTTCAGTTAAACGTGCCAAGTGTTTTTCTTTTTTCTGTTTTGTCTTGCGAAGAACGTCCAAGGTTCAATTTGTGATGTATGCATTGACAATAATTTGCTAACTCATAAATATTTGCATACGAAACAAAGGAATTAACTGCAGGTGACATTGGAAACAGGGGCAATAAAAGAGTTGTCTGAGCAGTCTAATTGTTCTATCCTCCAATGTACCAAGGTAGGTTCAGCTAAAGAACACGGCCAAGTACATCCTAAATCCCCAGAGAGTGGTTCAACAAAACAATACATTCTTCTCCAAGCTATTATCAGATTGTCAAGAAAATTGAGTATCCTCCCGTAGATCTCAACCTCCCCAGCAGCAGCACATATTCAATACAAGCATCCCCGGCAGTCTTGGCCTAAAGATTGTTCCCCGGCGGTATCTCAGTCACTTCCCCTGCATAACAAAACTTCCCAAAAGAGTCCAATCCAGTTTCCCCAGGAAGTTGGAATTCATTTCCCCAAGCAGTAAGCTTATCCCCAGTAGATTCTGGAAGCTTATCCCCTCGCAGAGCACGAACGCGTCGTCCGGTTTTAAAGAGTTATTTCCTTAGCAGGATATAACTGGGTTATCCTCAGCTAAAAGCCACGGAAAGAGCGTCGTCGCCAAAATCTTCTTACCCAGCGAAGTTCATCAGCTACTTCCTATGCAACAAGGGTATCTTCAGCAAACTACTGTCAACATTTAAGCAAAGCATCTCTACCCCACAGAGTATTGCTTCCCAGCATGATCGATAGAGTATCTTTTCTCCCGCAGAATTACTTCATTTACCAAAGTTACTCCTCAACGAAGTTATCTTCTCCTATCGGTATCCTTGCAACGAATCATCCACAGCGGAAGCAAAATCTCTTCCTCAACCTCAGCCCAGGATACGACTTCCTGACGCCTGTCAAGGATTTACTTTCCTAGACAAAAAACATACATACATAAAACATTCACATACATCATCATAGCATGCATAACGCACTGCATCATACAAATCTCCTTTATGTTGAGAACATCATTGCTTGATCCATATCATGCATTGCATATGACTGACCTTTACCTTTCAGGAAAGATGCAGTTCAAATTCTCAATGATATTTCAAGGCCTTCTCTAGTTCAGTCAGATCGACCCTAAGATCTCCCTGATTCTTATCCCAGTAGAAGACACCCAAGACTTTTCTCAACGAGCGTTGTTGAAGTTAAAGTCACCCAAGATTTCCTTAACGAGCGTTGTTGAGGTCACCAAGATTTTTCCTCAACGAGCGTTGTTGAAGTTAAAGTCTTTTATGGTCCCCTCTCCGACGGTGAGCGTGAGGTGGTAATTCCTTTTTCGAGATGTTTTCCTCTCCGACGGTGAGCGTGAGGTGATAGTCTTTTGTGGTCCCCTCTCCGACGGTGAGCGTGAGGTGGTAATTCCTTTTTCAAGATGTTTTCCTCTCCGACGGTGAGCGTGAGGTGATAATCTTTTGTGGTCCCCTCTCCGACGGTGAGCGTGAGGTGGTAATTCCTTTTTCAAGATGTTTTCCTCTCCGACGGTGAGCGTGAGGTGATAGTCTTTTGTGGTCCCCTCTCCGACGGTGAGCGTGAGGCGGTAATTCCTTCTTCAGATGTTTCCCTCTCCGACGATGAGCGTGAGGTAATAGTCTCCTTTGTTTCTCTCTCCGGCGGTGTGTGAGATGACATTCCCATTTCCTTTGATTCCCTCTCCAACAGCGTGTGAGGCGATTCCCTTTCAGATTATAATAGCTTATGGTTTTCTTCCCGATATTGCAAAGATGGTAATTCCCGCTAAGATTTTTCTCAACGAGCGTTGTTGAAGTTAAAATCATCCAAGGTTCTCTTACCATTCATGCTAAGGCAGTAATCATCCCTGGTTCATTCATCAGCGTTTGAAGCTCCAGACTCAGCTCCTGTAACCAGTCAGGACATATCTATACCAAGCATCTAAAATCAACTCCTGCAACGTGTCAGGTACTCATTTTCTCTTTTGTAGGTATGCAGGTTCTAGCGAAGGAATCTCTTACGCAGTCAGCATCCAGATGGCATCTATAAGCCCATCACCCTATTCAGCAATCTCTAAATGGCATCTATAAGCCCATTCCCCATCACTGCTACTATGTGAGCGCAAATTTCTGGGCACTTTAGTGTTCAATCATCTCCTACCCTCGGATTACGAAAGGCACGTCCGCCAATCTGCATCCTCAGGTCTAAGAAGATTGAACAGGGGCAACTGTTGTACCCCAAAATTTGCCCTCCCATATTCATCAAGAATTGTCAAAGTCAAGGTCACAAAGTTCCCCAAGGGCTATGCAGTTCAATTGTCTCCTACACAGTCAAGACTAGGGTTTGAGTTCTGGTCAAGCAAATGAACTTTTCAAAGGCCCAATCAAGTCTCATGTGCCTACAAAGATGGTCAAGTGTCTTCATATCAAGTTTCAAGGCATTCAGTTCAAAATTGCACAGTCAAAACCCTAGATTGCACTACAGTCAACTGTAGGGGCAAAATGGTCATTTGGCAGTCAAAAGTTCAAATTTTTGGTCAACATATCATTTTGAAGCCACAAACATCATTTGATCAATGCTTGATCATGATTCTCAAAATTTGGCTCAGAAATCATCAAAGATACAAAAGTTGCTATATTTGGACAGCTGAAAAAGTCAACAGAAATTGACCAGGGCATAACTTTCACATGGATTATCAGAAAAATTCCATCCAAAGCTCATTTTGAAGAGAAAGACATTTCCTACAATTCGTCTTCATGTTCCAAGTCCAAGAAAGGCCCTCACAAAAAGTTATCAATTTCAACATTATAGGTCATTTTCAAAAGTCAACAAAAAGTGACTTTAAGTCAAAGGCCATAACTTGAGATTGGTGAATCAAAATGACATGGGACCAAAGGCATTGGTTAAAGGACTCAAAGACCTTTCCAAAATGTCCAAGAACATGTTAAAAGCTTAAAAATTGACCAAGTTATGCCTTGTGGAAGTTGGGAAATTTTTGGAAATTTTTGAAAGTCAACATTGATGCAAAAGGCCTAAAAATGCAAATGGGCCTATTTTCCTTCCAAATTTCTTCATGCCAAGCCTATGCACGACCACTAGGCCCAAAGGGAAGTATTCTCATATTTTTTAATTATTTATTTGAATTAATATTAATTTATATTCATTTAAATGATTTTAATATATGAAAAATATCAAACCTAATCTAAAAAATCTTTTTATACACATTATAGGCTCAATATTTCGTGTGAAGGCAAATGAGGAAAGATTTGGGGTGATTGGATGCAAATTGGTACAAAAGCCATAGAAAAAGATTCAAAAAGATTTTTAAACAAATCAAATATCTTAATCCATAATTGCAAGGGATTTGTACTAAGTTTGTTGACCTAATAGCCTCTATAGATACTCAGAACGAGAACCCTAATGTTCCTAGACAAAAAGCTGCGCATAACACACCTTTGGCACATTGAAATTTTTGACAAAAAAGTCAATACTGAATTCAAGGATATAGGACGATTCAAGCTTGGATTTTTGTTTCAATAGCATTCTGAGGCATCACTGAGTGTTTCTCAATCAATAACCACGACAAAAACACCTTGAATTGGTATGAAGAACCTTGACTGAACCAAGAAAATTCCAAACTCGTGCATCATGATTTACATGTTTTTACAGCATTTTGTCCATTAATTCATGTTTCTATTGATGTTTCTGAACTAACTGCAACGTTTGATTATGTTTTTGAGTCACGCACACGATTATGCCATTGTCGAATATTAGGGTTTGCAGGTTCTTGATTTAGGGCTTTTGCATATAAGGAAAATTAGGACTCATAGGTGCCATGACTGAACTCAGCACCTCAAGACGAAGAGACCTATACCCTCGCGAACAATTTATGATGCCTAGAAAGCTGTTCGCTATTTTCTCGAATCCACCTTAAAACCACGCTGGAAAAACCGTTCCCCTTGAGTTTTGTTTTTACAGGGTAGGGAAGGAGACGAAGATGTGTCTGAACCTGATTGGACATTTTGAATTTTCGCGCGAAATTCCAAAGCGTTAGCGTGTTCTCTTTATATTATTTGCATCTTATTATATGTTAATTGAATTCGCTTAGCTCAGCTGGCAGGGACTAACACTTATGACCTTCAAGACCTGGGTTCAAGTCCCAGGTCTGGCCAAATCCTATATTATTTTTCAATTGTAAATCCCATGCAGGCCTAACGTGAAAGTCCATCATACGTCCTCCTCATCCATCAGCCACGCGTCCACCATGATTAGATCAATGACCAAGCTTCAGGGTGCAGTGTACACCTGGTCAAACGCACCATCCATGATTCCCAAAGTCAACGGATTCCAGCTTATTGGGCCAGGCTTTTCAAAATGCATACCTCCATAATGGGACAACAAACCCCCTGGTTCTATCTTTTTTCTAAATTTTCTTTTACCTTGTGTTATTTTTAATTGTTTTATTGTTTATTTATTTTCTGATTTAAATTAAATATTCTTTTTTACAAAAAATACAGAAAAAAAACATCATAAAAATAAAAATGTCCAAATAAAAATATAATTTTTAATTTTAAATTATTTTCATCAATAAATTAATATATGTCAATATTTAGTTAATTAGGTTTTCAACTTTAATTCCTTTCTTTTTAATAAAAATTCAAAAAATGTAGAATTAGGTTAATTGCTTTTTTTTATTCCCTTTAATATTTTTCCTTTTTTAGAATAATAATAATCATTTATTTATTTATTTTCCTATTTAAATTGTACATAAATTTTAGGTTAATTTAGGTCATATTTTAATTCTTTTCATAATAAATAAAAAATATTAGAATTAGGGTTGCCCTTTTAATTTAATTTCAATTAATTCTTTTTTTCATTAAATCAAAAAAACACAAAAATATCGTTCTCATTTAATTTTAATTTTTAATTTTCTTAGTAATTGTAATTGTTTGTAAAAGGGTCCAACGCCCTATTTTTGTTTTAATTTCCTTATTTCGCGCATTTATCTTATAATCGTTTAAATAATTATGTAATTGCCCCAAAGCATTGTAATTTACTTTTCGCACTTTATTTTCTTCGCGTTATTTATTTTTTCCGCTAAATCGGGTCCGGTTTAATTTTTGGCGATGTGGACCCGCGCCGTTTGTAATAGTCGTAGATTTATTTTTTCCGCAACTTTATAACTGTTAATCAAGCATGAAAGAATGTATGGCAATAATTAAAATCAAGCGTAGAACACGACAAACATGACAAGACAAATAAACTGAAACATGACACACGGATCGCACACACCACCCCTAGGGTACGCCTCACTGTTGCCTTTCGAAAGGTGGTCGTCGAGTAGAGGACGTCTTAGTAAGTCCTCATGTTCCGGGAACCCGGCATGAGGGTAGCTTCTAAGGTGTCTTCCCATTGCTCTGGTGATCACCACGTCCCTAAAATCGAATTGACCCGAATACCTCCAATGGTGGTGCTACCTACCTTTCAATGGTGGGATGGCACTACTTTAAAGGACTCTTACCCAGACGAATTCCTTAGGGTAGGTAGGTTCTCAAGGAATACTTGCTCAAATCAAAAAACAAACAAAATACTTTTCACACCACACATTTTCAAAAGCTTTCAAAAACAAAACTTTTCAAACACTCTGACGTATGAGTCGATCTGAAATTTTTCAAAAGAAACTTTTAAACCCACATTGAAAAGCACACAAAAACAATTTTTGAAAACACATTGAGCAAGTATCTAAGAGCCCATGGATAACCATGGATAGAAAGGGTGCTAACACCTTCCCTTTCTATAACCTACCTCCCGAACCGAGAGCAATCTCTTGAAGGAATTTTTCTGTGCTTTTGTCCTTTCCTATTGGAGAAAATAAAAGACGGTGGCGACTCTTGCTTCCGCGACATTCTCGCGAACCAGCGTTAAACAGTCAGTTCCAGATCCACCGATCACAGTATGCAAATATTTATGAGCTAGCAAATTATTGTCAATGCATATATCACAAATTAAACCTTGGACGTTCTTCGCAAAACAAAACAGAAAAAGAAAAACAGTTGGCACGTTTAACTGAAAAGTATATTTGTATTGATTTTGAATAGCCTATGAATAGGCGTTTTGTGTACAAGAGGCTGACATCCTAGTAAGAGAAACGTCGCCGAACAAGAGAGTTTATATAAGTTTTGTACAAAAGAAAATAAAACAGCTGTGTGAAAGATGAATGATCCACTGGGTTTCAACTCTGCTATTGCCTTTATACTCCGTGCGTCTCATTGATGACCTTGGTTGAAGGTGAAGCTGACTGATCGATGCCGTCTTGATGTAGATACCGGATTCTGGATGCAAAGTGATCCAATGAGACATAGTATTACGCTTTTACCCCTAACTTTTGCTTGGACCGCCCTTTCGGGTTTTCGGTCCACCGGGATACCCATTTTTGCCCAAGCCGCCTTTTCAGGTTTTCAACTTGCCGGGTGTACAGATTTTTCATTTTCATCCCCTCATTTTGCCCGAACCCTTTTGGTTCGACGGGAAGCCCTAATTTTTGCCTAGACATGTCAGCCTAGCGGGTCTTTTTTTCATGCGTAGTATTTTTTAACTATGTCTGCATTGGCGGGGTGAGGAAGGTCATCACCATCCATGTTGGTTAATATCATTGCTCCTCCTGAGAACACATGCTTAACCACAAATGGCCCTTCGTATGTAGGGGTCCATTTGCCCCTTGGATCACTCTGAGGAAGGATGATTCGCTTGATCACCAGATCCCCGACTTGATATTCCTGTGGTCTGACCTTTTTGTTAAATGCCCTGATCATCCGTTTCTGATACGTCTGACCATGACAGATAGCAGCCAGTCTCTTTTCATCAATGAGGTTGAGCTGATCAAGTCGTGTCTGGATCCAATCATCCTCGTTCAGATTTGCATCCTTCATTATCCGGAGAGAAGGAATTTGTACTTCGATCGGCAAGACTGCCTCCATGCCATAAACCAGAGAGAAAGGAGTTGCCCCGGTTGACGTCCTAGCTGAAGTACGATACCCATGCAGAGCGAATGGTAACATCTCGTGCCAATCTTTATACGTTACTGTCATCTTCTGCACGATCTTCTTGATGTTTTTGTTAGCTGCCTCTACAGCCCCATTCATCTTCGGTCTGTAAGGAGAAGAATTGTGGTGCTGTATCTTGAACTGCTCGCAGAGTTCAGCGATCATCTTATTGTTCAGATTGGTACCGTTGTCTGTAATAATCCGCTCATGGACGTCGTATCGACAAATCAGATTGTGCCGAATGAACCGTGCCACAACAGTCTTGGTTACCGTAGCGTAGGATGCTGCTTCAACCCACTTCGTAAAATAATCAATCGCCACTAGGATGAAGCGATGTCCATTGGATGCCGTAGGTTTAATCTCACCGATCATGTCTATGCCCCACATTGCAAATGGCCAAGGCGCAGTCAGAACATTCAGGGGAATCAGAGGAACATGCACCTTGTCTGCGTAGATCTGGCATTTATGGCATGTCCTAGAATGTTGGTAGCAATCAGCTTCCATGGTGGACCAGTAATACCCTGCCCGTAGGATCTTCTTTGCCATAGTATGTCCACTGGAGTGTGTACCAAAGGTCCCTTCATGTAGCTCTTCCATGATTCTTTCTGCTTCAGTCTTGTCTACACAATGCAGTAGAGTTGAATCCTGGTTTCGCTTGTACAAAATGCCGTTGCTAAGAAAGAACTTGGCTGCAAACCTCCTCAGGAATTTCTTATCATTGACAGATGCTCCTTCAGGGTATTCCTGAGCTTCTAGGTATCTCTTCACTTCGTGGTACCAAGGCTTCTCAGTCACCAATTCAGTTTCGAGATCACAACAGTACGCCGGTTCGTCCAGTTTCCAGATGATGATCCGGGGAGCCTCGTTATCCCATTTGACCTTGAACATTGAAGACATTGTAGCTAACGCGTCTGCTAACTGATTCTCTTCCCTTGGAAAGTGCTCAAAGGTTATCTCTGTGAAGTGGGGAATCAGGGCCAACACACATTCTCTGTAAGGAATCAGGTTTGGGTGTTTCGTATCCCACTCTCCTTTGATCTGATTGATCACAAGAGCGGAATCTCCGAAGACACTCAGAAACTTGATCCTCAGGTCGATCGCGGCTTGAAGACCCATGATACACGCTTCATACTCCGCCATGTTGTTGGTACAGTTGAAACACAGCCGGGCGGTGAGTGGAGTATGAGTACCTTGTGGAGATACGATGATGGCTCCAATACCATTTCCCAAAGCGTTGGATGCTCCGTCAAAATGCATAGACCATCGGGATCCTGGTTCAGGTCCTTCATCCGGTCCCGGTACTTCACAGTCGGTTACTATCATAATGCTTTCATCCGGGAACTCGAAGTTCATTGATTGGTAGTCATCTACAGCTTGATGAGCTAAGTGGTCTGCCAGTACGCTTCCCTTGATGGCTTTCTGGGTCGTGTACTGAATGTCGTATTCCGTCAAGATCATCTGCCATCTTGCAATTCTCCCAGACAGAGCAGGCTTTTCGAATATGTACTTTATAGGATCCATTTTTGAGATCAACAAAGTAGTGTGAGTCAGCATATACTGTCTCAGCCGGCGAGCAGCCCATACCAAAGTGCAGCAAGTTTTCTCAAGCAGTGAGTATCGGGTCTCACAGTCGGTAAACTTTTTGCTAAGGTAATAAATGGCATGCTCTTTTCGGCCAGACTCGTCATGCTGCCCCAGCACACACCCCATTGCATTATCAAGCACTGTTAGGTAAAGTATCAAAGGTCTCCCTTCAACTGGTGGCATAAGGATGGGTGGTTCTTGGAGATATTCCTTGATTCTGTCAAAAGCAGCCTGACATTCATCATTCCAGCGTACTACCTGATCTTTCTTCAGCAGCTTGAAGATTGGTTCACAGGTAGCAGTTAAGTGTGAGATGAACCGAGCAATGTAATTCAGACGTCCTAGAAAGCCTCTGACTTCCTTCTCTGTCTTAGGAACTGGCATCTCTTGAATAGCTTTGACCTTAGCCGGGTCCACTTGAATGCCTTTATCACTGACCACGAAGCCTAGCAACTTCCCAGATCTTACCCCGAAGGTGCATTTGTTAGGGTTCGATCTTAGTTTGTACAGTTTCAACCGGTCAAACAATTTCTGTAGATGATCAAGGTGTTCTTCCTCCGTCTGGGACCTAGCGATCATGTCATCAACATACACCTCTATCTCGTGATGGATCATGTCATGAAATAAGGCCACCATAGCACGTTGGTAGGTTGCCCCAGCGTTCTTCAACCCGAACGGCATGACCTTGTAACAGAAGGTGCCCCACTGAGTGACAAATGTAGTCTTTTCCATGTCTTCAGGTGCCATTTTAATCTGATTGTAACCTGAAAAGCCATCCATGAAAGAGAACACTTTATGCTGAGCTGTATTATCAACAAGGACGTCAATGTGGGGTAGAGGGAAGTCATCCTTGGGGCTGGCCCTGTTCAGATCCCTGTAATCGACACACATCCTGACCTTGCCGTCCTTCTTAGGTACCGGCACCACATTAGCAACCCACTGAGGGTAGGAAGTCACTGCAAGAAACCCGGCATCGAACTGCTTCATAACCTCGGCTTTAATCTTCTCAGACATCTCTGGACGCATACGGCGGACCTTTTGCTTAACCGGAGGGAAATCTTCTTTAGTTGGTAAGTGATGGACCACAATGTCGGTATCTAATCCGGGCATATCTTCGTAAGACCAGGCAAAGATTTCCTTATAGTCACGCAGCATTTGAGTCAACCGTCGCTTCACGCTGAGTTCTAGGTTGGCACCAATCTTCACCTCTTTCTTGTCTTCCTCAGAACCCAAGTTTATTATTTCCACTGGCTCTTCATGGGGTTGAATTGCCCTCTCTTCCTGTTGTAACAGTCTCGCAAGTTCAACAGGTACTTCGCAATCATCTTCACCTTCGTCTTCGGCTAAGTTGATCGGATTTTCGAAGTCATAACTGGCAGTAGCAGAGTCGTTACCAGTGAGATCCAGAGTGGATTGAAACCTGTATGAGTGAGTGTGTGTGTAAATACAGCTGTTTTGCAATATGGAAAGAAAGGAAAGACAAGGAGCGCAAAATTTGAAATGTGAAAAACGTCCAATGCTTTTATTCATGATATATGATAGTGACAAACAAAAGCCCTCACAAATAAAACCACGGTGCCCCGGGTAAGACACCGGGCCATATAGTCTCAAATTATTGTTTATTACAAATCAAAAACAAAGAAATTCATTACTGGGGAACAAAAGTTATGGGTGTAAAATCTTTAGCAGTCCAATTGGTCAATCCACCGTCGGTCGTCGGGTAGATCCAGCTATCGAACTCTGACTCTTCCACTTTGACTTCCTCTCCAATAGCATTCACTTCTGAGTGGGTGATGAGCACAGGAGGTCTTCCAATTCTCGCCTTGCGCACCGCTCTCTGAGCTTCTGTGGTGAAACCCAGCCCAAACTTGTTAGTCTTAGGAGTAAGATCAGGGAGCTTGCCCCAGTTTGCACATTCACCTCTTTCGATCACAGCCCGGGCGTCCTTCAAGGAGGCCATCTTCAAAGGAGAAACCTCTTCATCCACTTCTTCTGCTGCTGCCAAGGTTTGTGGCACTTCCTCAAAATGTTGAAAGGGGGTTTCAATGAACTCCCCATCCATTTCTACGTATCTGAAGGAGTTGAGGTGACTGACCATATACTCCTCTTCTCCTTGCACCGTTATGATCTTCCCCCTGACCGGGTACTTGAGCTTCTGATGCAACGTGGAGGTCACAGCTCCAGCCTTGTGGATCCATGGGCGACCCAGCAAACAAGAATAGGACGGACAGATATCCATCACATAGAATTTTGAATCAAATACCTGTGACCCAACCCTGATTGGGATGTACACCTCACCATGTACCATTCTTTTGGACCCGTCAAAAGCCCGGACAACAATGTTGCTTGGTTTGAGCTCTAGACCCTCACAATCCAGTCTATCCAGAGCCTTCTTGGGCAGCACGTTTAATGAAAAACCTGTGTCAACCAGCACATGAGCAAGAGTAGTGCCCCTTCATTCAATGGAGACATGCAGGGCATCATTATGGTTCTTCCCCTTTGCTGTCAGATCGGCATCAGAGAAACCCAGGCCATTATCAGCGGTTAGGTTGGCTACACAGTCGGTGAACTGGTCAGCAGACGTCTCTTGGGGTACGTGGGCTGTCTTTAAGAAAGCAATCAGAGCCTTTGCATGGGCCTCTGAACACAGCAACAGTGACAACATGGAGATTTTAGAGGGAGTGTGCCCCAACTGTTCTACAACGTTGAAATCACTTTTCTTTATTATCTTGAGGATTTCTTCCATTTCTTGCTTGGAAGCCTCAACAATGGTCTTTGGTGCCTCCGTCCTGGCAGGCATATCAGCAGCAATTCCCTTGCCCCGAGTATCAGATGACTCAGTAGCAGGGGTGGATACTTGGTCAGGGGGAGAAACAGGCACCCTGGAAGGTGTGAAGATCAAAGGCCTATGAATTACCGGAGGAGCAATGTCTGGCGAGAACAGTCTTCCACTACGAGTGACCTTGGCAGGCCCGGTGATGTTGGAGACACCAGTATCAATGTTGAACTCTTGTTTCACACCCAGAACATAAACATCTGCCCCATAGTGCCATGGGACAGCCTTATCAGATTTGTAGGGTATAGGCCCCGGAACAGTAATGGTAATGGGAGCACTCTTGTGAACTGACAAAATTTGTATAGGCTCCTTTGAAGGAGCCTTGGAATGGTTGTTGAAGATGGTAACGATCGACACTTCTTCAACAGGAGCAGCAGGGACAACAGTCTTTCTGAACAAAATCTCTCTACTATCTATCAGGTTTTGGATGCCTGACTTCAACAGAGAACAACCAGCAGGGGAAGAAACACATAGAGGGCAACTTTCGCTACATCCCGGAAATAAACCGGCTAGCAACAGATTCCTCTTGACCATTAGCAACGGAGTAGCAACATCATCCACTGAAGCTACATACAAATCCTCCTCAACAGCATTCACTCCATGCTGGGGCATGGGAGCAGTTACAACATTCGGCCTCTCGGGCGCCTCAAACTGTATCTCCTTTGCATCAATGAGGTCTTGAACCTTATTCTTTAAGGCCCAACAGTCATCTGTGTTATGCCCCGGGCTATCAGAGTGATAAGCACAGCGAGCATTTGGGTTGAACTTGGGGGATGTAGTATTCACAACCTTCGGGGCCTCTCTAACAGTCACCAAGTTGGTTGATAGCAATTGCGGCAGGATTTGAGAGAGAGTCATGTTGAGCCGAGTATATTGTCGTTTGGGCCTCTCAGCTCTGGGTTGATTGTACTGTTGTGGAGCAGCAGCAGGTTTAGAAATAACCACCGCGTTGACAGCTTGGCGGTGTTCAGGTTTGTTCTGCCTTCTCGGGCCATACACAGCACTCGCCTCTTTCTTGAAGGGCTTCTTTTCAGCATTTGAGGAGGCAACCTTCTGTATCTTCCCTGATTTTATACCGGCCTCGATCCTCTCACCAGTCAGGATCAGATCAGTAAACCCAGCAGAGGAATTACCGATGAGATGATTGAAAAATGGACCAGAAAGGGTCCCCAAGAACATATCCACCAGCTCTCGGTCCGTCAATGGTGGCTGCACCCTGCCAGCCAGGTCTCTCCATTTCTGGGCGTACTCCTTAAAACCTTCACCCGACCCTAGCGACATACCCTGGAGTTGGGTACGCGTAGGAGCGAGGTCGGCATTATACTGATACTGCTTGTAAAAAGCAGTGGCCAGATCCTCCCAGTTACGAATGCTGATTCCATCCAGCTGATAGAACCAATCGAGGTGAGTCCCTGAAAGACTCTCCTGGAAGAAGTGGATCCAAAGGTTCTGGTCTGCTGTGTAAGGCTGGATCTTCCTTACATAAGAACGGAGATGCATCTTGGGACAGGAAACCCCATCATACTTCACGAAGGCAGGTGTTTTGAACTTGTGTGGGATCACCACCCCAGTAGATAACCCCAAGTCTCCGAAATCCAATCCAGGCACCCGCTGAACTTCCATAGCCTTTAATCTGTCTTCCAGCTGTTTGTACCGGTCTTCAGCAGGAGGGTACTGTTCGTCATTGAAGTCTGTTTCAGTATCAGAGCCCACAGGAGTAGGGACCTCCCTTTCTTGGTGACTACCTCCCCCCACAGATGGGGTAGTCCTTTCAGTCTCATCTCGCAAAGTATTCCCGAATCTGCGCCCAGTGTTGAATAGCACAGTCCTCCTCTTCTTCTTAGTCTTCTTCAGAAGCATGGTCTTCAACTCTTGTTGACCCTGAGCCAAGCCCTTGATCAGCTCCTGAAATTGGGCGTTTTGTGCCTGAAACTGGACATTCTGCGCCTGAAGAGCCTTGATAGATGCCTCGGTGGATGATTCAGGGTTCATGATGCTGAAATAAACAGCGAAGAACGGTAAACAACCTGAAAAGAATAGTACCTATGATGCACATGATGAATGATATGTGTTCATGCAATGCATTCAAGAGTTCGAAAATTCAAATTTGTTGTAGACCAAAAGGAACACACGTTATTATTAAGAAAATCATTGTTTAATACATCAAAGCCTCATGGGCAAAAGTACAAAAAAATCAAATCAATCCAAAAATATGTTGCGCATCCTCTTTGGAGCTATGTAAGTGTTGAGGTTCCTCTCCTCATGCAACAGACGGGTGAGCTCCAAGACCTTTTTTTCACTGGCATGCAGACTAGTCTCAAGAGAATTCCGCTCTTCCTTAAGCTGGATCCAGCTCTTCTGCATCTCTTCCCAGGATGTGGGCATATCAGGGTGCTGAATAACATGAGACACCTCTCCTTCCAAGGCAGGCTCTTTGATTACTGGAAGCATGTGAGGATAAGGCATTACTAATTTCTGAGAGCGGGCTCGTACCCACTTGAGGTAAGGCTCCAAAGGGATGGAGTTCCTGTGCCCCAGTGTCTTGCTGTCTATCCTACTAGGCATCCTCCAAGCTCTGATAAATCTCTGGCGAAGTCCCTGAGTATCATTGTCGAAGTCAAAAACTATGTCAGGAATCAACATGTCATGAGGACCATCCCTCCGAGCATACCCAAATTGTCTCCAAGCCAGGCATGGACTATAAGTAATACCCCCTCTGATTCCAAGTAAAGGAACATTAGGATACTCCCCGCAACGATCAATGATAGTGACATCTTCCCTGGACCTAGGGCACCAATGTATATCTGCATGCGTAAGAGTCATCAACCGTTGTGACCATCTCAAACCCCGCTCGTTCTTCAGGACTGATTGTGGAAGGTGTGAAATAAACCACTTTCCCAGGAGAGGAGTGCAACACATAAGGACACCTCTTTTTCTCATGGTTCGAGTGTAACATGAGTGAAGGAGGTCCCCCAGCAACGTAGGTATAGGATTCCTGGACATAAAGATCTGGACAGCATGGATATCAACGAGCTGGTCTGGGTTAGGGAACAACACCAAACCATAAACAAGAAGGGCCACAACCTCTTCAAAATCTTGTAAGTCAAGGGAGTTCCAACATTCATAGGCCTTTTCAAACAGAAACCTGGCTAAGAACCCTTTGATACCACTTCTAACTTCCCAATGTCCCTTGAGGTCAGATGACTGTAGGTGCAAGGCTTTAGCAATCTCTTCAAGCTTAGGTTCCTTTTCTGTACCGTTGAAGGGTAGCTGATCAAGGATAGGGATCTTCAGGAGTCGGGAGAACTCCTCCAATGTAGGTACCAACTGATAGTCCAAGAAGGTGAAACAGTGATGCAGAGGGTCAAAGAATTGGAACAGGACCTTTATCATATCTTCCTCAATGTTGGTGTTGACCAAGCTGATGAGGCTTCCATGCCTTTCACTGAATGAAGAGTTCTCGGGAATCCTGGATATAAGCTCCTTAAGCTGAGGAGGTACCCTTACAAGACTGATTTGAATTGTCTTTCTACGAACAGTTTCCATGTCCTACAAAACAAGAACAAAGATGAAAATTCGAACCCCTGAAATGGTTAGTTAATGCATATGATGCTGGATGATGTCATGATGTTATGGTTAAACACATCACAGATATGTACAAAGACAAACATGTAAAGCACACAAGGCACACAAGACAAGCCCTTAAGGTTTAAGGCCTGCATGGGGTCTGGGTAGTACCCTCTTGAAGTTGGTGGGTTCATCCTGTCCTAATCAAAGTAACCGGATTCTAAGGTTCCCAATATCACGGGATTGCTTTCATTGTTCATCGTTTCGATTCAGCCACTGAACTGGCGACCGAAATATTCCAGGAAAGCAACCCTCAATTGAGTGTAGTATCGAGTATCAACCAACCTCGGACTGCACCAAAGTCAGTTATCTCACTACCCTAAAGAGGCCAAGATAGTTCAATTAAGGTTCCTAAGGTCTGTTGATGCTTCACGACACCACGCGGAGGCCCCGTACTCTCCTTGACTGAACTCAAGGGTTACCGGTACACACCAAAGTGCCACATCAACGTAGCAGACTGCTTCAACCATGTCGGTATACCCCGCACAGTTCCCTCACAGCCTTGTTGCTACTTTCTAAGAAGGTATCCCCCAGATCCGGGTTAGGATCTATAGAACTCCCAAGACAGTCCCACAATTTAAAGCAAGCAAAGAAAGCAATTGAAAACACAGTGATCTTAATCCTAAGGTACACCCCACTTTAAGTTTATCCCCAGCAGAGTCGCCAGTTCTGTGATCGGTGGATCTGGAACTGACTGTTTAACGCTGGTTCGCGAAATGTCGCGGAAGCAAGAGTCGCCACCGTCTTTTATTTTCTCCAATTTGGAAAGGACAAAAGCACAGAAAAATTCCTTAAAAGAGATTGCTCTCGGTTCGGGAGGTAGGTTATAGAAAGGGAAGGTGTTAGCACCCTTTCTATCCATGGTTATCCATGGGCTCTTAGATACTTGCTCAATGTGTTTTCAAAAATGGTTGCTTGCTTTTCAATTGTGGGTTTAAAAAGTTTCTTTGAAAAAATTTCAGTTCGACTCGTACGTCAGAGTGTTTGAAAAGTTTGTTTTGAAAGCTTTTGAAGATGTATTGGTGTGAAAAGATTTTGATTTGTTTTGAAGAGAGCAAGTATCTACGAGAACCTACCTACCCTAAGGAATTCGTCTGTGTAAATGTCCTTTAAAGTAGTGCCATCCCACCATTGAGAGGTAGGTAGCACCACCGTTGGAGGTGTTCGGGTCAATTCGAGTTTTAGGGACATGGTGATCACCGGAGCAATGGGAAGACACCTTAGAAGCTACCCTCATGCCAGGTTCCCGGATCATGAGGACTTACTGAGACGTCTTCTACTCGACGACCACCTTTCGAAAGGCAACAGTGAGGCGTACCCTAGGGGTGGTGTGTGAATTGTGTGTCATTTTCAGTTTATTGTTTGTCTTGTCATGCATTGGTGATCTAACGATTCGATTTTATTTTTGGGCATTCATTCTTTCATGTTATTGTTTAACAGTTAAAAGTGCGGGAATTTAAAGTGCGGAAAAGATAAAAGTCTTACGCTATTACAAAGGGCGCGGGTCTACAACGCCAAATTAACCCAGACCCGATTTAAAATAAATTGCAGAAAAGAAATGTCTAATAGCTATTACATGGCTTTGGTACAAGTACATTATATTCACAAAAGAAATAAATGAAACGCGCGAAAAAGAAAATAATCAAATACGAGGGCGTTGAACCCTTTAAAGGAATTAAAATAATTAAGTTATCTAAAATTAAAATTAAATGAAAAATGGTATTTTTGTGTTTTTTAGATTTAAAAGAAAAAAGAAAAATTAATTAAAATTAAAATGCTAAACCCTAGTTCTAATGTTTTTTAAGTTTATTATGAAAATATTGACTTTTAACCTAATTTAACTCTAAATTAATTTATGTACAATTTTTAATTTATGAAAATAAATAAATAATATTATTATTCTGAAAAAAAGGAAAAGAAAAGAGAAAATAAAAATTATTAAACCTAAATTCTATTTTTTTGGATTTTTATTAAAAGGAATTAAAGTTGGAAACCTAATTAAAACTTAAATATTTACATGTTATTATTCATACAAAAAAAACAATATTTAAAATAAAATAATTATTAAATTTTCTGACTTTTCTGATTTTTGTGATGTTTTTGTATTTTTGTAAAAAATTATTAATTAAATAAATAGCAAGTAAAAGAAATAAAAGAAAAATTAAAGAAAGAATAAAAAAAAAATAATAAGGCAAACCAGGGGGGGGTGTAGCCCCAGATTAGGAGGTTCAGGCCTGGGATTTCTGGCCCATTAACGCCTGAGTCCATTGACTTTTGGAATTCTGTATCAGCGCATTGACTTTTGATCATGGTACACCTTGATTCTGAGCCCTTGGATGATTGTCTGGGACACGTATGCGCTTGGATCAGGATGGCATATGGTGCACCTGGATATTAGCAAAGCATAGAATTCTATTTTGAAAAATAATATGGAATTGTGTAGACCTGGGACTCGAACCCAGGTCTTGGACTTGGCAAAGCGACACCTGCACCACTGAAGCACTTTGAATTCTTTTAATATATATTAATCAACAAATATTATAAAAGAAAAAGGTTAGTCCCATTTGAATTACGCGCGAGATTTGAACTGGCCTGTCCCTGGATGACACGACATCATCATCTTCCTCCCTGTAAAAACAAAACTCAGAGGCCACGGTTTTTGAAACGTTGCATTAGGTGAGCTATAAAAAAATAGCGAATAGCTCAGCTTCAAACATAAATTAGGCGCGATGGTTGGAATTTGTTCGTTGGAGCACGCTGATTGCAATGGTAATGGTCTTGAGTTCCAATTGTTCCTTGGGTGAGAAACCCCAATTCAAGAACTCTGAAAACCTAAATTTCAATCATGGTGAAATCCCATATGCGATGCAAAAATCAAATTGAATATAAGGGTTAGCTTGGAAACATTGTAAGGAACATAAATATACAATTAAAATGCAATGATCATGCTTAGAATTGAGAATACGATTTCAAAAAATTTGGGACACAGTCTGAGTTGTAGCTACCGTTTCTTCGCGTTTTGATTGAGGTTAGGGGTTGGCACACCTTCAGAATTTGTCTAGGAATCTATTAGGAAAAGAATTGAGGCTTAAAACTCTCTCTAACTTTGATTTCAGATTTGTGTTTGTATGCCAAAATTTCAAATTGCAAGAGCTTGTTTGGGCGCAGCTTATGATGTCCTAGGCCTAGGGTTTGACTTAGTGATTATAATGGAATGGAATTGGCTTGCTAACTGACCTAGATTTAAGCTCATGAATGAACAAGTCTTAGGGTTTTTACCATTGACCATTTTTCCTTCTTTTTAGCCAAGACCTAGACCTAGTGTGAAACTTAACCCTAGCCTGAGTTTTTGAGTTGGCCCATGATACATAGAAATTGTCCAAGTTCACATGACACTATTCCATTGGTTTTTTGAATTTTATTTGAATTTTCAAAGATTTAAAATGAATTAAATTATCAAAAATTAAATAAAATAAAAAAATCAATATTTGGTCTTGAAATTAATCATGGGACACGTGTGTGGCATGACAAGGATGAATCAAGTGGAAGAAAGTGGGCCCTTTTGTCAAAAATTGGAGTTTCAAGGATAGTTGACTTTTGCCATTTCACAAAAATTTCCCAACTTCTACAAGGCATAACTTGCTCAATTTTTAAGCTTTTCACATGTTCTTGGACATTTTGGAAAGTTCTTTGAGTCCTTTAACCAATGCCTTTGGTCCCATGTCATTTTGATTTACCAATTTCAAGTTATGGCCTTTGACTTAAAGTCCCTTTTTGTTGACTTTTGAAAATGACCTATAATGTTGAAATTGATAACTTTTTGTGAGAGCATTTCTTGGACTTGAAGTATGAAGATGAGTTGTAGGAAATGTCTTTCTCTTCAAAATGAGCTTTGGATGGAATTTTGCTGATAATCCATGTGAAAGTTATGCCCTGGTCAATTTCAGTTGACTTTTTCAGCTGTCCAAATATAGCAACCTTTGCATCTTTGATGACTTCTGAGCCAAATTTTGAGAATCATGATCAAGCATTGATCAGATGATGTTTGTGGCTTCAAAATGATATGTTGACCAAAAATTTGAACTTTTGACTGTCAAATGACCATTTTGCCCCTACAGTTGACTGTAGTGCAATTTAGGGTTTTGACTGTGCAATTTTGTGCTGAAAGTCTTGAAACTTGACATGGAGGTGCTTGACAATGCTTATGTGCATGGGAGACTTGATTGAGGCCTTGAAAACTTCAGCTTCCTTGTGAGAACCAAAACCCTAGTTTGACTGGCTTCAGGATGATGGTTGACTGTGTAGCCTTTGAGTAGACTTGAACCAATTGTGGATGATTCTTGTCAAAACTTTGAAGGTTATGGGAGGGCAAATTTTGGGGTACAACACTACCCTTATGCCCTTGATCCTTTTTTAATCTGAGGCAACTGTTTCGAGGCAACTGGATCATGGACATAAGGACTTACTAAAATGTCCTATACTTGACGACCACGTTTCGAAGGCAACAAGTGAGGCGTACCCTAGAAGTGGTGTGTGTATTTGTGTGTTGTTTTCAGTTAACAGTTATCTTTGATCATGGCATTGTGAGCTACGCTTGTTTTTAATTAACCATATATTCTTTCATGCAATTTAGAATTTAAAGGTGCGGAAAATTAAAAGACGGAAAGCTAAAAGCTACGCTATTACAAGGCGCGGGTCTATACATCGCCAAAATACAAAGACCCGTTTTTGATAAAAGATGCGGAAAGTAAATAAATGCGGTAAACCTAATTACTATTACATCCGGAAAGCAGTTACATAATATTCAATAAGAAAATAATGCGCGAAAAGAATTAAAATTGAACGTCCGAGGGTTTTGACTCTTTGCTTGAAATTAAATTAAATTAAAGCCTAATAATTATTTAAAGAAAGAAAAGAAAGTGTTTTTTATGTTTTTTGTATTTATGAAAAATAAAGAAAAAGAATTAAAAGGAAACCCTAAATCTAGATTATTTTAATTATTAATGAAAATATTAAAGTTAACCTAATTTACTAGTTAATTAATTTATTTACATGTTTATTTACAAAATTAATGATAATTAATAATAATGATAAATAATGATGATTAATAATTTATTTAAGAAAAAGATGAAAATGTCAAAACCTAATTCTACATATTTTTTATTTATTAAGAAAAAGTGTTAAAATTAAAACCTAGATTAACTAAGTTAATTGTTAGAGTTTATTTACAAAAATTAATTAGTGAAGAAATTAAATATATTTGTATTTTTTGATTTTTCTGTTTTTATTATAGAAAATTATTTTATGGTGAAAAAAACAATTAAAACAATTAAAAAAGAATTAGAAAAGAAAAGAAAATAAAATTAAAAAGGATGCAAACTAATGGGGGTTTCAGGCCCAAGGGGAGGTTTTTTGAAGTATTCTGGCCCATTAGACAAAAAGCCTTGTTTGACTTTCTGGCATCACGTGCGTGTTCATTGACTCCTGAGTACCGTGGTCTGCATTCTTTGGCCATTGGATTGGGTTTCATGATCATTTGTGTTCTGGCCTCAACGTTCCTTAATCTTCTCAGGATGTCTGTCTCGCCATGTATTGGTGTCATGCATAAGTTGTTCTACTTTGGCCATTTGGCTTTTGGCTTTTGGCCATTTGTGTTTTGGCCTCAACGTTCCTTAATGAACCTGCATGAGATCCTGTCTAAATCTGCAGTGTTGAATCTCATGAACACATTAAATAAAATCATAAAACGCAAATAAAGCCAATATATGAAGAAATTTAATGTTTAGGCACAATATGACATGTATGAATGATTATACCCTTTTGATCCTGGAGATCAAATCAATCTTACCCTTACTGAAAAATTAGTGACATGAATGCTTTTATGCCTTTTGGATCATGGAGATCAAGTCAACCTTACCCTTACTGAAGAAGTAGTGAGGTGTTGGTTTGTAACTGTGATGGCTTGTTTGTAGTGAGGGAGGGATTTGTAATAAGGATTTCAAGGTTTTAGGGTTCTTGAAAGAATTTGATATTCTAACAGTGTTGTGGCAATGTTTTTTTCTCTCTCTTTTTTCTCTTCCCTGGTTTGTGTGAAAAGAAGGTGATTATATAATGGAAATTAGGGTAAAGAAAATGGGCTTTGAATGTGCAATTGGGCCTCCAATGTTCACTTGAGTTCGTCACTTTCCAGGCTAAATCGCAGGGACTTAAGTGCAATTTTGGAAGTTGAAATGTGAAAACAAAATGTAGCCGACATCAAGAACTAACTCCTGTCCAAAAATCGGCTCAATCGGATAAATGGTGAATTAGTTATGAGTTTTTGAAGTTTCAGCTCAGACAAACTTATTTTGGGCTCCAGTGTCGACTCTAACACGTTCTTCAATAAAAAACTGGTATTGATCGGTGCATAATTTGGTCTCGACTTTTGAAGCAAAGTTGTAGATATATGAGTCAGTGACCTTGTGTAAAAACATGAGTCCAATCCGATAAAAATTGACTGAGTTATGAATTTTCGAAGTTTCGGCCCAGATGAAATAATATTCAGCATTCAGGATTTTCGGTGTGTCACACACTCTGAGCAAAAAACGAAGGCCTTTTGAACACAGTTCGAACTCGATACCTCCTGTGAAAATGTAGCCAACTCAATTTGTGAAATTTTGGTGCTGGAACCAGCTCGATACGATGAAAATCGACCAAGTTATGATTTTCTGAACATGACGCAAATAAACTTCTGTCACAAATTTTCTGTATGAAAATACTTGATAAATCCACATTTTTGAAGACCTTTTGATCGAAATTGGCTTCCAGTCGTGAGATATGAAAACGTAGATAATGTCAAGACGGAATTTTGGCCACCGGAATGGGTTCAAAACGAGTCACGATCTTCAAGTTATGAATTTTTTAGCGCGTAAAAACTGCACTTTCAGCACACTTTTTCACCATATTTCTTCGAGAAAACTCACACAGTCGGATACCTTCTTTAAAGAATTGACTCTTGAGCCGAACCTGAATTTGAGCATAAGTTAGGACATTAAGGAGCACTTGAGGTCATTTGGATGTAAGGACCTTGATGCAACACAAAACCCTAATTTTGACTTGACTGCCTTAGGAGGTGATTTGACTGTGCAACCTTTGAGAAATCTTGAGGAATATGGGAGGGCAAATTTTGGGGTACAACACCTACAAAACAAAAAGGAAAGATAAATCTCTAGCCCCTTGAAATGGTTAGCATGTATGTCATGATGGTCATGATGTTATGGTTATGCTTTGAAATCACAGACATATCAAGCAAGTCATACAAAAGACCCTAGGTTTAATGGCTTGCGTGAGTCTTTAAAGGTAAGTACCCTCTTGAAGTTTAGTTGGCTCAACCTGTCCTATCAAGAGTAACGGGTTCTAAGGAGTCTCATATCACTGACCTTTCTTTTAGGCATTGTTCTAGCTCAAGCACCAAAGTATTGCGGCCAGAATATCCCAAAAGTCCAATCTCAATGAATGTAGCCTCGACTATCAACCAATCTTCGGTTGGAACCAAAGCTAGCTGATCGTGGGATTGTACTTATGTATCCAATGATTCGGACTGCAAGTGCACAGTCTTATCGTGTAGTTTTAAAAGATATCGAACCACAGAGACTGATGAATCGATCTACCGTCTTCTATTGTTACTTCGCAAATCTAAAGCTAATGAATATTTGATTGGGTTGTAGGGAAAACTAAATACTAAATTAAGTTGGATTTTAATAATCAATGAGGTTAATTACCAGTATGCAACAGTCGTACCTCGGGAACTAGCGACCTGTCGGGCGTCTTTATATTTTCAAAACAGCTTTCAGTAAAACTTATTTAGTTTAAAAACTCTCGTCTCACACTGTCGTTTTTTTGATCTAGGCTATGCAGTTAAGTCCTAACGTACGCTTCCACCATCCCGCAGGAGTTAAAAACACTTTTTGAAAACTAAACAAAATCTTAATTAACTTTAAAGTGCTTCCGCTGTATTTTAAGCCAATGCCTAATTACTACTGTCCAGTTAAAAGATCTCAAACTTTCGCTTTGTTGACCCTAACCTCTATCTGTTTTTTACTTCCGTAACAAAACAATTTAATGATTGAAAAATAGTAACTTAGGCCAGAAAAGAAATTTTCGTAGTAAAAATAATCCCGACTAAGTTACTCGTTCCCTCAGTTGAGTGACTTTACATAGCGGTATAGGATTTCTAGCCTGACATAATATTAAACCAAATCGCAGAATAATTTAAAGGACAAACACAAATTAACATAATTATATCGATTAAAAAGAAATAAGAATTTGTAAACATAAACCTGGTAATAACTCTGAAGACAGAAGCACTCCTGCACAAATTGTAGGCTTTGCTTCGATCGGAGGATATATTTAACCGTACAGAAGAAAATAATACTGGAAAGGAATATAGAAATAGCTGGGAAATATAAATAATACTGAAAAGAATATTCGCTCAATAAAATCTCTAAAGTTTCTTGCCAAAAAAGAAGAACCCTTTCTACTGTGGTCTAAGGCTCTATTTATAAGTCTTGCATGATCAGTTGCTCTCAAAAATGTAGGAACAATTTACTTCCCTCTTTGAGAAATAATAGGGCCATTAATCTGTCACGTTCCTTGGTACTTTGACTGAGTGGGTGAGAAAATGTAGGTAGCCGCTGGATTAACCCTTGAACGCGTTTCTGTCCGTTGGATGAAAAGAAAGTGGAGTAAGTGGCTTGTGACGTTCGTCACATTCAAGTGACAATAGTCACTTGGTCTTCTTGGCGCGTGACGTTCGGCACGCCTCCTTGACGGTCGTCAAGGCCTTCTTCATTGTGGGCCACGTGCTCACATGTATAATGGGCTTTGGGCTCATTTCTTCTCCTTAGGCCTTTTTGCTAGTTTTGCACCTCTTTTTTCCTCATTTCTTCCAAAGTGTTCAGCTTAATGAATATCTGCAAAAATAGAAAAATACCTGAATAATACTTATAAAATGATTTAATTTAAACTAAAGTATGAGAAATATTTGGTGTATATCAAGCCAGAAATATCACATATTTGTGTGTCATCCAACTCCCCCATACTTAAACTTTGCTTGTCCTCAAGCAAATGCTAAGTACGATGTTTTTATAAACATGGTTATGACTTGGATCAACTAATATATAGCTGCGTTGTGTTTTTTTCAGAAAATCGGTGGCTTGATTCATGCTCCATTACTACGTCGATGACGCTAGACAGTCCCATTTTACGTAAACTAGTTACAGGTCCTATCATAGCCTACCTCGAGTATTTGTCTTGTTTTGCCCTTTTCATTCTAGCGCAATCACATTAAGCTCTTTATATTTACACACACATAGAAGAACAGTCGGTTAGTGGTTATGATCCTTTTAAACTTTAGAGGTTTCTGGCACAGTAATGTGGCAACCTTTAATTCAATGGTTGGATGCGGGGGATCAGACCGTAATCTGCCCTACCGAGTTCAGTACCAGATGCTCCTGAACCATCCATCAAATGAATTTTCATGTTACTTTGTAAGGTTTACATCCTTTGGATTAGGCGATCGGGTGAGGATCATCCAATTTAATCGGTGTGTTTCCTTGCAACATTTTGCTGAAATATTATATCATCCACTTATATTCATCGACTTCCTGCGTAGTTTGTGTTTAAGACGGTGCTGACTGCTAATATAAACTACTCAAGGTTACTATAAAGACTAAACTCAGGGTGTTGGAAATAACAGGTACTTGAACTGATCTATCATACTCTGGGGTCGTAGAGTGTCTAGACGGTAGAAATTTTGCTTAATCTTGCCCCAATCCCTGACGATTAGAGATCTTGCAGTCTATGTACTTTGTCGAGTGAGTCAAATTTTTTTTTATGGGCTCAAAAAGAAAGGGGAGTCTAAAAGAACAACACAAATTGCTTCAATAGATAACTTGATAAATTTTTTTTTTATTGAATTAGAGATAACGGAAGGGAAATTACAAAGAAAATAAAAATTACTAGGAAAAGGGAAATACTTCCTCCCCCATACTTGAATCATACATTGTCCTCAATGTATTGATAGAAGAGGGAAAGGGGAAATGGAAACTGGATAATCATTCTTCCTCCTATTGTCTTTGGCATGATCACGCTACGAACTCTTGCATTCTTAACCATTAAATAGTACCCTCCAGCTTCTCGTACTTTGATCAAGCGGCCAGCTCTACAGTTATCAATATCCATATAAACTGCTGGCAGCGGAGGTAGGCGTTGAATCCTTTTCCCCCAGTTCAGGTGAACTGCGATGGTGGGGACGATGCCTCCGATGCAAAAAGGTGTGGTCCCGTCTCTTGTAACGAGGTTTTGAATGTGGGCCATCATTAAAGTAACGGGATTAAGACGGAGGTTTTATGAAAAGGTACAGTGAAGAGCATACAATTCTTTAGTGTTTACCTTGTTGTTGTTTGCCCTTCCAAATATTGTGTTTGCCATAACACGGTGTAAGAAGCGGATGTTCGGGTTGTGGATGTGAGAGGCGTACCGTGCTTCGGGTGTGACATTTGGTTCGCCGGTTATTCTCTCCCATAGTGCGTATGCACTTCCATGCCAATCCAATTCTGGGGGAATGCGATATTGCACATTATTCCCACAGGGAAAATGAAATATGTCGCTCAAAATTTCATGGTTGAGTGTGTACTCTCGGTTGAACATCCGAAATTGAGCGGCTCTCGTTAGGTGTGCGTCTGCATCATCGCGAGTGTGATAGGCGTAGGAACTCAAGAATTCCAACGTGAGAGCTTCGTAAGTTGGTGTGTTCATCGTGCTAATAAAGCTTAGGCCAACTTTATTCAGCAAGCCTTCCATATGAGGTTGCAAGCCTAATTCTTGCAGGCAATTGTTGTCGACGAACCGCGTGGATGTTAGCCCTCGATGATGGAATTTTATGTACCTCTCGTTTTGAAGCTCGCCTACTTCTCCTTGTCGGAGCACGAGATGTCGCATGTCGGGTTCGGGTTGGTTGGCCATGATTTTTGAACTTGATAGAAAAAATGTATTTGTGGTAAAGAGATGGAAAGTGGGTGGTAGTGATGAAACTAAGGATGGAAGAGAGGTTTATATAGATGGTTTTGTTGAGTAAGAAATTTAATGGGGTTTATGGGAGAATTTTGAAATTGAGAGGTTATGGAAGTTATGGGTGAATGGAGTAAATGGGGTGGTGGGGTTTTAAAACAAATTTTCGTGCATCAATGTTGTTCAACGGTCATGGGAAGTGAAAAGCGTGGGGGACAAGCCTGCCGCTCGCAACGCGCTCTCTGACGCTCGTCAGAGTCAAAGAGACAATCCCTGACGTTCGTCACATGCATCCTGACGTTCGTCAGGGTGAAGTGATGCGTGCATGTCTCTTTGACCTCTTTGACCGCGTGCTCCACTAAATTAATTAATTCATTAATCTTGAGAAGTATATTGCAAGGGGTATAGTAGCACATAGTAGAATTGGAAGAATGATATGGTAAATAAGAAGCAAATGAAAATAGTAACAGAAATAAGAAACACATGAAAATGATAATAGAAATTAGAAACAAATGAAAATAATAATAGAAATTGCATAGTATAAAAATGAATACATACTGTGTATGAAAGTAAATAAATACTTTAAAATAAAAATAAATAAAATGAATATGAAATGAATAGATGAATAAATAATCTAAATTTTAGAACCGAAAAGTAACAAATTATTCGAAAATAATAAAACCATAATGAGTTTTGAGAATAATAATGAACCCCCCCCCCATACTAAGAACAAACAGTGTCCTCACTGGGGCGGCACCGAAACAAAAACTATCAAGCATGAGGGCCTCCTGGAGGTGGTGCAGAAGCGTGCAGATGTTGATAAATGTGATCAAACTGCTCCGTGACGATGTTCATGAAATGAAAGAAGTCACGCCGAAGTGTGCTGACATTATCTTTAACAGTGGCGAGCTCGCCTCAGAGTGTGGTAACATCTGTCTGCAGTGTCTTGATCGCATGTGCATGATCAGGCATAGAGACGTCATCAGCTGTGGTAACAAGGGGTAGTGTAGGGTGAACCAATGGTGTATAATCATGGTAACCTGTGGGTGTGGCTGGGTCGCTCTCCTCCCTCTCAAGGTCTTGTTCGTCTGTCTTCTCTAGGTGATATAGCCAATTTGTCTTGGTATAGACACTGGTATTCTCGGGGCTAGGCAATTTGAAGTAATAGACAGGGTTATTTTGGACAAGCAGCTGAAAGTAAGGTGGGCTGAGGTTACCAATCATATATATGTTAAAGCAAAAACGTATGTCCATGGTATAATATCTGGCGTACGGTATAAGGCGCGACAGAGATGACCGTAGGGATAGGGCCTCGACTATCATACTGACTAGCCCGCCGATACAGATGGGGCCATGGGTACACTGAGCTATAGCTGACATGTTGGCGATCATAAATGATCCACCAATGACTGGTCTGGACTGAAAAGCACAGTAAATGATGAATAACTCATCCCTAGAAACTGAGAGTCGATTAATAGGTTTTCCAAAAAAGGTGAAAGCTAAAATGTGATGGAAATACCTAATCGCAGGGTTATGAATCTCAGTGGCATATGGGTGGTTTGGGTCCTCAGGATATTGTCCCGCTATGTCCCTCCAAAAGTGGTTAAGTTCAAAGTTGAGGTAGTCATCCGCCTGGGTTTCCATGTGGGCGTCTAAAGAACTAGGGAATCCTAGCAGCTCAGCTAGACTGCGAACTGTAAACTGGTGGGTGAAACCGAACAATTTAAAGGACATCTGACCCCTACTACGCCCTAAGCCTTGTGTGGGTTTATAGATGAGGGAGCTCAAGAACTCCAAGGTGAGGCGTTGGTGTGTAGGGTGTTTATGGGCTAGGAACCCCTCCCATCCTATCTGGTTAAACATGAAGTATACACTTTCCCTGATTCCTAAAGCTATCAAGGTGGGATCATGCACATACGTGGTCATACTCATTTAGCACTGAGCCAGAATCTCATATCGCTTCTGCTGGGCCTCCGAGGCAAAAATGATAGTATCCATGAAGTTAAGCTTGTAGGTTCTTGTGAGTCGGTACTAAAATTTGTAAAAGAAAAATGCAAATAAGTAAAATATGTTGTGGGAGAAAGAAAGAAAAGGAAGAAAAATTGGAAAGTAAAAATCAAAATGCAGAAAAAAATAAAAGATAAAGAGATTTGAAAGATAATAAATGATAATAAAAACTTGTGGGTTGCCTCCCACACAACGCTTGTTTAATGTCGTTAGCTTGACAATGTTGTTAGACGAGAATTAGTTCCCAAATTCGCGCGGTAGCTCTAATAGCGTTAAGCTCACGGTGTAATCCTTATTTTCAACGCTGTAATAATGTTTTAGGCGTTGTCCATTTACTAAGAATGGATTCATGGATTTTCCTTTAATCTCTATGGCACCACTGGGGAAAACTTCGGTTACTTCGAATGGTCCAGACCACCGTGAACGGAGTTTCCCAGGGAAAAGTTTTAGACAAGAGTTGAATAGGAGAACTACATCTCCTTCGTTGAATTCTTTCCTTGAGATTCATTTGTCATGCCATTTTTGCGTCCTTTCTTTGTAGATGCTCGCATTTTCATATGCGTCTAATCTTAGTTCTTCTAATTCATTTATGTCGAGGATCCTTTTCTCTCCTGCCGCAGTGTAGCTTAGGTTTAAAGTTTTAATTGCCCAGTAAGCTTTGTGTTCAATTTCCACTGGCAGGTGGCATGATTTTCCATAGATGAGTTTAAAGGGTGTGGTACCTATTGGCATCTTGAACGCCGTCCTGTAGGCCCATAATGCGTCAGGTAACTTAGCCGACCAATCCTTTCTTGATGTTGCAACAGTTTTTTCTAATATTTGTTTTATTTCTCGATTTGAGACTTCCACCTGTCCGCTTGTTTGGGGGTGGTATGGTGTTGCGACGCGGTGCTTCACCCCACATTTGGTTAGGAGTTTATCAAAGATTCTTGATATGAAGTGGGAGCCACCATCGCTTATAACTTGTTTGGGTACACCAAACCTTGGGAATATAATGGTTTTGAAGAGTTTAATCACGACTCTATTATCGTTTGTTGGAGAAGCTATTGCTTCAATCCATTTCGAAACGTAATCTACAGCCACGAGTATATATTTGTTGCCGAATGAGGATGGAAATGGTCCCATGAAGTCTATTCCCCATACATTAAAGACTTCAACTTGTAGAATGCCAGTCTGAGGCATCTCATCTCGTCTGGATATATTTCGGTGTGTTGGCATCGGTCGCAGTTTAGGATGGCTATGTGCACATCTTTCCACAAATTTGGCCAGTAGAAGCCAGACTGCAAAATTTTGGCACATGTCTTTGATGTGTTTGCATGGCCTCCATAAGGGGCATAATGATAATGAGAAATAATTCTTTCAATTTTGTTTTCCGGGACGCATCTTCGGAAAATACCGTCGACACTTCTCTTGAATAGTAAAGGTTCATCCCAAAAGTAATGTTTCAAATCGTGAAAGAATTTCTTATTCTGTTGATAAGTCATATCAGGGGGTAGGATTTTGGCAGCCAAGTAATTTGCTATGTCCGCATACCATGGTATGGTTTGGTTAGTTCGGATAGAGACCACGACTTCTTTTATATCAGTATTTATTTCGTCTTGGCTTTCTTGTGAATCACCGTTAGCAGCTTGTGTGTCAAGTCCTAAAAGCAGTTGATTTGGATTCGATTCAGGCAGTTTTTTGCTGGCATCTCCTAAGTCCATCTGAGCTAACAGAAGTTCATACAGGAAGTCATCGTTAATAGGTACTTCTTCTGGTGTCAGTTGTTCCATTCGAGATAAATGGTCGGCTACTATGTTCTCGGTACCTTTTTTGTCTTTAATTTCTAAATCGAACTCTTGTAGAAGCAGAATCCATCTCAAAAGTATCGGCTTTGAGTCTTGCTTGGTTAAGAGATATCTAATAGCTGCGTGGTCTATATAGATGATTATTTTTGCGCCTACTAGGTAGAAGCGAAATTTGTCTAGTGCAAAGACCACGGCTAAAAGTTCTTTTTCCGTTGTTGCGTAATTCATCTGTGTAGGGTCCAAGGTTCTACTAGCATAGTATATCGCATGAAGCTTCTTATCTCTTCGTTGTCCCAGGACTGCACCTATGGCGTAATCACTTGCGTCGCACATGATTTCAAATGGAAATCTCCAATCAGGTGGTTGCATGATTGGTGCAGATACAAGAGCTGTTTTTAGTTGGTTAAATGCTTTTAGGCATTTGTCATAAAAATCAAATTCAACGTCTTTCATAAGGAGGGTGGTTAGAGGTTTTGATATTTGCGAGAAATCTTTTATGAATCGTCGGTAGAAGCCGGCGTGTCCTAAGAAACTGCGTATTTCTCTTACTGTTTTAGGGGGTTGCAAGTTTTCTATGACTTCGATCTTAGCTTTATCGACTTCAATCCCCTTTTCAGACACAACGTGTCTTAGTACGATTCCTTGTTTGACCATAAAGTGGCACTTTTCCCAATTCAGAACGAGGTTAACTTTTACGCAACTCTCCAAAACTTTCTCCAAATTTATAAGACAATCTTCAAAACTCTCTCCACATACAAAGAATTCGTCCATAAAGACCTCCATGATGTTGTCTATGAAATCAGAAAAGATTGCCATCGTGCACCTCTGAAACGTGGCGGGAGCATTTCATAATCCAAACGACATTCGTCGGTAGGCGAAAGTTCCATAAGGACATATGAATGTTGTTTTCTCTTGGTCATCGGGGTGAATAGGGATTTGAAAGAATCCTGAGTAACCGTCTAGATAACAGTAATGTGAGTGCTTAGCTAATCGTTCAAGCATTTGATCAATGAATGGTAGAGGGAAATGGTCCTTGCGAGTGGCCTTATTTAGCTTCCTATAGTCAATACACATTCTAGCTCCGCTTATAGTTCGTTCCGCTACAGCTTCGCCTGCTTTGTTTGTTGTTACTGTTATACCACCTTTCTTTGGTACACAGTGGACTGGGCTTACCCATTGACTATCGGAGATTGGGTATATGATTCCTGCGTTTAGAAGTTTTTTTACTTCATCTTTAACTACGGTGCTCCATATTGGGTTAATTCTTCATTGATGTTCTCTAGAAGATTTGCAGTCATTTTCCAGCATAATACGATGCATGCAAATGGAAGGACTTATTCCTTTGAGATTTGTAATGTTGTATCCTAAGGCGGATGGATATTTTCTTAAGACTTGTAATAATTTGTCTGTTTCATGTTGTCCTAAGTCCGCGTTGACAATTACAGGTCGTTTTAACTCGGTGTCAAGGAATTCATATCTGAGGGTCTTAGGTAATGGCTTAAGATCCAATGCTGGTTTTCTTGGACAAGGCATGTGATCTGGTGTTAGAGCTAAACATTCACTCAGATTTTTGTCTCGGTATTCAGGACACCATTCGTTATCTTCGAATATAAGAGGTGTGGGAATCTTCATGGTTTCAGAACAAGGTATTGGTTCCCATTCAATTTCTCTTACGCATTCGTCCATGATGTCCGCCAGATAACATGTGTCATCTATGGAAGGCACTTGTAAGAATTGTGTCAGAATAAATTCGACTTTCTCTTCACCTACTTCAAAGGTTAGTTTGCCCTTTTTTACATCTATGATAGCTCCAGCGGTAGCTAGGAATGGTCTTCCTAAGATGATAGGTGTGCTTTCGTCTTCTCTAATGTCCATGATTATGAAATCTGTAGGGATGTAGAATTGGCCTATCCGTACAGGAACGTTTTCTAAGATTCCTACTGGGTATTTGACGGAGCGATTCGCTAATTGAACGAACATCTTTGTTGGTCTTAGTTCACCCATTTCCATTTTGTTGCATATGGATAAAGGCATAACGCTAATACTAGCTCCTAAATCACATAGGGCTTTGTCTATGACAAACTTACCTATATGGCGTGGTATAGAGAAACTTTCGGGGTCTTTCAGCTTAGGAGGCATCTTGTTTTGGATAATTGCGCTACATTCTGCTGTAAGCGTAACTGTTTCGTCATCTTCTAGCTTTTTCTTGTTAGATAAGATTTCCTTGAGGAATTTGGCATAGGAGGGCATTTGAGTTATAGCTTTTGTGAAAGGAATTGTTATATTAAGTTGTTTCAGAAGTTCTACGAATTTTTTAAATTGCCCTACATTCTTAGGTTTGGCTAATCTACCAGGAAATGGGATATGGGGTTTATAAGGCGGTGGAGGCACATAAGGTTTTTCTTTTTCTTTGGCCTCTCCTCCTTTATCTTCTTCGTCTACCTCTGGTTTCTCTGGTTGATTCTCCTTCTCAGTTGATGTTTCAGCCCTTTGATACATACTTTGATTTGACAGTCTGGGGTCGGGAGGTCCATCTAATTCGGTTCCACTCCTTAATATGATGGCATGAGCATGCCCCTTCGGGTTAGGTTGTGGTTGACCGGGAAATGTATCAGCCGGTGCAGCTGTAGGTGCTTGTTGTTGAGCCACTTGAGAGATTTGGGTTTCTAACATTTTATTGTGGGTGGCCAAAGCATCTATTTTGTTTGCTAATTGTTTTATCTGCTCATTAGTGTGTATGTTTTGATTTTGGACGTCTTTGTTTGTTTGCGCTTGGGTAGCTATGAAGTTCTCCATCATCAGTTCTAAGTTTGATTTTCTAGGTGCACTAGGAGCATTTGCAGGAGCTTTCTGATATCCCGGTGGTACGGCAGGTGCTTGGTTCGGAGCATACAACGCATTGGGGTTTTTATATGAAAGATTTGGGTGATTTTTCCATCCAGGGTTGTACGTGTTTGAGTAAGGGTTTCCTTGAGCATAATTCACTTGGTCAGTTGGAGTTCCTGCCAAGATCTTACATTCAGTAACTAGATGTCCAGGTACTCCGCATATTTCGCAATTGGGAGTTATAGCAGCCACGGTGGCTGGAGGTATTGCGGTCAAATTTTCTATCTTTAGGGTGAGGGCATCTACCTTAGCGTGGACACTGTCTAGATCGCTTATCTCATACATTCCTCATTTTGTCTGTGCTTTCTCTGTAGTACCTTTGTCTGCGTGTCCTCTTTCACTTCCCCACTGATAGTGATTTTGGGCCATACTTTCTATTAGAGCATAGGCAGCGGTGTAGGATTTGTCCATAAGTGCACCACCTGCGGCAGCGTCTATTGTTAATCTTGTATTATAGAGGAGACAATTATAGATGGTATGGATAATCAACCATTCTTCCAGGCCATGATGTGGGCATAGTCTCATCAGATCTTTGTATCTTTCCCAAGCATCGAAAAGGGATTCGTTCTCCTTTTGTCTAAAATCGCTTATCTGAGATCTTAGCATATCTGTTTTGCTTGGTGGAAAATATCTTGCAAGAAAGACTTTCTTCAGTTCGTCCCATGTAGTGACTGAGTTTGCGGGTAGAGATTGGAGCCAAGCTCTTGCTCTGCCTCTTAGAGAGAAAGGGAAGAGACGAAGTCTTATTGCCTCTTGACTGACCCCATTGTTCTTGATTGTATCTGCATACTGTAGAAATATTGATAGATGAAGATTAGGATCTTCCATTGACCCACCAGAGAACTGGTTCTGTTGCACAGCAGATAACAAAGAGGGTTTCAGTTCAAAGTTGTTAGCCTCTATTGGAGGGGTAGCAATGCTATTGTGTGGTTCATCTTGTGAGGGAATAACATAGGATTTGAGTGGGCGCGGAGCAGGATTGGCAGCCATTTCTTCGGTTGGTCGAGAAATGGGCGGTTCGAGTGATTGACGAGGTTGAGTGTTATGCAAGAGATGATACTCTTGAATGTGGCGTCTAAGTCTGAGATAACGCTCGATATCGTTGATTTGTATGTATAACGGCTCGCCTTGCGAACGAGTGTTTGACATACAAATAAGAAAAGAAAAGAAAAGAAATAGAGAAGAAAGAGAGAAGTTTTTTTTTGCTCTAGTCTCTACTGTGTAACAAAAGAGTAGCGATATCGACTTAAATCAGTCCCCAGCAACGGCGCCAAAAACTTGATCGTGGGATTGTACTTATGTATCCAATGATTCGGACTGCAAGTGCACAGTCTTATCGTGTAGTTTTAAAAGATATCGAACCACAGAGACTGATGAATCGATCTACCGTCTTCTATTGTTACTTCGCAAATCTAAAGCTAATGAATATTTGATTGGGTTGTAGGGAAAACTAAATACTAAATTAAGTTGGATTTTAATAATCAATGAGCTTAATTACCAGTATGCAATAGTCGTACCTCGGGAACTAGCGACCTGTCGGGCGTCTTTATACTTTCAAAACAGCTTTCAGTAAAACTTATTTAGTTTAAAAACCCTCGTCTCACACTGTCGTTTTGTTGATCTAGGCTATGCAGTTAAGTCCTAACGTACGCTTCCACCATCCCGCAGGAGTTAAAAACACTTTTTGAAAACTAAACAAAATCTTAATTAACTTTAAATTGCTTCCGCTGTATTTTGAGCCAATGCCTAATTACTACTGTCCAGTTAAAAGATCTCAAACTTCCGCTTTGTTGACCCTAACCTCTATCTGTTTTTTACTTCCGTAACAAAACAATTTAATGATTGAAAAATAGTAACTTAGGCCAGAAAAAAAAGTTTCGTAGTAAAAATAATCCCGACTAAGTTACTCGTTCCCTCGATTGAGTGACTTTACATACCGGTATAGGATTTCTAGCCTGACATAATATTAAACCAAATTGCAGAATAATTTAAAGGAGAAACACAAATTAACATAATTATATCGATTAAAAAGCAATAAGAATTTGTAAACATAAACCTGGTAATAACTCTGAAGACAGAAGCACTCCTACACAAATTGTAGGCTTTGCTTCGATCGGAGGATATATTTAACCGTACAGAAGAAAATAATACTGGAAAGGAATATAGAAATAGCTGGGAAATATAAATAATACTGAAAAGAATATTCGCTCAATAAAATCTCTAAAGTTTCTTGCCAAAAAAGAAGAACCCTTTCTACTGTGGTCTAAGGCTCTATTTATAAGTCTTGCGTGATCAATTGCTCTCGAAAATGTAGGAACAGTTTACTTCCCTCTTTGAGAAATAATAGGGCCATTAATTTGTCATGTTCCTTGGTACTTTGACTGAGTGGGTGAGAAAATGTAGGTAGTCGCTGGATTAACCCTTGAACGCGTTTCTGTCCGTTGGATGAAAAGAAAGTGGAGTAAGTGGCTTGTGACGTTCGTCACATTCAAGTGACGATAGTCACTTGGTCTTCTTGGCGCGTGACGTTCGGAACGCCTCCTTGACGGTCGTCAAGGCCTTCTTCATTGTGGGCCACGTGCTCACATGTATAATGGGCTTTGGGCTCATTTCTTCTCCTTAGGCCTTTTTGCTAGTTTTGCACCTCTTTTTTCCTCATTTCTTCCAAAGTGTTCAGCTTAATGAATATCTGCAAAAATAGAAAAATACCTGCATAATAATTATAAAATGATTTAATTTAAACTAAAGTATGAGAAATATTTGGTGTATATCAAGCCAGAAATATCACATATTTGTGTGTCATCACTGGCCATCTCACTACTTTCTAGTGGCTTAGGATGAGTCAATTAAAAGGTTCTAAAGGTCAGTTAGCGCTTAATGAGGCTAAGGAAGCCTAATGTTATCCTTGACTGACTCAAGGAACATTAGTACAAGCTTAAGTATCACGCTAACATAGCTATCACTTCGTCCATATCGGTCTACGCCGTACAACTTCCATGATTTATTGCTACTTACCTAAAAGGTACCCCAAATCTGGGTATAGGATCTTTAACAAAAGCCCAAGAAAAGACCCCAAAATGTAAAGCAAACAAGTTAATCAAAGAAAGCAAGTAAAGGCGATCTAACCCTAAGGTAACCCTACTTTTAGATAAATCCCCAGCAGAGTCGCCAGTTCTATAACACGGTGGGAGAACTGACTTGAGATGTTTTGCGTTTTATCACAATTGTTGCAGATAGCAAGAGTCGCCACCGACTTTTCTTTTATCCAATAAGGAAAGGCTGAAAATAACACGAAAGACCTTTCGAGATTATTTATTGAGTTCGAGAGGTAGATTATGAAAAGGGAAGGTATTAGCACCCTTTTCATCCATAGTTATCTATGGGCTCTTAGTTGCTTGCTAGATCACTTGCTTTTGTTTGAAAATGTGCTTGTGGTGTAGGTTTTGAAAGTATTTTGAATACGTCTTTGTAATGGTACTCGTTTCTATAAGAACGCGTACGAAGTGTTTATCTTTTGAAAATGTTTCAGAGTGGGAGTGTTGGTGTATAAATTTTTTTGTTGTTGTGAGCAAGCGGGAAACTAGGAGTAACCTACCTACTTAAAAGGTCTTAAACATTCTTTTCCTCCTCCATTAGATGTTGCTATCTTACCATTGATTTGGTAAGAAGCCCCATCGTTGGATGTGAAGGAATGGGCATGATACGTTTGTATAGTCATAATAGCAATGTTGAGAGATGTCTTAGCATTTCTCTTGAGGGACTAAGATCATTTGTAAGCCAACATTCGAAGCGTCATCGAGGGATTATGATCTTGTATTTTTATTGTTTTTGCCAAGACATCTTACATGCATAACATGACCATTTTTAGGCAACAAGTGGAGTTAACCCTAGGGGTGCATGTGTGAATAGTGTGTTTGATTTGCATGCATTTTGTCTTTGATTTTTGGGTTGTCTACTTGTTCTTTTTATCTTTCCATACATCCTAGTTACTATCATTTATACAAAAGCAATAAAAATGCAAGAAATAAAACCTACACTATTACAACCATATTGAATTTCATGGAAATATAAAGGAAAAAATAAAATAAAATGCAAGAAAAATGGATCCTTCGATTTGGGTTGAAACACCCTTCGATTCTGCATTTCATGGCTTCCTTCGATTTCGATTATGAAGTCAGTGGAGTCATGCCCTTCGATTTTCCTTTCTGTCTCATTCGACTGAGGGTTGGAATCAAGATGGTCACGCCTTTCACTTGGGTCTGGAAGTCAGCATAGTTCTGCCTTTCGCTTGAGGCTTGGAGTTAACAAGGTTCTGGCCTTTGTTTGAGGCCTGGAGACAACAAGGTTCTGGCCTTCGTTTGAGGCATGGAGACAACAAGGTTCTAGCCTTCGTTTGAGGCCCAGAAGCAGCAAAACTCATGCTTTGCCACATGTTCCTTGCTGACTCTTTGTAAGCATATTGGGCCCTCAGATTGTGATTCGAAAGGCTTGTGCGGCTAGCCAATTGAAAGGTATAACAAACCTGTCTTAAAGTCTAAAATGCAATATCCAAACATAACTACAATCCAGGGGTTAGCATGAAAACTAATGAGTCTCAAAGTCCAAAGCATAACTAAACTAAGGTCAAGTTTTCAACATACAAGCACTCAGAATCGAAAGCTAAAAAATAGCCTAAAAATGTCTACATTTTTCTTTACTAGCATATGCACATGATATTAAAATAGGATAGAATCAAGTTTGAAAGAAAACTTACCTCTTGAAGTCCTTAAATCGAAGGGAGATGTAAGTGCTTTCTTTGAAGGAAAATGAGAGTTCGTAGGGACCTTCCTGAGGCTAGTCCAGTTGCTACTTTGTGAAAGCAGTGACTAGGTCGAAAGAGATTGTGTGAATGGATCGAAAGATTTTTTTATCACAAGTGATGGGGTAACTCAAAAGCCTACTGTATGATAGCTGGATGAGTGGTTCGAAGGGTGGTTTGATGGTCACTTGAAGGGTGAATCGGAGGTTTTTTCTTAGCGTATATAAATGTTTGAAAAAAGAATGTTGGGAAGTGTTTGAGAAATTTTTTGAGAATTTTCACAAGTGTTTTTCTTGCAACCCTTCAGGCGCCCCCAATATGTGTGATGATGCCTCCTTTTTATAGATGGCTTGGGATGATGCTTTGGGAGGGAAAACAAAAAGTTCAAACAAAAAGGGTATGATGTATTTGTAGCTTTCGAGGGACAGTCTTTTATTGCCATTTTGGTGCAAGGAATAGAGCAGCAATGCAGGATTGCTGTGCAACAGTTTTAGAGTTTTATGGCCAGTGTATCAGGCTTGATCCTAGAAGCGCATGGGACTTAGTCAACAAGCACCTTTGGCATCTAAACCTTTTGTCTTGACTCCCTAGCCTCTCCTTTCACCCAGACTTTTCAATTACCATCTTTTATTTCAAATCGAAGTGTCATTCGAATGACTCCCATGGATATCCTTCGAAGGGGCCAAATTAATGATCTTGGGATGAGTCAATAACATATGTCCTTCGATTGGGGACATCCAGACATGCCTGACAAACTCTTTGAATGCATCACCATGGTGCTTTCTTCGCCTGAGGCAATGACATAGTGAAAAGTTTGTATGTTTGGAACATGCCATTTCAACAGGAGATCTTTCCCACTCAAATTTGTCTGCAAAGGGGCCACATGGCCAAACGAAAGAATGTGTGCAAGAGATTTCTGCCTTGTGACCTTATGCAAATATGTTCAAATGAAATCTTGTAAAAGAGGAGCCATATGCCCAAACGAAAGGCATGGCAAAAGACTGATGCTCAAGGATTCACACCCCCAAGCAAAGGATGCGCACAAGGGATGGAAGGCTCAATCGAAGATTACAATGTTGGGAGAGTCATTGACCCAAATGAAGGAGGCTTGCAAGGGCAAAATGTATGATCGAAAGAGGGGAAAAGGGAGGTTTTGGCCTCCTGAATTGAAGGGCATCGCCAGGAAGAGTTTTGCCTTGTATGTCTTGGCTAACACACATGGAAGATGCTGTGTAGCCAAACGAAAGACTTGCACAAACCTTCAAATGAAGTCTAACGCCAAAACGAAACAGGAAATAATCTTAGCCAAATGAACCCAATGCCTCAATCGAAGCATGAAACAAACTTGCCCCAAAGGAAACCAGCTCCCAAACGAAAGATGCAACCAAGGCCAAAGTGTTCAATCGAAGGATGCAGAATCGAAAGGAACTTGGTTTTCCTTTAATTTTTGTTAAAAAGGGCATTTTCATTTGTTTTGTCCTTTTTTAGAAATTTCTTCCATAATCTTAATGCTGGAAAATCCAAGTATATTTGTGTAAGCTTGGATTTTGGGAATCCTTTGTGAGAATTGTCTTGAGGAATGAGAGGGAAAATTTTGGGGTACAACAGGGCCCCTTGGCGACGAATTCTTGGAAATTACTGTCAGTGAATTATGTCCCGTTGTCGGTGGCATATATTTGGGGTATGCCGAACCGGGTGATGATATTCCTCATGTAAAAACGGAGGAAGTTTTGGGTTGTGGTTTTATCCAGTGCTTCAGCTTCTATCCATTTTGTGAAATAATCCACGACCACTATCAGGTATTTGTTTTGGTTCGATCGTACAACAAATGGTATGAGGAGGTCCAAGCCCCACCACGTGAAGGGTCAGGGAAACGAGAGGGACTTGAGCTCGCTTGATGGTGCTAAGTGTAATAACCAGTTTGAAAATAAGAGTCGCCACCATTAATTTTTATCCTAGGGAAGGGAATATAACAAATAACCCTAATTTGATAAGAGATTCTAAGTTGTTGACTCGTTTTAGATGAAGGGAAGGTGTTAGACACCCCTCATCTACCTTGTTCACAAGGATACTTGGTTTAGATTTATGGTTTAGGAAATAGGGTTTTAATTTTAATTAGGGGAACTCGCCATAGTTTTTAAGTCGTATACCTATGTATCCTCTTATGAGGAATCAGAGTCCCAAATCGTAGTTCGTAGTTGTTTGGTTAGTGTTTTTTGTGGATTACGATAATATCTCGTATTCTCCTTGAACCAAGTCTGGGTTTGTAAATTTGCGAGTTGTTAGACGAAGTTCGCAGTTAATGAGAAATATCTCCATAATCCTTTTTGAAAATAATATCTTGAGTTTATTAAGTTAGTATAAAATTGTTAGTAATTTGATTGGTTAGATATTTTCAAATATAATATGCAATATGAGAGAAAAAAATCTTCTTAATGCATGAGAAAAATAATTTTAATGCAATTAAAATATTTGAATGAGTTAGTAATAAAAAAAAGCATTTGAATTAATAAAATAAATTTGGAATTTATTATAAATATATTAAATATTTAAATATTAATTATTCAAAATAATGAATAAATAAATAAATGAACAAATAAATAAAGTTATAAAAATAAATTGATTTTAATTAGAAACACAAGGGTGCAAAATTAGTTTGTTAGTAAAAGGCTGGGGATGCAGGAAGTATAGGCCTAAGTCCAGATGTTGTACATGGCCGAATAGCGTAGGAGGGGTGTTGTTTTATGTTGGGGAAGAAATTTGAGGGGTGTTAATAGAACGGGCTTGGCCCAAAACAATTTTGTTTGATCCGTTGGACAGAGTGTGGGCGAGTGTTGAGAGTTATGATGGACGCGCAATTTAGGAGCGTTTGATGAAGATCACGTGGTAGAAGTTGAGGGCGTATAATAAGGGGTGGCGTATAGGAACAATGAGAGAGTTTAAACATCCAACGACAGGGCCTGAGGACCATTTCCTTCTTTCCTCTCTCTCTCTCTTTATCATTTTCTCAAACAGAACAAAAATTATAGAGAGAGAGGCTCTACCCTCTCTCTAGATAATAACCCATCGGAAATTGCCTTGTCCCTGCCGGACGCTACGAATCACCTCGTAACCACCGTGAAACCCATAACTCTGGTTGATATTTAACTAGAATCTTCACCACAAACCTAGATCTTAGAACCCTAGGATGAACCCTAGGAACCCTAACCCTATATTCATACAAACCCCACGAACCCTAGGGTTCTAGATGAACCCTAACCCTATCTTTGAGGAACCCTAAGAACCCTAACCCTTAGAAATCCCAAAATTCAAAATCAAACACAAAAAATAGATTCAACAATTACAATCCTAAGCTAAGTGAATCGGCTTACCTCCCATACAACGATTCTTCTTGTATTAGTCCTTTTCTGGTTTTCTTATTCACCCTTTTAATCTCTTATAATTTCTTTGGTTCACAGGTACATAGTGCGGCGGAGATGATGCATCGGCGAGGGATTGAAACATAGATCTAGGGTTTCAGAAATTGAAACCCAGATCTCAAGCAAGAAGGTTGACTCGTGGCTTCTGCTTCTTCTCCTTATTTTTTATCTCCTCTTTAGATTTCTACCTTTTCTCGTGATTTTTAGAATTAGGTATTTATAGATTTATGTTAGAGATTTAATTAGGAAAATTGTTGTGTTGATTGTCTGTTACGAATTAGATTGATAGAATTAGGAATTAGATTAGGAAAATTAGGATTAGAATTGATTTGTTCTTGATTTGATTTGTAAAACCGAACAATTATTGTATTGAAAGATTTGATTTGTTATTGATTGAGTTGTAATATTTTATTTGTATAATTGATTGAGTATTATTTGGTAATATTTGATTTTGTTTTGCGTTTCTGGATTTGCTTAGCTGATAGTGAGGACGAACAGGGTGCCACAAATGAATTAGGGATTAGGGTTTCAAAAACCCTCGGTTGACTTAGTCAACCGTGTCTAAAAATTGGTTTTCATATTTTTAAAAATAGAAGAATAATATAAATGATAATGAATAATAATATTTAAAATAATAGGCATAATATTAATTGTAATAAGAAAAAGGAAAAAAATGCAAATGGACTTTGGTGACAAAATTTTGCAATGGGCCGAATTTTTTATTATTTATTGGGCCATCCCAAGCTATAAACGCATCCCCTCTGTACAAAACTCATAAACATGCCCCCTTCTATTAAAAATGGGTCAAAAGAATCTTGATGGGCCGGTTGGACAAAACGTTAAAAAAATGCATCAATAGTTCATTTGAGAAGCCCAAATAGTCAGATCAAAAAAACAATCACACCCCCTTCCCCTACTAGAACACATTAACCCTTAATGGGCCATCAGATTCTGATGGTCCAAAATATCACACCCTTGTATTGTAAATAACCCCCCTCTTATAAACATATACCCTAAGCAATAATGAGATTATAAAATAGTAACATAGTAATATTGAAATTTAGATAAAATGAGTGTTGAAATTAATGGGGCAAAATTTGGGGTATGGAAGATGCCCCTATTTAATTACCTTTCGATTGAACGGTGCGAGAATATGGAGGTCCACACATTTGAATCAGAGGGTTATTAAATAATGGAAGATCCTAAAATTTGACCAAAAGGTTATAAGGATACATTGTACAATGTTCCGATGAGTATTGAGAAAGTAGGCACATATGATGACGTATCATCTTACCATAGTTTGAACAAAAGTTTAGATTGACTTAGATATAGTGACGCGGATAACTCGTAAATATCTAAAAGAGATCGTAGGTTTGTCGCGTATTCACTATAACCTAGGAGGTGAATAACACAAGTTTAAAAAATGAATTACTAACGCTTTGAGACTAATATAGTAAGCTTAACACATAGATTTTGTCTGTTCATCACAACCTAGGGGATGAATAAAACAAAACTTGATAATACACTGCCACATGGAGACTAACACAATGGATTATACCACAAATTTTGTTATGTTTACTACAACCTAGAGAGTAAACAATACAAGGATGGACCTGTGCATTTATCACAACCTAGAGGATAAATGACACGAGTATAGGCTTATGTATTCATCACGACCTAGAGGATGAATAATATAACCCTGAAAATTTGCATACCCCATAAAATTTTCCCTCTCATTTTACTCAATACATGCTCATTGAAGTCCTCAACTTGCCCAAGGATGCCCAAGGATTGACCAGACAAACTCTCTCCTAAAGCAATGAATCTCCAACTAGGGTTTCCATTTTCATCAAGATGGGTGAGCTCCAAAGGCCTCAAACCTCTTCCATGGTCTTAATATGTACTCAAGACCATCCATGTCAAGTTTCATGCCTTGCACAACAAGTTTGCTCAATCAATTGCTCAAATGCCTGAAAAATCAACTATGTTAGGTCAAAAGTCAACTGTGACCCACATACAGTAAAACTTCAAGATTTTTGGTCAACATCAACATTTTGAAGTTATATCCATCATTTGATCAAGGGTTGATCATTATTCCTCAAGGAATGCCCCAAATTCATCAAAACTCAAAAGTTGCTAAATTAGGGTTTCTATAGGAAAAGTCAACCAAACTTTGACCAAGCATAACTTTCTCATACTTTATCAGAAATTTCCTATCCAAGTCTCATTTGGAAGAGGATTAAATTCCCTACAACTCATCTTCACCCCTCAAGTTCAAAAAATGAACTCATGGAAAGATATGAATTCAGACATTATAGGTCATTTCAAAAAGTCAACAAAAACACCTTTTGGGTCAAAGCTTCTTACATGATCATGAAAGATCCAATTGAAATGAAACCAAAAGGGTTGTTTAGGGGACATTTCAATCTTTCTAAAAAGTCCAAGAACCCCCTCTTAGGGTCAAAATTGAGAGAGATATGCATTGTCAAAGTTGGCTATTTTTGGAAATTTGCCCAAAGTCAACAATGCTCAAAACTACATTTTTTTCTCAAATGGGCCTAACTTTTTGTGCTTGCAACACACTCCTAGCCTGGTCCACGACCTCCAAGCTAACCCATGCATTGTTATATTATTTATATTATTTATTTTGACATTTTTTCCATTAAAATGCAAAATTAAATAAATAAATAGTAGAAATAATAAAAGATTTGGATTTGGAATCTTTTCTCATCAAATAAGGGACACATATTGCTGGCATATAAAAAAAAATATCATGGAGAAATTGCTAGATGAGATTTGGTCCAAATATATAAAAAATCATATTATTGAAGGAAAATATTTTCTCAACGAAAGTATGGATATTTTTCCAATTTTGTTGACCTAATATTGCCTAATATATATGCACAACAAAGTCAGACAAAAGGGAGATGCGCAACTAGTCTCAAGAAAACCCTAGCAATTCTAAAAATTTTCTAAGAGGAAGGCAATTCTATTCCATACGAACCAGCTGTTCTCCATCAAATCTAAGCATTCCATCATCCTTCTGAGGATTCCAGGAGGTGAACTAGTCCATTTGCAAAGGCCAAAACACACTGCATCACCCCAGTCCGATCCTCCCTCTTATGGTAAAAATTTGGATTTCAAACTCACTTAATTCTTAATATCAATGCGTTTTGAATACACATTCATGTTATTATGATTATTTGTGAATTTTCTGACGTATTACATGCAAGAAACGAGCCCAAGGTTGAAGTTTCGGTTTTAGTGATACAGAGAATTTTAGATCAAATGGATACCACCATTGGATTCCTGGGGAAATTTTAAGGGGGGTAGGGTCTTTTTTATGCCTTGATCTCGTGTGTTTTACAGGTTTCATTTTTGGGTGTCGCCGGAGAGGGTGACCGGAGCCACCGTGGCCGGTGGCTTGACTTTTACAGAAGACGGTCCAAGCAGGCGTTGCCATTCCTCATAATCCCATTGGCTAGATCCAACATTGAATGCCTCTCTTCACATCTGATTGGCTCTTTGAGTCACCATGGTCCCCACCATGCATGCTTGTCATGGCTGATTCAGCACTAACACCTTGTTTCTCTTTTGTTTTAATTGCTTAATTATATATATATATATATATATATATATATACATACGAATGAACAGGCTATCACAGTTGGTCAAGGGAGAGAGGTATGAAGCTAATGTCCTGGGTTCGATCCCAGGCGTGAGCTTTTGCATTTTTTTTCATTATTTCTTCACAGGATCCAGCGTGCACTACCCAGGAAAGCCACCGTACACCCTCCAAATCCAGCCATTGGATCATCCTTAGATCCAGATCCAGCGCTCAGTGAGAGCAGTGCATGGTGCACCCTCAGGCGTGGCAACAGTGGATCCAATAATTGACTGGGCTTGTGCTTCTTGGGCCCAACAAAAATCAATAATACACCCCCTGGTTACTCAACAATACCAGGCCCAAATCATTCTTTTTTTTTTAATTTCTTTTTTTTTTGTTTTATTTATTTATTTAATCATTTTACAACAAAAATCTTTTTTTTAGTAAATCAAAAAACAACAAAAAATCATTTTTTTCATTAAAAATATAAAATCACCAAAATATAGAATTAGGTTTTTTTTTTAAATTAATTTTATTGAAAATAAATTAGATTAATTAGATTCACTTGATTGTTTTTTTTAAATTAAAATTAATTAGAAAATTAGGTTTAATTTGTAATTAAATTATTTTCTCAAAAAAAATACACAAAAATATTTTTTAATTAATTAGGTTTTTAGGCTTATAATTTATTCTTGTATTTAATTCGTCGCGCGCGCCTTTACTTTCTTTTAATTCAAATTATTGTAACTGTTTCATGTTTGTAATAGATTAATTAGGATTTCAATTTCCGCATTTTTATTTTCAGCCAAATATTTGTGTATCTGCCCAAAAGCCTTGTAATAGCTGGGACTTTAATTTCTCGTACTCTTTAATTTCCGCAACTATTAAACTGCTAGATGTATGGATATTAGGATTGTATGCAAAAGATAAATAAACGATTAAAAGGTAGATAACCCTAATTATGGAAAGATAATTAACTAAAAAAAGCACACTTGCACATGCTCACTCCTAGGGTTTGCCCCACTCCGGTTGCCTTTGGTAAACGGTCATGAAGCATAGGGAATTTTAGTGGCCGTCCTCTAGTCCCAAAAGATAAAAAATGACCCATTCAGATGTTGCCTCGGAAAGATCTTTAGGACTTTAGGACAATCACTAAAGTTTCCTAACTATTGCTTTCGTGACTGTACTTGTCCCTTCGAATGTCCCTTAAAAATCCAACGATAGGGCTACCTACTCCTTAATAGTAGGATAACACTGTCTAAAGGAAACGAGAATGAACAATCTTTTTTCGAGTAGGTAGAATATCTTAAATACTTGCTCAAAACCATAAAAATTCTTTTACATAAACACTTTCAAAACAGTTTTCAAAAACAAACTTCGTCACACTCTTGAGGACAGATACAAGGGTTACCACGAAGTTAAACAAAAACTTTTCAAACACATACACAAGCAATTTTAAAATGAGTAAATACCTAAGAGCCCGTGGAAAACCACAGATAGAAAGGGTGCTAACACCTTTCCTTCCTATAATCTACCCCCATACTCAGAAACATCTCAAAAAAAGGTTTTTTCTGTTCTTTTTCCTTTCCTTTGTTGGATGAAATAAAAGTCGGTGGCGACTCTTGCTTACCGCGACATTTGCGAACAAAAAATGCAAACCAGTATAACAATCGGTTCTGCCGCCGTATCACAGAACTGACGACTCTGCTGGGGAATAAATAAGTGGGGTATACCTTAGGATCTAGGTCATTTCTAAAATTTCTTTCTTGTTTTGCTTTTCCTGCTTTATATTCAAGGGTTTTATTGGGGTTATATAGATCCTACACCCGAATCTGGGGACACCTTTTAGGTAAGTAGCAATAAACTGTGAGGGAACTGTGCGGGGTATACTGACACGGTTGAAGCAGTAGCTATATTGATGTGACACTTTGGTTGGTACTGGTAACCCTTGAGTCAATCAAGGAGATACGAGGCCGCTGCATGGTGTCATAAAGCATCAACTGACCTTATAACCTTTAATTTCACAACTTGTCCAGTAGGACGTAGCGAGATGGCCGACTTTGGTGTATTCCCAAGGTCAACAGATACTCGATGCTACACTCATTGAGGTTTGACTCTTGAGTTTTGTTTGGTTGCGAGTCATTCGCCTATTAAACGAAGCTTAGGGGAAATATCGGTGATATTGAGATCCCTTAGAACCCGGTTACTATTTATAGGACAGGTTGAACCAATCCAGCTTCAAGAGGGTATGACCTTAAAACCCATGCAGGCCTTAAACCTAAGGACTCGGTGTGACTTGTTTGTTGCTTGCTATACATGTGATTTTTTTAGCATAATCATGACATCATAAGCATGGCATATCATACTATCCATTTCAAGGACTTTCCACGGCTCATCTTTGCTTTGTTTTGTAGGATATGGCATCCGCCCATAGGAACACTATCCAGATTAGCCTTGTGAAAATGCCTCTCCAACTAAAGGATTTGGCATTAAGGATCCATGAAAGCTCTCCCTGCACTGAAAAACATGGTCGGTTGCTCAACTTGGTCACTTCAAAACCCGATGAAGAATTGTTAAAAGTTCTATTTCAGTTCTTCGATCCTTTTCCACTGCTTCACCTTCCCGGATTACCAGCTAGTGCCTACTATGGAGGAATTTTCTCGGTTGTTAGGGGTACCTATTATTGATCAGTTACCTTTCAATGGTACAGAAGAACATCCAAAGCCTGAAGAGATTTCTCGAGCTCTGTCCTTACAAAGGTCTGATGTAGTGACAAATTGGGAAACTAAGGGAAGTGTCCAAGGTATCCCGATTAAATTTCTATTCGAGAAGGCTTACTATTTTTGGGATACCCTGGATTTACAAGCTTTTGAAGAGGTATTGGCACTCCTCATCTATGGGATGGTACTATTCCCTAATGCGGACCAACTCATAGATGTGAACATGATTAAGGTTTTTCTGTCTCATAATCCGATGCCTATATTACTTGGGGATATTCTACACTCTCTGCATGCTCGCACTCTAAAGAGAAGGGGGACCCTCCTGTGTTGCACCCCTCTATTGGCTAGGTGGTTTATTTTGCACCTACCCAGGTCTATTCTGAAGAATGAGCAGGGTATGAAGTGGTCTCATAGGCTAATGTCCCTTACACATTCAGACATTCATTGGTGTTCATGGTCCTCGGAAGATGTTACCATCATCGATCGCAGTGGTGAATTCCCTAATGTCCCTCTCTTAGGCATTAGGGGAGGAATCACTTATAACCCTTGTTTGGCACTGCGGCAGTTTGGTTATGCAAAAAGGGATGGTCCTCACGATACGCTTATCCAAGGAATCGCCTTCAACTATGAGAATGATGCTTAGGGTTACTGCAAAAGGTTCATGAGAGCTTGGGGCATGGTACATAAAATTTATAGCAAGACACCGGGGAACAAGAATTCCGTCCCTCTTGAGCCTTATCTCCGATGGGTACGAGCCCACGCCCAAAGTCTTATGATGCCTTACCCTGCTGTCCTACCAATGATTGTGGAAGCAGTCGCTGAAGGAGACACTGCTTCTCTTGTTCATCATCCTGACATGCCAACTGATCATGAGGAGTTACATAAATCCTAGGTTCAACTTAAAGAGGAGCGGGATACGTTCGAAACTCAATTCTATGCCAGCGAGAAGAAGGTCCTGGAGCTCACTAGGCTACTTCATGAAGAAAGGAACATAAACGCCTACATTGCACCAAAGAGGATGCACTCCTGGGAGACCTAGTTTTCTTTTGCTTTAAGTTTTGTTTAATTTAAAGCCTAAAGGGAACTCTTTATAACAAACTGAACTTATTAATACAATTAACGTGTGTTTATTTTGGTTAACTAAATTTGAGTCTTTAAGAATCCTTGAAATCATTACACGCGCACACCATCCATGACATTGCATAAACAAGTACCATTACAGGTTTCTTATATTCTTCGTTGTTTATTTCAGCTATAATGTCTTCTGAACAAAGCATCAAAGATCTCCAGGCACAAAATTCCCAATTTCAACAAATGTTCATAACTTTGGAAAAAGGGCAGGAAGATTTGAAGGCCCTTATCCTGAAGGAAAAGAAGAAGAAGAGGACCTCTGGTGTTCTGAATCTGGGCAGAAGGTTCAGGGGGCCGTTGAAGCAACCAACTGATCTGACCTCCTCTTCCAAGGAAGGGGAGAATCAAGAGAGGGAGACAAGGGAGAAGGACCATATCCCTGAAGTCTATGATAATGACACAGACTACAATGATGAGCAGTATCCTCCTACTGAGGATAGATACAAACAATTAGAGGATCGGTTGAGCGCCATGGAGATCCAGAGAATACCAGGGCTGGATTTTGAAGAGCTGGGTTTTGTGTCTGGGGTAGTCATCCCACAAAAGTTTAAAGCTCCAATTTTCGCAAAGTATGATGGGGTGTCCTGTCCCAAGCTTCATCTCCGTTCCTATGTGAGGAAGATTCAGCCTCACAATGTTGATAGGAACTTGTGGGTTCACTTCTTTCAAGACAGTCTGTCTGGGACTCAGCTTGAATGGTTCTATCAACTGGAGGGAACCAATGTTCGTAACTTGAAGAATTTAGCTGATGCTTTTTATAAGCAGTATCAATACAATGTTGACCTTTCCCCTACTCGTACTCAACTCCAGAGTATGTCCATGGGTGCAGGTGAAGGCTTTAAGGACTATGCGTAGAAGTGGAGAGATCTGGCTGGGAGAGTCCAAACCCCTTTGTCTGATAGGGAGTTGGTTGACATGTTTCTTGGGACGCTGTCTGGTCCATTCTTCAATCATTTGATTGGTAGCTCCTCAGTTGGTTTTACCGAGCTGATATTAACAGGAGAGAGGGTAGAAGCTGGGATCCGGAGTGGCAAGATCCAGAAAGACACCACTTCAAGCTCAGTGAAGAAGCCCTTCGTAGGTAAGAAGGAAGTCAGTGCTATTTATAACCCAAGAGGTCAGAACAAAGCTGAACACCGTCCAACGGTAGCTGCTGTGAGGATATCTAGGCCCACGGCTACCCTACAATGCAACAATCAGCAAAGGGTAGAAAGACCAAAAAGGCAATTTACTCGAATTAACAAGACATTTCCTGAGGTTCTACCCCATCTTCTAAGATCCAACTTGGCAACCTTGAAAGAGGCTCCCAAGAATCCTAACACCACATCTCCTCGGTACAATCCAAATGCTCGGTGTGCCTACCATTATGAAAGTCCTGGCCACGATACAAATGACTTCTGGGCTCTGATAAATAAGGTACAATGTCTAATTGAAGCCAAGGAGATTGAGTTTGATGCTCCGGAGAAGCCAAATGTCATAACTGCTCCCATGCCTAAGCACAACCGTGGAGTTAATGCCATTGATACTGATCTGTTTATTGCCTTTGTTAATGAAGTTTCTACTCCTCTTATGACTTTCAAGAAGAATTTGTTGCTGGCTAGTTTATTTCCGGGTTTTGGTGAAGGTTGCCACATATGTTCATCTCTGCCCACTGGTTGCTATTTGCTGAAAGCAGGTGTTCAACGCCTAATGGACAACAGAGAAATTTTGTTCGAAAAGACTTTGATTCCGACTATTCTGTGTGAAGATATTGCCATTATAACCATTTCCGCCAATCCTTCCAAGGTCTCCTCTAAAAGACCTGTTAGGATTACACCTGCTCCAAGAATCTCCCCGTTGATAATCACTTTTATTGGTCCCATACCGTACTCCTCGGACAAAGCTGTCCCTTGGAATTATGGCGCCGATGTTTACAATCATGGTGTTAAACAAGATTTGAAGACTGAAGAGGCTAATCCTGATGTCAGTAACATTGTCGGGACCAGCAAGATCACCATAAGTGGAAGGGTTTTCTCTCCCGAGATCTCCCCGAAGACTGTCATTAAGCCTGTTGTTATTTCATCTGCTATTCCTACTGGTACTTCCGTTACTACTCCTATTCTTACTCCAATTGTTACCCCTACCGTTGAGTTATCTGGGGCTCGGGGAAAAGAAGCTGTAGGTGAGCCTTCCCTAACGGAGGCACCTAGAAAAGTCGTTGTGGAATCCTCTAAGCAAGAAATAGAGGAAATCTTAAAAATAATCAAGAAGAGAGACTACAATGTGGTCGAGCAACTGAGGCAGACCCCTTCGAAGATATCGATGTTGTCTCTGTTGTTATGTTCTGAGGCCCATGCAAAGGCTTTGATTGCATTCCTCAAGACTGTGCATGTGCCGTAAGAAACCTCAACCGATCAATTCAAATACTGTGTGGCCAACTTGACTGCTGACAATGGGTTAGATTTTTCAGATGCCGACTTGAAACCGAAAGGGAGGAAGCATAATGATGCTCTGCATGTCTCGATCGAATGCAGGGGCACTACTATGGCTCATGTGTTGGTAGACACTGGATCTTCATTGAATGTTCTGCCTGAGAAGGCTCTCGATCGGTTAGATTGTGAAGGCTTAACCCTAAAGCCCAGTAACATTGTGGTGAGGGCTTTTGACGGGTCGAAGAGAATGGTGCATGGGGAGGTGGACATCCCTGTCAAAGTGGGCTCTCAGACCTTTGGGTCCAACTTCTATGTGATGGACATTAGGCCATCGTACTCTTGTCTGTTGGGTCGTCCTTGGATCCATGAAGTCGGGGCCGTTACTTTTATGCTGCACCAAATGCTGAAATATCCGGTGAAGGGAAAAATCGTCACTGTGCACGGTGAAGAGGAGTATATGGTAAGCCACCTGAACTTCTTCAGGTATGTGGAGATGGACGGGGAATTCATAGAGACTCCTTGTCAAAACTTTGAAGAGGTTCCCTAGATTTTAGCGTCAACCGAGACTACTACCAGCACCAAACCTCCTCTGAAGATGGCTTCCCTCAAGGACTCCAAAGCAATAGTTGAAGAAGGTGGGTGTACCAACTGGGGACAACTCCCTGATTTTACTCACAAAATTGACAAATTTGGTTTGGGCTTTACTTCAGGAGCTCAAAGGGTTGTTCGACGCGCTCGGGCTGAAGGACCTCCCCTACGCATCAGCAATCGTGGGGTCAATGCTATTGAAGACAGTGAGGAAGATTCCGATATTGACATCTGGATATACCCGACTACCAATGGTGGAGCTAGTAACTGGACGGCCAGAGATTTTATACCAATTTCTTTTGTTCAGCAGTAATTATCTTACTTGTTTTTCGAATTTGTTATAAACAATTTAAACTCTATGGCCTTGTGTCTTACCCGAGGCACAATGGTTTTGTTTGTGAGGGCTATTATATGTCATTTTCATATGTCATCAATAAAACATTGGACCTTTCTTGCATACAAATTTTGCGCTCTTTATTTTTGCTTTTCTGCTTTTCACTTTATCAATACAACTATGCTCTTACACACACTCACGTATCAAACTGCAGATCCATATCCACTATGAATCCCATTGATAACAGTTCTTCTATTTCCAGTTATAACTTCGAAAATCCGATCAACCAAGCCGAGGATGAAGGTGAGGACGATTGTGAGGTGCCTGGAGAACTTTCTAGGCTGTTACAGCAGGAAGAGAGGGCTATACAACCTCATAAAGAGCCAGTTGAGACGATAAACTTGGGCATGGAGGTAGACAGAAAAGAAGTCAAGATCGACGTAAATCTAGAGATTGAGGTCAAAAAACGGTTGATACAAATGTTGCACGACTATGTTGAGATCTTCGCCTAGTCATATGAAGATATGCCTGGTTTAGACACTCATATTGTGGTACACCGTCTGCCGACTAAAGAAGATTGTCCTTCGGTTAAGCAAAAAGTCCGCCGTATGCGCCCTAAAATGTCAGAGAAGATCAAAGTAGAGGTTATGAAGCAGTTCAACACTGGGTTCTTAGCTGTCACCTCCTTTCCGCAGTGGGTTGCTAACGTCGTTTCGGTGACAAAGAAGGAAGGTAAGGTACGAATGTGTGTGGACTGTAGAGACTTGAACAGGGCAAGCCCCAAGGATGACTTACCGCTCCCCCACATTGATGTTCTGGTTGACAACACCGCACAACACAAGATCTTCTCCTTCATGGATGGTTTCTCTGGCTACAACCAGATCAAGATGGCTCATGAAGATATGGAGAAGACAACTTTCGTCACACAATGGGGCACCTTCTGTTACAAGGTGATGCCTTTCGGGTTGAAGAATGCTGGGGAAACTTATTAGCGAGCCATGGTCGCCTTGTTCCACGATATGATTAACCATGAGATCGAGGTTTATGTTGATGACATGATAGCCAGATCTCAAACCGAAGAAGAACACCTTGATCATCTGCAAAAGCTGTTCGACAGGTTAAAGACATATAAGATGAGGTTGAATCCGAACAAGTGCACCTTCGGGGTATGGTTTGGTAAGCTTATGGGTTTCATCGTCAGTGACAAAGGTATTCAGGTAGACCCTGTGAAGGTAAAGGCCATACAAGAGATGCCGGCTCCCCGTACAGAGAAGGAGGTTAGAGGTTTCTTATGATGCCTAAATTATATCGCCAGTTTCATTTTACATCTGACTGCTACTTGTGAAGCAATCTTCAAGCTTCTAAAGAAAGATCAAGTAACAAAGTGGAATGATGAATGCCAGACTGCTTTTAAAAGGATCAAAGAATACCTTCAAGAACCACCAATTCTGATGCCCCCGATTGAAGGAACACCTTTGATATTATACTTAACAGTGCTAGACAATTCAATGGGGTGTGTGCTGGGGCAGCATGACGAGTCTGGTCGAAAAGAGCATGCAATATACTACCTTAGCAAAAAGTTTACCGACTGTGATACAAGATACTCACTACTCGAGAAAACTTGCTGCGCTTTGGCATGGGCTGCTCGCCGACTAAGACAGTATATGCTGACCCACACTACTCTGTTGATATCTAGGATGGATTCAATCAAATACATCTTCGAGAAGCCCGCACTCTCCGGAAGAATAGAGAGATGGAAGATGATCTTAACCGAATACGATATACAATATACAACCTAGAAAGCAATCAAGGGAAGTGTATTGGCTGATCATTTGGCTCAACAGGCCGTGGATGACTACCAGTCCATGAATTTTGAGTTCCCGAATGAGAATATTATGCTAGTGACTGACTACGAAGAACCTGGACCGGATGAAGGACCTGAAGAAGGATCCCGATGGACTATGGTTTTTGATGGAGCTTCTAATGAACCCAGTAATGACATTGGCACCGTAATCATATCTCATAAGGGATGAAAACGAAATATTTGTACACCCAGCAAGTCGAGAACCTAAAAAGGCGGCTTGGGCAGAAAAGGGTATCCCGGTGGACTGAAAACCCGAAAGAGCAGTCCAGGAAAAAGTTAGGGATGTAAAGCATATCACTATGTCCCATTGGATCACCTTGTGACCGGACCTCAGTATCAGCTGTCAAGCTCGAACAACACCAATCAATCTAATCAGCTCCGGACAAGTAATAAAGTGATGAGACGCTCAAAGACATAGCGGCAATAGCAGAATTGAAACTCAATGGGATTGTTGCACATAGCTTTTTTTCTTTTCGTTGTACACAATATTGTATAGCTTCCATTTTTACGGTGGCGTTCTCTTACTAGAGCGTCAGCTTCCTTGTACAAAACGCCTGTTATAGGCCAACATCAAAAATTAATACAAGTCATTTTTACAAAACTATGTGTTTTTCTTTTTCTATTTTGTTTTGCAAGAACGTGCAATGGTTTATTCTTGACATATGCATTTGAATATGATTGCTATTCGCAAATATTCACATAAGAAACGGAAATACAACTGCTCGTAACTTAAGAAACAAGGGCAAAAACTAAAAAATGTCAAACCCGACAGTTACTCTGTCCATCAGGTATCGGGGCAGAGACAACTTTGAAGCAGATTCATCAGTACATACGACCTCGTGACATCTACACTCCCCATAGAGTAAAAGCAATCAAAGCATTGATATCAACTTTTCCAAAACAGGAAGTAATCTCCCCAGCCAGGTTCTTTCAGAAATCTGACATCTATATCCCCCAACCGAATTTCATAATCGCAAGCAGGTCATAAAATTTGTCTCCCAACCAGAGTTTATTTCCCTGAATGCGAAAACTCAATCCCTAACAGAGTTTATCCCTCCAGCTACGAAAATCCACTTTCTAACAGAGTATTTCCCCGCAGAGTTATTCTCAAGCGGAGTCCCTCCCCGACAGAATATCCATAAAACAAGGAGCCTATCTCCAGCATAGTCATCTCCGTTCGCTATCCCCAACGGAAGTAGAAGAACCACGGTTTTCTACAACAATTAGGAGTGCTATTTTCAATACTCTCCAGCAGCAGTCAGGGATTTATTTTCCCAGACTCGGATATGTCACAATAGCAAATCATGTTCATACATCATGACATGCGCATACATATCACATACAACATAGTCTCATTTATTTTAAGAACATCATCCCACAACGCATTTCATCCATCACATATAATTAACCCTGTTATCTTTTCAGGAAAGACAATTATCACCAACAATTCCAGCAGTTATACATGTCATATCTGCATATAGCTAATGAAAAATCAGTTCCCGAAACCAAACGGGTCAACCAAGCTACGTTACAAATGAAGTAACCCTACGACCCAGGTTTCTTCTCATAGCCCTACTATCCAGGCTTTCATCTTGAAGTAACCCTACTATCCAGGTTCCTTCCCATAAGCCCTACTATCCAGGCTTTCATCTTGAAGTAACCCTACTATCCAGGTTCCTTCCCATAAGCCCTACTATCCAGGATTTCATCTTGAAGTAACCCTACTATCCAGGTTCCTTCCCATAGCCCTACTATCCAGGCTTTCATCTTGAAGTAACCCTACTATCCAGGTTCCTTCCCATAAGGCCTACTATCCAGGATTTCATCCTAAAGTAACCCTACTATCCAGGTTCCTTCCCATAGCCCTACTATCCAGGCTTTCATTCCGAAGTAACCCTACTATCCAGGTTCCTTCATATAAGCCCTACTATCCAGGCTTTCATTCCGAAGTAACCCTACTATTCAGGTTCCTTCTCATAAGACCTAATATCCATGCTTTCATCTCGAAGTTACCCTACTATCCAGGTTCCTTCTCATAAGCCCTACTATCCAGACTTTCATCTCGAAGTAACCCTACTATCCAGGTTCCTTCTCATAGCCCTACTATCCAAGCTTTCATTCCGAAGTAACCCTACGACCCAGGTTCCTTCTCATAGCTCTACTATCCAGGCTTTCATATTGAAGTAACCCTACGACCCAGGTTCCTTCTTATAAGCCCTACTATCCAAGCTTTCATTTCGAAGCAACCCTACTATCCAGGTTCCTTCTCCCTTATCTCCAGATAACATTTTACAACACTGTAAGACCGGGACCTGACCAGATACGGTCAATTTCACATCTCCTTAGTAAGTCGTTGTGCAGCCTGGACCCTGACCAGATATGTAGTTTACTCCCACCTCCTCAATTAGGAGTTAATTCCCCAGTAGAGTAATGGACAACCAAAGCTGCTATACTCAATTTCCCAAGACGTAAATTAACATTTCCCAGCGAAGTCCTCCTCAACGGCAGGTATAGGAATTCTCGCAAAGGAATCTCTTATGCGACCAATATCTTTTTTGGAGGGAATCTTTAAGCCCATCTCCGACGATTCACTGGAAACTTCCAAATGGAATCTGTAAGCTCATTCTCGATATCACCAACCAGTATTACTTCATGCGAGTGAAAACTTCTGGGCACTCTAGTGTTCAATCATCTTCTACCTTCAGATCACGAAAGGCATACCAACTCATTTTACTCAATACATGCTCATTGAAGTCCTCAACTTGCCCAAGGATGCCCAAGGATTAACCAGACAAACTTTCTCCTAAAGCAATGAATCTCCAACTAGGGTTTCCATTCTCATCAAGATGGGTGAGCTCCAAAGGCCTCAAACCCCTTCCATGGTCTTAATATGTACTCAAGACCACCCATGTCAAGTTTCATGCCTTGCACAACAAGTTTACTCAATCAATTGCTCAAATGCTTGAAAAATCATTTGTGTTAGGTCAAAAGTCAACTGTGACCCACATACAGTCAAACTTTAAGATTTTTGGTCAACATCAACTTTTTGAAGTAATATCCATCATTTGATCAAGGGTTGATCATGATTCCTCAAGGAATGCCCCAAATTCATCAAAACTCAAAAGTTGCTAAATTAGGGTTTTTATTGGAAAAGTCAACCAAACTTTGACCAAGCATAACTTTCTCATACTTTATCAAAAATTTCCCATCCTAGGCTCATTTTGAAGAGAATTCAATTCCATACAACTCATCTTCATCCCTAAAGTTCAAAAAATGCACTAATGGAAAGATATGAATTCAGACATTATAGGTTATTTCAAAAAGTCAACAAAAACAACTTTTGGATCAAAGCTTCTTACATTAGCATGGAAGATCCAATTGAAATGAAACCAAAAGGGTTGTTTAGGGGATATCTCAAGCTTTCTAAAAAGTCCAAGAACCCCCCTCTTAGGTTCAAAATTGAGGGAGATATGCATTGTCAAAGTTGGCTATTTTTGGAAATTTGCCCAAAGTCAACAATGCTCAAAACTACACGTTTTCTCAAATGGGCCTCACTTTTTGTGCTTGCAACACAATCCTAGCCTGGTCCACGACCTCCAAGCTAACCCATGCATTGTTATATTATTTATATTATTTATTTTGACATTTTATCCATTAAAATGAAAAATTAAATAAATAAATAGTAGAAATAATAAAAGATTTGGATTTGGAATCTTTTCTCATCAAATAAGGGACACATATTGCTGGCATATCAAAAAAAAATATCATGGAGATATAGCTAGATGAGATTTGGTCCAAATATATAAAAAAATCATATTATTGAAGGAAAATATTTTCTCAATGAAAGCATGGATATTTTTCCAATTTTGTTGACCTAATATGGCCTAATATATATGCACAACAAAGTCAGACCAAAGAGAGGTGCGCGGCTAGTCTCAAGAAAACCCTAGCAATTCTCAAAATTTTCAAATAGGAAGGCAATTCTATTCCACGCGAACCAGCCGTTCTCCATCAAATCTAAGCATTCCATCATCCTTCTGAGGATTCCAGGAGGTGAACTAGTCCATTTGCAAAGGCCAAAACACGCTGCATCACCCCAGTAAGATCCTCCCTCTTATGGTAAAAATTTGGATTTCAAACTCACTTAATTCTTAATATCAATGCCTTTTGAATACACATTCATGTTATTATGATTATTTGTGAATTTTATGACGTACTACATGCAAGAAACGAGGCCAGGGTTGCAAATCACCATTGTTAGAGCTTGGAGAGAAGGAAGTTTAGGTTTTAGTGATATAAAGACTTTTAGATCAAATGGATACCACCATTGGATTCCTGGGGAAATATTAAGGGGGGTAGGGTCTTTTTTATGCCTTGATCTCGCGTGTTTTGCAGATTTCTTTTTTGGGTTTCGTCGGAGAGGGTGACCGGAGCCACCGTGGCTGGTGGCTTGACTTTTATAAGACACGGTCCAAGCATGCATGGCCATTCCTTATTATCCCATTGGCTGGATCCAATGCTGAATGCCTCTCTCCATATATGATTGGCTCTTTGAGTCACCATGGACCCGACCATGCATGTGTGTCATGGCTGATTCAGCACTAGTACCTTGTTTCTCTTTTGTTTTAATTGTTTAATTATATATACAACTGAACAGGATAGCGCAGTTGGTTAAGGGAGAGAGGTATGAAGCTAATGTCCTGGGTTCGATCCCAGGCGTGAGCTTTTGCATTTTTTCCATTATTTCTTCACAGGATCCAGCGTGCACTACCCAGGAAAGCCATCGTACACCCTCCAAATTTAACCATTGGATCATCCCTAGATCCAGATCTAGCGCTCAGTGAGAGCAGCGCATGGTGCACCCTTAGGCGTGGCAACACTGGATCCAATAATTTACTGGTCTTGTGCTTCTTGGGCCCAACAAAAATCAGTAATACACCCCCTGGTTACTCAACAATACCAGGCCCAAATCATTCTTTTTTTTAATTTCTTTTTTTGTTTTATTTATTTATTTAATCATTTTACAACAAAAATATTTTTTTATTAAATCAAAAAACAAAAAAAAATCAGTTTTTCATTAAAAATATAAAATCACCAAAAATATAGAATTAGGTTTTTTTAAAATTAATTTTATTGAAAATAAATTAGATTAATTAGATTCACTTGATTGTTTTTTTAATTAAAATTAATTAGAAAATTAGGTTTAATTTGTAATTAAATTATTTTCTCAAAAAAAAAATACACAAAAATATTTTTTAATTAATTAGGTTTTTAGGCTTATAATTTATTCTCGTATTTAATTCGTCGCGCGTGCCTTTACTTTCTTTTAATTCAAATTATTATAACTGTTTCAAATTTGTAATAGATTAATTAGGATTTCAATTTCCGCATTTTTATTTTCAGCCAAATATTTGTGTATCTGCCCAAAAGCCTTGTAATAGCTAGGACTTTAATTTCTCGCACTCTTTAATTTCTGCAACTATTAAACTGCTAGATGTATGGACGTTAGGATTGTATGTGAAGGATAAATAAACGATTAAAAGGTAGATAACCCTAATAGTGCAAAGATAATTAACTGAAAAAAGCACACTTGCACATGCTCACTCCTAGGGTTTTCCCCACTCCGGTTTCCTTCGGTAAACGGTCATGAAGCATAGGGAATTTTAGTGGTCGTCCTCTAGTCCCAAAAGATAAAAAAGGACCCGTTCGGATGTTGCCTCGGAAAGATATTTAGGACTTTAGGACAACCACTAAAGTTTCCTAACTATTGCTTTCGTGATTGTACTTGTCCCTTCGAATGTCCCTTAAAACTCCAACGATAGGGCTACCTACTCCTTAATAGTAGGATAGCGCTGTCTAAAGGAAATGAGAACGAACAATCTTTTTTCGAGTAGGTAGAATCTCTAAGTACTTGCTCAAAACCATAAAAATTCTTTTACACAAACACTTTCAAAACAGTTTTCAAAAACAAACTTCGTCACACTCTTGAGGACAGATACAAGGGTTACCACGAAGTTAAACAAAAAAAATTCAAACACACACACAAGCAATTTTAAAATGGGAAAATACCTAAGAGCCCGTGGAAAACCACAGATAGAAAGGGTGCTAACACCTTCCCTTTCTATAATCTACCCCCCGTACTCAGAAACATCTCGAAAAAAGGTTTTTTCTAATCTTTTTCCTTTCCTTTGTTGGATGAAATAAAATTCGGTGGCGACTCTTGCTTATCGTGACATTTGCGAACAAAATACGCAAACCAGTATAATAGTCGGTTCTGCCACCGTATCACACCTATCACAACATAGAGGATAGATAATTGAAAAAGTTTGTGTGTTTATCATGACCTAGAGGATAAATGACACGAAGATAGATTTATGTATTCATTACGACCTATAGAATGAAAATAAAAACTTGATAATTCGCACACCTACCATAACCTAGAGGATAGATGATTGAAAATTTGTACGTTTATCACAACCTAGAGGATAAATGGCATGAAGGTAGTCTTACGTATTTATCATGACCTAGAGGATAAATAACATAATTGTAATACGATGGGAGAACTGACTTGGTTTTGCATTTTATCGCAAATGTTGTGGATAACAAGAGTCGCCATCGACTTTTCTTTTATCTAATAAGGGAAGGGTGAAAAGAAAAAGAAAGACCTTTGAGATTTTATTGAATTCGGGGGGTAGGTTATGAAAAGGGAAGGTGTTAGCACCCTTTTCATCTGTAGTTATCTACATGCTCTTAATCGCTTAGATCACTTTGAAAGTTCTTTTGTGTATGTGTTTGAAAATATTTTGAAAAATTCCTAAGTACAACAACTTTGTAATGATTCTTGTATCATTTAAGAATGCATACGAAGTATTTGTTTTTAAAATATTTCAGAAAAGTGTTTATGAAAAAAATATGTTTTTATGAGCAAGCGATTACGAGCGATCTACCTACTAAAAATTCTTTCACGTTATTTTCCTCTTCCTTTAGATAGTGCTACCCTACCATTAGTTAGTAAGAATCCCTATCGTTGGATGTAAAGAGACAAGCGCGAGTTATCATAGAGTCATAAAGGGAACTAGTAGAGGCGCTTTAGCAATTTATCGTAAAGGACTAAGATCATTTATCGAAGGCAACATCGAAGGGTCATCGAGGGACTACAATCTTTTTAAATGAGGGTCTTTGCTAAAGCGTCTCCACTTTCGAGGGACATGACTGTTTTCCGAGGCAACAAGTGAGGTTATCCTAGAGGTGCGTGTGTGAAAAAGTGTTTTGATTCAGTTATTTTAGTCTTTGATTAGGGTTTTCTAAGATTGTTTTTATGTCTTGCCATGCAAACCCTAATTACTAGCAAGATAACATAGTAATAATGAAAAGCAGTAAAGAAAGAAAATAAAAGGTCCTACGCTATTACAAAGCTTCGGGAGTGGGTGTACAAAACCATAAAACTGGGGAAAAAGAAAGTAAACCCTAATTAACTATTACATAATGTAGTAGATACATAATTGGGGAACAAACTAACGAGAAAGTAATAAAGCGCACGGAGCGGTAAAAGGAGAAAATAGTATGATGAAAAAGCTTTGATAATCTACCTAAAGTCTAATTGATTTTTTATTTATTAAAAAAATTGATTAATTAAGCAAAACCCTAAATTCTAGGTTGATTTTAAATTAATTGAGAAAACCTAAAAAATCAAATTAGCGTTGATCAAATAAAACCTAAATCTAAATTGATGAAACTAAAAAAAACCTAAAATTAAATTAATTAAATTTAAGAAAACCTAAAATTAAATTATTTGAGTTTTGTTGAAAAAAAGGTTTTATGTTAGGGTTTATTAAAAAATATTTTTGAAAGAAAAGGTTTTGTAAATGATTAAAGGAAAAAAGAGTGAGAAACATAGAAAATAACCAAAAGATTAGGCGTGGGTGTTAAACCCACGCCCTCAAGCATTATCCATGCATTGTGTACCACCGGGACAAGCGCTGGTTAGTGTCAAGATATCAGGTTCTATGCACTATATAATAAATCTGCAAAAATAATGAAAATATGAAAAAAATTGTCAAAACCGAGTGTAGCAACCGGTTTTTTAATCAAGAGTCGCCACTATTATTTTTTACCCTAAGGAAGGGAACCTAACAGAAAACCCTAATTAGAGGGCAGAAATTCTAGGTTACGGACTCAATTAGATGAAAGGAAGGTGTTAGGCACCTTTCATCCACCTTGTTCGCAAGGATATTAAGCTCTAGGTTTAGGTTTGGGGTAAACAGGGTTTTAAGTTTTAATTAGCAAGACACACCACGATTTTAGATCGCGTGCCTACGTATCCTCTTATGAGGAATCAGAGTCCCAATTTGTAGTTCGTAGGGGTTGGTGTATTTTAGAGGGTTTGCAATCATATTTTGAATCACTTTGCACTCGGTCAGGAGTAGTGATTGCGGAGATTTTGACTGAGTACGCAGTAAGCCAAAATCGGTTTGAAACCGTATTTGCAAAAAGACTGTTGATTAGTTTAATTTTCTCGCGAAAATAGTTTGAGGTTTGTTTGTGTTTTTTATTGTATTAATTGCGAAAAGTCTTGATTAGTGCATGAAAAAATATATTTAATGCAATATACGTGAAAATTATATATATACATGAGTTTTGGAAATAATTTATATGTTAAAACAATAATAGTATTTACATACAATAATTAATAATATACACAAATTAATAATAATAATAATAATAATAATAGTTATAATTATTATGGTAATATAGTATAAAATTAATAGAAAATTATGATAATGAAAGTTAATAATAATAATAATAATAATAATAATAAGTGCAAAAAGAAATAAATAATGTACAAAATAATTATAATTTTAAATAGACCTGGGGGGTGCATTTTCAGTTTACTGGTAAATGACGGGGGGTGCTGAAATTAAGTTAGATTTAAGCCCAATACATAGGCTGGACATGGGGGTACAAATTGCTTTGGAGTTTAGCAACTAAGCAGCAAGGGGAGTGTTAAAATAAATGGGCCAGGCCCACTACGTTTCTGAAAGGTGGAAAACTGATCGTGTGTGATGCGGTGCATGAGAGCTAGCGTGTGACTTGGCCTCAAGGCCGTCTGATTAGTATCCAGTGGATGACACGCGAGGGAATATGATGGTTAACTTGCACGCGCGTGTAGGGGATAAAATATAGTAAATTTTTTTTCTAATTTTCTGTTTGCTTATCTTCATTTTACAGAGCATCTTCTTCTGTCTTCCTCACTCCCTCTAACCCTTCACTTTCTCACCTTTCCTCCTCATCTTCCCCAACCCCAATCTCAGCATCGGCGGCCCAAAACTAAACCCTACTCGCCGTCAATCTAACCCCAAAAAAAAAGAAAGAGAAAAAATTATTAGTTTCCCTCTCTACAATTTTTGTTCCGATTCTTTTTCGATCCGGTTTCGTTTGTTGATCTCTTCTCTTTCTTTGCAGGTGACAACGAGTTAGAGGCGGTGGCAGTGAAGGTTGGATGAGTTAACGGAAGGTGATGGCGCGTGGTGGAAGATGCCGGTGTACGACAATTGGAGGGTTATCCACGGTATCTAACAGCGGCAGTGAGGGTTGGCGATGTTCTAGGGTTATCAACGGCTAGCAACGACGAGCGATTAGGGTTTCCGGTCCGGAAACTCTAATCTCTCCTTTCTTCTCTTGTTCCACGGTAAGGGCCCGCTCCAGATTCTTCTTCTGTCAAAACCGCTCGCTTCCCTCTTCAACCCCCTGTTCTTGGTTCTCGCTTCTGTAAAACGAAAAATTCCCCTCCCTCGTTACCGTGATCATTCATATTTATAGGCTTAGTTTATTTAGGGTTTTATTTTAATAATTTGCTGTTATAATTAGCAAAGATTCAGGAAGAATTGTAGAAATTAGGGGTTGTCAATTTACTGTAATTGTTTCGTTATTATGAGATTTTCTGTATAATGTTATTTCTGTAAGATTCTTAGGGATTTGATTTGCGGATTCTATAGATATTGTAATGAGGATTCTGTAAAATCTTGGTTTGTATAATTTTCTTCTGGTTTCGTGAAGATTTAGTAAAGATTGGATAATTGTGTTTTAACTGATTCTGGCAACTTGTGATTTGCTGTAGATTTAATTTTGCAAACTGAATTTGAACAATAGCTGTTTGTGGAGTGAAATCAGGCGTGATTGGTACAATAGAAGTTTATGGGCCTTATGTTAATTAATTACCTTCTACCCAGCAAACAATGAAACAAAATTGGGCCTTTACTGCATAGAAAATCGTTTTTGTCCATCAATGGACTTCTTTTTCGCTATACTTTGGTGGACCCAAACTAAATGATTTCACCAGATATTTTCTTTTTTACACAAAAAACTCTTAAATAATAAAACATCCTACCAATTCTATTAATAATCTGAAAAAATAAATTTCTAAATAGTTTATAAATCAGAAATATATATCTATAAAAACGTGGGTAGTATACTAAATAACAAGAGTCAAATAGTCTCTTTTTTTTCAAAATGCCAAATGGGCCCACTTAGGGACTATTTTAACAGACCTGTAATTTGTATTAGATTCAAAGCTTTATATTTAGTTTACCCCCTTTTAGTAACAAATGAAAAATATCTTTTTTTGCCCAATTGTGAATAAGATTTTTTTTTAGAAAAGTTACAGCGAACGTTTCATAATAATTTCTTTTCTAAAATAAATCAGCAACAAAAAATAACAGATGAACTGATTTTTTAAAGATCTCAATGGACCATACGAATTCTACCACTCACTCCCTTTTTCTTTTAATAACAACAAACATTCAAGTGGGCTTTGATTAATTAATTTCAACTAATAACAGCTTAATCTTAATTTTCCTTTAAGAATTTAATAACTCAGTAATTATTAGAAATGGTTCCATTTTCGAATCGCATGGGCCATAGGCCAACATACTTCGCGAATGGGTTTGCGGATACATGGTCTTTCTGATTTAGAAAACCCCACTAAAATATACCCCCCGGTTGGATAAAGATGGGCCATCAGATATTGCTGTACCATCTTTAATTAAGCATTTTCTTTATTTCAATCTCGAAAAATATAATCGTCGCGGTAGGACAAATTTGGGGTACGACATCGGGGATCAAACCCGTGACCTGGGAGAGGAGTGACTTAGCATGCACGTTTCTACCACTGGGGTGGCTATACACCCGTTTATATAATTGAATCAATTAATATATAATATATAAATAAATATATTAACCAGAGAAGCGCCGGAGCCCTAGCTTCGGTCGTCTTCTCCGGTTGTCCTCTTTTCTTCAACCTGCAAAACAACCACTATTAGAAAGCAAACAATACCCTGCCCCCCTAAATCGAGGGCTACGAGTTCAATGGTGCAATTATTTTAGATTGAAAAAGCCTGATTTTTGAGTTATGGCACAAAAAAAAGCAAATCAGAGCAAACATGGCATTTTGCGATTTAGCATGCATGGGACCTCCACGATTGTTCTATTCTGCATTGTTGGATCTCATGAACACATAACAAACATTAGTAATCGTTAGAATGCAGTAAAAAAAAAAGAACACAAAATTCAAACAAGGGAGAAATTTTGATGCATGCATAGGTGTTTTCTGGTCATTTGGATCGTTGTAAACGATCCAATCTTACCCTGGGAGTCAATGAAGTTGATTGGGATCACAAGTTTGTGGTGAAAGGGTTTGTAACAAGTGTTTGGAAATTCTAGGGTTCTTGAAAAAGTTTGATCTTTTTTTGACAATTTTGAGGCAAGGGTCTTCGTGTGTTCTTGCATGAGTGATGAGATTATATAGGGGAAATTAGGTCAAAGTCATGTGGGCTTGGACCTTGTAGAAGAAGAGATAGTTTTATCTTATTTATTTTTCATTATTTAATGAATAAATAAATAAAAAATTAAAAAAATTAAAATAAAAATAGGTCATGGGCTGGAAGAACATGATCTAAGGTGTATGAGGGGTATAAAGCATGTTTGGACTCTTAAACCATGACTCAATAGCCCAAAATATCAAGCTTGCTCAATTTGAACTTCATATATTTGCTCAAAATTTCCCAACTTGCAATGGTCATAACTCACTATATTTTTATATTTTGAAGGTGATCTTTGACTTTTTAAAAAGCTCCAGATGTCCTCTACAACCTTAATGTTGATCATTTTTTATTTTTAAGAATTTATCTTGATGCAAGTTGCCTTGACAAAAAGTGTCTTTTTGTTGACTTTTGAAATGACCTATAATGTATTGGCTTATATCTCTCAAATGATGCATTTTTTGGACTTGAGATTAAAGAGACAAAGTTGTAGTTAATTGAATTTCCTTCAAAATGAGCTTTGGTTGGGGAAAAGATGATGAAGCATGTGGAAGTTATGCTTGGTCAAAGTTCAATTGACTTCTCCTAAGGAAACCTTAATTTGGCAACTTTTGACTTTTGATGATTTGAAGGAATTTATTGAGGAATCATGATCAACCCTTGATCAAATGATGAATATTACTTAAAAGTGTTTATGTTGACCAAAAATATTAAAGTTTGACTATATGTTGACCATAGTTGACTTTTTACCTAATATAGTTGATTTTTAGTCATCTGAGCAATTGACTGAGCAAACTTGTGATGCAAGGCTTGAAACTAGGCTTGAGCGTTCTTTAATACCTATGAGGACCCATGAATACCACTTGGGACCTTAGGAACCCACTCTTCCTTGAGAAATACAAAACCATAGTTGTGAACCCATTGGTTAAAGGGAGAATTTGTCTGATCAATTCTTGAGCAACCTTGAGCATTGGAGAACCCTAGGAGAATGTATTGAAGAAACTGAGATGGAAAATTTTGGGGTACAACAGCTGCCCCTGTTCAATCTTCTTAAACCTGAGGATTTAGATTGGCATGTCTGTGATTCATGATCTGAAGGTGGAAGAAGATTGAACACTTAAGTGCCCAAAAATTTGCACTCGCATGTGTCGGAGATGACGCTGTTGGTTGATAATATTGCTTGAATAGGATTAGAGATGCCATTCAGAGAGGTGACAGAGAGTCATTGGAGATGGGATTAAAGATGCCATCCAAAGTAGTTATTGATAGGAGTACCAGAATGAGTCTACGCTCGACTTGATCTGATTGAAATGTTTTTCAGAATGAAGATCTGAGGGAAATATGCTTTTCAGAAATCAGTCTCTGAAGGGAATTTTTCGTCATGTAGATAGTCGCCCCGTCCTGTTTGGAGAATTGATCTACAATCTGTTCTTATTGGTAAACCCGTCCTGTTTCAGGAATTCATACCACCTGGTGATAAAGATAGTCGCCCCATCCTATTTCGAGAATTGATCTTCACCTGGTCATAAAGATAGAAATATAGTTTCCCCTTCCTATTTCGGGAGTTAATCTTCAATCTGTTCATGTAGATAGTCTCCCCGTCCTGTTTCGAGAATTGATCTACAATTCGTTTTCACATATAGTTGCCCTGTCTTGTTTCAGGAATTAATTTGTGTCTGGTCATCCAGATAATTTCCCTGTCTTGTTTTAGGAATTAATTTGGGACCTGCTTTTTGTTGGCCATAGAGATAGTTGCCCCGTCCTGTTTTAGGAATTAATCTCTGACATGGTCACATAGATAGTTGCCCTATCTTATTTCAGGAATTAATCTGCGACCTGTTTGAAAATTGTTGAAGATATTCGTCCATTTGTAGATTTTACCTGAAGAGATAAAGAGTTAGCTGTATGCAATATCATGATGTATGAAATGCATTGGTTAATGATGTTCTCAAAGTAAATGAGAGTGTGCTATATGCGTTTCGTGTGCATATGCTATGATATTTTGTAAATGGTGTATGAATGTGAAATGTCATTGAAGCGTATTGGTAGCTTCATATATCATCTCTGAATGGGGAAAATAAATCCCTGACTGTTGTTGGGGATGAAGGATATGTGTAATCTTTAAACTTGTCTGTAATGTTTCCGCTGGGAATTCTTACTTTCTGTCTGAGGAAACTACACTGGGAAATGTGATTTCTGCTTGGGGAGAAAAGTTCAGGAACATTGGTCATTCACCACTCTATTGGGGAATTTAATTCTTATATACCCTGACTGGAGATAAAAGAGATGGATAACCTTTTGAGGTACTGTCTGACCAAGTTTTCCATATGGATGCCGACTCGTATGGGGAGAATAAGATTAACTGATATCTGGTCTAATTTCAGATTCCGTAGTAACTCTTTGGGGATGGAAATCTGGACTACCCTTTGCTGGCGAGAGAAATTTTGTCGGTGATTTGTAGTAGCCAGAGGGATAGACTCAAGCTAGAGAGACTGGATCATGTTAGGGAAATAAACCCTGTTGGGGAAATAAACCCTGTTGGGGAAACACTCTGCTGAAGAAATAAACCTGCTGGAGGAATATATTCTGTTGAGGAAATGAACCCTGCTGGAGAAGAGAATTTTGTAGGGGATTTTATAGTTTTGGAGAAATAAACTCAGCTAGGGAAGAGAATTTATGTGAACTGTGCTGAGGGCATAATCTACAATTAGGATTGGGATTCCGTAAGTTGGAGACATGGCCGAGGAGAATATCATACTCCTTTATCTGCTAGGGGGATCTGTTAGGGAGTATTGTCATGTTAACTGCTGGAGGATGACCCACTTTCTGTCTTGAAGGCATAACAGACCCGTCGGGAATGTATCTTTGTCGAAGGTGAGCTTCTGAAGGTAGTTCTGTGGGGATTTCTCTGTGGGACATTGTGGATGAGTTGAACATTATCCCATCTCCTAGAGTCTTGACTAAATACTTATTCCTGTTTTTATGCATACATTTGTTAACAGAAATCGTATTCATATGCATATGTTCATTCAATTTAGTCATTAGACGTTTTTGCTAGCAAAACAAAAAAAGTAAAACAAAATTTTAAATTTTGAAATTGTGTTTATATTGATAGTTTGCCTATAAACATGTGATTATTGTACAGACATAAATACTAGTAAGAGGATATTGTAGTGAAATGAAAGGAGTACAAAGTAAAACAAAACATATAGCTATGTGTAAATGATCTCGTCAGGTTTTGACTCTGCTATTGCCCCTATGTCTTCGAGCATCTCATCTGTTGTTGTCGAAAGAAGTTGATTGAATTGATCCGCACCATTCGAACTTGAAGTTATTAATAAAGACAGTTGTAAGTGATCCAAATAGTACATAGTCGTACACTTTAATCCCTAACTTTTGCCTGGACCGCCCTTTCGGGTTTTCAGCCCACCGGGATACCCTTTTTTGCCCAAGCCACCTTTTCAGGTTTTCGACTTGTCGGGTGTACAGTCTTTTATATATATCCCTGATTCTTTCCCGAACCCTTTTGGTTCTCCCGGATGCCCTTATTTTTGCCTAGGCCAGTCAACCTAGCGGGTCATTTTCATGCGTATTATCTTTTAACTATGTTCGCGTTCACAGGGTGTAGAAGATCTTCATCGTCCATGGTGGTATGTGTGATACGGTGGAAGAACCGACTGTTATACTGGTTTGCATTTTGTATTTGCAAATGTGCGGTAAGCAAGAGTCGCCATCGACTTTCCTTTTATCCAACAAAGGAAAGGGTGAAAAGAACAGAAAAAGACTTTTTTCGAGATTTTCTGAGTAAGGGGGGTAGATTATGGAAAGGGAATGTGTTAGCACCCTTCCCATCTGTGGTTTTCCACGGGCTCTTAGGTACTTGCTCATTCTGAAAATTGTTTTCGTGTTTGTGAGTTTTGAAAAGTTTTGTTTGCTTTATGATAACTCTTGTATCAGTCCTCAAGAGTGTGATAAAGCGTTTTTGAAAAGAATTTTGAAAGTGTGGTGTGAAAAAGTTGTATTTTGAGCAAGTACTTAACAACCATATACCTACTCGAAAAAGGCGTTCTTTTCCTCCTATACTTTAGACAGTGTTATTCTACTATTAGTGAGTAGGTAGCCCTAGTCGTTGGACGTTTGAGGGACTATCGGAAGGGACATTTTTGGCCACTAAGGCAACTGGGCGAAGAACTCTTAGTAACTATCCTAATGTTCTAAGATCACTTTTTTAACCGATGCAACAGTCGAGAGGATGATCGAGGGACTTGTGATCTCTTGAACTAAAGGATAGTCACAAAGGATTCTCACATTTCAAGAATTGTGACCGTTTCGAAGGCAACCGGAGTGGGAGATACCCTAGGGGTGCAAGTGTGCAATAGTGTGCTCTTTTTTTAGGTATTTTTATCTTGATGTTAGTGATCTAAGATTGATTGGTTAGTTCTTGCCATACACGCCTAATTACTAGCAGTTTATATACAAGCATACAATATAGTGCGGAAAGTGAAACCTACGGCTATTACAAGGCTTCAGGGCAGTTATAGTTATATCAGACTAAAATGTAAAGTACGAAAAGTAAAAGTCCTAATTAGGGCTATTACAATCCATAGGTAGATACATAATCAGGAAATAAAGTGCGCGCGCGATAAAATTACAAATCATAGGCAGATACATAATAATATAAGCGCGTGAAGAATATAAAGAGCGCCTAAACCCTAAAAACATTCCTAAATTAAAAGAAAACTTCTTTTTTGTGTTTTTTGTTTATTAATAAAAATATTAAATTACAATGTCTTAGTTAACTAAATTGAATAAGAAAAGAAACAATTAATTACAATTAATTTTTTATGAAATTAATATATATTTTTTTGTATTTTAAAAAAAAAAAGATTTAAAATTTAATCCTAACTTCTAATTAATTTTAATTTCTCAAAAAAGATTAAATTAGTTAATCTAGATTAATTTACAAAATTAATTTTAATTATATAAAAAAAAACATAATCCTATTTTTTTTGTGATTTTATGATTTTATGAAAAATAAAAATTAATTTTAAAAAACATAAACTAATAAAAAAGGAAAAAATAAAGTAAATTAAAAAAAGAGAGAAATGGGCCTGGTGTATGAAAAATCTTGGGGGTATGCGTCTGGAATTTGCTAGGCCCATTAGCAAGAGCCCAGAGGTTGGCTTAATTCAGTTTTGTTGGCTCCTGGGTGGTCCATCATGAAGGAGCACCCCAGAAGCGTTGGATCTGCCTTCATTGGTAGTTGATGGCCCAGATTGAAGGCCACATCATACGCTAACTAAGCCAGGTGCATATGGGATCTGCAATCAACAAATGTTATAAAAAACAAAACGCTGGACCTGGGATTCGATCCTAGGTCCTCCCTTTCCCACATGCCTTGCTTTTCCATTTGTGCTAACTCTTTATTCATGTATATAAATAAAACGAAAATTATTTGTTAGAAAGCTAGCACTAATATTTGAAATTCAAACAACGCGCACACTGACTGGAACTGTCCAATGGGAAAGCCACAAGTATTGCACCGGAGTCAACAAATCAATGGTGCCGGAGTCAAAACTCCGATCACCATCTCCGGTATACTCAAAATTCAAACCCTGCAAATAAGCAAGCTAAAGCAAAAGCAAGAATCCTATCCTTCACAAAATCACGCGCTAATTTCAAATCTGGCCTTAGATTCTCCTTGAAACCCCTGGATTAGGAGCTTCAACCCTAAAAGCCATGGATGCCCTAAAAATGGCATCCATCGTCCTAGGTTCCAAACCTCTCATGTGTAACGTCTATCCTTCCCTAATGAAGGTCCTGAGCATAAATCAAAGCATTAGAACATTCCATGATACATAAATCAAAAGATTGGAAATCAAAATCTTACCAAGGGAACGGTGAGTTGGCTGGGTGCGTTCTGGGCGTGAAACAACGTGGATGAGGAGTGATATGTACTCATGGGACGCTCAAAAGGTTGATGGAAGGCTTAGCTTGGATTGAAATAGGCTGGAGCCAGCTCTTTTGAATTTCATGATTTTTAATAATTTTTGCAATTTTTGGTGTGAGTGCTTAGGGTTGTGTATGCGTGACCTTGTGCTTCTGAATGATTGTATATATGTAGTAGACAGGATTAGGTCAACATAAAATCCATGAGATCAAATATAATCATGCTCTTAACGTCATGAAGATTTGATCCAAAATTTCTAAAACAAGAATATATTTCCCTCCTCTTGCCCTGTGCATTTTTGACAGCTATTTGTGAGCTTTTTGGGCCTCCAACATGACCAAATCTCCAGCCTTGCACGTTTTATACATCAATCTTGCATTTATTTAATTTATTTTGATTTTATTTGGGTAAAAATCAACAATAAATAAAATAAAACTCAAACTTATGCATGGTTGAGTTTATAGGTTCTTGGACATGTTAGGAATAAGTTTCAAACATGAAAAGATGGGCCCATTTGGAAAAAATTCAAGTTTGGCCAATATTGGCTTCATGCATTTTCCCAAAAACTGGTCAACTTTAGAAATGCATATATCTCTCATTTTTAACCCTAAGAGGGTGTTCTTTGACTTTTTAGAGAGCTTAGGATGTCCTCTAAACAACCCTTTTGGTTTCATTTCAATTGGATCTTCCGTGTTCATGTAAGGAGTTTTGACCCAAAAGGTGTTTTTGTTGACTTTTTGAAATGACCTATAATGTCTGAGCTTGTACTTTTAAATAAGGAATTTATTGAGCTTGATAGTTGAAGAGAAGTTGTAGGGTATTGTATTCTCTTTAAAATGAGCTTTGGTGGAAAAATTTATGATAAAGTATGAGAAAGTTATGCCTGGTCAAAGTTTGGTCGACTTTTCCTATAGAAACCCTAATTTACAGTTTTTGTCTTTTGATGAGTTAGGAGCATTTCTTGAGGAATCATGATCAACCCTTGATAAAATGATGGATATCACTTCAAAATATTGATGTCGACCAAAAATCTTGAAGTTTGACTGTATATAGGCCACCGTTGACTTTTGACCTAATATAGTTGATTTTTAGGCATTTGAGCAGTTGACTGAGCAAACTTGTTGTGAAACATGAAATTTGGCATGGATGATCTTGAGGACATATTAGGGCCATGGAAAAGATTTGATACCCTTAGAGCTCACACATCCTGATGAAAACTGAAATCCTAGTTAGAGGTTTATTGCCTTAGGAGGAGAATTTGTCTAGTCAATTCTTAGTCATCCTAGGGCAAGTTGGGGACTTCAATGGAAATGTCTTGAGTAAAAAGAGAGGGAAAATTTTGGGATACAAAAGCTGCCCCTGTTCAATCTTCTTAAACCTGAGGATGTAGATTGACTGGTGTGATACGGTGGGAAGAACTGATTGTTTTTTGGAATGCTGGTTCGCGTTTTGTGTTTGTTTTCGCAAAATGTCGCGGTAAGCAAGAGTCGCCACCGACTTTTATTTTATCCAACAAGGAAAGGAAAAAAAGCACAGAAAAATTCCTTTTTCGAGATATTTCTGAGTACGGGGGGTAGATTATAGAAAGGGAATGTATTAGCACCCTTTCTACCCGTAGTTATCTACGGGCTCTTAGGTACTTGCTCATCATTTTCAAAAATTGTTTCCTTTGTGTTTGTGGGCTTTAAAAAGTTTTTGTTTTAACTTCGATTTAACTCTTGCTTCTGTCTTCAAGAGTGTAATGAAGTGTTTTTGAAAACTTTTTTGTAAAAAGGTGTAAGTGTGAAAGAAGTTTTGTTTTGGATGAGCAAGTATCTAAGAACTATCTACCTACTAGAAAAAGGAATCGTTCTATGTTAATTTCCTTTAGACAATGCTATCCCACTATTAGTGAGTGGGTAGCATCGTCGTTGGAGTTTGAGGGTCAATTCGAAAGAGGGACATACGGTCACTAAAGCAATGTTAGGACGCCTTAGCGGTAACCCTAATGTCTTAGATCATTTATCCGAGGCAACGATATCCGAGGCAACCATTTTGAGGCAACTATGATCTTTTAGACAAGAGGACGACCTATAAAATATCCTATACTCAATGACCGTTACGAAGGCAACCAAGTGGGGTGTACCCTAGGAGTGCGCATGTGCGAGTGTATTGTTTTCAGTTATTTTTATCTTTGCACATGTTTAGGGTGATCTAATTGATTTTAGGTTAAACATTCATTCTTGTCATGCAAACCCTATTATCAAACATCTAGCAGTTGTATAATTTGCAGAAATTAAAGGTGCGTAAATTAAACTAAATTATTACAAGGTGTCGGGGATTTACATCGCCAAAAACAACCCTTTGAAAATAAAGCGTTAAAAAGTAAATGTCCTAATTAATTATTACAAACCGGGAGCAGATACATTAATTGGATAAAGAAAAATAAAGCGCGTGGGAAATTAAATCGAATGCGAATTAGGGTTTTGACCCATTTAAAAGAAAATGATTTTTTTGTTTTTATTTTAAGAAAATAAATTAAGTCCTAAATTAAATACTAAATTGATTATTAAATAAATTAATTAATGAAAAATAATAAATGACATATTTTTGGATTTTTTGTTAATCTAAGAAAGAAATAAAATAATTAAAATTAGTAGTTAAAACATAATTAATTCTAATTGATTTTATTTATTTACAAAATAAATTAAGGTTACCTAATTAATATCCTAATCAATTAATTAGTATTTATTAATAAAAAAAAATAAAAGTCTGAATTTTAATTGGGCAAAAAATATTTTTGGTGATTTTTTGATAAAAAAGAAATTAATTTGGTTAGTAATCAAAATAAATAAATAAAATAAATAAATGAAATAAACAAAGTAAAAGAAAAGTATAGAAAGTGGGCCTGATTTGGGTGTGTAGAAAGCAATTTCGCTGGCCCAATTGCTGAAGGTCCAATTGACTTTTCTGATTCAGTGCTTTGGCGTTGACCTAGTCCATGGTATGCTTGCAATATTGGCCACCAGATCTGGCCATCTGGCCATCTGGTATGTTGATTGGTGAGGGAGTATGATGGTCATCAAGCTGGCATGTGCACTGGATTCCTTGAAAATAAATAAGAAAATGGCAAGTTGCTGGAGGCAGGGGTCGAACCCCTGACCTCCAGCCTTTGGATCCTTGAACGCTGATATGGCTACCACTAGGCTGCTTGCTTTCAATTGTTAGTATAATACAAAACAATTATAATATAAAGAAAAGGAAATATAATGGACAAAATAAAAAAAAGGCGCGCTGGTTTGAATGGACAAATGGGGAAACGACAACTCATCGTCCCCTTCCTTGAACCGTTGCTAAAAATCAAACGACCTATACCCACGGACAGATGTCCGTCACTACAAACCAGGCATCTCTAGAATCTTGTACAGGCCATGGAAATGCATTCCAGTACCATGGTTGAGTTCGTCATCCTCTTTTGATCATAACCATAGCCATTACTGAGGCTAATTTTTCCTGAAACAAAAAGCCCTAAAAACAAGAACGAAACCCTAGCAATGGTGGATCTCGATATAGGTCAGATAAATGAAATTGGTTATTACAAAAAGCTTGCAAATGATGTGTGGATTAAGAATATGCAATTATTTCATGTTAACAATGCCTAAATTTGAAAATACAAAATCAAGAATATAATGAATCCGTGGATGACTTACAGAGCTCTGGGAGGCTTGAAAACGCGTGGTCTTGGTTGCTTTCGCTTGTGGAGATGGCTAGGAAGAGATTGAGACAATTTCCAAGCCTTGAAATTGCCTCTAGGATTGATTTCGAAGTCACACTTTTTCTTTATTTTTGCCAATTCTGTTTGTGCTTTCTATCTTATCTCCAACCCTGACTTCTGTCTGCCTCGCCTCCTTATGTATTGTACAATACATTAGGGTTGATTTTACTGTCCAAATCTTCCTCTTTTAATCACTTTGATATTTGATTTGATCCTCCATTAAAGCTTTCCAAAATTGGCTCATTTGCAATCTTTTTGTACCCACATGGCTTGATACGAGTTTCATTACCTTGCTAGCTGTAATTAGAGCCTGAAACAAATCAAAAGATCTTTGGTCTTCAATATTTGTGATTTTATTTGATTTGTTTTGATTTAATTTAAATTAATTCAAATAAAAATCAAAATAATTAATAAAAATATGATATGGACATATGGGCAAGGCTAGAGCACGTGGACAATAATGCCAACCCAAAATAAGTGAAAAAGAATGGGCCCATTTGGCAAAATTTGAAGTTTTGGGGATAGTTGATTATTGGCAATTTTGCAAAAAAGTCCAACTTCAACAAAGCATAACTTCCTCAATTTTGAACTTTTGGAGGTGTTCTTTGACTTTTTAGAAAGCTTGCGATGTCCTCTAATCAACCCTTTTGGTATCATCTCAATTTGATATTCCATGCTCAAGTTTGAAGCTTTGACAAAAAAGGTGTTTTTGTTGACTTTTCAAAATGACCTATAATGTCCAAATTCATAATTTCTTGTGAGTGCATATTTTGATCTTGGGATATGAAGAAGGATGGTAGGTAATTGCATCCTATTAAAAATGAGCTTTGGATGGGTCATTTCTCATAAATTATGAGAAAGTTATGCTTGGTCAAAGTTGAATTGACTTTTCCTACAAAACCCTAATTTAGCAACTTTTGAATCTTGATGAATTTTGAGCAATCCTTGATGAATCATGATCAACCCTTGATCAAATTATGAAATATACTTCAAAATTAGAATGTTGACAAAAAACATTGAAGTTTGACTGTATGTAGGTCACAATTGACTTTTGCCCTAACATAGTCGATTTTTGGACCCTTGAGCAATTGACTGAGCAAACTTCCTCTACAAGGCTTGAAACTTGACATGGATGATATTGAGAACATATTAGGACATTGGTGAGCATTTGGGGTCACTTGGACTCAAGGATATTGGTGCAATATGAAACCCTAGTTTGGGGTAGACTGCCTTAGGAGAGAGCTTGTCTGGCCAATCCTTGAGCAACCTTGAGCAACTTGGAGATGTTTCTTGCAATGTTTTGAGAAGTATGAGAGGGCAAATTTTGGGGTACAACAGCTGCCCCTGTTCAATCTTCTTAAACCTGAGGATGCAGATTAGCTTTCGTGCCTTTCGTAATTCGAAGGTGGAAGTGGATTGAACACTAGAGTGCCCAGAAATTTGCACTCGCATGAAGTGGTAACTGTCTTGTGATGTCAGGAATGGGATTACAGATGCCATTTGGAGGAGTGTCGATCGCATAAGAGATTCTTTAGCGAGAGCTTGTATACCTGTTGTTGAGGAAGATTCCACTGGGGAAGTCTGATTCTTCGTGGAAAGAGATAGAAATTTAGGAGCTTCGTCGTCCGTCATTCTGCTGGTGAGTCATCTCTGTTGATATTTAGGAACTTCAATCGTCCGTACTCAACTGAGGGAACAACTTTTGCTGAGATTTAGGAGCTCATCCGTAAATCAATTGATTTTGTCGAGATTTAGGAGCTTGTCCGTAATTCAACCGATTTTGTCGAGATTTAGGAGCTTGTCCGTAATTCAACTGATTTTGTCGAGATTTAGGAGCTCGTCTGTAATTCAACTGATTTTGTCGAGATTTAGGAGCTTGTCCATAATTCAACTAAACAACCATCTGTTGAGATTTAGGAACTCGTCCGTAATTCAACTGAGGAAACATCTCTGCTGAGATTTAGGAACTCGTCCGTAATTCAACCGAGGAACATATCTGTCGAGATTTAGGAACTCGTCTGTAATTCGACTGCTTTGCTGAGATTTAGGAGCTTGTCCGTAATTCAACAACTCCGCTGAGATTTAGGAGCCTGCCCGTAATTCAACTTGGAGAAACATATCTGCTGAGATTTAGGAACTTCGTCCGTAATTCAACTGAGGAAATATCTGTCGAGATTTAGGAGCTGGTCCGTAATTCGACTGCTTTGCTAAGATTTAGGAACTCATCCGTAATTCAACTTGAGAACAACTTTGTTGAGATTTAGGAACTCATCCGTAATTCAACAACTTCGCTGAGATTTAGGAACATCGTCCGTAATTCAACTGATGTAAAAGCTTCATAGCTGGAATTTTGTGAAAATCTTTCCTGAAAGGTAAAGGTTAACTGTATGTAATGCATGATATGTATCAAGCAATGATGTTCTCAAAATAAATGAGATTGTGTTGTATGATGCGTATGCATGTCATGATGTATGAAAATGTGATGTTGTGAGCTGGGGAAAATAAATCCCGTATCACTGCTGGAGAAAAGAATGAATTCCTCGTTTCCGCTGGAGATACTGGATGAAGACGTTTTGCGAGAATAAACCTGCAGAAGGGGATAACTTGCTGGGGAATAAACTGATGAGAGAATGACTCTGTGGGGAAGAGATGCTCTGCCGGAGGATTCCGTTGATAAATCCAGCTGGGGATAAATTACCGTAGCTGGTGATAATGAACCTGTTAGGGATTGGATTTATGTTTTGTGAAAGGAATGAACTCCACTGGGGATGATTTTCCAGTTGCGACTTTACTGGGGATATCCCTTTTAGACTCTATTGGGGATACAAAATTTTCAAACTCCACTAGGGATATTTATATTTTATATACTCCGCTGGGGATATATATATTTTTTTATACTCCGCTGGGGATATTCTTCAAACTCCACTGGGGATATTTTTATACTCCGCTGGGGATGGTTTTGAGACTCCGCTGGGGATAATTGTCTAGTGTTGATGATGGATAAATTATGCTTGGGGGGAATGTTACCGATTCATTCACAGTTGCGAGTCTCAGTTGGGGAGAGCTAACACCACTGTCTTTCTCTTACTCTGCGGGGAATGAATGTACTTTCAATCATCTACTCCATCTAGGTCTATCCCTATACCTGGTGGACAGAGCAACTGTACAGTTTGGACATTTTTCGTTTGCCCCTATTTCTGATATTACAAGTAATCGTCTTTTGTTTCGCGTGTAAATTTTATGAGCAGCAATTAATATCAAATGCATATATCAAAAACTGAACATTGAACGTTCTTTGCAAAACAAAACAGAAAAAGGAAAACAGTTTGAAATTTCTTTGCAAAAATGACTTGTATTGATTTTGAAGTTTGGCCTGTAAATAGGCGTTTTTTGTACAAGAGGCTGACGTCCTAGTAAGAGAACACCGCCGAACAATAGAGTTTATACAATTTGTGAAAAACAAAGAAAAACAGCTATGTGAATAATCCCACTGGGTTCCAACTCTGCTATTGTCTTTATGTCCTCGAGCATCTCATCACTTTGCTACTTGGTTGAAGGTAGATCAGATTGTTTGGTGCCGTCCGATCTTGATAGTCGATACTGAAGTCTGGTTGCAAGGTGATCCAATGAGACATAATGTTACGCTTTAATCCCTAATTTTTGCCTGGACCGCCCTTTCGGGTTTTCAGTCCACCGGGATACCCTTTTTTGCCCAAGCCACCTTTTCAGGTTTTCGACTTGCCAGGTGTACAGATTTTTTCATTTTCATCCCTTATTTTTGCCCGAACCCTTTTGGTTCGTCGGGAAGCCCTTATTTTGGCCTAGGCCAGTCAACCTAGCGGGTCTTTGATTATGCGTAGTATTTTTTTACTATGTTTGCATTGACGGGGTGAGGAAGGTCGTCACCATCCATGGTAGTTAAAATCATCGCTCCTCCTGAGAAAATGTTCTTAACCACAAATGGCCCTTCGTAATTAGGGGTCCATTTGCCCCTGGGATTACCTTGAGGTAGAATGATGCACTTGATCACTAGATCCCCAACTTGATACTCTTGTCGTCTGACTTTCTTGTTAAATGCCTTGATCATCCGCTTTTGATACGTCTGACCATGACAAATAGCAGTAAGTCTCTTTTCGTCGATTAAATTCAACTGATCAAGCCGGGTCTGGATCCAGTCATCTTCGCTCAAACCTGCATCCTTCATAATCCGAAGAGAGGATATCTGAACTTCAATGGGCAAGACAGCCTCCATGCCATAAACCAAGGAATATGGTGTTGCCCCTGTTGACGTCTGTGCTGAGGTACGGTACCCATGAAGAGCAAATGGTAACATCTCGCGCCAATCTTTGTATGTCACCGTCATCTTCTGCACAATCTTCTTGATATTCTTATTAGCCGCTTCAACAGCCCCATTCATCTTCGGCCGGTAGGGAGAAGAGTTGTGATGCTGTATCTTGAACTGCTTGCAGAGCTCGGTGATCATCTTATTATTGAGATTTGTACCATTATCAGTAATGATCCTCTCTGGTATGCCATACCGACAAATCAGATTGTGCCGAATAAACCGTGCCACGACGTTCTTGGTTATTGTAGCAAAGGAAGCTGCTTCAACCCACTTTCTAAAGTAATCAATAGCTACCAGGATGAAACGATGCCCGTTAGATGCCGTAGGTCTGATCTTGCCAATCACGTCGATGCCCCACATTGCAAAAGGCCAAGGAGCTGTCAAGACATTCAGAGGTACCGGAGGCATGTGCACCTTATCAGCATAGACTTGGCACTTATGACAGGTCCGAGAATGCTGATAACAGTCGGCTTACATTGTGGACCAATAATATCCTGCTCGAAGGTTTATTTTTGCCATGGTATGTCCACTGGAATGAGTCCCGAAAGTACCCTCATGTAACTCTACCATAATTCTTTCTGCTTCGTTCTTATCCATATAACGCAGTAAGGTTAAATCATGGTTACGCTTGTAAAGAATGCCATTGCTGATGAAGAACTTCTCCGCGAACCTCCTCAGAAACTTCTTATCATTAACGGATGCACCTTCGGGGTACTCCTGAGCTTCAAGATACCTTTTCACCTCGTGAAACCAGGGTTTATCCGCTACCTCTTCAGTCTCAATGTCACAGCAATGTGCAGGTTCGTCCAACCTCTCAATGGTAATCTGGGAAGCTTCATTGTCCCATCTGACCTTGAACACAGAAGCCATCGTAGCTAGCGCGTCTGCCAACTGATTCTCCTCTCTAGGGAAGTGTTCAAAGGTTATCTCCTCGAAGTGCGGAAGCAATGTCAACACATACTCTTTGTAAGGAATAAGATTAGGGTGTTTCGTATCCAATTCTCCTTTGAACTGACTGATCACGAGAGAGGAATCTCCGAAAACACTTAAGAACTTAATCCTTAGGTCAATAGCTGCTCGAAGACCCATAATGCACGCTTCATACTCCGCCATGTTGTTGGTGCAGTTGAAACATAGTGGGGCGGTGAACGGAGTATGAGAGCCTTCAGGAGATATGATCACGGTGCCAATGCCATTACCCAAAGCATTTGAAGCTCCATCAAAGTACATAGACCATCGGGATCCCTCCTCAGGTCCTTCATCCGGTCCAGGTGTCTCACAGTCAGTCACTATCATGATATTCTCATCCGGAAACTCAAAGTTCATAGACTGGTAATCGTCCACTGCCTGATGTTCCAAATGATCTGCCAACACACTTCCCTTGATTTCCTTTTGGGTCATATATTGAATGTCATACTCAGTCAAGATCATCTTCCATCTTGCTATTCTTCCGGACAAGGCAGGCTTTTCGAAGATATATTTGATTGGATCCATCTTTGATATCAATAGAGTAGTGTGAGTCAGCATATACTATCTCAGCCGGCGAGAAGCCCATGCCAAAGCGCAGCAAGTTTTCTCAAGCAACGAGTATCGGGTCTCGCAGTCGGTAAACTTTTTGCTAAGGTAGTAAATGGCATGCTCTTTTCGGCCAGACTCGTCATGTTGCCCCAGCACGCACCTCATTGAATTATTGAGTACTGTCAAGTATAAGATCAAAGGTCTCCCTTCAACTGGAGGCATCAGAATAGGTGGCTCTTGGAGATACTCTTTGATCCTTTCGAAAGAGGCCTGACATTCATCGTTCCATCTTACCACTTGATCTTTCTTCAGTAACTTGAAGATTGGCTCACAAGTAGCAGTCAGGTGTGAGATGAATCGGGCAATATAGTTCAAGCGTCCCAAAAAGCCTCTGACTTATTTTTCTATTCGGGGAGATGGCATTTCCTGTATGGCCTTCACCTTTGCAGGATCCACTTGAATACCTTTGTCACTTACGACGAAACCCAGCATATTACCAGATCTCACCCCGAAGGTGCACTTGTTCGGGTTTAACCTCAGCCTGTACAACTTCAACCTGTCAAATAGCTTCTGAAGATGGTCAAGGTGTTCTTCCTCAGTCTGGGACCTTGCAATCATGTCGTCAACGTATACCTCAATCTCATGATGAATCATGTCGTGGAACAAAGCGACCATGGCGCGCTGATACGTTGCCCTAGCATTCTTCAATCCGAAAGGCATGACCTTGTAGGAAAAGGTACCCCATTGAGTAACAAAGGTTGTCTTCTCCATGTCTTCGGGAGCCATCTTAATCTGATTATAACCGGAGAAACCATCCATAAAGGAGAAGACCTTATGCTATGCGGTGTTGTCAACCAGAACGTCGATATGAGGCAGAGGGAAATCATCCTTGGGGCTTGCCCTGTTCAGATCCCTATAGTCAACACACATTCGAACCTTCCCCTCCTTCTTCGGCACCGGAACCACGTTGGCCAGCCATTGCGGGTAAGAAGTAAATTCTAGAAAACCGGCGTCAAACAGTTTCATAACTTCATCCTTGATTTTCTCAGACATCTCTGGGCGCATTCGGCGAACTTTCTGTTTCACTGGAGGGCAGTCTTCCTTGGTAGGCAAGCGGTGAACCACAATATCAATATCCAACCCAGACATATCTTCATAAGACCAGGAAAAGATCTCAACATAGCCATGCAACATCTGAATCAGCCGTTGTTTGACACTAGACTCCAGATTTGCACCGATCTTGACCTCTTTCTTGTCCTCCTCTATACCCAGGTTTACTGTTTCCACTGGCTCTTCATGCGGCTGTATGGCCCTCTCTTCCTGAAGTAACAATCTAGCAAGTTCACCAGGCACTTCGCAATCATCCTAACCTTCGTCCTCGACTTGGTTGATCGGAATTTTGAAGTCATAATTGGAAGTAGCAGAGTCGTTATCAGTGGGATCCATAGTGGATTCAGATCTGTATATGTGAGTGTGTGTAAAATAGTTGTTTTGCAAGATAAAAAAAAGAAAAACAAGGAGCACAAAATTTTCAATGCAAGAAAACGTCCAATGCTTTTATTAATGATATATGGAAATGACACACATAAAGCCCTCACAAACAAAGCCACGGTGTCTAGGGTAAGGCACCGGGCCGTAAAGTTTAAAAAATTGTCTGTTACAAATTCGAAACAAAAGTCTCATTACTGTTTAATAAAAGAAATCGGCACGAAGTCCTTTGCCGTCCAGTTGCTTAGTCTGCCGTCGGTAGTTGGGTAGATCCATCTATCAAACTCAGACTCTTCATCATTGTCTTCAATCATATTCACTTCAGGATTAGTAATACGCAGGGGAGGTCTTCCAATCCGCGCCCGCCGAACAGCCCGTTGAGCTTCTGCAGTGAAATCCAAACCAAACTTGTCAGTCTTATGTGCAAAGTCCGGGAGTTGGCCCCAATTTGCACACCCACCTTTCTCAATAACAGCCCGGGCATCCTTGAGGGAAGCCATCTTCATTGGAGGACCTTCAGTAACAATTTCAGTTGATGCCAACGTCTGGGGGACTTCTTCAAAATGTTGACACGGGGTCTCAATGAACTCCCCGTCCATTTCCACATATCGGAATGAGTTGAGGTGGCTCACCATGTACTCCTCCTCTCCTCGTACCGTAACAATTTTCCCTTTCACTGGGTATTTCAGCATCTGGTGGAGCGTAGAAGTTACTGCCCCAGCTTTGTGGATCCACGGGCGACCCAGCAAACAAGAATAAGATGGCCGAATGTCCATCACATAGAATGTAGATGCGAAAATCTGAGAACCAACTTTAACTGGAATATCCACCTCTCCATGCACCATACTCTTGGACCCGTCAAAGGCCCTAACCACGATGTTACTTGGCTTCAACTCTAACCCTTCATAGTCTAACCGGTCTAACGCTTTCTTGGGTAAAACATTCAGCGAGGAACCAGTATCCACCAACACATGAGCTAGAGTAGTACCCCTGCACTCAATGGAGACATGCAGGGCTTCATTGTGATTTTTCCCCTTAGCAGTCAAGTCTACGTCGGAGAAACCCAACCCATTATCTGTTGTCAGACTAGCCACGCAATCTTTGAACTGGTCAGCAGATGTCTCCTGCGGCACATGCGCAGTCTTCAGGAAAGCAATCAGAGCCTTAGCATGGGCCTCTGAACACAACAGTAAAGACAACATAGAGATCTTCGACGGGGTTTGCCCCAGCTGTTCGACTATATTGTAGTTGCTTTTCTTGATGATCTTTAAGATTTCCTCTATCTCCTGTCTAGAGGCTTCAACAGTAATCTTCCTCGGTGCCTCCGCCCGGGCAGGCTCACCGGTGATCCCTTTGCCCCGAGTATCGAATGACTCAGCGACAGGGGTAAGGACTGGAACATGAACAGGGGTAGTAGCAGGTGTACTGGCGGGTGTAATAACAACAGGTTTTTGAACGACTGGTGGAGAGATTTCAGGGGAGAAAAGTCTTCTGCTTCGGGTGACTTTACTAGATCCAACAATGTTGCTGACGTCAGTATCAGCCTCTTCAGCACTTAAGTCTTGTTTAACCCCGTGATAATACACGTCAGCCCCGTAGTGCCACGAGACAACTTTATCTAACATATAGGGGATAGTCCCAGGAACAGTAATAATCAAAGGAGCAATTCTCGGAACCGATGTAATTCTAACAGGCTTTCTCGAGGAAGCCTTGGAAGAATTGTAAAAAATGGTGATTATGGAAACATCTTCGAAAGAATCAATGGAACCAAAGTTTTCTCAAACATAATTTCTTTGTTATCCATCAGGCGTTGGACACCTGACTTCAATAGATGGCAACCAGTAGGTAGGACGGAACACAGATGGCAACCTTCGCCACAACCCGGAAATAAACCGGCTAAGAGAAGGTTTTTCTTCACAGTCATCAATGGAGTAGAAACGTCTTTCAAAGAGGTCACAAATAAATCATCTTCTTCGTATTTACTAGATGAATGAGACAGATCAGCTTCCTGTCGCAACCTATTCCCAAATCTATGACCCATATTCAGGAGGGCCGTCTTCTTCTTCTTCTTCTTCTTCTTCTTCTTCTTCTTATCCTTCAAGATAAGAGTCTTCCGATCTTTCTGCCCCTTGGCCAGGTTCATGAACATTTCCTGGAACTGAGCGTTTTGAGCTTGTAGAGCCTTGATAGCTTGATAAGTTGATGTTTCAGAAGACATGATTGTTGAGATAAACAGTGAAGAAGATAAGAGACCTGTAAGGGTACCTGTAATGAGGTGCATGGGAATGAAATGCGTATGACATGATTTCAAAGACGTTGAGAGATTCAAATTCGTAAACCAAAATGAAGCACACTTTTATTAGATAAACTTGAAACAATGTTGGAAAAATGCCTTTAAGGCGTTACAAAGGGAAAAAACTGAAAAGTAAATCAAAACAAGAAATAACAAAAGACATCAGTGCTCCCATGGTCGTTTTCCGTTGGTGCTGACATAGTCATTGAGGACTTTCTCATTCTCCAGCTGTCTTGTAAGGTTTAGAATCTTCCGCTCCTGCTCATGATACTTTTCTCTATAAGTATCCCGTTCTTCTCTTAACTGGATCCACGATCTCTTTAATGCCCCAATGTCAGTAGGCATGTATGGATGGAGGACAGTATGAGGAACTCCTTCTTCGTCAGCATTCTCAACAATTACCGGTAAGACAGCTTCGTCCGACATCCCTAGCTTTTGGGCACGGGCCCAAACCCACCGGAGATATGGCTCCATTGGAAGAGAACTCTTTTCTCCTAGCTCATGCGGATCAGACCTGTTGACCCTATTCCAAGCTCGTACGAAACTGCGGCGATGCTCCTCGCTATCCCCTTGGAAGTCAAAAACAATGCTCGGAATCAGCAACTCATGAGGACCATCCTTTCTAGCTCGCCCAAACTGTCGTAAGGCCAGACAAGGATTATAGGTGATCCCCCCTAATTCCAAGTAAAGGAACATTGGGGTATTCTCTGCACCGGTCAATAACAGCTACTTCTTCCATGTCTTTGGTAGTCCAAATGATGTCAGTGTGAGCAAGGGACATAATTCTGTAGGCTCATCCCATACCTTCCTTGTTCTTCAAAACAGATTTGGGGAGGTGAGAAATAAACCACCTCGCCAGCAATGGTGCACAACACATAAGGGTTCCCCGTTTCTGGGCAGTACGGGCATAAAGAGCAAGCAGGATGTCCCCTAAGAGAGTGGGCACTGGATTACGGGACATGAAAATATTCACTGCGTTCACGTCGACGAAAGAATCTGAATTGGGAAACAACACCAAACCATAAATGAGAAGAGCCAGGATGTCTTCGAATGCTTAGAAATCTAAACTATCCCAAAACTGATTAGCTCGATCAACCAAGAATTTAGCCAAGAAGCCTTTTGTACCACTCCGAGTCTCCCAATTAGACATTACCTCAGCCTTTGTCAGATGTAGGGCTGTAGCAACATCTTCTGGCCTAAGAGCTTTCTCCCAACTTGTGAATGGCGTCTGCTCTAGGATAGAAATACCAAGTAGATCAGAGAACTCCTCCAAAGTAGGGACCAACTGGTAGTCCGGGAAGGTGAAGCAATGGTGCAACGGGTAAAATAACTGGCATAAGGAAGTATCAGGAACCTTTGCAACCAAATCTCTAAGTTGAGTAGGAATCTGTACAAAGCTGATCCGAGTAGTGTTTCTACGCATAGAGGCCATGACCTATAAAACAGAACAAAGATGAATCCCCTCCGTCTTTGAAATGGGTTAGTCTATGCAAGATGCATGCAATGTCATGATGCATGATGTTATGATAGAAACACACCATAAGTATTCACAGATAACAAACATGGTAAGGGCAAACAAGTCACACAGTAACCCTTAGATTTCAGGCTGGCATGGAGTTAAGGTATTACCCTCTTTCAGTTTAGTTGGTTCAACCTGTCTTAGTAATAGTAACCGGGTTCTAGAGGATCTCAATATCATTGACCACCCTCGATCGGTCATAATTCCAGTTTGGCAACCTTTTCTTGCGGCCGGAATCATCGCGAGAGTTTGGTCTCAATGAGTGTAGCATACTGCTACTTTTCTATGGCCAAGTCGGTCAATTATAGGTTCTAAGGTCAGTTGGTGCTTAATGACCCCTTAGCTGACCCATATTCTCCTTGTTCCACCATAAGGGATATCGCTACAAACTAAAGTGCCACACCAACGTAGCTGCTGCTTCAACCGTATCAGTCTACGTCGTACAGTTCCCTCACAATCTATTGCTACTTACCTAAAAGGTATCCCCAGATCCGGGTTAGGATCTATAGTAACTCCGATTTAAACCCACAAATATAAAGCATACAAGTCAAGCAATTGAAAGCATTATGATGAACTATTCCTAAGGTACACCCCACTTATTAAGTCCCCAACAGAGTCGCCAGTTTCGTGATACGGTGGGAAGAACTGACTGTTTTTTGGAATGCTGGTTCGCGTTTTGCGTTTGTTTTTGCAAAATGTCGCGGTAAGCAAGAGTCGCCACCGACTTTTATTTTATCCAACAAGGAAAGGAAAAAAAGCACAGAAAAATTCCTTTTTCGAGATATTTCTGAGTACGGGGGTAGATTATAGAAAGGGAAGGTATTAACACCCTTTCTATCCGTAGTTATCTACGGGCTCTTAGGTACTTGCTCATCATTTTTAAAAATTGTTTCCTTTGTGTTTGTGGGATTTGAAAAGTTTTTGTTTTAAGTTCGATTTAACTCTTGCTTCTGTCTTCAAGAGTGTAATGAAGTGTTTTTGAAAACTTGTTTATAAAAAGGTGTAAGTGTGAAAGAAGTTTTGTTTTGGATGAGAAAGTATCTAAGAACTATCTACCTACTCGAAAAAGGAATTGTTCTATGTTAATTTCCTTTAGACAATGCTATCCCACTATTAGTGAGTGGGTAGCACCGTCGTTGGAGTTTGAGGGTCAATTCGAAAGAGGGACATACGGTCACTAAAGCAATGTTAGGACGCCTTAGCGGTAACCCTAATGTCTTAGATCATTTATCCGAGGCAACGATATCCGAGGCAACCATTTTGAGGCAACTATGATCTTTTAGACAAGAGGGCGGCCTCTAAAATATCCTATACTCAATGATCGTTACAAAGGCAACCAAGTGGGGTGTACCCTAGGAGTGCGCATGTGCGAGTGTATTATTTTCAGTTATTTTTATCTTTGCACATGTTTAGGGTGATCTAATTGATTTTAGGTTAAACATTCATTCTTGTCATGCAAACCCTATTATCAAACATCTAGCAGTTGTATAATTTGCAGAAATTAAAGGTGCAGAAATTAAACTAAATTATTACAAGGCGTCGGGTATTTACATCGCCAAAAACAACCCTTTGAAAATAAAGCGGTAAAAAGTAAATATCCTAATTAATTATTACAAACCGGGAGCAGATACATTAATTGGATAAAGAAAAATAAAGCGCGTGGGAAATTAAATCGAATGCGAATTAGGGTTTTGACCCTTTTAAAAGAAAATGGTTTTTTTGTTTTTATTTTAAGAAAAGAAATTAAGTCCTAAATTAAATACTAAATTGATTATTAAATAAATTAATTAATGAAAAATAATGAATGGCATATTTTTGGATTTTTTGTTAATCTAAGAAAGAAATAAAATAATTAAAATTAGTAGTTAAAACCTAATTAATTCTAATTGATTTTATTTAATTAAAAAATAAATTAAGGTTACCTAATTAATATCCTAATCAATTAATTAGTATTTATTAATAAAAAAAAAATAAAAGTCTGAATTTTAATTGGGCAAAAAATATTTTTGGTGATTTTTTGATAAAAAAGAAATGAATTTGGTTAGTAATCAAAATAAATAAATGAAATAAACAAAGTAAAAGAAAAGTATAGAAAATGGGCCTGATTTGGGTGTGTAGAAAGCAATTTCGCTGGCCCAATTGTTGAAGGTCCAATTGACTTTTTTGATTCAATGCTTTGGCGTTGACCTGGTCCATGGTATGCTTGCAATATTGGCCACCAGATCTAGCCATATGTCCATCTGGTATGTTGATTGGTGAGGGAGTATGATGGTCATCAAGCTGGCATGTGCACTGGATTCCTTGAAAATAAATAAGAAAATGGCAAGTTGCTGGAGGCAGGGGTCGAACCCCTGACCTCCAGCCTTTGGATCCTTGAATGTTGATGTGGCTACCACTAGGCTGCTTGCTTTCAATTGTTAGTATAATACAAAAAAATTATAATATAAAGAAAAGGAAATATAGTGGACAAAATAAAAAAAAAGGCACGCTGGTTTGAATGGACAAATGGGGAAACGACAACTCATCGTCCCCTTCCTTGAACCGTTGCTAAAAATCAAACGACCTATACCCACAGACAGATGTCCTTCACTACAAACCAGGCATCTCTAGAATCTTGTACAGGCCATGGAAATGCATTCCAGTACCATGGTTGAGTTCGTCATCCTCTTCTGATCATAACCATAGCCATTACTGAGGCTAATTTTTCCTGAAACTAAAAGCCCTAAAAACAAGAACGAAACCCTAGCAATGGTGGATCTCGATATAGGTCAGATAAATGAAATTGGTTATTACAAAAATCTTGCAAATGATGTGTGGATTAAGAATATGCAATTATTTCATGTTAACAATGCCTAAATTTGAAAATATGAAATCAAGAATATAGTGAATCCGTGGATGACTTACAGAGCTCTGGGAGGCTTGAAAACGCGTGGTCTTGGTTGCTTTCGCTTGTGGAGATGTCCAGGAAGAGATTGAGACAATTTCCAAGCCTTGAAATTTCCTCTAGGATTGATTTCGAAGTCACACTTTTTCTTGATTTTTGCCAATTCTGTTTGTGCTTTCTATCTGATCGCCAACCCTGATTTCTGTCTACCTCGCCTCCTTATGTGTTGTACAATACATTAGGGTTGATTTTGCTGTCCAAATCTTCCTCTTTTAATCACTTTGATATTTGATTTGATCCTCCATTAAAGCTTTCCAAAATTGGCTCATTTGCAATCTTTTTGTACCCACATGGCTTGATACGAGTTTCATTACCTTGCTAGCTGTAATTAGAGCCTGAAACAAATCAAAAGATCTTTGGTTTTCAATATTTGTGATTTTATTTGATTTGTTTTGATTTAATTCAAATTAATTCAAATAAAAATCAAAATAATTAATAAAAATATGATATGGACACATGGGAAAGGCTAGAGCACGTGGGCAATAATGTCAACCCAAAACAAGGGAAAAAGAATGGGCCCATTTCGCAAAATTTGAAGTTTCGGGGATAGTTGACTTTTGGCAATTTTGCAAAAAAGTCCAACTTCAACAAAGCATAACTTCCTCAATTTTGAACTTTTGGAGGTGTTATTTGACTTTTTAGAAATCTTGAGATGTCCTCTAATCAACCCTTTTGGTATCATCTCAATTTGATATTCCATGCTCAATTTTTAAGCTTTGACAAAAAAGGTGTTTTTGTTGACTTTTCAAAATGACCTATAATGTCCAAATTCATAACTTCTTGTGAGTGCATATTTTGATCTTGGGATATGAAGAAGGATTGTAGGGAATTGCACTCTTAAAAATGAGCTTTGGATGGGTCATTTCTAATAACGTATGAGAAAGTTATGCTTGGTCAAAGTTGAGTTGACTTTTCCTGCAAAACCCTAATTTAGCAACTTTTGAATCTTGATGAATTTTGAGCAATCCTTGATGAATCATGATCAACAATTGATCAAATGATGAAATATACTTCAAAATGAGAATGTTGACAAAAAATCTTGAAGTTTTACTATATGTAGATCACAGTTGACTTTTGCCCTAGCACAGTCGATTTTTGGACCCTTGAGCAATTGACTGAGCAAACTTCCTCTGCAAGGCTTGAAACTTGACATGGATGATCTTGAGAATATATTAGGAAATTGGTGAGCATTTGGGGTCACTTGGACTCAAGGATCTTGGTGCAATATGAAACCCTAGTTTGGGGTAGACTGCCTTAGGAGAGAGCCTGTCTGGCCAATCCTTGAGCAACCTTGAGCAACTTGGAGATTTTTCTTGCAATGTTTTGAGAAGTATGAGAGGGAAAATTTTTGGGTACAACAGCTGGTCTGCCTTTCGTTATCTGAAGGGGAAGATGATTGAACACTAGAGTGCCCAGAAATTTGCACTCGTCTCAAGTGATATTGTTGGTGGATAATATCGGGAATGGGCTTATAGATGCCATTTGGAAAAGATGACAGAAGATCATCGGAGATGGGCTTAAAGATGACACCCAGAGAACAATGTTGATTTCATGAGACATTGTTTTGTGGGGATTCCTATTCCTGTTGTTGAGGAGGACTCCGCTGAGGAATGTTAGTCTCTATCTTGGGAAATAAAGTTTAGGAGCTTCAGTAGTATTAATCTACTGGGGAGTCATCTCTTGACTGGAGGGACGGAATTGAACCACTATCTGGTAAGGATCCAGGCTTCACAGCGACTTGCTGAGGATAATAAAGCTGACTGCTATCTCGTTGTATTCCAGGTTTCGCATCGACTGACTGGGGAATATGAAATTAACTGCTTTCTAGTCAGACTCAAGGATTTGCAGTTTCTTTAACTGGGTAAGAATCAGGAAATCTTAGTATCAATTTAACTGAACCAAAGAACAATCTTGAGTTAACTTTGACTGGAATAGAAATCTGAAAAATCTTAGTGTCGATTTAACTGAACCATAAAAAGGTCTTGAATTATCTTCAACTGGAATAGAAATCAGAAAAATCTTTGTGTCGATTTAACTGAACCAGAGAAAGGTCTTGAATTAACTTTAACTGGAATAGAAATCAGAAAAATCTTAGTGTCGATTTAACTGAACCTGAAAAAAGGTCTTGAGTTGTCTTCATCTGGAATAGAAATTAGGAAAATCTTAGTATCGATTTAAATGAACCAGAGAAGGTCTTAAATTAACTTTAACTGGAATGGAAATCAGAAAAATCTTAGTGGCGATTTAACTGAACCAGAAAATCATAGTATCGATTTAACTAAACCAGAGGAATGTCTTGAATTAACTTCAACTGGAATAGAAATCAGAAAAATCTTAGTGCCGATTTGACTAAACCATAAAAAGATCTTTTGAGAATATCTTTCTGAGGAAAATGCCGAAATAACCCTTCGTCAGACGTAGCTTTTGAGAAGACTACCAGGTCATGTAAGTAGTCAACGGTGTTTGTTGATTTGATCTTCCTTGAAGAGGTAAAGAATTAGTCATATGAAATGTCATGATGTATAAAATACATCGTGTAATGATGTTCTCAAAATAAATGAGATTATGTTGTATGAAACATGTATGCGCATGCCATGATGTATGAATATGGAATGTTGTTGCGCTATTTCTTAGTCTGGGAAAACAGATCCCTGACTGCTGCTGGAGAGTACTGGGAAGCCGAATCCCTAATTACTGTTTGGCAGATGAGGAAAGTGATTCTTTTATTTTCACTGGGGATGATGAATGGAGATTATCTGCCGGGGATTTCTGAGTCCTGCTTGAGAATAACTCTGGGGGAAGGATGCTCTGTTGGAAGATTTTTCCGATGTAGAAGAATAAACTCTGTTGAGGGATAAACTTCCGCAGCTAGAGAAATAAACACTACAAGGGACAAGGCTTTATAAACTGTTCGAGATTATAAAAACTTGGATGGGGAACATGGATTTCAGCTCTCTGAGGGAACTTGGGCGGAGGAGGTCATTCCTGCTTGGGGAGGCAAAGGTAAGAATTTTGGTTGTTTTTACTCTTCGGGCACATAAGCATCACTAGGACGTATGCTGAGGATGTGACAGGAGGATGCCCCTGTGCCCGCTGGAAAGAGTAATTTTCGGGACTACAAATGGATTTTTTAGACTCTGCATCGTTTCTTAAAGTCATTAGCAACTGCCTTTCTGTTTCTTATGCAAGTATTTGTAAACAATAATCATATTCAAATGCATATATAAAAAATAATCACTGGACGTTTTTGCAAAACAAAACAGAAAAATAGAAAACAAATAGTTTTGTACTTTCAAAGAAATGATTTGTATTGATTTTTGAAGTTCACCTATAACAGGCATTTTTGTACAAAGAGACTGACGTTTTAGTAGGAGAACGCCACCGTGAAAATCAACACTATACAAAATAGTGTACAAAGAGAAAACAACTATGTGTAATAATCCCATTGAGTTTCAATTCTGCTATTGTCCCTATGTCCTTGAGCGTCTCATAACTTTTCTACTTGTCCGAAGCTGACTGGATTGATTGGTACTATTTGAGCTTGATAGTTGATACTGAAGTCTAGTTGCAAGGTGATCCAATGGGACATAGTTGTACGCTTTAAATCCCTAACTTTTTCCTGGACCTACCTTTCGGGTTTTCAGTCCATCGAGATACCCCTTTTTGCCCAAGTCGCCTTTTCAGATTTTCGACTTGCCGGGTGTACCCATTTTTTGTATTTATCCTTAATTTTTGCCCAAACCATTTGAGTTCGCCGGGATTCCCTTATTTTTTTCCTAGGCCAGTCAACCTAGCGGATCTTTATTTATGCGTAGTATCTTTTCACTATGTCCGCATTCAAAGGGTGGGGAAGGTGTTCCACCCCAAAATTTACCCTCTTTGTTTTAACGTTGATTGGCTTATACTTTGTTTGCATATACACATGCATGCATCTCATTGGTTCCGTATTCATGTAATCAAGGTATTTTATCAACACATAAAAAGCTCTCATAATTTTTTAAAGCATGTTTGAGTTGTGGAAGATTTGGGTGTTTTCGGTGAATTTAAAATAGTGCGAATTGGAAACAGTGTTTTTACTGATAAGAGTTTGAAAATTCGCATATCCAGCTTGGAATGGTGTTTTGGGTTGATTCATGAGGTTTTGAAACCGTATCGATGTTCTCTTTAATTTTTGTGTTCGGACCAAAAGCTAATTCTCAAAGGAAAGTCTCCAGATACGCGGTTCTTTTGGAAGTTATATGGTAAAAAATACAAAGAAAAAGGTGCTGAAAGCGCAGTTTTCGCACACTAAAAAATTCATAACTCGAAGACCGTTTATCATTTTGAACCTGTTCTGGTAGCTAAAATTCCGTCTTGATGTCATCTACATTTAGTATCTCACGGCCGGAAGCCAATTCTACCCAGAGAGTCTTCGAATATATGAATTTATCAAATATATTCGCACGAGAAAATTGTGACAAATATTCACCGGCTTCATCTTCATAAAATCATAACTCAGTCGATTCTTATTGTATCGAGCCGGTTAGAGTGGCATTGGTTCACAAATTAAGTTGGTTAAATATTGCTTTCAGCTTTCCAATTCGAGCGGTATTCCAAAGGCCTTCGTTTTTGGTCTGAAGCGCGCGCAACGCGTGTGAAAATCCTGAACCGAGAAATATTTTCATCTGAGACGAAACTTAAAAAAATCATAACTAAATCACTGTTTATCCGATCGAGCTCATCTTCGGACACGTTGTTGTTCTCGACGTTGGCTACATTTTAGTTCCACATTTAAACTTCGAAAGTTGCACCGAGATTCCTACGAATTTGCCTGAAATATGTCGCACTCAAGTGAATTAAAATTTTTACATTAATATTTATGAATATTTGAGACCCATTAACCAAATTCACTCACATAAGCCCATACTATATATTTTTTTACTCCAATTTCTCTGATAATGGACAAATCTCCACAAACAATCAAAAAATTTCTCTCAATTCTCTCAAAGATCAAATCAAGGTTCTACACCTTTTTCCTCAAGAACACAACAACAACTTCATCAAGATTCAAAAGTCAAGATCAAGTGCAATTATTTTCCGATTGTTGATTTGTTCGTTGCGATCTCTATACCTAAGTCTCTTCTTCACTTCTATTGGTGAGTTTTCTTGAATTAAGTACTTTTTGAAATAAGTGATTTTTTGGAATAAGTGTTTTTTCTTGATTTTCTGTTGATTGATGTTTTAATTGTATAATCGAGGCTTAATTGTTGAGAATTGATTTGAATTGAGAATTTAATACCATTTTAGTGAATTGCTTATTGAAATAAGTGATTAATTGAACTTGATAAATTGATTTTGGTTATAACTTGAAGTTGATATAGTGTTGTTGTGTTGATTTTTAGCCCTAGGTATAGTTACACTAGTGTTTACGTTGAATTAACTATAGAAAACTAGTCAGCACTAACATTAGTTTGAGATTTTGAACTTTTGATTAAATTAACACTAGTTTCTAATTCTTGATGTAGAATTTGTTAATAGTTTAGGTTAGGTAGATTCTAACACTAACTTTGATTAAGGTGTTGTAACATAAACTAACAATTAGTTTAGTTTAGGCCTAATCTTTGATTTTCCATATTTACTACATATTTCCAATTATTTTTGGTTGATGATCATTGATATTTTTGCGTATTTGAAATACATTTTTGCATATGATCTCAAGTTACTAATTCGTGATATATACTAATCTTTTACCAATTTTTGGTTGATTACTTGTTGCTTGCCATTTCAATGAATTGAGATAATTTCTAATGGACTCAAATACCATTGCTGAACATTTTTGAAGTAATTTTGATTGAGTTTGATAGAAAATATCTCAATACTTGGTAAGTTGGCAAAGTTTGACATACTTGGTGTTTTGCTCTAACCTTTGATCCGTTTTGAGTTTTTTCAACTTTCTTTAATGAAAACCGATTTTTTCGAGTCATCCGAGGCTCTCCACGTGAACGGTTCCTTGATTCGGATAAGTTTCGGTCAAATCTGGGATTTGCTGACTTGTGTGCGAAAATCGCATTTTTGAACGAAATTTGATCGAATCGTCCGCATTTTGAGACCGTATGCGTGTGCATAGCTTCCGATAATTTTGATAAATCATTTCGGTTGATTTTTAAGCGTGTGCCTTGTGTACCGGTTCACTTTTTCAATTTGTCTATAATTGTGATACTTGGCCTAAATGTGACCTTTTGTCTTTATTCATTACTTTTCATCGTTTGTGATTGTGTCAATTATGTGATACTTGTAGCATTTGTTTGTTTGCTAACATTAGCTTAGTTTAGGCCTAATTCTTTGATTGCTCAAAATTATTGAAATCGAAATGTTAAAGAAGTTTGTCATTGGTTGATAATTCATGAGATTATGTGTAAATTGTGGAGTTTACAACTTGATTGAAAAATGTTGTTGAATCATCTCATGGGTTGGAAATGGATGGTGAGAGTTATCTTTAATATCTTGATAATATCAATTATTTCTAACCATATGATTGTTGATCATTGTATTTTTTTAATGCATTTGAAATTCATTTTTGGTATATAATTTCAAGTTTTTTGATTTTTGACATAAACTACTTTTTGCCAATTTGTTGATTGACACTTGTTATTTGTCATTTACATGTGTTAAGATAAATTCCAATAGACTCAAATGACATCATAAAACACATTGGAAACAAATTTGATTGAGTTTGGTGGAAAATGCCTCAACACTTGAACATTGACAAATTCTTGACATAATTGGTGTTTTTGCTCTAACATTTGATCCGTATTGAGTGTTTATAACTTTCTTTAATGAAAACCGATTTTCTTGAGCCATCTAGAATCTCTCACGCGAGTATGTATTTGATTCGGACAAATTTCGTTCTGTTTCTCTGCTACTGTAGCAGTCTCGAAAATCATATTTCAAAACGGAATTTGGTCGAACCGAGTTAATTTTTGGAACCGTTGGCATGTTTCTATGTCGCCTTAATTTTTGCGGTTGATTTCGGATGCTTTTCGATTAATTTTATAACTTTTCGATTCAAGTTTTTTGCATATTATCTTGTATTTCATTGTTGAATTGTGATACTTTTTGTGTTACTCATACTTTGATGTTAAGTAGTATCATTTGGTTTTAACTAATTGTTTGAGAACTTTGTGAATTTAGCGTATCAGAATACATTTTGATTCACAACTTTTGTGTTTGGCAAATTGTGAGTTGATTCCTATTCATCACACTTTTGGCATAAATACATAAACTCATGAATTGGAGTTAATTTGCAATTTATTGATTAAATTCTGATACATTAAATTCATGTGGTTTTAAGACTTTAATTCTTGATTTTTAGATCAATCTCGAGGTTACATGTTCATGTGCAAGTTCCGGATAACCATCTCATGCTAATATTCAAGATTAATGCACTAAAACTTTGATTTCCAAATCGATTCATGATGAATTTCAAAATATGCGTAATGCTGTCCGGAACTTGTATTTCGCATGTGCATTGAGTTTTAATTTGTGAATATGCATTGTTATACTTATTTGAGCATTTCTTCGATATCGATAGCAAGTTTGGATGTTTCTAAACCGGTTTTTGCACCTATTTTTATGAGTACGAGGTTGCTGTCCGGAATGCTATGTTATGCTCCCTTTGACTTGTTTGCTTTGTCTTGTACATATTCATACTTCATTTTTGTGCATATTGTGTCATTATCACATTTGATTTTGTTGTTATCTACTAACAAATTCTGTGAGATGTGCATACTTTGAGAAGCAATTGGGATACCATTCTCTTTGGTGACGGATACGCTTTGCTTGCATATGTTGTTCACGCTTCTGACACTATTTGTTGTTGATGCTAGTTTGCGGCGCCCTCTGAGCTTTCGCCATGCTTTGACTTGGTTTTTGCGGATTTTTATTATCCGTTTAGTATGGTTTCAGGCCATTTGTTGTAATATTACATTTACCACTTTCTAGAGATCATATATAGTAGGAGCATTTATCACTTTCTAGAAATCATGTGAAGTAGGAAGCAGGAAATAAAGAGCGTGCACTCGAAGTCGCTGTTTAAAGACCTGTAGCAGGCATTCCGCACTTCATTTGCTATATGTGTTGTGCTTGTGTTTGTTTACTTTCTTGTTGATCGATGAGTCACTCAATTTAGAAATTGAGATCACGACTTCGCTCTCAATGTATGCTCCCTATAGGATTTCATCACTTTCCTTTATTTCTTGTTGATTGATGAGTCACTCAATTTAGAAATTGAGATCACGACTTCGCTCTCATTGCATGTTCCCTATAGGATAGTTTTGTTAGACTTTCTTAGGTAATGGTAGCCAAGATAGATTCTCTCTAGTTCTGCTCGCCTGAGCTAGTTCTCTTGAGCTTATTGACTTACCTGTTTGATTTAATCTTTGTGTACATGTATTGAGATGATATACCCTCGGCATGTTCCCATAGGAGATCTCGATTCGACTATAGATGATGATTCGAGATAGACATAGTTTTAGGTGATAGACCCTTGCTATGCTCCTTTAGGACTTCTTGATTCATCTATAGATGATGATTTGAGATAGACATTAGGGTTGTTATCCAAGCATGTCAACATAAGGTAGATATTTCCCTTCAAAACTCAATCTTAGGATCTATCATTGTATGATAATTTTAGGGATAGATTTATACTAGTCTCCCTTAGATGTTTTTCTTATTTTGCATCCATGCATTAAAACAAAAACTTCCTTTTTCTTTGAAAAATATTAAAATATCTAACAACTTCCAAATCCTTCTTTAAGGTAAAAGATATCAATCAATGCAAACTATTTTGCGCCTTCGGGCTTTTCTTTCAAACTTTTCAAAAGGACATGTTAATTCACTTGTGTGCTGACGTGTGAGTCTCCAAAGGTCGAGCTGCGGCAGAAGGAGAAATTAATATTGTTCAATAAAAGATAGAAAACAACAAAAACATGTGGGCAGAACTACGGTAGCTCTGATTCCTCAAAAGGGATACGTAGGCATTGGGGTAGGGCCCAAGCGAGCATAATTTTATTTTCCCTACATTCTTTTCTCATTCCTTTTGCATGCATTCTACCTTCAGTAGTATAGTAAACAATAAGCATAGATTAAACACACCCATAAGATAGATAACAGGAGTGGATACCGTAGAATACTACGGGCGTGTGGGGTGCTAATACCTTCCCCTCGCATAACAGACTCCCTTACCCGATCTCTCGATCGCAAGACCGTGACTTCTCCCTTCTCAGGTTTACTCGATGTTTACCTTTCCCTTCATATGGGATAAAAAACGCTCGATGGAGACCTCATTGATTTCATTATCAGTTGATTGTTCAGCCGGTTGTTTCAGCTGGCGACTTCACTGGGGATAGATTGACCTATTGCTGGTCCATCCCGGAGTCGATCCTAGCTCTTGTTTTCTTTTCCTTGGGTGTTTATTTTTATGCTTTATAACTTGTTCATTTTGTACATGTTTATTTGTTCATGTGTTTGCATTGCATTTTATTGCTTTCGATATTGGTGATACTGCTATGTTGGCTATGTTTTCATGATAGGGTGGGTGTTACTATGAGGTAAAAGGCCCAATACCCAGGCTAGAGTGAACTAGGATACTAGGAATAGAGTGGAACATGAACGACTAGTTGACTTAGGTCTCACTATTGCCTTCATGTCGTCCACGCTCAGATGAGGTACAAATGAGGGGCTATCATTTTCACGTAGGTGATATGGTGATAGTTTTTCTGGAGTACCCTCGATTCTGGGTTACCCGACCTTACCCTGACCTAGTTTTCACCCGTGAGAGGGGAGGGACTTGATTATTACAGGTACAGATGATGACTATGTTCTAATAGTGATTGTTGTTTTGTTGGTGACTATGTGGGTCTCAGATTTATTTTCTGAGTTTCTGGATTCGGTATTCAGGATGGTTCTTTGGTTATGTTCTAGACCTTTGATCCTGATATATTCATCTTGTCCAGAGATTATACAACGGTTATTCATGGTACTTGGTTCCGTTGTGTTCTGAAATTGGTACCGAACCTTTGACCCTGTGATATTCAGATTATTCAGCAGATTTATACATCAGTTATCCAGAGGATTGTACAGTTGTTATGCTGAACTTTTGAACCTATGTCATTGCACCTTGCATCATAACATGTTTATTTTACACACACAAAAAAGTGAAAGATTGTATGTATAAAAAAAATGTTTGAACATAGCATTGCATCCACTCATTCACCTCGTGTATCTTCGTGCATCTTCATGCATCCATAGCAGGTACTCAGAAGGTACTCAGAATGGGGAATCCTTATTCGGACTCAGTATTTTCTTTTCAAAACTGCCAATCTTAACTTCTCTCCGCTTCGTGATCAGATTCAAGTTATGAAACAACTTTGTGGGGAATTGGATGAGTTGAAAAGAATCAGATGAGGCTGTTTATAGGGGATATGCAAGCAATGGCCTGTATTCAGAAATCCTCAAGGGGAAAAATAGCCAGTTGAAGACTTAGTTGAGCCAGGTATGGAAGTTTTGAAGACAGTGTCAGCAAAGAAAAGTGATCTTGTATACCTTGTTGCAACAGGAGCTGTCATTCATCCCCAGCCCATGGGACATTTTTTAAAATCAAGAGATACTCTGTGGGTCTCACCCAGAGCTTCGTGTTCTCGGATTTTCTTGCTAGCAACTAGTTTCTGGTCTCCAAGTGAACCCATGGGGTAAAACTTACCAGCAGAGACAGAAAAAGCTTGAGAAGCAGGTTGATACAATCTCAATGCCTTGTATCCAGTTACTTCCTCGTGTGTTGGAAGCTCAGTTGATTAAGCTTCGTGCTTTGGGTCATCCTCCAACAAATTTCTCTCCTAATTTCGATGCAAATGCTAGATGTGTCTCCCATTCTAGGGCACTTAGTTAGGATATTGAATACTGCAAGGGGATGAAGTATGAAGTTTGGTACTTGTTTGGATTCTTTTCCAAGGTTCAGTCCATGTTTGGAAAACCATTTCAGACTCTTTTTCCTCAGCTAGATGCTTCTTATGTGTAAGTATAAGATGGGTTGATGCTTCTGTGATGAAGAAGTATAAGATATCGAGTTCTTGGATATCTGCTGTTATGTAGAAGAAAAATACCTCAAAGGTCGAATTCTATATTCAGAGTTTAGTTTCTTCTGTGTAGTAGAAGATTCTTTGTTACAGTTTCTGAATTTTTCTTCTGTGTAGTAGAAGACGGAGACTCTTTTGTGAATGAGGAGATTCTTCGTAATTCAGTTGCTAAAACTTCTCTCTTGTGAAGTAAGAGATGAAGTTTACTTTCTTCTGTGTAGTAGAAGACAGAGACTCTTTTGTGAAGTAGGAGATTCTCCGTAATTCGGTTGCTAAAACTTCTCTCTTGTGAAGTAGGAGATAAAGTTTACTTTCTTTTGTGTAGTAGAAGATTCTTTGGTATGGTTGCCGGATGTCGCTTCTATGTAATAGAAGACGTCGCTTCTTTTGTGTAGTAGGAGACGCTCCGGAATTCAGCGGTTGGATTTCTCTTCTGTGTAGTAGAAGATGGTTGGCATTTCTTCTCTATGGTAGAAGATACTTTGTGATGCAATTTGAGCAAGTTCTCTTGATAAAGCCTTCATCACATATGGTGAAGGAATTCGATGTGATTTCCATACTGGGGCGTCTGGCCATTCAACTGAATATTGTAAACCATTCAGAGATGAAGTGTAAGACTTGCTTGATGCAAAGGCTATCAATTTCGAGTCAGACAGTCAGATTTGAGGTCTCCCTTGACTAAGTAAATGTCAAGACTGGCAGATCATCGTCTGAAGCAACAAGTCCATACGGAGACTAGTCTCCTCAACATGGCCATTTCAAATTACATCTGCATTCTCATTTGCAATCTCTCTTGCTTTGGTTCAACACTTTCTTGTATGCAAAACTTGCTTATTTTTGAATATTAATCATAATGCATTGAATATGTTTGTCTTGAATTAATCCATTCGTATTCACTCATGAATGTTTTTCTTTGATTTTTGATACTTAACTCTTGTTAAATAAAGCAAAATACCTCTGGAGGGAGAATGATGAGAAATATGCCAAATACTTCAAATGGTGTGCTTTTGAATAAAAATCCTACTAACGATGTGCAGGCCTTGTTTCAATTCCTAAACACCGGAGATATAAGGAAGTGAAACCATTGTTAACCCCGTTGAGCCTTGAAGTAGGAGTTTCTTTTCTTGTCAGAAAAAATCCTCACGTCTCTAACCTGGGGCAGGGTAGATTTCAGTTGATCCGATCGAATGTTCAGAACTCATCAGGAGTGCGCATCTAAGGATACATCAATGGTTATCCATCAAGAGGCTTAGGAAGGTCAAAACCGCAATGTTTAACCCTCATTTATCAGCAGCGTGCGTCAATTGACGATATCCCAATGGATATCTCTCGCACGCCAGGAGGTCGAAAGACGACGATACCACAACGGTTATTCCTCGTCAACCAAATAGCGAGGCAGTTACACCTTTTTCAGCAAGTCAAAGAACGATTCAAAGTCACATGATGGGTTCAAACAAAATGAAATGATGAAAAAAAAGAGACAAAAAGCCCCGTTAAGTCGAAACTTGAAAAAACAAGTCGCTTAGGCAAAAGTCAGGGCATCCCGCTGGACTTCAAAATCAAAAGCAAAAGGAATTTGTCCAGGAAAAATTTAGGGAAAGCGAAAGAACGTGAAATGAGAAAGAGGGATTACTAAATAAAAATCCTCAACGAGGAGCTAAGTCGAGTGATCAGACACCAAAAAAGAAAGAGGTGAGTGACTTCCATGTCCAAAAAAAAAACTTGCTTGACTCCTCAACCATCGTAAACGCTTCTTGAGAGATGAGTGCTCGTATCGAGTTAACTGAATTTAGGACTGGAGAACATCATGAAGGGGGTGGGCACCAAATAATTTTGAGCCTTAAATACTTTTTTCTAAAACCGTGAACCAGGCCACGTTACAACCCTTAAAAGTCCTAACTGAAGCAAGGGTTAATTTGAAAGCGATACCGTAATGAGGGTATGGTAACCTGACTCCTAGGAGGTTTGCTAATATTTTTTGATTTGGTATCACTCCATCTTTTTACTATCTTTTGTACAAATTTTTTTTGATGTTTCAACATCTTTTCAATAAAAGTTTTTAACTTCAAGACAAACATGAGCTTTGCATTAGAATTATCATTCTTAGAATAAACACTCTTTGCATATGAATAAGTGCTTAAACATCAAGTAAGCTTGCATAATGAGCATCAAATGAAAGTTTGATTATTTCAAGGGAAAATTGCTTCAGGATACTGTTGAAAGGTAAATTATTTGTGAGAATGGTCTTAATCTGGGGCAGACCTACTATTGATTGTAGAGTAAAAGAATACCAGTTTGAGAAATGATCTGAAGCAGATTGCAAAAGTTTGATTGCCCGGAGTCTGTGTGGAGTAGCGGTGCATTGCTGTCAATTGGTCCTGAGGGACGTATTGCTTCAAGTATTTACTCGAGAATGAAGCAGTTCAAGTTGAGAAGTACGATTGTGTACTAACCTACTTTTAATACGTAAGCCAACCACCCCAAGGTTGTGTTGTCTTCGAAAATCCTTAAGTTTCTCATCTCTCCGTGAGTATAAGATAAAGAAAAGATTTGTCGAGACTCTGTTGAGCAGGGGCAAGCATGTTGAATACTCTGTTGAGTAAGTGTTCAGTCAATCTGAGGCATTCAAGTCAGGATTTTATCCCTCAAAGTGCAGTCAAATTGGGGCAATTATGTTGATATTTGACCAATCTCTCTGAGAATACGTTGATTAGAGGAGAATCTTTTCAGGATCTATAGATGGATGGGCATTCACTCAAGCATGGTTGAAAGGGCTTCCAACACTGGTCAGCCAGGGGAAATGTTCTGAAGTTCACCATACTGGGGCAACTTATTTTGCTGGTACATATATCAGAAAGTCCCCTCGGGACAATTATCTTCAAAGGCCCTATAGACTGGGGCAAGGCATTATGCAGGGGCATTTTCTCCTCTTCAAGGGTTGATCAAATCAAGTCCATACGCAAGCTAAATGACTCGTGAGTTTGAAAATCATGTCGAGAAGTCGGGATTGTTATCCTCAGCTCATTAGAGACTTAGGTCCATTTATTGATGTTCCTTTACAGAAGTCGAGATCATTATCTCCACTCGAAGTTGGATTGTTATCCTCAGTAGGATACGAGCAGTACCGCAAATATCATTTGAGGTTGTTTACCCATACAAGACGTGATGGAAGTGTCATTTCATAGGAGGACACCTCTCCCCAGTAAAAGATCCGTTGCTACTTGACAAAAGTCTGTCTACCAAGGGGTTTCTCTTCTTAGATCTTTATTCCCCAACAAAGCATCCTCATTTCTCTGCAAGAGGAGAATGGTTCTTCTCCCTGGAAATTCAGAAGTTGTTTGAAGTCAAGATGATTTATTTTCAGTGGACTGCAATTTACTTTTGCAGCATCTTCTCCAAAGTCCACTTTTCAGTGGCATTCCTCCTCAGAGTTGACATGATGAAGTTGTAATCTTGCATCACATTTTTTTTACCCATTGATTGGTAGTTCAAATTATTTATTCATCAGTGAAGTTTTCCATTCCACGCATGGGGCATATTGCCATGATTTTCTGTTTTGCAAGTATTGTTGGTCTTTTATGACAAGAAGCATACCAGCAAGTGAATCACGAAAGGTCTGTATGTAACCAACATGAGGATTTCTGTAGAATGGGATTCAATCTCCCCAGTGAATGCTCACTTCTTCTCAAGGCAGAATCATATATCCCCAATAAGGGCGTACTCTCGCCCAGACATAATTCCTTATCTCCAGTGAAAGTATGTCCATGCGTAATCCCCACTGAAGTCAGTACTCTCAATGAGAGTTTGTTTAAGAGTTTGTCCCTCCCATAAGACTTATCTCTGAAGAAATGCTTTTCAACTGGTTTTGTATAAACTTCTTCTTCAGCATAGTCTACTCAGCTTCGAAAAATCCGGGAAAGATCATTTCATTGGATTGTAGACCTTTATTATATCCTCTTGAAGTCAATACCATATATCTCCGTGGTAGGTATTTATCTCCCTAGGGAGGTTGTCGTTCATCGTCTCTCTGAAGTTCGTATCTTTTCTCCCTAGGGAAGTTTTACCCAAGTCAGGTTTTCTTGAAGAGATGTTTGATTAACATGTTTGTTATGCCCAGCGGAGCAGGTCTCCTATTTTTTCTAGGGCAGAGTGCATGGACAAATGCCGTTTAAAATTATTTTATCCCAGTGATGGGGTATGGATGAAATATTTCCTCGGTAGAGTTCCAAACCTCAAGCTTATGGTTCAAAGATGCCCTTCTCTTCCTCAAGTGAAGATTGTTACCCTCGACAGTAGTATCCTCTGTGTGGCCTGGGTAGAATTATTTAATTCAAAAAAAATTGCGATTCCCCAATCGAAGTCACTTTTATCGAAGACTTACATCGGAAGGTCCCAATTCCTAGAAAGATTCTCTTTACCCTTGGAAAGAGATGTTGGATTTTTCCCTAAGAAGTTGGGAGTTGGATCAGAGTTCGAAATTTTCCCTGAACTGCAATTTATTTTTGCAGTATTTTCCCCAGTGAAGGCACACTCTTTCCCGAGTATTCCTCCTTCTCAGTGCAGTCTGTTTCTTTCCAGGTTTCTAGGAAGAATCATTTTACTAACTAACTGGAGATTCTTGATATACTCCCCTTGAAGTCAACATTCTACAGCTTCCCCAGTGAGGTTTGCACTTATTCTCCCCATGAAGTATGTATTCTCCTACTCAATGAGGGATGCGCTCCCTCTCTCTCCAATGAGGCCTGCTATATCAGAGTTCTTGAAGAGACTCATGTTTATCTACAGGAGATTCTATTTTTTTTATCCTCATGAGGACGACCATCATCCGCAATGGAATGATTTCTGTTCCCAATACAAAACTCTTGTCGGCTTGACTCTTGCGGAGATGGTTATACCTAGTGCAATGAATATTGTTGATGTTACCATCTAAGTCTTTCGGCTCCCCAGTGTAAGAGGTAGTCTTTGTCCCCAGTCGAAGTCGAATTTTGAGAACCTGCTGGAGTAAGGTACCCATTATTCCCCAGTGAAGCGAGTTTTCATTCCCTAGTGGAGCAAGCTTTCTAGAACAAGTGTTATCTTCTCCCCAGTATGGTGCACATGGGAGCACCAATTATAACTCCTTCATCCCGGAATATAAAAGATTTTATTGAGATGTCCGCAGTGGAGTTTCTGTCCTAGGATGTTTGGTTCTTCCCCAGGTGAAGATTTTTACCCCCCGACGTTGTTATCCCCAGTGTGGTCTGAGTAGAATTCTATTTATTTAAGAATTTCTATACTCCCCAGTAGAAGCTATCTTTGTAAAGAAGTTCTGCGCGAGAAAGCTTCCATCCTTAGCGAAGCTCTCCTCTTTCTAACAGAAGATAAAGTATTTATCCCCCAAGAATTTGGAAGTTTGATCAGAATTCAATATTTTCTCTGAAACTGCAATTTATTTTTGCAGTATTACTCCCCAGGAAGTTGGAAGTTTGGTCAGAATTCAAGATTTTCTATGAAACTGCAGTTTATTTTTTGCAGTATTACTACCCAGGAAGTTATTTATTCAATGTTATCAATCGTTCAAGGTTGATGGTTTCGAATCTCTGTTCCCCATTTAAGTTCATATTGCATGTTCTCTACAGAAGATCAGATGTGCAAGAATAATCATTCGGAAGTTCATTGTCTTCCCAGCATCCGATTGTTGATGTGATTTCCCAGTGCATTACTAAACATGCATCATTACACTGCATCTACCAAAACATGTAGCATTTCCATTGTATGGAGCATTACGCTAAAAAATTCAAACATGCATGAGTATAAGGCAATTATGTTCACTGTGGTAACCAGACTGTTATACGCTCAGATTTGATTTATCTCCACAACTAGCCTTGGGTGATTCTATTACGTTTCCCCCAACGGAGTTTTTTATGATTCACCACCAGTCGGGTCTTTGGTGTCTCTCCGTTTCCTCAGTAAGTTGGTGGTTTGCGCTTGCCCTTGCAAGTTTTTGGTTGTCTTACTCGTGTTTGCTTTGCGGGTAGAGTGAGAGTAAGAGTCGATGTATAGCCTTTATTGCTTCTCAAGTATTTGAGTATCCATACTTGGTGTGTTGTAATTCAGATAATTGCCACTCTTGAAGAATTACACCCTATCATTGGCCTGAGGGATTTTGTAGTTCTTGCGTATTTGCAACCTATCGAAAGCCCAACGTGTTTTAGAAATCCTTGTTAGAGTCTGTTTTAACCGGTCTCTTTCTCTTGTAGAGTTCACCTTCGATCGGTGCTCGCTGAAGGTTCTGCTTAGTCGGTTCCTTGTCTTTGGTTTATTCGCGTTAGTCGAGTACTCATGTCGTTAACTTGGCTAACTCTCTCTGTTAAGATTCCTTCAGTGTCTCTTCAAAGTCCAGTTTTCTGGCGTCCTTGTTTAGGTGAATGCGTCCTTTCTTGTTGGGGTTTTCTTCGGTTAAGTCTCATTCTTGCATTCACTATCAACTCCAAACATTTGTTTCTTGATGCTCAATTTCGCTCTTGTGTGTCTAACTATGACCACATATGCATATCTTTATCCCTTGTGAGTTCGCCTTTGATTGGCATCCTTTAAATCCACCTTCGGCTGATACCTTTTGTTAAGAGTCCCCTTCGGCTGGTCTCTTTCCATTGTTAAAGATTCCCCTTAGGCTGGTTTCTTTACCCTTAAAATCCGCCTTCGGCTGGTATCTTTTGTTAAGAGTCCCCTTCGGCTGGTCTCTTTCCATTTTTAAAGATTCCCCTTCGGTTGGTTTCTTTACCCTTAAAATCCGCCTTCGACTGGTATCTTTTGTTAAGAGTCCCCCTCGGCTGGTCTCTTTTCATTGTTAAAGATTCCCCTTTGGCTGGTTTCTTTACCCTTAAAATCCACTTTTTGCTGGTACCTTTTGTTGAGATTCCCCTTCGGCTGGTCTCTTTTCAGTTGTAAGTTCGCCTTTGATTGGCGTTCTTTTCCTAGGAATCTACCTTCGGCATAGTATTCCTTGATGAAGATTCCCCTTCGGTTGGTTTCTTTATCCTGAAGTCCACCTTTGGCTGGCGCCCATAAAACCCACCATCGGATGGTACCTTTTGTTGAGAGTCACCTTCGGCTGGTCTCTTTTCAGTTGAAAGTTCGCCTTTGATCGACGTTCTTTCCTTAGGAATCTACCTCCGACATAGTATTCCTTGTTAAAGATTCCCATTCGGTTGGTTTCTTTACCCTTAAAGTCCACCTTCGGCTGGTACCTTTTAATAAGAGTCACCTTCGGCTGGTCTCTTTTCTTTGTAAATTTGCCCTTGATCGACGTTCTTTCCCCTTTAAATCCACCTTCGGCTGGTATCACTCGTTAGGAGTCCTCTTCGGCTGGTCTCTTTTCTTTGTAAGTTCGCCTTTGATCGGCGTTCTATTCAGAGTCAATGTCTATTTGTGCCCCCGGTAAATTTGCCTTCGATTAGCGTTCCTTCGTTAGATCCTTCTTCGGTCGGTCTCTTTCTTGTGTATGTCTAACCTTGACCTGACATCCAAGAGATTTACTCAGCTAACTACTGCAATCCAAAAAAGCAAAAAAAGAAAAAGAAAATATAGAAAACCAAAAAAATATAATAATACCTGACTGGCTTCGGAGTGCAAATTTCAGGGTTCTCTAAGTATTTAATCTTCTTTCACCCTGAAAGTTCGAAAGGTTGACACCAATCTCACCTTCAGGTTGAAGGCGATTAAATAGGGGCAACTGTTGCACCCCAAAATTTTCCCTCTTTGTTTTAACGGTGATTGGCTTATAATTTGTTTGCATATACACATGCATGCATCTCATTGGTTCCGTATTCATGTAATCAAGGTATTTTATCAACACAACAAAGCTCTCATAATTTTTAACGCATGTTTGAGTTGTGGAAGATTTGGGTGTTTTAGGTGAATTTAAAATAGTGCGAATTGGAAACAGTGTTTTTACTGATCAGAGTTTGAAAATCCGCATCTCCAGCTTGGAATTGTGTTTTGGGTTGATTCATGAGGTTTTGAAACCGTCTCGATGTTCTCTTCAATTTTTGTGTTCGGACCAAAAGCTAATTCTCAAAGGAAAGTCTCCAGATACGCGGTTCTTTTGGAAGTTATATGGCGAAAAATACAAAGAAAAAGGTGCTGAAAGTGCAGTTTTCGCACACTAAAAAATTCATAACTCGAAGACCGTTTATCGTTTTGAACCCGTTTCGGTGGCTAAAATTCCATCTTGATGTCATCTACATTTAGTATCTCACGGCCGGAAGCCAATTCTACCCAGAGAGTCTTTGAATATATGAATTTATCAAATATATTCGCACGAGAAAATTGTGACAAATATTCACCGGCTTCATCTTCAAAAAATCATTACTCGGTCGATTCTTAACGTATCGAGCCGGTTCGAGTGGAATTGGTTCACAAATTGAGTTGGTTAAATATTGCTTTCAGCTTTCCAATTCGAGCGTGTTGTACCCCAAAATTTGCCCTCTCAATTCTCAAGGCTTTTCTTACAAGGATTTCAAGGTTCAAGCTTGAACAAGTGCATTTGGAATTTTCCAGTACCAAAATTAAAATGAAACTGTCAAAAAGAAGAAAACAGATAAAAATATGATTTTGACAAAATTTGGAGAAATACAAGTGTTCTTCATTTCAGCTCTTTCGACTGGCCTTTTGGCCTCTTTCGACACAGGCTTGGCTTGCATCTTTCGATTGGCCTTTTGGCCTCTTTCGACACAGGCTTGGCTTGCATCTTTCGATTGGACTTTTGGCCTCTTTCGACACAAGCTTGGCTTGCATCCTTAGTTTTGAGCAAGAGCCTCCTTCGAATGCAACTTGGATTACATCCTTCGTTTTGAGCAAGCGCCTCCTTCGAATGCAACTTAGGTACATCCTTCGTTTGGATTTGAAACCTCCTTCGATTCAGCCTTTTGATTGGACAAGTGTGCTGCCTACATGGTTGCAATCGAAGGCCATGACATGTTGGCCACACATGCCCCCTGCAAGGAAACCCTTTTCGATTCACCAAGCGTACTGCCTACAAACCTGCTTCGATTTGGACAAGTAGTTGCCTGCAAGCCTGCTTCGATTTGGACAAGTTTACTGCCTACAAGCAAGCTTCGACTGAGACAAAGGTTTCCTTCGAACAGGTGTGCTTCGATCTCACTCTTGCATTTGACTCAAGACCAAATTCCAACATACTGCCAAACCCAAGCCAGTTGTGCTGCCATGCAACAGTCCTGCACCAACCTGCCACAATGCTCCAAAACACTGCTGAGCTTGCATTGTCTCAGTCCCATACTTACACAAAAAAGGAATGCGTAAGAGCTACAGCGAAGAAAATAAAGAGCAGTTTACTCAAATTGTTCAAATTATTTTGTTTTCCCTCCAAAAGCTTCAGCCAAATTTGCCTATAAATAAGAGGCTCCAACACATGTTTAAGGGAGGATCTTTTGGACCAGTGAAACGAATCACCCAAATTTTCTCAAACACAACAAATCTCTCAAGTCCCTTCAACACTTGTGAGAACAAACCCAGAATCACATACTTACTTCCTTCGATTCTGAAGAACAAGTACCCTTCAGTATCCTTTGAATCCAGTTTGGAAATAAACATAAGACTTGTTTCTTTCCTTCCATCGAATCCAACAGTCCAAGCACAGCTGTTGGCCCCTCTTTCAAATCCAGAACCTTGGACCTCCACTCAAGCTCCCACACCCATTCAACGCCTCCATCAAGGTAAGTCACTCTGACCTTTGAACTTTTCGTTCCATGGCATAACATGTAAATAATATCTTTGTTCGTTTCAAGCATGTATATACTATTGTTCCTTTCGTTTCCACCCTGTTAACATGTTTTTTAAAAGTTACCTCTTTCGTTTGGCTTTCTGTTTACCTGAACCAGCTTTAGTTATTAAAATGTTTGAAAGATAAATACTAGCATGGCCTCAGGCCATGTTGCCATTTAATGCTTGAAATGAAAGAAACAGGAGACAGGAGTATGAAACGAAGCCTTTGGTTTCCATACTGACTTCCAGGCCCAGCCAGAGACACGCTCACACTGATTTCACTGGCCCAATCGAAGAAGGCAACAAGGCAGAAAGGCCCAGCCATAGGCACACTTGCACTAAGTCCAGGCTCATACGAAAGGCACTCCCATGCTGGTGCCAGCCTCCAATCGAAGTATACAACTTGCTGCTGCCTTTGCCCAATCGAAGGACAGGACCTCGCCCCTGCCAAGGCCCAATCGAAAGACGTGACTTTGTTGTTGCCATCCCCCAATCGAAGGAGGCCAACATAATGCAAATCGAAGGCTGCTTCCCCCCAATCGAAAGACACTCATTTTTCTTACTTTTATCTTATTTTTTCCTTCATATTTTTTATGCCTTTCGATATGGTTGTAATAACGTAGGATTTTATCTTTCTGCATTTTATTTACTTTGTACAAATGCTAGTAAAATAGGTGTGTATGGTAAGATAAAACCAACAAATAGGCCACCTAAAAATCAAATACAAAATGCATGTAAATAAAACACAATGCACACAAACACCCTTTAGGGTATCTCCACTTGGTTTCCTAAACAAATGGGTCATGTTATGCATGTCAAGTACTTTGGCAAAACAAGAACAATCAAAATGATCATAGTCCCTCGATGACGCTATCGGAGTTGCCTAAACAAAATGATCAAGTCCCTTAAGGAAAAAATTGCCAAAGATACTTGACGTTATTGCTATCATGGTCTATACGATGACCCGCGCCTGTCCCGTTAACATCCTAACACAAGGTTGTTCACCAAATACAATGGTGAAGCAACACTGTTAAAAGGGTTAAAACATAAGAAAGATCTTTGAGTAAAATAGGGTAGACAACTCTTAGTTACTTGATCAAAAATCTTACAAAACATCCTTGCCATTTTTCAAACACACATCACAACACAACTTCAAAAAAACTTTCAAAAAACATTGAAACATCTTTTCAAAAAGACAAACTCCTTTGTAAAACATTCAAACAAGAATTGTTACAAAGGTTGCCTAGACAAGACATCTTTTTCAAAACATTTTCAAAACCACACACACAAAGCACCATTTCAAACAATTGAAATAGCAAAGGCAAGTGATCTAAAACAAGTAACTAAGAGCCCATGGATAACCATGGATAGAAAGGATGCTAATACCTTCCCTTTCTATAATCTACCCCCCGAACCCACGAAAACATCTCAAAGGTCTTTCCTGTGCTTTTTGACCTTTCCTTAGGATAAAATAAAAAGTCGGTGGCGACTCTTACTAAACCGCAACATTTGCGAACACAAAATGCAAAATCTCAAGTCAGTTCTCCCACCGTATCACAGAGCGGTATTCCGAAGGCCTTCGTTTTTGGTCTGAAGCGCGCGAAACGCGTGTGAAAATCCTGAATCGAGAAATATTTTCATCTGAGACGAAACTTCAAAAAATCATAACTAAATCACCGTTTATTCGATCGAGCTCATCTTCGGACACGATGTTGTTCTCGACGTTGGCTACATTTTAGTTTCACATTTAAACTTCGAAAGTCGCACCGAGATTCCTACGAATTTGCCTGAAATATATCGCACTCAAGTGAATTAAAATTTTTGCATTAATATTTATGAATATTTGAGACGCATTAAGCAAATTCACTCACATAAGCCCATACTATATATTTTTTTACTCTAATTTCTCTGATAATGGACAAATTTCCACAAACAATCAAAAAATTTCTCTCAATTCTCTCAAAGATCAAATCAAGGTTCTACACCTTTTTCCTCAAGAACACAACAACAACTTCATCAAGATTCAAAAGTCAAGATCAAGTGCAATTATTCTCCGATTGTTGATCCGTTTGTTGCGATCTCTATACCTAAGTCTCTTCTTCACTTCTATTGGTGAGTTTTCTTGAATTAAGTACTTTTTGAAATAAGTGATTTTTTGGAATAAGTGTTTTTTCTTGATTTTGTGTTGATTGATGTTTTAATTGTATAATCGAGGCATAATTGTTGAGAATTGATTTGAATTGAGAATTTAATACCATTTTAGTGAATTGCTTATTGAAATAAGTGATTAATTGAACTTGATAAATTGATTTTGGTTGTAACTTGAAGTTGATATAGTGTTGTTGTGTTGATTTTTAGCCCTAGGTATAGTTACACTAGTGTTTAAGTTGAATTAGCTATAGAAAACTAGTTAGCACTAACATTAGTTTAAGATTTTGAATTTTTGATTAGATTAACACTAGTTTCTAATTCTTGATGTAGAATTTGTTAATAGTTTAGGTTAGGTAGATTCTAACACTAACTTTGATTAAGGTGTTGTAATATAAACTAACAATTAGTTTAGTTTAGGCCTAATCTTTGATTTTCAATATTTACTACATGTTTCTAATTATTTTTAGTTGATGATCATTGAAATTTTTGCGCATTTGAAATACATTTTTGCATATGATCTCAAGTTACTAATTTGTGATATATACTAATCTTTTACCAATTTTTGGTTGATTACTTGTTGTTTGCCATTTCAATGAATTGAGATAATTTCTAATGGACTCAAATGCCATTGCTAAACATTTTTGAAGTAATTTTGATTGAGTTTGATAGAAAATATCTCAATACTTGTTAAATTGGCAAAGTTTGACATAATTGGTGTTTTGATCTAACTTTTGATCCGTTTTGAGTTTTTTCAAATTTCTTGAATGAAAACCGATTTTTTCAAGTCATCCGAGGCTCTGCACGTGAACGGTTCCTTGATTCGGATACGTTTCGGTCAAATATGGGAGCTACTGACTTGTGTGCGAAAATCGCATTTTTGAACGAAATTTGACCGAATCGTCCGCATTTTGAGACCGTATGCGTGTGCATAGCTTTCGATAATTTTGATAAATCATTTCGGTTGATTTTTAAGCGTGTGCCTTATGTACCGGTTCACTTTTTCAATTTGTCTATAATTGTGATACTTGGCCTAAATGTGACTTTTTGTCTTTATTCATTACTTTTCATCGTTTGTGATTGTGTCAATTATGTGATACTTGTAGCATTTGTTTGTTTGCTAACATTAGCCTAGTTTAGGCTTAATTCTTTGATTGCTCAAAATTATTGAAATCAAAATGTTAAAGAAGTTTGTCATTGGTTGATAATTCATGAGATTATGTGTAAATTGTGGAGTTTACAACTTGATTGAAAAATGTTATTGAATTATCTCATGGGTTGGAAATGGATGGTGAGAGTTATCTTTAATGTCTTGATATCAATAATATCAATTGTTTCTAACCATTTGATTGTTGATCATTGTATTTTTTTTAATGCATTTGAAATGCATTTTTGGTATATAATTTCAAGTTGTTTGATTTTTAACATAAACTACTTTTTGCCAAATTGTTGATTGACACCTGTTATTTGTCATTTACATGTGTTAAGATAAATTCCAATACACTCAAATGACATCATAAAACACATTGGAAACAAATTTGATTGAGTTTGGTGGAAAATGCATCAACACTTGAACATTGACAAATTCTTGACATAATTGGTGTTTTTGCTCTAACATTTAATCCGTATTGAGTTTTTATGACTTTCTTTAATGAAAACCGATTTTCTTGAGCCATCTGGAATCTCTCACGCGAGTATGTTTTTGATTCGAACAAATTTCGTTCTGTTTTTCTGCTACTGTAGCAGTCTCGAAAATCATATTTCGAAACGGAATTTGGCCGAACCGAGTTAATTTTTGGAACCGTTGGCATGTTTCTATGTCGCCTTAATTTTTGCGGTTGATTTCGGATGCTTTTCGATTAATTTTCTAACTTTTTTATTCAAGTTTTTTGCATATTATCTTGTACTTCATTGTTGAATTGTGATACTTTTTGTGTGTTACTCATACTTTGATGTTAAGTAATATCATTTGGTTTTACCTAATTGTTTAAGAACTTTGTGAATAGCATATCGGAATACATTTTGATTCACAACTTTTGTTTTTGGCAAATTGTGAGTTGATTCCTATTTATCACACTTTTGGCATAAATACATAAACTCATGAATTGGAGTTAGTTTGCAATTTATTGATTAAATTCCGATACATTAAATTCATGTGGTTTTAAGACTTTAATTCTTGATTTTTAGATCAATCTTGAGGATACATGTTCATGTCCAAGTTCTATTAGAACATAGTTTGATTCTACAACCCTTGATTAGAGTTTTGATGATAACAAAATAAAAAGAATAAATAAATTCAAAGATATATACAAAGAACAATTATGCTTCTTAAAATTATGTTTTGTATATGCAGAAGTTCTGATGGAATCAGCATCAGATTGGAATCAGCATCAGAAGATCAGCAATATGTGCTACACGCTGAACCTACCAGATTATACGTTGAAGCTTGATGACAAGAATCTGCGCCTAAACAAATAAACTCTGACTCTGATCAAAGACATCCTTATCAAGTCATCAACACTCTGAAGCGTTATCAGCAGTTACAACAAAGAAGACTCTGAAGCGTTATTAATTATTCAAGATAGAATTAAATGCTAACGGCTTTCTTCAGACAAGATCTTCTTCAAAAGGAAAGTGTGTTATTATCATTAAATTTTCTTTATGGACAACGTATCTTTGCTTGCCTATATAAACAAGTCTGCTTGTGAAAGAAGCAAGTACGTACGCACACAACAATTTGCCAAGCCTTCCAAACCACGCATATTCAAAGCTTTAGCAAATTCATTTTATTCCAAGCTTAATTTGTGTAACTATCACAGTTGTGATATATTGTTTTGTTAGAAAACAACAACACACTCTTGTTCATTACTTGTAAAAGATTTCCTTGAGATAAACCGGTTTGTGGTTATACTCAAGAAGACTTTAATAGTTGTTAAAGTAGTTGTTGTAATCCTTTGAGAATAGTGGATTAAGACCTTGTTGGAGAGAGGCGAAATCACCTTGATGGGTGGACTGGAGTAGTTTGAGATCAAACAAACCATGATAAAAATACTGTGTCCTAAAGCTGTTTTTATTTGATCCAAGTTTTTCAATTCAACCCCCCCTTCTTGTGTTTTTCACATCTTCAATTGGCATCAGAGCGCCTGGTTCTGAGCTTATAACACTTAACCGTGTCAGTACAAGATCCAGCGTCAGAAAAACACAATGGCAGGACCAAGTCAAAACATCAGCAATGACAACAATGAAGAAAAGGACAAATTCAATGGCAAACCTCCAGTCTTTGATGGAGAGAACTTTGACTACTGGAAAGACATAATTGAGAGTTTCTTTCTGGCCCATGATACTGATCTATGGGACATGGTGACTGATGGATACACGCACCCAGTGGATGGACGTGGTCATAAGATTGACAGAAAAATGATGTATGATCAGCAAAAGCGTGAGTTCAGAAATCATCACAAGGCCAAAACAATTCTTCTCAGCGCCATCTCATATTCAGAATATGAGAAAATATCAAACAGAGAAACTACCAAGAATATATTTGATTCTCTGAGAATGACGAATGAAGGCAACATTCAAGTCAAAGAAACCAAAGCCCTTGCGCTCATTCAGAAGTATGAGGCATTCAAGATGGAAGATAGTGAATCAATAGAAGCTATGTTTTCAAGATTCCAAATTCTCGTTGCTGGTCTAAAAGTTCTTGACAAAGGATATTCCACTGCTGATCACGTTAAGAAGATCATCAGAAGCTTGCCAAAACAGTGGAGGCTAATGGTCACAACGCTTAAGCTAGCCAAGGATCTCAACAAAATCTCTCTGGAGGAACTTGTCAGCTCCCTCAGAAGTCACGAGATAGAGCTAGAAGCAGATGAACTTCAAAAGTAAGGTAAGCCATTAGCTTTAAAATCTAACAGAAAATTTGACTCCAAAGTTTTGCAGGCTGTGGAAGAAACCTCTGATGGATCCTCATCAGAAGAAGATGAAATGTCTCTCCTCCCCAGAAGGGTGAACCAACTGTGGAAGCAGAGGCAAAGGAAGTTCAGGAATCCCATAAGATCAGAAAATTAGAATGAATCTTCCTCCAGATACAGAAGGTCAGAATCCTCCTCTGGACACAAAAGATCTGAAGGTTCTTCAGGATATAGAAAGCCAAACAACAAAGACATCATATGCTATGAATGTAACGAGCAAGGGCACTACAAAAGTGATTGCCCAAAGCTTCATAAGGAGAAGCCCAAGAAGAAGTTTATCAAAGAAAAGAAGAAAAACCTCATGGCTACATGGGATGATTCTGACACATCTGAAGCTGACTCAGAATCAGATGATGAAAGAGCAAACATAGCTCTCATGGCAAACGTATATGAAGACAGTGAAGCTTCTGGTTCAGACTCAGAATCAGATACAGAAGAGGTATTCCACGACTTTACTATAAAGTTTACTAAGGCTGAACTAGCTGAAAGCCTTAATGAAATTCTGGAAAGGTATCAGCCGATCAGAGTCAAATTCAGAAACCTGAAAAGGAATCTTGCTTCTAACTCTGATAAGACTGAGAGTCTCAGATTGGAGAATTCTGAGTTAAAAGAAAAAATTTCAAAATTAGAAAACCAGTTGCAAAACTCTCAGAAGGAAACAATCCCTGAAACTCCCAGCAATGCTGATGAGATCATCAAAGAGTATGATCACAGCTTTCAGAAGTTTCTTGCTAAAAACATAGACAGAAGCAAAATGGCTTCAATGATCTATGGAGTTAGCAGAAATGGCAGAAAAGGGATAGGATATCAAGGTAAGGTACCTACACCAAAAAATTCCATGGACTTAGTTATAAAATGCACTCCACTTAATTCACACTTTATATATGGGCACACACATGACATAAAATACACAAGTAGTGATTACTCTGTCAAACCAAAATTCAACCAGAGTTTTGGTAAAACTAACAAATCAGGACCCAAGAAAATGTGGGTACCTAAGGATAAAATAATACATGTGGCAGATATCTTTAGCAGCAAAGCAAAGACACCAATCATGGTACCTGGACTCTGGCTGCTCACGACACATGACAGGAGGAAGGCATATGTTCCAAAGCCTGGAGGCCACGTAGGCTTTGGAGGCAATCAGAGAGGAAAGATTATTGGCTCTGGAACAGTAGGTAATAGAAATCTTCCCTCTATAAGTAATGATTTATTTGTTCATGGATTAATGCATAACCTGTTATCCATAAGTCAATTAAGTGATAACGGTTATGATATAATATTCAATCAAAATTAATGCAAAGCTGTTAGTCAGAAAGATGGGACTATCCTATTTAATGGAAAGAGGAAAAACAACATTTATAAAATCAAACTTTCTGAACTGAAAAGTCAGAATGTAAAATGTCTTTTGTCTGTTAACAACGAGCAATGGATCTGGCACAGAAGATTGGGACATGTTAGTATGAGAAGAATATCTCAGATTAACAAACTCAATCTGGTCAGAGGACTTCCTAACCTGAAGTTCAATTCAGATGCTATGTGTGAAGCATGTCAGAAAGGCAAGTTTGCAAAACCTGCTTTCAAATCCAAAAACGTTGTTTCCACCTCTAAGCCATTAGAACTTATGCACATTGACTTATTTGGACCAGTTAAAACTGCTTCAGTCAGTGGCGAGAAGTATGGGTTAGTAATCGTAGATGACTATAGCAGATGGACATGGGTAAAGTTCTTAAGGCACAAGGATGAGTCACACTCTGTGTTTGTTACCTTCTGCAACCAAGTTCAGAATGAAAAGGATCTTAGAATCGTCAAAGTCAGAAGTGATCATGGTGGAGAATTTGAAAATAAAGATTTTGAATTATTCTTTAATGAAAAAGGCATTCTGCATGATTTCTCTTGTCCTAGAACTCCCCAACAAAATGGAGTTGTAGAACGAAAGAACAGAACATTGCAAGAAATGGCCAGAACCATGATCAACGAGACTAATGTTGCTAAGATCTTCTGGGAAGAAGCAATAAACACAGCGTGTTACATTCAGAATAGAATCTCCATAAGACCTATTCTGGAAAAGACTCCATATGAATTGTGGAAGAACAAAAAGCCCAACATTTCTTATTTTCACCCATTTTGATGTACATGTTTTATTTTGAATACAAAAAATTATTTGAACAAGTTTGACTCTAAAGCACAAAAGTGTATTATGTTAGGATACTCTGAACGCTCAAGAGGGTACAGAGTATACAATACAGAAACACAGATTGTTGAGGAGTCAATCAGTGTTCATTTTGATGATAAGCTTGACTCTCAAAAGTCAAAGAAGAATGAATTCCTTGCAGGTATGGAAGTTGAGCTCATAGGTGCTGAAGACAAATCATCATAAGCTCTCAACAGAGACACTCTCTCAACATCTGAAAGAGTCACTGCAAGCAACCCAGCACCTTCTGTTGATCAACTCCAGAAAAGACCATCCAGAAGCAGCATTGATCACCCAAAAGAAACAATCTTAGGAAGGAAGGAAGATCCAATCAGAACAAGATCTACCTTCAGAAACTCTGAAGAATCCCTCATGGGACTGGTTTCTCTGATTGAACCAACAACAATTGATGAAGCACTTCTGGACAATGACTGGATTCTGGCAATGCAAGAGGAGCTAAATCAATTCACAAGAAATGACGTATGGGATCTGGTTCCCAAACCAAAAGGGTTCAACGTCATTGGTACAAAATGGGTGTTCAGAAACAAACTGAACGAATAAGGTGAAGTCATCAGAAACAAAGCACGGCTGGTAGCACAAGGTTATAGTCAGCAAGAGGGGATAGACTATACATAAACCTTTGCTCCAGTCGCCAGGTTAGAATCTATCAGACTTTTAATTTCATTTGTTGTTAATAAAGGCATCACTCTGTATCAGATGGATGTCAAGAGTGCATTCTTAAATGGCTATATAGAAGAAGAGGTATATGTGCACCAACCCCATGGTTTTGAAAGTTCCAAAAATCCAGAATATGTTTTCTAACTAAAGAAGTCACTCTATGGTTTGAAACAAGCTCCCAGAGCTCGGTATGAAAGACTAAGTAACTTCCTATTAGAAAAGGAATTCACCTGAGGGAAAGTGGACACAACCTTGTTCTGTAAGACAATTAAGAATGACATTTTAGTATGTCATATTTATGTTGATGACATCATATTTGGATCCACTAAACCCTCTCTGGGAAGAGAGTTTGCTAAATGTATGCAGGCAAAGTTTGTGATGAGCCTAATGGGGGAACTAAAATTCTTTCTGGGCATTCAGATTAATCAAACTCCTGAAGGAACTTACATTCATCAGAGAAAATATGTCAGAGAACTTCTGAAGAAATTTGATCTCTCAGAATGTAAGCCATCAAGGATTCCAATGCATCCCACGTGCATTCTGGAAAAAGAAGAGGTAAGTAAAAAGGTAGAACAGAAGGTCTACATAGGTATGATTGGTTCTCTTATCTATCTGACGGCTTCAAGGCCTGACATTCTATTCAGTGTTTGCATTTGTGCTAGATTCCAATCAGATCCTAGAGAATCTCACTTAACAACAATTAAGCGAATTTTCAAGTATCTGAAAGGTACTGCTAATCTGGGTTTGTTTTATAGAAAATCAAGTGATTATAGCTTAGTAGGATACTGTGATGCTGATTTTGCTGGAGACAGAGTAGAACGTAAAAGCACTTCTGGAAGCTGCCAGTTTCTGGGAGAAAATCTGATCTCATGGTCCAGCAAAAGACAATCCACAATAGCTCTATCAACAGCAGAAGCTGAATACATAGCAGCAGCTGGATGCAGCACACAAATGCTCTGGATGAAAAGTCAACTTTAGGACTTCAATATATTTGAGAGTAACATCCCTATCTTCTGTGACAATACTTCTGTTATTTGTCTCAGTAAAAATCCTATTTTGCATTCTAGGGCTAAGCATATAGAAATAAAACATCATTTTATTAGGGACTATATTCAGAAATGGATTCTCAATTTAAAATTCATTGACACAGACCATCAATGGGCTGATGTCTTTACAAAACCTCTTTCTGAAGATAGGTTTAACTTCATTCTGAAACATCTCAGCATGAAGCTTTGCCCAGAATAAACTGTTTTATTTACATATCTTAATCTTCAAAAATTTTGTTATTTTCTGTGAACTGCTGATCAACCTGCCTTCAGAATTTTAGAAGTCCAGATTGTATCAGAATCTATCCATGAAGATCTAAGTGTTTCATTTCAAGGATAGAAGTGTGTTGTTCACGTAAACAAATAGTTGTCATCCATTCATCAGCTACCTTCTGAGGCTGAGCACGCGTTCACTTTTCTGAAAGGTCAAAAGCGCTGATTGGGTGCATTGAGACACATGTCATGGGTAACCGTTCCAATATCTTTCTGAATCCCCCAAAATCAGCTGTCATTAATGCTTATAATCATTACAATTTATTTCTCTCTCTTGCAGTTTATGTTTTCAAAATCTATTTAAACGCATTTTTTTACTCTTTACACTCTTTCACTTTCACTTTCTCTACAATCTAATTGTTTTCAGTTTGCAATTTCTTTTCAAAAACCCCTTCATTTTCTTCTCAAATTCTCTGTGTGAACATGGCTTCCTCAAGCATCCCTAATTCCAGTAATCAGAGAACAGAATCTACAGAACAATATGAAGAACCATTCAGAACTCTCCTCACGCCCATTGACAACCTAGAAGTGCTTTCAGAATTGATTGTGGATTTTGAAAGTCTTCAAGAAAATGGATTCAATCTTTCTGAAGAGGTAAAGGCTCAAGGATGGAACAGGTATTTCGATCGTCTTCTAGGTCCAACGTTCCCAATCCTTGTGAAGGAATTTTGGATTCATGCTTCATCCTCCAACCATTAAGTTACTTCGTATGTAATGGGGAAGAAGATAGTCATAACTGAAGACCTTATTGCAAGATTGATAGGTTACAGTGGTGGTGGCGTAAGGTGTATAGACATGGCTGAAAGATGTGCTGATGTCGCTTAAATTGCTAGAGAAATTTTCACTCTGGGTCTTCCCTCCAGCAAGATAAGGGATCTGAAGGACCATCACAGAATATGGGCTAAGATTATTCTGGGATGCATAAACCACACGAAGCCAACCAGCTCTCCTGACTACATCAACATTGATCAGCAGTTTCTGATCTACTTCATCTCTCAGAAGACTAAGGTGAATCTGGATCATTTGCTATTCAATCATATGAGGACCAGTGTTAAGGGGACTAGAGAAGATGAGCGCACTAAAAGGGACTGGATACCCCTTGGAAGGCTCATATCAGATATTCTGACAGAGAATAGGCTGATAGAGCATCTAACAGAAGCACATGAAATCAACTCTTTAGAGGCAACTGCTGGGAAGCCTTTGAATGCGAAGAATCTGAAAAAGATGAAGATTATTGAGAACATCAAGAAGGAAGCCAGTGTTACTTCTTTTGCAACAATCACCAGCAGAAGGATTCCTCTGGATGATTTTCCTATGTTCTCAAAAATTGATTCCAAGCCTGAGATTATAGTCAGATATCTGGATGCATGCAAGGCAGATGGTACTGCACCAGAGTTAAATATTCAGGACTTGCAATAGAAGGCTCCAGAAGTTGTGCTGAAGAAGAACAAGAAAAGGAAGGCGGCAACAGAAGGATCATCCCAGTGGACTCCCAAAGCTGCTAAAAGGAAAGGAAATCCTTCTATTGTTAATGTTTTAGAATCAATATCTTTATCAACACCTGAACCAATTCCTACCCAATTAGAAATTCCTACCCCACAAACATTTGATGATTTTGACATAGGGTTTGACCCCTCAGAAACTTTAACTCTTAGAGGAACTCACTCCCTACCTATCAATCCAAATATTGAAACAACTCAACCAGAACTTGCAAAAGTTCTATCAGATATTGAAACTTTTGACCAGAATATTTTTGATCCCATACCAGAAAATCCAAACTATGAAACCACCACAGAAGCACCACAACCAGAAATTCCCCTCTCTCCACAACCAGAAATACCACTACCTCCATCTACTCAACCATATATTCATCCACCATCTCCACAACCTGAACAATTTCAATCAAAAGTTCAAACTTCTGAGGTTCAACCCTCTGAATCCTGTGAACCAGAACCTCATAACGTTCAATCCAACCAAACTGTTGATTCTGATACCATTCCCATTCCTGGAATCACTGAACCTCTGGCCATCCGTATGCCCTTGACCATTCTGGATATTCCCCAAATTCCCTCTTCACTAGAATCAACTCCACCAAACTCCCCAACAAGTCTAATAATTATTCCAGACTCTCCCACTCCCTCACCAAAGAACAATCCAGATGACAACGCAAAAACTGTCATTGATTTAACTATTTTTGAACGTCTTACTGCCATAACCCACAAAACAACCATCCCAAAACCAAAACCATCTGAACCCTCACTAGATGTTGGTACTAGTTTATTGATGTTTGAAACAGAAATGCAGAAGTGGATAACTTCCCTGAAGCAAGCTAGTCTTGAGATGATTAATCCTGCGGCTTCAGATTATCTTTGGACAAGTTTCAGAAAATGGGTAAGTTCTGAAACTCATAAGATGCAAGAACAGAGCTACAAACAAGTTCAACAGAACTTCAATAATCTGCTAAAGGTAATTGAAGATCATGTTCTGAGCTAACTGCTCAAGGACGAAGTTCTCCCTCTGGATAATGCTCCCTAGTCAGAACATCGTCCAGCAGACAAACTTCAACCAGAGTCAGAAGATCTCATTCTGACTGATACTCCAGAGCAAATGATTCCTGCAGAAGAACTGGGTCAAAAAGATGACGTTGCAGAATGCTCTGAGAAGCATCCAGTTACTGAAGATTCTCAAGCTTCCTCCTATGAAAGGCAGACTCTGGAAGAACTGAAGAGAGCAGATATTGTTATGCAGGAAAGGATGGATAAACAAGATGACAAAATTTCAGAAATCAATAGCATGTTAACCAAACAAGAGGAAACCAACACCCAGATCAAGGGCTTGTTGGAAGCTTTGTTCACGCGTCTTCCTCCTCCATCTTAGATTTTCTTTGTTTTTAAAAATCTGTTTATCTGTAATATTTTCTACATTGCTGTTGTTCTGAACTTCTTATTGTTGCTTCTAATTATAATATAAATCCTTTTTGTTTTTGATTATATGTTCTTTTTGATAACTGACAAAAAGTGGGAGAAAGAATAAGATATTTTCAATAACGGATTACTGAGACATAAGTCTCAAACATTCTGATCTACTTAAACTCTTTCTTCTGAAAAGCTTGAACAGGTACAAAACTCTGATGAAAGACGTAGTCAAATTCTGATGCTCAAGGACTCCAAGAATTTAAGGGAAGTAATCAACTCAGGGGGAGTTTTTCTTCTTAAATTCTATACTCTTTATTCTTTATTTTTAATTGAAAAATCTGGTTTTTGTCATCATCAAAAAGGGGGAGATTGTTAGAACATAGTTTGATTCTACAACCCTTGATTAGAGTTTTGATGATAACAAAATACAAAGAATAAATAAATTCAAAGATATATACAAAGAACAATTATGCTTCTTAAAATTATGTTTTGTATATGCAGAAGTTCTGATGGAATCAGCATCAGATTGGAATCAGCATTAGAAGATCAGCAATATGTGTTACACGCTGAAGCTACCAGATTATACGCTGAAGCTTGATGACCAGAATTTGCGCCTAAACAAATACACTCTGACTCTGATCAAAGACATCCTTATCAAGTCATCAACACTCTGAAGCGTTATCAGCAGTTACAACAAAGAAGACTCTGAAGCGTTATTAATTATTCAAGACAGAATTAAATGCTAACGGCTTTCTTCAGACAAGATCTTCTTCAAAAGGAAAGTGTGTTATTATCATTAAACTTGCTTTATGGACAACGTATCTTTGCTTTCCTATATAAACAAGTCTTCTTGTGAAAGAAGCACGTACGTACGCACACAACAATTTCCCAAGCCTTCCAAACCACGCATATTCAAAGCTTTAGCAAATTCATTTTATTACAAGCTTAATTTGTGTAACTATCACAGTTGTGATATACTGTTTTGTTAGAAAACAACAACACACTCTTGTTCATTACTTGTAAAAGATTTCCTTGAGATAAACCGGTTTGTGATTATACTGAAGAAGACTTTAACAGTTGTTAAAGTAGCTGTTGTAATCCTTTGAGAATAGTGGATTAAGACCTCGTTGGAGAGAGGCGAAATCACCTTGACGGGTGGACTGGAGTAGTTTGAGATCAAACGAACCAGGATGAAAATACTGTGTCCTAAAGTTGTTTTTATTTGATCTAAGTTTTTCAATTCAACCCCCCCCCCTTCTTGTGTTTTTCACATCTTCAAGTTCCGAATAACCATCTCATGCTAATATTCAAGATTAATGCACTAAAACTTTGATTTCCAAATCGATTCATGATGAATTTCAAAATGTGCGTAATGTTGTCTGGAACTTGTATTTCGCATGTGCATTGAGTTTTAATTTGTGAATATGCATTGTTATACTTATTTGAGCATTTCTTCGATATCGATAGCAAGTTTGGATGTTTCTAAACCGGTTTTTGCACCTATTTTCATGAGTACGAGGTTGCTGTCCGGAATGCTATGTTATGCTCCCTTTGACTTGTTTGCTTTGTCTTGTACATATTCATACTTCATTTTTGTGCATATTGTTAATTGTCATTATCACATTTGATTTTGTTGTTATCTACTAACAAATTATGTGAGATGTGCATACTTTGAGAAGCAATTGGGATAACATTCTCTTTGGTGACGGATATGCTTTGCTTGCATATGTTGTTCACGCTTATGACGCTATTTGTTGTTGATGCTAGTTTGCGGCGCCCTCCGAGCTTTCTCCATGCTTTGACTTGGTTTTTGCGGATTTTTATTATCCGTTTAGTATGGTTTCAGGCCATTTGTTGTAATATTACATTTACCACTTTCTAGAGATCATATATAGTAGAAGCATTTATCACTTTCTAGAAATCATGTGAAGTAGGAAGCAGGAAATAAAGAGCGTGCACTCGAAGTCGCTGTTTAAAGACCTGTAGTAGGCATTCCACACTTCATTTGCTATATGTGTTGTACTTGTGTTTGTTTACTTTCTTGTTGATCGATGAGTCACTCAATTTAGAAATTGAGATCACGACTTCACTCTCAGTGCATGCTCCCTATAGGATTTCATCGCTTTCCTTTATTTCTTGTTGATCGATGAGTCACTCAATTTATAAATTGAGATCACGACTTCGCTCTCATTGCATGTTCCCTATAGGATAGTTTTGTTAGACTATCTTAGGTAATGGTAGCCTAGATATAATCTCTCTAGTTCTGCTCGCTTGAGCTAGTTCTCTTGAGCTTATTGACTTACCTGTTTGATTTCATCTTTGTGTACATGTATTGAGATGATATACCCTCGGCATGTTCCCTTAGGAGCTCTCGATTCGACTATAGATGATGATTCGAGATAGACATAGTTTTAGGTGATAGACCCTTGCTATGCTCCTTTAGGACTTCTTGATTCATCTATAGATGATGATTTGAGATAGACATTAGGGTTGTTATCCAAGCATGTCAACATAGGGTAGATATTTCCCTTCAAAACTCAATCTTAGGATCTATCATTGTATGATAATTTTAGGGATAGATTTATACTAGTCTCCCTTAGATGTTTTTCTTTCTTTTGCATCCATGCATTAAAATAAAAACTTCCTTTTTCTTTGAAAAATATTAAAACATTTAACAACTTCCAAATCCTTCTTTAAGGTAAAAGATATCAATCAATGCAAACTCTTTTGCGCCTTCGGGCTTTTCTTTCAAACTTTTCAAAAGGACATGTTAATTCACTTCTGTGCTGGCGTGTGAGTCTCCAAAGGTCGAGCTGCGGCAGAAGGTGAAATTAATATTGTTCAATAAAAGATATAAACCAACAAAAACATGTGGGCCGAACTACGGTAGCTCTGATTCCTCAAAAGGGATACGTAGGCATTGGGGTAGGGCCTAAGCGAGCACAATTTTATTTTCCCTACATTCTTTTCTCATTCCTTTTGCATGCATTCTCCCTTCAGTAGTATAGTAAACAATAAGCATAAATTAAATACACCCATAAGATAGATAACAAGAGTGGATACCGTAGAGTACTACGGGCGTGTGGGGTGCTAATACCTTCCCCTTGCATAACAGACTCCCTTACCCGATCTCTCGATTGCAAGACCGTGACTTCTCCCTTCTCAGGTTTACTCGATGTTTACCATTCCCTTCATGTGGGATAAAAAATGCTCGATGGCGACTTCATTGATTTCATTATCAGTTGATTGTTCAGCCGGTTGTTTCAGAAGGTCGTCACCATCCATGGTGGTTAGAATCACGGCTCCATCAGAAAATATGATTTTGATTACAAATGGACCTTTGTACGTGGAAGTCCATATGCCCATGGGATCACCTTGTGGCAGTATGATGCACTGGATTACTAGATCACCCACTTGATATACCTGACGTATGAACTTTTTGTTGAAAGCCTTGATCATTCGCTTTTGGTACATCTGACCATGACAGACAATAGTAAGCCTTTTCTCATAAATTAGATTCAGTTGATCAAGTCGAGTCTGGATCCAATCCTCTTCATTCAAACCTGCATCCTTCATTATTCTCAAATAAGGGATGTGGACCTCAATAGGTAAGACAACCTTCATACCATACACCAGAGAGTAAGGTGTTGCCCCTGTTGACGTACGTGCTAAGGTGCGGTAACCATGAAGAGAAAATGGTAACATCTCATGCCAGTATTTGTAGGTCATTGTCATTTTCTGTATGATTTTCTTAATGTTCTTGTTAGAAGCCTCCACAGTGCCATTCATCTTCTGTCGGTAAGGGGAAGAATTATGATGCTGGATCTTGAATTGTTTACAAAGTTCAGTGATCATCGTATTGTTGAGATTTGTACCATTATTTGTGATGATTATTTATGGAACACCATACCGACAAATAAGGTTATGCTTGATAAATCGCACCACAACATTCTTGGTAACAGTAGCAAAAGAGGCAGCCTCAACCCACTTCGTGAAGTAATCAATGGCCACTAGGATGAAGCGATGCCCATTGGAAGTGGTAGGTATAATCTTTCTGATCATGTCAATGCCCCACATTGCAAAGGGTTAGGGAGCCATCAAGACGTTCAAGGGAACCAGAGGTACATGTACTTTATCATCATAGATCTGGCATTTATGACATGTTCGGGAATGCTGATAACATTCTTCTTCCATAGTGGACCAGTAATATCCTTCCCGTAGGATCTTTTTAGCCATGGTGTGTTCACTAGAATGGGTGCCAAAGGTACCTTCGTGTAAATTTGCCATAATCCTCTCTGCTTCGCTCTTGTCTACACACCGAAGTAAAGTAGAGTCATGGTTGCGCTTATAGAGGATTCCATTACCGAGGAAGAACTTTGCGGAGAACCTTCTCAGAAACTTCATATCATTGACAGATGCTCCCTCAGGATATTCTTGAGCCTCGAGATACCTTTTCACTTCATAGAACCAAGGTTTGTCTACTACTTCTTCAGTATCAATCTCATAGCAGTATGCTGGTCCATCCAATATCTCAATAGTGATCTGAGGAGCTTCGTTGTACCATCTGACCTTGAACATGGATGACATGGTAGCTAGCGCGTCAGCTAACTAATTCTCTTCTCGTGGAAAATGTTCAAAGGTGATTTCTTCAAAGTGTTGAAGTAACGTCAGCACATGTTCTTTGTAAGGGATGAGATTAGGGTTCTTCGTGTCCCACTCTCCTTTGATTTGACTTATCACCAAGGTCGAATCTTCGAAAATGCTCAAGAACTTGATCCTCAGGTCAATATCAGCTTTGAGACCCATGATGCATGCTTCATACTCAGCCATATTGTTGGTATAGTTGAAACATAATCTGGCAGTGAAAGGAGTATGACAGTCTTCGGGAGATATGATTACAGCACCGATGCTATTTCCGATTGCGTTGGAGGCTCCATCAAAAACCATAGTCCATCGGGATCCTTCCTCAAGTCCTTCATCCGGTCCAGGTTCTTCACAATCAGTCACTAACATGATATTCTCATCCGGGAATTCAAAGTTCATGGACTGGTAGTCATCCACAACCTAATGAGCCAAATGATCAGCTAATACACTTCCCTTGATTGCTTTATGGGTCGTGTATTGAATTTCGTATTCGGTCAGGATCATTTGCCATCTCACTATTCTTCCGAATAGAGCGGGCTTCTTGAATATGTACTTGATCGGATCCATATTAGATATCAACAAAGTAGTGTGAGTCAACATATACTGTCTCAGTTGGCGAACAGCCCATGCCAAAGCACAACAAGTTTTCTAGAGCAGTGAGTATCTTGTTTCACAGTCGGTAAATTTTTTGCTAAGGTAGTATATTGCATGCTCTTTTCGACTAGACTCGTCATGCTGCCCCAGTACACACCCCATTGAATTATCTAACACTGTTAAGTACATTATCAAAGGTCTTCCTTCAATTGGAGGCATCAGAATTGGAGGCTCTTAAAGGTATTCCTTGATTCTCTCGAAGGCAGTCTGGCATTCGTCATTCCACTTTACGACTTGATGTTTCTTCAGGAGTTTGAAGATTGGCTCACAAGTAGCAGTTAGATGGGAAATGAACCTGGCAATGTAATTTAGGCGTCCCAAGAAACCTCTAACCTCCTTCTCAGTGCAAGGAGCCGGCATCTCTTGTATGGCTTTAACCTTTGCAGGGTCTACCTGAATACCCTTGTCACTGACAATGAAGCCTAGGAATTTACCAGACCTTACCCCAAAGGTGCACTTGTTAGGATTTAACCTCATCTTGTATGTCTTCAACCTATCAAACAACTTTTGTAGATGATCAAGGTGCTCTTCCTCAGTTTGGGACCTGGCTATCATGTCATCAACATAGACCTCTATCTCATGGTGAATCATGTCATGGAACAAAGCTACCATGGCTCGCTGATAGGTTGCCCCAACATTCTTCAATCCAAATGGCATCACTTTGTAACAGAAAATGCCCTATTATATGGCGAAGGTTGTCTTCTCCATGTCTTTGGGTGCCATCTTGATATGATTGTATCCAGAGAAACCGTCCATGAAGGAAAAGATCTTATGCTACACGGTGTTGTCAACCAAAACGTCAATATGAGGAAGCGAGAAGTCATCCTTGGGGCTTGCCCTGTTCAAATATCTGTAGTCCACACACATCCGTACCTTGTCGTCCTTCTTAGGCACCAGGACTACATTAGCAACCCATTGCGGATAGAAGGTGATAGCTAAGAACCCAGCGTTTAACAACTTCATCACTTCTCGCTTGATCTTATCTAACATTTCAGGACACATACGATGAACCTTCTGCTTTACTGGTGGACAGTCTTATTTAGTTGGAAGACAATGAACCACAATATTCGTGTCTAGCCTAGCATGTCTTCATATGACCAGGAAAAGATCTTGACATAATTATGCAACATCTGTATCAACCGCTATTTGATACTAAGCTCCAAATTTGCACATATCTTGACTTCTTTTTTGTCCTCTTCTGTGCCCAAGTTTACTGTCTCAACTGGCACTTCATGAGGCTGTATAGCACTTTCTTCCTGATGTAACAATCTGGCAAGTTCTCCGGGTACCTCACAATCTTCCTCACCTTCGTCCTCGTCTTGGTTGATCAGATTTTCAAAGTCATAACCGGCAATAGCAGAACCGTTATCAATGGGATCCAGAGTGGATATGGATATGCAGTTTGATACGTGAGTGTGTGTAAGAGCATAGCTGTATAGACAAAGTAAAAAGCAGAAAAGAAAAATGGAGAGCGCAAAATTTGTATGCAAAACGTCCAATGCTTTATTAATGACATTTGAGATTGAAACATGATAACCCTCACAAATAAGCCATTGTGCCCCGGGTAAGACACATGGCCATAGAGTTTATATTGTTTAATTATTACATATCCGAAAACAAGAAAGACAATTAATTCTGAATAAAAGTAATTGGTACAAAGTCCTTTGCCGTCCAGTTACTGGGTCCACCGTTGGTAGTAGGGAAGATCCAGCTATCCATGTCATAGTCACCATCACTGTCTTCTAAAGCGTTGACCCCATGGTTACGGATGCGTAGGGGAGGTCCTCCAGCAAGAGCATGACGAAAAGCCCTTTGAGCCCCTGAAGAGAAACCCAATTCAAACTTATCATATTTGTATGGATTTTCAGGGAGTTGGCCCCAAATGGTACACCCACCTTCTTCAATGAATGCTTTGGCATCCTTGAGAGAAGCCATTTTCAAGGGAGGTCTGGTGATCTTCGGCATATTGTTAACAATCGCAATTGCAGCCATGGTCTGGGGAACCTCTTCAAATTTCTGACAAGGAGTCTCGATGAACTCGCCATCCATTTACACATACCTGAAAGAGTTCCGGTGACTTACCATGTATTCCTTTTCACCATGCATAATGACAATCTTTCCTTTCACCGGGTACTTCATTATCTAATGCAGAGTGGACGTGATAGCTCCCGTCTCATGGATCCAAGGGCGACCCAACAAACACGAATAAGATGGTCTGATATCCATCACGTAGAAGGCGGAGTCAAAGGTCTGAGAACCAACTTTGATGGGGATGTCCACCTCCTCGTGCACCTTTATTTTCGAACCATCGAAAGCCCTCATTACAATGTTGTTGGGTTTCAGGGTTAAACCTTCGTAGTCTAATTTGTCCAGAGCCTTCTTGGGCAGGACATTCAATGATGAACCCGTATCTACTAGAACATGGGCCAAAGTAGTTCCCCTGTATTCGATGGAGACATACAATGCATCATTGTGTTTTCTTCCTCTGGGTGTCAGATCAACATCAGAAAAACCCAAATCGTTATCAACCATCAAACTGGCCACCCAATCTTCAAATTGGTCAGCGGAGGTTTCTTGTGGCACATGGGCAGTTTTGAGGAATTTCACCAAAGCTTTTGCATGAGCTTCAGAGCACAATAGTATGGCTAACATTGAAATCTCAGAAGGGGTCTGCCCCATCTGTTCGACCATATTGTAGTCGCTCTTTTTAATTATCTTTAGGATTTCTTCCATTTCCTTCTTGGAAGCCTCTGGAATAGATTCTGAATGTGCCTTCGTTCTGACAGGCTCAATCAATATGTCTTTGCCCTGAGTATTGACCGACTCGGTGATAGGGGTGGCAACAGGGGTAATCACAGGAATTGCGGTGGTAGTATCAGCAGGAACAACAATAGGAATGATCACATGAATAGTAACGGCTTTTAGAGGAGAAATCTCAGTGGAGAACACTCTTCCACTTCTTGTTATTTTGCTGGACCTAACGATGTTTCCAATGTCGGGATCGACATTTCCAGAAACTTGGTCTTCAACAACCAATAGGTCTTGCTTGACGCCATGGTAATAGACGTCAGCCCCATAGTTCCAGGGAACAGCCTTGTCCGAGGAGTATGGGATTGGCCCTGGCATAGTGATGATTAGGGGAGCCAACTTTGGAGCAGATGTAATCCTGACGGGTATTTTGGTGTAGACCCTAGGAGGATTGGCGGAAATGGTTATAATCGAAACATCCTTACAAGAAATAGTTGTGATGGGAGTCTTCTCAAATAGGACCTCTTTATCATCCATCAGGCGCTGAACACCTGCTTTCAACAAATAACAACCAGTCGGTAAAGATAAACATAAGTGGCAATCTTCACCACATCCCGGAAATAAACCAGCTTGCAACAAATTCCACTTAACAGTCATGATAGGCGTAACGAGTTCCTCAACAAAAGTAACAAACGTATCATCGTCAACAACATTAACACCACGACCGTGCTTGGTCATGGGAGCAGTTATAACATTGGGAATCTCAAGAGTGTCAAATTCAATCTCCTTTGCTTCAATAAGGTCTTGCACCTTGTTTTTCAAAGCACAATAGTCGTTCGTATCATGGCCTGGACTTTCTGAATGGTAAGCACAGTGAGCATTTGGGTTCTAGTGAGGAGATACGGTGTTAGGATTCTTGGGAGCTTCCCTCAAGGTAACCAGATTGGATTTCAGTAGGTGAGGCAAAACTTGAGACAAAGTCATATTTATCCGGGTGAATTGCCTTATAGGTCTTTCTACTATGGGCTAATTATTTCGTTATTGAGTAGTTGCAGGCTTGTATATCATAACGGCCCCTACCGTTGGACAACGCTCAGTTCTGCCCTGATTTCGTTGATTGTAAACAACACTGACCTCTTTTTTTCCCATGAAAGGTCTCTTTCCCGCACTTGAAGAGGCATCCTTCTGAATCTTGCCACTTCTAATCCCAGCTTCCACTCTTTCTCTCGTTAAAATTAACTCAGTAAAGCCGACTGAGGAGCTTCCAATTAGATGATTGAAAAACGGACCAGATAGGGTACCCAAAAACATATCCACTAACTCCCTATCAGACAGGGTGGTTGGACTCTTCCTGCTAAGTCCCTACACTTTTGAGCATAGTCTTTAAAACCCTCGCTCGAACCCATAGACATACTTTGGAGTTGTGTACGGGTGGGAGAAAGGTCTGCATTATACTGATACTGCTTGTAGAAAGCAACAACCAAGTCATCCCAGTTACGAATAATGGTCCCCTCCAACTGGTAGAACCGCTCTAGTTGAGTCCCGGATAGACTGTCTCGAAAGAAGTGGACCCATAAGTCCTTGTCAGCAGTGTAAGGCTGAATCTTCCTCACATAAGATCGGAGATGCATCTTAGGACATGAGACCCCATCATATTTAAAGAATACTGAAACCTTGAACTTCTGCGGGATGAAAACCCCAGAAACCAAACCCAACTCTTCAAAATCCAGCCCAGGTACCTTCTGGATTTCCATTGCATTCAGACGATCCTCTAGCTGTTTGTATTTTTCATCGGCCGGAGGATACTGTTCCTCATTATAGTCAGTCTCATTATCAGATTCCCTTGGATTGGGGTCTTCCTCTCTTGTTTCCCCTTCTTGATTGTCTCCTTATTTTGATGAAGATTCTAGTGCTACAACCTGCCTTAACGGTCCTCTGAACCTCCTTCCCAAATTCACCACACCAGCTGGCTTCTTTAGCTTCTTGGTCTTTTCTTTGACAATCAGGGCTTTTAGCTCTTCTTGCCCCTTGGCAAGAGCCGTGATCATTTGTTGAAACTAATCATTTTGAGTTTGTATATCCTTCACTGTTTGTTCGAGAGCCATTGCTGAAATAAACAACAAAGAAGATGAGAAACCTGCTTTGAAACCTGTTTATGCAATGATATGTATGATTTATGCGTGCAATGTTTTCAAGGATTTCTAAGACTTAAATTTTCTTAAACAGAAAGAGAACAAATGTTAATTGCATTAAGAAGTTTTATCGGTCACCATGATGCCTCTTGGGCTTACAAAGGAAGTAACAAAGCAAAAATAAACTCTCCAAGCAAAGAAAGACTCAAGCTTCCCACAGGTGCATCCTCTTTGGGGCAATGTAAGCATTTATACTCTTCTCTTCGTGAAGTAACCTGGTGAGCTCTAAAACCTTCTTCTCGCTGGTGTAGAATTGGGTTTCAAAGGTATCCCGTTCTTCTTTGAGTTGGATCAAGGATTTCTGTAGCTCCTCAAAACTAGTTGGCATGTCAGGATGAAGAACAATGTAAGGAGTGTCTCCCTCAGCAATTGGCTCCATAATCACAGGTAAGACAGCGGGGTAAGGCATCATAAGACATTGAGCATGAGCTTGCACCCATTTAAGGTAAGGCTCAAGAGGGATGGAATTCTTGTTCCCTAGTGTCTTTCTATCAACTCTGTTTACCATGCCCCAAGCTCGAATGAACCTCTTACGATAACCCTGAACATCATTCTCATAGTCAAAGATGATTCCTTGGGCGAGTGCATCATGAGGACCATCCCTTCTAGCATAACCAAACTGTCGCAACGCCATACAAGGATTATAAGTGATTCCTCCCCTAATGCCTAAGAGAGGGACATTAGGGAATTCCCTATAACGATCAATGACGGTAACATTCTCCAAGGATCGAGAACACCAATGAATATCCGAATGTGTAAGGGACATTAACCTATGAGACCATATCATACCCTGCTTATTCTTCAAAATGTACCGAGGTAGGTGCGAAATAAACCACCTAGCCAACAGAGGAGTGAAACACAAAAGGGTCCCTCTTCTCTTTAGAGTGCGAGTATGCAGAGAGTGTAGAATATCTCCAAGTAAAGTAGGCACCTGATTATGAGACATAAAAAACTTGACCGTATTCACATCTATGAGTTGGTATGGATTAGGAAATAGCACCATCCCATAGATAAGAAGAGCCAACACTTCTTCAAAAGCTTGTAAATCCAGGGTATCCCAAAAATGGTGAGCTTTCTCAAACAGAAACTTAGCTAGAAATCCCTTGATTCCTCTTCTAGTTTCCCAATTTTCCACTACATCAGACCGTTGTAAAGACAGAGCTTGAGAATGTTAGAACATAGTTTGATTCTACAACCCTTGATTAGAGTTTTGATGATAACAAAATACAAAGAATAATTAAATTCAAAGATATATACAAAGAACAATTATGCTCCTTAAAATTATGTTTTGTATATGCAGAAGTTTTGATGGAATTAGCATCAGAATGGAATCAGCATTAGAAGATCAGCAATATGTGCTACACGCTGAAGCTACCAGATTATACGCTGAAGCTTGATGACCAGAATCTGCGCCTAAACAAGTACACTCTGACTCTGATCAAAGACATCTTTACCAAGTCATCAACACTCTGAAGCGTTATCAGCAGTTAAAGCAAAGAAGACTCTGAAGCGTTACTGGTTATTCAAGACAGAATTAAATGCCAACGGCTTTCTTCAGACAAGATCTTCTACAAAAGGAAAGTGTGTTATTATCATTAAACTTGCTTTATGGACAACGTATCTTTGCCTTGCCTATAAAAACAAGTCTGCTTGTGAAAAGAAGCACGTACGTACGCACACAACAATTTGCCAAGCCTTCCAAACCACGCATATTCAAAGCTTTAGCAAATTCATTTTACTCCAAGCTTAATTTGTGTAATTATCACAGTTGTGATATACTGTTTTGTTAGAAAACAACAACACACTCTTGTTCAATTTTTTGTAAAAGATTTCCTTGAGATAAACCGGTTTGTGGTTATACTCAAGAAGACTTTAACAGTTGTTAAAGTAGCTGTTGTAATCCTCTGAGATTAATGGATTAAGACCTCGTTGAAGAAAGGCGAAATCACCTTGACGGGTGGACTAGAGTAGTTTGAGATCAAACGAACCAGGATAAAAATACTGTGTCTTTAAGCTGTTTTTGATTTAAGTTTTTCAATTCAACCCCCCCTTCTTGTGTTTTTCACTTCTTCAATTGGCATCAGAGCGCCTGGTTCTGAGCTTAAACACTTAACCGTGTCAGTAAAAGATCCAGCTTCAGAAAAACACAATGGCAGGACCAAGTCAAAACATCAGCAATGACAACAATGAAGAAAGGTACAGATTCAGTGGCAAACCTACAGTCTTTGATGGAGAGAACTTTGACTACTGGAAAGACAGAATTGAGAGTTTCTTTCTGGCCCATGAGGCTGATCTGTGGGACATGGTGACTGATGGATACACGCACCCAGTGGATGGACGTGGTCAGAAGATTGACAGGAAAATGATGTCTGATCAGCAAAAGCGTGAGTTCAGAAATCATCACAAGGCCAGAACAATTCTTCTCAGCGCCATCTCATATTCAGAATATGAGAAAATATCAAACAAAGAAACTGCCAAAAATATGTTTGATTCTATGAGAATGACGCATGAAGGCAACATTCAAGTCAAAGAAACCAAACTCTTGCGCTCATTTAGAAGTATGAGGCATTCAAGATGGAAGATAGTGAATCAATAGAAACTATGTTTTTAAGATTCCAAATTCTCGTTGCTGGTCTAAAAGTTCTTGACAAAGGATATTCCACTGCTGATCACGTTAAGAAGATCATTAGAAGCTTTCCAAAACAGTGGAGGCCAATGGTCACAACGCTTAAGCTAGCCAAGGATATCAACAAAATCTCTCTAGAGGAACTTGTCAGCTCCCTCAGAAGTCACGAGATAGAGCTAGAAGCAGATGAACCTCAAAAGCAAGGTAAGCCATTAGCTTTAAAATCTAACAGAAAATATGACTCCAAAGTTTTGCAGGCTGTGGAAGAAACATCTGATGGATCCTCATCAGAAGAAGATGAACTGTCTCTCCCCCCCAGAAGGGTGAACCAACTGTGGAAGCAGAGGCAAAGGAAGTTCAGGAATCCCAGAAGATCAAAAAATCAGAATGAATCTTCCTCCAGATACAGAAGGTCTGAATCCTCCTCTGGACACAGAAGATCTGAAGGTTCTTCAGGATATAGAAAGCCAAACAACAAAGACATCATATGCTATGAATGTAACGAGGAAGGGCACTACAAAAGTGATTGCCCAAAGCTTCAGAAGGAGAAGCCCAAGAAGAAGTTTATCGAAGAAAAGAAGAAAAGCCTCATGGCTACATGGGATGATTCTGACACATCTGAAGCTGACTCAGAATCAGATGATGAAAGAGCAAACATAGCTCTCATGGAAAACATATATGAAGACAGTGAAGCTTCTGGTTCAGACTCAGAATCAGATACAGAAGAGGTATTCCCCGACTTTACTATAAACTTTACTAAGGCTGAACTAGCTGAAAGCCTTAATGAAATTCTGGAAAGGTATCAGCAGATCAGAGTCAAATTCAGAAACCTGAAAAGGAATCTTGCTTCTGACTCTGATAAGACGGAGAGTCTCAGATTGGAGAATTCTGAGTTAAAAGAAAAAATTTCAAAATTAGAAAACCAGTTGCAAAACTCTCAGAAGGAAACAATCCCTGAAACTCCCAGCAATGCTGATGAGATCATCAAAGAGTATGATCACAGCTTTCAGAAGTTTCTTGCTAAAAAAATAGACAGAAGCAAAATGGCTTCAATGATCTATGGAGTTAGCAGAAATGGCAGAAAAGGGATAGGATATCAAGGTAAGGTACCTACACCAAAAATTGACATGGACTTAGTTATAAAATGCACTCCACTTAATTCACACTTTATATATGGGCACACACATGACATAAAATACACAAGTAGTGATTACTCTGTCAAACCAAAATACAACCAGAGTTTTGGTAAAACTAACAAATCAGGACCCAAGAAAATGTGGGTACCTAAGGATAAAATAATACATGTGGCAGATATCTTTAGCAGCAAAGCAAATACACCAATCATGGTACCTGGACTCTGGCTGCTCACGACACATGACGAGAAGAAGGCATATGTTCCAAAGCCTGGAACTTAAGCCTGGAGGCCACGTAGGCTTTGGAGGCAATCAGAGAGGAAAGATCATTGGCTCTGGAACAGTAGGTAATGGAAATCTTCCCTCTATAAGTAATGTTTTATTAGTTGATAGATTAATGCATAACCTGTTATCCATAAGTCAATTAAGTGATAACGGTTATGATACAATCTTCAATCAAAATTCATGCAAAGCTGTTAGTCAGAAAGATGGGACTATCCTATTTAATGGAAAGAGGAAAAACAACATTTATAAAATCAAACTTTCTGAACTGAAAAGTCAGGATGTAAAATGTCTTCTGTCTGTTAACAACGAGCAATGGATCTGGCACAGAAGATTGGGACATGTTAGTATGAGAAGAATATATCAGATTAACAAACTCAATCTGGTCAGAGGACTTCCTAACCTGAAGTTCAATTCAGATGCTCTGTGTGAAGCATGTCAAAAAGGCAAGTTTGCAAAACCTGCTTTCAAATCTAAAAATGTTGTTTCCACCTCTAAGCCATTAGAACTTCTGCACATTGACTTATTTGGACCAGTAAAAACTACTTCAGTCAGTGGCAAGAAGTATTGGTTAGTAATCGTAGATGACTATAGCAGATGGACATGGGTAAAGTTCTTAAGGCACAACGACGAGTCACACTCTGTGTTTGTTACCTTCTGCAACCAAGTTCAGAATGAAAAGGATCTTAGAATCGTCAAGGTCAGAAGTGATCATGGTGGAGAATTTGAAAATAAAGATTTTGAGTTATTCTTTAATGAAAAAGGCATTATGCATGATTTCTCTTGTCCTAGAACTCCCCAGCAAAATGGAGTTGTAGAACGAAAGAACAGAACATTGCAAGAAATGGCCAGAACCATGATCAACGAGACTAACGTTGCTAAGATCTTCTGGGCAGAGGAAATAAACACAGCGTGTTACATTCAGAATAGAATCTCCATAAGATCTATTCTGGAAAAGACTCCATATGAATTGTGGAAGAACAGAAAGCCCAACATTTCTTATTTTCACCTATTTGGATGTACATGTTTTATTTTGAATACAAAAAATTATTTGAACAAGTTTGACTCTAAAGCACAAAAGTGTATTATGTTAGGATACTCTGAACGCTCAAGAGGGTACAGAGTATACAATACAGAAACACAGATTGTTGAGGAGTCAATCAGTGTTCGTTTTGATGATAAGCTTACCTCTTAAAAGTCAAAGCAGAATGAATTCCTTGCAGGTATGGAAGTTAAACTCACAGGTACTAAAGACATCTCATCAGAGGCTCTCAACAGAGACACTCCCTCAACATCAGAAAGAGTCACTGCAAGCAACCCAACACCTTCTGTTGATCAACTCCAGAAAAGACCATCCCGAAGCAGCATTGATCACCCAGAAGAAACAATCTTAGAAAGGAAGGAAGATCCAATCTGAACAAGATCTACCTTCAGAAACTCTTCAGAATCCCTCATGGGACTGGTTTCTCTGATTGAACCAAAAACAATTGATGAAGCACTTCTGGACAATGACTGTATTCTGGATATGCAAGAGGAGCTAAATCAATTCACAAGAAATGACTGTGATCGGTGGAAATAAAACTGACTGTTATTTAATGCTGGTTCGCGTTTTGTTTTCACAAAATGTCGCGGAAGCAAGAGTCGCCACCGTCTTTTATTTTCTCCAACAAGGAAAGGACAAAAGCACAGCAAAATTCCTTTTCGAGATGTTTCTCGGGTTCGGGAGGTAGATTATAGAAAGGGAAGGTTTTAGCACCCTTTCTATCTGTGGTTATCCACGGGCTCTTAGGTACTTGCTCACTATGTTTTCAAAAAGTTTTGTTTTTCTTGTGTTTGTGGGTTTTGAAAAGAGTTTTGTTTGAAAACTTCGATTTAACTCTTGTGTCTGTCCTCAAGAGTGTATGAAGTGTTGTTTGAAAAACTTTTATCAGAAAAGTGTAGGTGCGAAAAGTATTTCTGTTTTGAAAGAGCAAGTACCTGAGAACCTCTACCTACTCAAAAGAAATTAAGCTGTGTAAATGTCCTTTAGACAGTACTATCCCACTATTGAGAAGTAGGTAGCACCGTCGTTGGAGTTTCGGGTCAATTCGATTATAGGGACATGTGGTCACTAAAGCAATAGTAGGACGCCTTAGCGGTAACCCTAATGTCTTAGATCATTTTTTTATCGAGGCAACCGTTTCGAGGCAACTTTGATCTTTAGACAGGAGGGCGACCTCTAACACTTCATATACTCAATGACCACGTCGAGGCAACCAAGTGAGGCGTACCCTAGGAGTGGCATGTGCGAGTGTGTCAGGATTCAGTTAAGTTATCTTTGCACATGTTACGGTGAGATACAATTGATTTTAATTTAAGAGAAGTCTTGTCATGCATAGCCTAGTTAGCATACATCTAGCAGTTAATAGTTGCGGAAAGTAAATCTACGCTGTTACAAGGCGTCGGGTATTTACATCGCCAAAAACAAACCCTTGAAAAGTAAATTGAGGAAAATAAAGAAAAGCGATAAAAAGGATCCTAATTAAAGCTATTACATCCTCGGAGCAATTACATAATAATGGATCAAAAATAATAGGAATCAAAAAATCACACGCGCGAGAAAAAAATTGAATCGAAATGTTTTAGGGTTTTGACCCTTTTTGAGAAAGAAAGAAGTTTTTTGTCCTTTTTGCATTTAATTAAATTAAACCTAAAACTAATTAATTAATTAAAAGAAATATTTTTGGTTTTTTAATGTTTTAAGGAAATAAAAACAAAAGGACTAAAATTGTCAAGAACCCTAATTCTCTATTGATTTTAAATTATTGCAAAAAAAAAGTTAGAATTATCCTAATTAAACTAAATTAGTTAATTATATTTATTTACAAAAAATAATAAAAGGGTGAAATTAATTTTAATAAATAATAATAAAAAATATTATATTTTTAGTTTTCTGATTTTATTATGAAAAACTTAATTTGGTTAATTAACTAATAATAATAATAACTAATAATAATTAAGTGAAAAATATAAAAGAAGAAGAAAATAAAAGAAAGTAACCTAGGGGGCATTGGCCCAATTAGGAGGTACGTTTGGAAATTTCAAGCCCATTATGCTCGATCCTGTTTTGACTTTCCAGGATTCCCTGCACACTCATTGACTAGGGAGCATGATGATCATTCACCCATGACCATTGGATGCATGTCTGGAGACATCTGGCGCCTGGGAATTTGAGATACATGGTGGACTCCTTCTTGCAAGCTGCATGTGAACATAGGCATAAAAATAGGAATAAATGTTTTGGGGGGACCTGGTATTCGAACCCAGGTCCCAATGCTTCCAAGCCAACGCACCAACCACTACACCACTTGCATGCTTTTGATATTATAATGATAAGCAATTATTATATTTGAAATTTAATCAATATGTTGTAAAACACAAAACCACGCGCGCTTTTTTTTAAACTGTCCAATGGCATGCTAACACCTCATCATCTTCTTCATTCATTCTGCATAAAAGAATATTAGATAGCGGGGGTTTTTAACCCCCACAAACTAGCTGCACCAATAATAGCGATTAGCACCATAGTATATATAAATATTTCGCGAAGTATTGGGCTTGTTCGTCTTGGCCTAATGATTCCAACCATGTACCTTAGGAGTCCTAATTTTGCCTGGTTCAAAAAGCCCTAATTCAAAGCTTAAGAACCCTAGAAAATCGTTCATGGTATCTTTCGATTCAGTGCGTTTCACTTTAATTCAGTCATACCATTAGCTTCATATGGTTCCTAGCAACACAAATCAATCAAGAAAACACATTAAATAAGCATGATTTAAGAGTTGCAATTCTGTATAAAAGTTGCAAACCGTGAAACAGTATATGGTGATTCTTTGAGCTGTAAGGCCTGAGTTTGATTGCAAAACACTCCTGACACTTCCTGCAATGTGTTTGAATGAATAACACGCCTTGAATTTGCTGGGAATTCAAGAATAGGTTTTCACTTTTTCTTGAAATTTCTTGAATATGCTAGGGTCTTTCTGCAGCTTTTTTCACGTCCTCCAGGTCAGGTTTTGCTTGCTTGTATATAAGGCAATTGAATTAGGTCAAGAAATTGGATCCAACCCATGTGCATTGATTTTTAAATCCTTGATTGGAAATCAAATATTTTTGATTTTTCATGATTGAATAAAGTTGCCAAATTTGGAGATTTTTGTCTCTTTGATTTGTGCACGAATTTGCCAGCATATCTTGACCATATTTGCTTCACAATTTGATTGAAAAAATCAAATCTTGTATTTTCCTACAATTTAAATTAATTAAATGAATTAATATTAATTAAAAATCCAATTAATCAATAAAAATAAGAAAATAAATTCAATTCAGCTTGGTGGGTCGTGCATAAGTCATGGGTGAAGTTTCAAGAAGAGATTTGAGGCCCATTAGCAAAAAGAAGGTGTTTTGAGCAAAGTTGACTTTTGCAAACTCATGAAAATTTCCCAACTTCTCCAATGCACAACTTGCTCAATTTTTATCATATGACCATGTTCTTGGACATTTTGGATAGCTCTTGAAGTCCTCTAACCAATGCCTTTGGTCCCATGTCATTTGGATTTACCAATCTCAAGTTATGGCCTTTGACTCAAAGTATACTTTTGTTGACTTTTGAAAAGGACCTATAATGTAAAAATTGGTAACTTCTTGTGAGTGCATTTCTTGATCTTGGAGTGTGAAGATGGATTGTAGGAAATTGCATCCCCTTCAAAATGAGCATTGGATGGAATTTGTCTGACAAACCATGAAAAAGTTATGCCCTGGTCAAGATACAGTTGACTTTTCTACTGTCCAAAAATAGTAACTTTTTGCATCTTGATGATTTTTGAGCTATTCTTGATGAATCATGATCAAGGCTTTATCAAATGATGATTGTGAACTCAAAATGAGATGTTGACCAAAAATTCTGACTTTTGACTGCAAAATAACCATTTTGCCCTTGCAGTTGACTGTGGATCAAATGGAGCTTTTAACTGTGCAAACTGGCACTGTGAGTCTTGAAACTTGGAATGTAGGTGCTAGAGAATGCATATAGGCCTATGAGACTTGATTGAACCATTGAAAACCCCAAATTCCTTGAAAGAACCAAAACCCTAATTTTGGATTGTCTTAGGAGATGGTTTGACTGTCTAACCCTTGAACAATCTTGAGTAATTTGAAGATTATTCTTGACAAATCTTGAGGAATATGGGAGGGCAAATTTTGGGTACAACAGTTTCCCCTGTTCAATCTTCTTAAACCTGAGGAGGTAGATTGGCTTGCGTGCCTTTCTTGATCCGAAGGTGGAAGATGATTGAACACTAACGTGCCCAGAAATTTGCGCTCGCATGGTGTAGTATCAGCAATGTGATGTCGGGAATGGGCTTACAGATGCCATTTGGAGAGGTGATGGATAGGAGGCTGGGCTTATAGATGCCACCTGGAGGTTGTTGGTTGGTAGTTTTGTCTTTGTTGACAGGTTGTCTTCATTGACGGGTTGTCTTCATTGACGGGTTGTCTTCATTGACGGGTTGTCTTTATTGACGGGTTGTCTCTATTGACGGGTTGTCTTCATTGACGGGTTGTCTTTATTGACGGGTTGTCTCTATTGACAGGTTGTCTTCATTGACGGGTTGTCTTTATTGACGGGCTGTCTCTATTGACGGGTTTGCATCAGAAAAATCTTTAGGAATCGACTTAGCTGATTTTGTCTCCATTTACTGTGTTCGGATCAGAAAAATCTTTAGGAATCGATTTAACTGGTTTTGTCTCCATTGACTGGCTTCAGAAAAATCTTTAGGAATCAATTTAACTGGACCAGAGGAGGTTTTTTTTGATAATGATGTGATGAAGGAATCTGAGACAATTGCTACCCCAAACAGATGATGAAGGAATCTTGGATGATTACTACCTCGACGGGATGATGAGAGAATCTTGGTTGACTACAACCTCAGCAGGATGATGAGAGAATCTTGGATGACTACAACCTCAGCAGGATGATGAGAGAATCTTGGATGACTACAACCTCAGCAGGATGATGAGAGAATCTTGGATGACTACAACCTCAGCAGGATGATGAGAGAATCTTGGACGATTACTACCTCAGCAGGATGATGAGAGAATCTTGGATGACTACAACCTCAGCAGGATGATGAGAGAATCTTGGATGACTACAACCTCAGCAGGATGATGAGAGAATCTTGGATGACTACAACCTCAGCAGGATGATGAGAGAATCTTGGATGACTACAACCTCAGCAGGATGATGAGAGAATCTTGGATGACTACAACCTCAGCAGGATGATGAGAGAATCTTGGATGACTACAACCTCAGCAGGATGATGAGAGAATCTTGGACGATTACTACCTCAACAGGATGATGAAGGAATCTTGGATGATTACTACCTCAACGGGATGATGAAGGAATCTAGGACGATTACTACCTCAGCAGGATGATGAAGGAATCTTGGACGATTACTACCTCAGCAGGAATGATGAAGGAATCTTGGGCGATTACTACCTCAGCAGGATGATGAAGGAATCTTGGACGATTACTACCTCAGCAGGAATGGTGAAGGAATCTTGGGCGATTACTACCTCAGCAGGATGATGAAGGAATCTTGGACGATTACTACCTCAGCAGGAATGGTGAAGGAATCTTGGACGATTACTACCTCAGCAGGAATGGTGAAGGAATCTTGGACGATTACTACCTCAGCAGGATGATGAAGGAGTCTTCGACGACTGCTACTCCAAAAGGTAATGACTTTTATTTGTTGATCGATCTTTCCTGAAAAGGTAAAGAGCTAGTTGTATGCAATGTCATGATGCATGATGTCATGATGTTCTCCTGAATAAATGAGGTCGTGTCGTATGCACTTTATCATGTATGTAAATAGGAGATGTGAAATGTGATATGTTTATGAATGTATTTTCGTCTGGGAAAATAAATCCTTGACAAATGCCGGGGAGTTCGTTAAATCCTGGGCTGATATTGAAGAGTCTGGTTGAATTCTTCGTTTCCACTAGGGATGATGCACGAAGATGATTGCAGGAATAAACTTGTAGGAGAAGATGACTCTGTTGGGGAATAAACCTGGTGAAGAGATTACTCTGCGGGGAATTACTCTGTGGGGAAGAGATACTTTGCTGATATTTTAATGATAAACTCCGCTGGGGATTCCGTTGATAAGCTCTTGTTGGGGATTTTGATGATGAACTCCGCTGGGGGATAGAAAGAACTTCGTTGGGGATGATATTTCAGTTGCAACTTGTTGAGGATAACCCAGTTAGACTCTTGTGGGGATAACCTCTGAATATGGCTGGGGAGATGCATTTGTATTCTGCAGGGGACAAGCTTCCAGAATCTACTGGGGAAGATGATTTAACTCCGACGGGGAAGCTTTTTTAGACTGCGCTGGGAAATGGTTCCACTGGGGGTATCTTGTATTCCGCCGAGGAACATTCTCATATTTCGTTGAGGAATATTAAGACTGCCGGGGATGCTCTTTACGCTTGCTGGGGAGATCTTTATACTCCGCTGGGGAATATTTAGATCTACTGGGGATACTCAACTTCTTTAGGGCTGATGGTAGACCAACTCTGCTTGGGGAGAGTATCGCTGATTTGCTCATAGTTGCAAGTCTCTATGGGGAGAGCTTCCCTTACTGTCTTACTCTGCGGGGAGTTAAGGTATCTTGGTTATACTCTTCAACTGAATCTACCTTGTACCTGGAGGGCAGAGCAGCTTGTACAGTTCGGACAATTCTTATTGCCCCAGTTTCTGCGGGAGAAGAAGGCCTATGGGGTGTTTGATAACTGCCGATTGACAAATCTCCTTCTAGTAGGCAAGTGACGAGATGATGGGACATAGTCGTACGCTTTGATCCCTAATTTTGCATGGACCGCTCTTTCGGGTTTTCAGTCCATCGGGATACCCTTTTTGCCCAAGCCGCCTTTTCAGGTTTTTGACTTGCCGGGTGTACAGATTTTTCATTTTCATCCTTTATTTTTTCCCGAACCCTTTTGGTTCGCCGGGAAGCCCTTATTTTTGCCTAGGCCAGTCGACCTAGCGGGTCTTTGATTGCGCGTAGTATTTTTTGACTATGTCCACGCTCTCAGAGTGTAGGGAGTTGTCACTGTCGGTAGTGTTGTGTCGCCATGCTACCAGAAGATGTTTGATCGTGCAAGATTCGTCGTTGGAATTCATGTCCAGTGCCCCCAGTGACTCAGGCGGAGATTTGCCCCTGGCTATTTGGCATCTTGAGAGATTCCTTGAACCTTGACTTGACTGCCATAGATGATGGAAAATGATCATGTCTGCCCCTTGGTTGGAAGTGTTTTTTTCCACTTGAGGTGACTCTTTTTATTGAGAAGGTCTTGTGTTCACTAGATATTCGTCGTGCGAATTTCTCTGCTGTTTGAACAAATAACCATATGCAAACAATGTTATTTTAAAAATGCAAAGCTTATGTCTGTCTTGAAGTTTTTTGAAAATGCAGTTTTTAATAAAACAAGTGAATTTTTGTAAAGTGTGATGTCAACTCGGGATTTTACAGCAAGCCCTACAGGAGTCAGGATACCTTTTGTAACAGTATGCTTTCGAACTAACCCATGCTTCAGCTAGGACTTTTTGAGGGTTATAACGTGGCCTGGTTCACAGTTTAAGAAACAAAGGATAAAGGCTCAAATTTTATTTGTACCCACCCGTTCTTCGTGATGTTCTTCGATCCTAAACTCAGCTGATCGTGCATCAGATCTTGTTTGAGTCTTTGCTCTGATATACCAGTGATGGTTCGGATACTGACAATTTATTTTGAATAGGCAGTCATTTCTCTTTTGTTGAGGGTTTGTAGGACCTCTTTCTTTTTGATTTTATTATCCCTGTCATTTTGCCTGAACTGTTTCTTTTATGATTACAGTCAGCGGGATGCCCCAGTTTTGTAAGTCTCCTTCATAGGTTTTGACTTATTGGGCTTTTATTTTGAGAGATACTGGCTGCCTGTCTTGACGATTATAGGGAACCATCACTGTCTTTTGTTTCGGAAGGACTTCTTTTGATGCCATTCATTGTGCACCTAGATCAGCTGAGAAAACTACCCTGCCCTGGGTTGTAATTAAGGGTTTTAATCTTTGCGTGAAAAGAAAAACTCCAACTTCTTTGGCTCAAAGGGGTTGACTAGGGATTATCTTCCTTATAACTCCGCTGTTTAGGATTTGAAACAATGCCTGTACATCGTCAGCGGGGTCTGTTCAAAAGCATACTGTAAATATCGTGGTATCTTTTTCGTCATCCTCCCTCAAAAGGTTTAGAATTTTTTAATCGAGAGTTGAACATCACAAAACAATGAAAGCAATTTGAATATAGTGAATACCAATGGATTGATTCAAAACAGACATATGTGATGCATTAATGAAATAAAAAGTTTGCCATGACAATAATTGTTTGAATAAGCAAAGAAAAATACAACTTGAAAATTCAAATAAAACAAAAGCCTTCAATGATTTGGCGTAGGAGCAGTGATCACATTGGGGTCTCCGGAGGGTCAAACTTGATCTCCTTGGCATCAATCATGTTTTGAATCTTATTCTTCAAAGTCCAACAGTCGTCGGTGTCATGTCCAGGGCTGTCATAATGGTAGGCACATCTCACACCCGGGTTATACTTGGAAGAGGAAGTATCAGGATTTTGAGGAGGATCCTTTAGCGTGATCAGTTTCACCTTCAGAAATTGTTGTAACGCTTGAGACAAAGGCATGTTGATGTCAGTATACTGCCTTTCTTGATATCTTACCCTACGCCTATTGCTCTGTCTTTGTTGAACAGGCGGGGGATCGGAGATCTGGGTTGCCCCTACATGTTGATCATGACGACTCTTTTTACCATACACAACATTGGACTCTTTTTTTCCATTGTAGGGCTTTTTCTGAGTACCAGCAGGCGTTTCTTCTTGAATCTTCCCACTTTTGATGCCAGCTTCAATTCTTTCCCCAGTCAAGATAAGGTCTGTAAACCCGACTGAAGAATTTCCAATCAGATGATTGAATAATGGATCAGACAGGGTCCCCAGAAACATATCGACAAGTTCACGATCAGTTAAAGGTGGCTGCACCCTTCCGGCAAGGTCTCTCCATTTTTGGGCGTACTATTTAAATCCTTCACCCGTCCCTAGTGACATACCCTGGAGTTGGGTACGCGTAGGAGCGAGGTCAGAATTATACTGATATTGTTTATAGAACGCAGTAGCCAAATCTTCCCAGTTGCGGATACTGGCCCCATCCAGCTGATAGAACCATTCGAGTTGAGTCCCTGAAAGACTATCCTGAAAGAAATGGATCCACAAATTCTTATCATCTGTGTAAGGCTGGATCTTCCTTACATATGACCGGAGGTGCAGCTTTGGATAGGAAGCTCCGTCATACTTGGCAAAGTCAGGCGCCTTGAATTTATGGGGAATCACCACCCCAGAGGATAGACCTAGATCTTCGAAGTCCAGACCGGGCACCTTCTGTATCTCCATAGCGCTCAAACGGTCTTCCAGCTGTTTGTACTTATCCTCGGCAGGAGGATACTGTTCTTCATCATAATCCGTCTCGTTGTCGGAGACTACGGGGCTAGGAACCCTTCTCTCTTGGGGACCATCTTTCCCCACTGATGAGGTAGTCAGCTCAACCTCATTCTGTAATCCATTCCCAAATATGCGCCAGTGTTGAACAAAACGGTCCTCTTCTTCTTCTTCTTCCTCTCTTTCAGAATCAGAGTCTTCAAATCCTGTTGACCCTGGGCTAGGCTCATAACCAACTCTTGGAACTGGGCATTCTGGGCCTGGAGGGCCTTGATAGCTTGTTCAGTGGAAGGCTCGGCAGACATGATGATTGCTGAAATAAACAGCGAAGAAGATAAGTGACCTGTAAAAGTACCTGTAATGCAATGATATATATGATATATGTATGCAATGTTTTCAAGGATCTCGTGGGGTAAACAAAGAAACTTGTTAGAATTTGAATTTTGTAGCTTGATTGAAGGAACTTCATGTTGTTGAGAATCCTTCTTCAAGAGTCAGGCTCACCATATCGAGTGGGTCATAGCCCCTGACTCAAGTTATCGTGTTTTGATCTCCAAACAACCTTGGCTAGAGGAAAATAAATCCCCTTTGCCCCTTGCTAGACATTTGGTTCATCATGACCTGCATCACAAACCCTTGAGATCCTTGAAATGGTTAAGGAAATGCTATGGTATGATGTTATGATGTGTATGTTATGCATGGAGTGATGTAAGTAAGCCCTGTAATGAATAAGGACTGTAAACAAAACCTGCAAGGAACTCGTGCTGTCAGATAACAAGAATGTGCAAGTAGTTCAAGTTTGAAGGCACACAAGTCACACAAAAGAGCCCTTAGATTTCAGGCTGGCATGAAGCTTTAGGTACTACCCTCTTTCAGTTCAGTTGGTTAAGACCTGTCCTAGAAAATAGTAACCGGGTTCTAGAGGATCTCAATATCACTGACTACCCTCAATCGGTCATAATTCCAGTTTGGCAACCTTTTCTTGCGGCCGGAACCATCGCGAGAGTTTAGTCTCAATGAGCGTAGCATACTGCTATTGTTCTATGGCCAAGTTGGTCAATTTAAGGTTCTAAGGTCAGTTGGTGCTTAATGACTCCTCAGAAGACCCATATTCTCCTTGTTCCAACACAAGGGATATCGGTACAGACCAAGGTGCCACACCAACGTAGCTACTGCTTCATCCGTGTCAGTCTACGCCGGACAGATCCCTCACAGTTTATTGCTACCTAAAAAAGGGTACCCCCAGATCCGGGTTAGGATCTATAGAACTCCGATACAAGCCCACAAAATTAAAGCATACAAAGCAATACAATTGAAAACACAAGTGATCTAGTCCTAAGGTACACCTCACTTATAAGAGTCCCCAGCAGAGTCGCAAGTTCTGTGATCGGTGGAAATAGAACTGACTGTTTTTTAATGCTGGTTCGCGTTTTGTTTTCACAAAATGTCGCGGAAGCAAGAGTCGCCACCGTCTTTTATTTTCTCCAACAAGGAAAGGACAAAAGCACAGCAAAATTCCTTTTCGAGATGTTTCTCGGGTTCGGGAGGTAGATTATAGAAAGGGAAGGTGTTAGCACCCTTTCTATCAGTGGTTATTCACAGGCTCTTAGGTACTTGCTCACTATGTTTTCAAAAAGTTTTGTTTTTCTTATGTTTGTGGGTTTTGAAAAGAGTTTTGTTTGAAAACTTCGATTTAACTCTTGTGTCTGTCCTCAAGAGTGTATGAAGTGTTGTTTGAAAAAAATTTATCAGAAAAGTGTAGGTGCGAAAAGTATTTTTGTTTTGAAAGAGCAAGTACCTGAGAACCTCTACCTACTCAAAAGAAATTAAGCTGTGTAAATGTCCTTTAGACAGTACTATCCCACTATTGAGAAGTAGGTAGCACCGTCGTTGGAGTTTCGGGTCAATTCGATTATAAGAACATGTGGTCACTAAAGCAATAGTAGGACGCCTTAGCGGTAACCCTAATGTCTTAGATCATTTCTTTATCGAGGCAACCATTTCGAGGCAACTTTGATCTTTAGACAGGAGGGCGACCTCTAACATTTCTTATACTCAATGACCACGTCGAGGCAACCAAGTGAGGCGTACCCTAGGAGTGGCATGTGCGAGTGTGTCAGGATTCAGTTAAGTTATCTTTGCACATGTTACGGTGAGCTACGATTGATTTTAATTTAAGAGAAGTCTTGTCATGCATAGCCTAGTTAGCATACATCTAGCAGTTAATAGTTGCGGAAAGTAAATCTACGCTATTACAAGGCGTCGGGTATTTACATCGCCAAAAACAAACCCTTGAAAAGTAAATTGCGGAAAATAAAGAAAAGCGATAAAAAGGATCCTAATTAAAGCTATTACATCCTCGGAGCAATTACATAATAATGGATCAAAAATAATAGGAATAAAAAAATCACACGCGCGAGAAAAAAATTGAATAGAAATGTTTTAGGGTTTTGACCCTTTTTGAGAAACAAAGAAGTTTTTTGTCCTTTTTGCATTTAATTAAATTAAACCTAAAACTAATTAATTAATTAAAAGAAATATTTTTGGTTTTTTAATGTTTTAAGGAAATAAAAACAAAAGGACTAAAATTGTCAAGAACCCTAATTCTCTATTGATTTTAAATTATTGCAAAAAAAAGTTAGAATTATCCTAATTAAACTAAATTAGTTAATTATATTTATTTACAAAAAATAATAAAAGGGTGAAATTAATTTTAATAAATAATAATAAAAAATATTATATTTTTAGTTTTCTGATTTTATTATGAAAAACTTAATTTGGTTAATTAACTAATAATAATAATAACTAATAATAATTAAGAGAAAAATATAAAAGAAGAAGAAAATAAAAGAAAGTAACCCAGGGGGCGTTGGCCCAATTAGGAGGTACGTTTGGAAATTTCAAGCCCATTATGCTCGAGCCTGTTTTGATTTTCCAAGATTCCCTGCACACTCATTTACTAGGGAGCATGATGATCATTCACCTATGACCATTGGATGCATGTCTGGAGACATCTGGCGCCTGGGAATTTGAGATACATGGTGGACTCCTTCTTGCAAGCTGCATGTGAACATAGGTAGAAAAATAGGAATAAATGTTTTGGGGGGACCTGGGATTCGAACCCAGGTCCCAATGCTTCCAAGCCAACGCACCAACCACTACACCACTTGCATGCTTTTGATATTATAATGATAAGCAATTATTATATTGGAAATTTAATCAATATGCTGTAAAACACAAAACCACGCGCGCTTTTTTTTAAACTGTCCAATGGCATGCTAACACCTCATCATCTTCTTCATTCGTTCTGCATAAAAGAATATTAGATAGCGGGGGTTTTTAACCCCCACAAACTAGCTACACCAATAATAGCGATTAGCACCACAGTATATATAAATATTTCGCGAAGTATTGGGCTTGTTCGTCTTGGCCTAACGATTCCAACCATGTGCCTTAGGAGTCCTAATTTTGACTGGTTCAAAAAGCCCTAATTCAAAGCTTAAGAACCCTAGAAAATCGTTCATGGTATCTTTCGATTCAGTGCGTTTCACTTTAATTCAGTCATACCATTAGCTTCATATGGTTCCTAGCAACACAAATCAATCAAGAAAACACATTAAATAAGCATGATTTAAGAGTTACAATTCTGGATAAAAGGTGCAAACCGTGAAATAGTATATGGTGATTCTTTGAGCTGTAAGGCCTGAGTTTGATTGCAAAACACTCCTGACACTTCCTGCAATGTGTTTGAATGAATAGCACGCCTTGAATTGGCTGGGAATTCAAGAATAGGTTTTCACTTTTTCTTGAAATTTCTTGAATATGCTAGGGTCTTTCTGCAGCTTTTTTCACGTCCTCCAGGTCAGGTTTTGCTTGCTTGTATATAAGGAAATTGAATTAGGTCAAGAAATTGGATCCAACCCATGTGCATTGATTTTTAAATCCTTGATTGGAAATCAAATATTTTTGATTTTTCATGATTGTATAAAGTTGCCAAATTTGGAGATTTTTGTCTCTTTGATTTGTGCACGAATTTGCCAGCATATCTTGACCATATTTGCTTCACAATTTGATTGAAAAAAATCAAATCTTGTATTTTCCTACAATTTAAATTAATTAAATGAATTAATATTAATTAAAAATCCAATTAATCAATAAAAATAAGAAAATAAATTCAATTCAGCTTGGTGGGTCTTGCATAAGTCATGGGTGAAGTTTCAAGAAGAGATTTGAGGCCCATTAGCAAAAAGAAGGTGTTTGAGCAAAGTTGACTTTTGCAAACTCATGAAAATTTCCCAACTTCTCCAATGCACAACTTGCTCAATTTTGATCATATGACCATGTTATTGGACATTTTGGAAATCTCTTGAAGTCCTCTAACCAATTCCTTTGGTCCCATGTCATTTGGATTTACCAATCTCAAGTTATGGCCTTTGACTCAAAGTATACTTTTGTTGACTTTTGAAAAGGACCTATAATGTAAAAATTGGTAACTTCTTGTGAGTGCATTTCTTGATCTTGGAGTGTGAAGATGGATTGTAGGAAATTTCATCCCCTTCAAAATGAGCATTGGATGGAATTTTTCTGACAAACCATGAAAAAGTTATGCCCTGGTCAAGATACAGTTGACTTTTCTACTGTCCAAAAATAGTAACTTTTTGCATCTTGATGATTTTTGAGCTATTCTTGATGAATCATGATCAAGGCTTGATCAAATGATGATTGTGAACTCAAAATGAGATGTTGACCAAAAATTCTGACTTTTGATTGCAAAATAACCATTTTGCCCTTGCAGTTGACTGTGGATCAAATGGAGCTTTTAACTGTGCAAACTGGCACTGTGAGTCTTGAAACTTGGCATGTAGGTGCTAGAGAATGCATATAGGCCTATGAGACTTGATTGAAACATTGAAAACCCCAAATTCCTTGAAAGAACCAAAACCCTAATTTTGGATTGTCTTAGAAGATGGTTTGACTGTCTAACCCTTGAACAATCTTGAGTAATTTGAAGATTATTTTTGACAAATCTTGAGGAATATGGGAGGGCAAGTTTTGGGGTACAACAATGATGTATGGGATCTGGTTCCCAAACCAAAAGGATTCAACGTCATTGGTACAAAATGGGTGTTCAGAAACAAACTGAACGAACAAGGTAAAGCCATCAAAAACAAAGCACGGCTGGTAGCACAAGGTTATAGTCAGCAATAGGGGATAGACTATACATAAACCTTTGCTCCAGTCGCCAGGTTAGAATCTATCAGACTTTTAATTTCATTTGTTGTTAATAAAGGCATCACTCTGTATCAGATGGATGTCAAGAGTTCATTCTTAAATGGCTATATAGAAGAAGAGGTATATGTGCACCAACCCCCTGGTTTTGAAAGTTCCAAAAATCCAGAATATGTTTTCAAACTAAAGAAGTCACTTTATGGTCTGAAACAAGCTCCCAGAGCTTGGTATGAAACACTAAGTAACTTCTTGTTAGAAAAGGAATTCAACAAAGGGAAAGTGGACACAACCTTGTTCTGTAAGACAGTTAAGAATGGCATTTTAGTATGTTATATTTATGTTGATGACATCATATTTGGATCCACTAAACCCTCTCTGGGAAGAGAGTTTGCTAAATGTATGCAGGCAGAGTTTGAAATGAGCCTAATGGGGGAACTAAAATTCTTTATGGGAATTCAGATTAATCAAACTCCTGAAGGAACTTACATTCATCAGAGAAAATATGTCAGAGAACTTCTGAAGAAATTTGATCTCTCAGAATGTAAGCCATCAAGGATTCCAATGCATCCCACGTGCATTCTGGAAAAAGAAGAGGTAAGTAAAAACGTAGAACATTAGGTCTACAGAGGTATGATTGGCTCCCTTCTGTATCTGACGGCCTCAAGGCCTGACATTCTATTCAGTGTTTGCATCTATGCTAGATTCCAATCAGATCCTAGAGAATCTCACTTAACAACAGTTAAGCGAATTTTCAAGTATCTGAAAGGTACTGCTAATTTGGGTTTGTTTTATAGAAAATCAAGTGATTACAGCTTAGTAGGATACTGTGATGCTGATTTTTCAGGAGACAGAGTAGAACGTAAAAGCACTTCTGGAAGCTGCAATTTTTTGGGAGAAAATCTGATCTCATGGTCCAACAAAAGACAATCCACAATAGCTCTATCAACAGCAGAAGCTGAATACATAGCAGCAGCTGGATGTAGCACGCAAATTCTCTGGATGAAAAGCCAACTTGAGGACTTCAATATATTTGAGAGTAACATTCCTATCCTCTGTGACAATACTTCTGCTATTTGTCTCAGTAGAAATCCTATCTTGCATTCTAGGGCTAAGCATATAGAAATAAAACATCATTTTATTAGGGACTATATTCAGAAAGGGATTCTCAATTTAAAATTCATTGACACAGACCATCAATGGGCTGATGTCTTTACAAAACCTCTTTCTGAAGATAGGTTTAACTTCATTCTGAAACATCTCAGCATGAAGCTTTGCCCAGAATAAACTGTTTTATTTACATATCTTAATCTTTAGAATTTTTGTTATTTTCTGTGAACTGATGATCAACCTGCCTTCAGAATTTTAGAAGTACAGATTGTATTAGAATCTATCCATGAAGATATGAGCGTTTCATTTCAAGGATAGAAATATGCTGTTCACGTAAGAAAACAGTTGTCATCCATTCATCAGGTATCTTCTGAGGCTGAACACGCGTTCACTTTTATGAAAGGTCAAAAACGCTGATTGGGTGCATTGAGACACATGTCATGGGTAACCGTTCCAATATCTTTCTAAATCCCCTAAAATCAGCTGTCATTAATGCTTATAATCATTACAATTTATTTATCTCTCTCTTGTAGTTTATGTTTTCAAAATCTATTTAAACGCATTTTTCACCCTTTACACTCTTTCACTTTCACTTTCTCTACAATCTAATTGTTTTCAGTTTGCATCTCTCAAAAACCCTTTCATTCTCTTCTCAAACTTTTCTGTGTGAACATGGCTTCCTCAAGCATCCCTATTACCAGTACTCAGAGAACAGAATCCTCAGAACAATATGAAGAACCGTTCAGAACTCTTCTCACGCCCATTGACAACCTAGAAGTGCTTTCAGAACTGATTGTGGATTTTGAAAGTCTTCAAGAAAATGGGTTCAATCTTTCTGAAGAAGTAAAGGCTCAAGGATGGAACAGGTATTTTGACAGTCTTCTAGGTCCAACGTTTCCAATCCTTGTGAAGGAATTTTGGATTCATGCTTCATCCTCCAACCATCAAGTCACTTCGTATGTAATGGGAAAGAAGATAGTCATAACTGAAGACCTTATTGCAATATTGATAGGTTACAGTGGTGGCGGCGTAAGGTGTATAGACATGGCTGAAAGATGTGTTGATGTTGCTTCAATTGCTAGAGAATTTCACTATGGGTCTTCCCTCCAGCAAGATAAGGGATTTGAAGGACCAGCACAGAATATGGGCTGAGATTATTCTGGGATGCATAAACCACAAGAAGCCAACCAGCTCTCCTGACTACATAAACATTGATCAGCAGTTTCTGATCTACTTTATCTCCCAGAAGACTAAGGTGAATCTGCCTCATTTGTTGTTCAATCATCTGAGGACCAATGTTAAGGAGACTAGAGAAGATGAGCACACTAAAAGGGACTGGATACCCCTTGTAAGGCTCATATCAGATATTCTGACAGAGAATAGACTGATAGAGCATTTAACAGAAGCACAAGAAATCAGCTCTCTAGAGGCAACTGTTGGAAAGCCTTTGAATGCGAAGAATCTGAAAAAGATGAAGATTATTGAGAACATCAAGAAGGAACCTAGTGTTACTTCTTTTGCAACAATCACCAGCAGAAGGATTCCTCTGTATGATTTTCCTATGTTCTTAGAAATTGATTCCAAGCCTGAGATTATCGTCAGATACTTGGATGCATGCAAAGCAGATGGCACTGCACCAGGGTTAAACATCCAGGACTTGCAACAAGGGGCTGCAGAAGTTGTGCTGAAGAAGAACAAGAAAAGGAAGGCAGCAATAGAAGGATCATCTCAGCGGACTCCCAAAGCTGCTAAAAAGAGAGGTAATCCTTCTTCTGTAACTGTTTTAGAATCAGTATCTTTATCAACATCTGAACCAATACCTACCCATTCAGAAATTCCTACCCCTCAAACCTTTGATGACTTTAACATAGGTTTTGACCCCTCTAAAACTCTAAGTCTTAGAGAATCTCACTCCCTACCTATCAATCCAAATAGTGAAACAACTCAACCAGAACTTGCAAAAGTTCTGTCAGATATTGAAACTTTTGACCAAAATATTTCTGCTCCCATACCAGAAAATCTAAACTCTGAAACCACTTCAGAAGCACCACAACCAAACATTCCACTCTCTCCACAACCATAAATACCACTACCTCCATCTCCTCAACAAGAAATTCATCCACCTTCTCCACAACCTGAACAATCACAACCAGAAGTTCAAACTTCTGAAGTCCAACCTTCTGAATCCTGTGAACCAGAACCTCATAACGATCAACCCAACCAAACTGTTGATTCTGATACCATTCCCATTCCTGGAATCACTGAACCACTGGCCATCTGTATGCCCCTGGCCATTCTGGATATTCCCCAAATTCCCTCTTCACTAGAATCAACTCCACCAAATTCCCCAACCAGTCTAATAATTATTCCAGACTCTCCCACTCCCTCACCAAAGAACAATCCAGATGACAACGCCAGAACTGTCATTGATTTAACTGTTTTTGAACGTCTTACTTCCATAACCCACAAAACAGCCATTCCAAAACCAAAACCATCTGAACCCTCACCAGATGTTGGTACTAGTTTATTGATGTTTGAAACAGAAATGCAGAAGTGGTAACTTCCCTGAAGCAAGCTAGTCATGAGATGATTAATCCTGCGGCTTCAGATTATCTTTGGACAAGTTTCAGAAAATGGATAAGTTCTGAAACTCATAAAATGCAAGAACAGAGCTACGGACAAGTTCAACAGAATTTCAGTAATATGCTAAAGGTAATTGAAGATCAAGTTCTGAGCCAACTGCTCAAGGAAGAAGTTCTCCCTCTGGACAATGCTCCCTGGTCAGAACATCGTCCAGCAGACAAAGTTCAACCAGAGTCAGAAGGTATCATTCTGACTGATACTCTAGAGCAGATGATTCCTGCAGAGAAACTGGTTCAAAAAGATGACGTTGCAGAATTCTCTGAGAAGCATCCAGTTACTGAAGATTCTCAAGCTTCCTCCTATGAAAGGAAGACTCTGGAAGAACTGAAGAGAGCAGATATTGTCATGCAGGAAAGAATGGATAAACAGGATGATAAAATTTCGGAAATCAAGAGCATGTTAACCAAACAAGAGGAAACCAACACCCAGATCAAGGGCTTGTTGGAATCTTTGTTCACGCGCCTTCCTCCTCCATCTTAGATTTTCCTTTGTTTTAAAAATTTGTTTATCTATAATATTTTCTACATTGCTGTTGTTCTGAACTTCTTATCGTTGCTTCTAATTTTAATATAAATCCTTTTTGGCTCTGATTATATGTTCTTTTTGATAACTGACAAAAAGGGGGAGAAAGAATAAGATATTTTCAATAACGGATTACTGAGACATAAGTGTCAAACATTCTGATCTACTCAATTTCTTTCTTCTGAAAAGCTCGAACAGGTACAAAACTCTGATGAAAGATGTAGTCAAATTCTGATTCTCAAGGACTCAAAGAATTTAAGGGAAGTAATCAACTCAGGGGGAGTCTTTCTTATTAATTCTATACTTTTTATTCTTTATTTATAATTGAAAAATCTGGTTTTTGTCATCATAAAAAAGGGGGAGATTGTTAGAACATAGTTTGATTCTACAACCCTTGATTAGAGTTTTAATGATAACAAAATACAAAGAATAATTAAATTCAAAGATATATACAAAGAAAAATTATGCTCCTTAAAATTATGTTTTGTATATGCAGAAGTTCTGATGGAATCAGCATCAGAAGATCAGCAATATGTGCTACACGCTGAAGCTACCAGATTATACGCTGAAGCTTGATGACTAGAATTTGCGCCTAAACAAGTACACTCTGACTCTGATCAAAGACATCTTTACCAAGTCATCAACACTCTGAAGCATTATCAGCAGTTAAAGCAAAGAAGACTCTGAAGCGTTACAGGTTATTCAAGATAGAATTAAATGCCAACGGCTTTCTTCAGACAAGATCTTCTACAAAAGGAAAGTGTGTTATTATCATTAAACTTGCTTTATGGATAACGTATATTTGCCTTGCCTATATAAACAAGTCTGCTTGTGAAAAGAAGCACGTACGTACGCACACAACAATTTGCCAAGCCTTCCAAACCACACATATTCAAAGCTTTAGCAAATTCATTTTATTCCAAGCTTAATTTGTGTAATTATCACAGTTGTGATATACTATTTTGTTAGAAAACAACAACACACTCTTGTTCAATTATTTGTAAAAGATTTCCTTGAGATAAACCGGTTTGTGGTTATACTCAAGAAGACTTTAACAGTTGTTAAAGTAGCTGTTGTAATCCTTTGAGATTAGTGGATTAAGACCTCGTTGGAGAGAGGCGAAATCACCTTGACGGGTGGACTGGAGTAGTTTGAGATCAAACGAACCAGGATAAAAATACTGTGTCTTTAAGCTGTTTTTGATTTATGTTTTTCAATTCAACCCCCCCCCTTCTTGTGTTTTTCACTTCTTCAGAGCAATCTCTTCAGACTTTGGGTCTCTTTCCATACCGCTGAATGGTAACTGATTAAGGATAGGTACCCCCAATAACTGAGAAAACTCTTCCATAGTAGGCACTAACTGGTAATCAGGAAAAGTGAAGCAGTGATGTAACAGGTCAAAGAACTGAAAGAGCACCTTTATCATTTCTTCATCAGAGTTTGAGGTGACCAAGTTGAGAAGTCGACCATGTCTTTCAGTGAAGGTAGAGCTTTCAGGAATCCTTGATGCTAATTCCTTGAGTTGAGGAGGTACCCTCACAAGGTTGACTTGGATAGTTTTCCTGCGAGCGTACGCCATGTCCCACAAGACAAGACAAGACAAGACAAAGATAAGCCCTAGAAAATCCTTGAAATGGTTAGTATGACATGCCATGTTATGATGTCGTGATTATGCTAAGAAATCACATATATAGCAAGCACAAGCAAATCACACAAAAACCTTAGGTTTAAGGATTGCATGGGTTTTAAGGTAATACCCTTTTGAAGTTTTTATTGGTTCAACCTGTCCTATAAATAGTAACCGGGTTCTAAGGGATCTCTATATCACTGATCTTCCCCACAAGTTTCGTTCCGATAGACAACTGACTTGCCACCAAACAACACTCGGGAGTCAAATCTCAATGAGTGTAGCATCGAGTATCAACCGACTTTGGGGATACACCAAAGACGTCTATCTCACTACGTCCTAATGGCCAAGTTGTTCAATTAAGGTTCTAAGTTCAGTTGATGCTTCGTGACACCATGCAGCGGCCCCATATTCTCCTTGATTAACTCAAGGGCTACCAGTACCCACCAAAGTGTCACATCAATGTAGCTATCACTTCAACCGTGTCGGTATACCCCGCACAGTTTCCACGATCTATTGCTACTTACCTAAAAGGTTTCCCCAGATCCGGGTGTAGGATCTATAGTAACCCAAACAATACCCTTAAAAGTAAAGCAATCAAAACAAACAAAGAAAATAGATTAGAAATGAACTATACCCTAAAGTGAACCCCACTTTATTATTTCCCCAACAGAGTCGCCAGTTCTGTGATATGGTGGCAGAACCAACTGTTATACTGGTTTGCGTTTCGTATTCGTAAATGTGTGGTAAGCAAAAGTCACCACCGACTTTTCTTTTATCCAACAAAGGAAAGGGTGAAAAGAACATAAAAAGACCTTTATCGAGATTTTCTGAGTAAGGGGGGTAGATTATGGAAAGGGAAGGTGTTAGCACCCTTTCCATCCGTGGTTTTCCACGGGCTCTTAGGTACTTGCTCATTTTGAAAATTGATTTCATGTTTGTGAGTTTTGAAAAGTTTTGTTTTCTTTATGATAACTCTTGTATCAGTCCTAAAGAGTGTGATAAAGCATTTTTGAAAATAATTTTGAAAGTGTGGTGTGAAAAAGTTGTTTTCTAAGCAAGTACTTAACAACCATCTACCTACTTGAAAAAGACGTTCTTTTCCTTCTATCCCTTAGACAGTGATATCCTACTATTAGTGAGTAGGTAGCCCTAGTCGTTGGATGTTTGAGGGACTATCGAAAGGGACGTTTTTGGTCACTAAGGAAAGTAGGCAAGAACTCTTAGTAATTGTCCTAAAGTTCTAACATCACTTTTTAATCTAGGCAACGGTCGAGAGGGTCATCGAGGGACTTGTGATCTATTGAACTGAAGGACAGTCACTAAGGATTATCACGTTTCGAGAATTGTGACCGTTTCGAAGGCAACCGAAGTGGGAGATACCCTAGGGTGCAAGTGTGCAATAGTGTGCTCTTTTTCAGGTATTTTTATCTTGATGTTAGTGATCTAAGATTGATTGGTTAGTTCTTGCCATACACGCCTAATTACTAGCAGTTTATATACATGCAACAATATAGTGCATAAAGTGAAACCTACAGCTATTACAAGACTTCGGGGCAGTTACAGTTATATCTGACTGAAATGTAAAGTATAGAAATTAAAAATCCTAATTAGAGCTATTATAATCCATAGGCAGATACATAATCAGGAAATAAAGTGTGCGCGCGATAAAATTACAAACCATAGGAAGATACTTAATAATATAAGCGCGTGAAGAATAGAAAGAAAAGAAAAAGAAAAGAAAAGAAAAAAAAATTTGTTAAATTTACAATGGGAAGATATTATTATTAAATTATAATGTCTTAGTTAAGTACATTGAACAAGAAAAGAAAAAATTAATTCTAATTAATTTTTTATGAAATTAATATATTTTTTTTGTATTTTTAAAGAAAAAGATTTAAAATTTAATCCTAACTTCTAATTAATTTATTTTCTAAAAAAAGATTAAAGTAGTTAAACTAGATTAGTTTACAAAATTAATTTTAATTATATAAAAAAAAACCTAATCCTATTTTTTTTTTGTGATTTTATGATTTTATGAAAAATAAAAATGAATTTTAAAAAACATAAACTAATAAAAAAGGAAAAATAAAATAAATTAAAAAAAGAGAGAAATGGGCCTGGTGTATGAAAAATCTTAGGGGTATGCGTCTAGAATTTGCAAGGCCCATTAGCAAGAGCCCAGAGGCTGGCTTAATTCAGTGTTGTTGGCTCCTTGGAGGTCCATCATGAAGGAGCACCCCAAAAGCGTTGGATCTGCCTTCATTGGTAGTTGATGGACCAGATTGAAGGCCACATCATGCGCTAACTAAGCCTGGTGCACATGGGATCTGCAATCAACAAATGTTAGAAAAAACAAAACGCTGGACCTAGGATTCGAACCCAGGTCCTCCCTTTCCCACATGCCTTGCTTTGCCATCTGTGCTAACTCATCATTTGTGTATATAAATAAAATGAAAATTATATGTTAGAAAGATAGCACTAATATTTAAAATTCAAACAGTGTGCGCGCTGACTGGAACTATCCAATGGGAAAGCCACACATATTACACCGGAGACAACAAATCAATGGTGCCAGAGTCAAAACTCCGGTCACCATCTCCGGTCTACTCAAAATTCAAACCCTGCAAAACAAGCAAGCTAAAGCAAATACAATAATCCTATCCTTCACAAAATCACGTGCTGATTTCAAATCTGGCCTTAGATTCGCCTGAAAACCCTTGGATTAGGAGCTTCGACCATAACATCCATGGATGCCCTAACAATGGCATCCATCGTTCTAGGTTCCAAACCTCTCATGCGAAACGTCTATCCTGCCCTAATGAAGGTCTTGAGCATAAATCAAATCATTAAAACATTCCATGATACATAAATCAAAAGATTGGAAATCAAAATTTTACCAAGGGAACGGTGAGTTGGCTGGGTGCATTCTGGGCGTGAAACGACGTGGATGAGGAGTGATATGTACTCCTGGGATGCTCAGAAGGCTGATGGAAGGCTTGGCTTGGATTGAAAGAGGCTGGAGCCTGCTCTTTTGAATTTCACGATTTTTAATAATTTTGGCAATTTTTGGTGCGAGTGCTTAGGGCTGTGTATGCGTGACCTTGTGCTTCTGAATGATTGTATATATGTAGTAGACAAGATTAGGTCAACAAAAAATCCATGAGATCAAATATAATCATGCTCTTAAAGTCATGAAGATTTGATCCAAAATTTCTAAAACAAGAAGATATTTCCCTCCTCTTGCCTTGTGCGTTTTTGACAGCTATTTGTGAGCTTTTTGGGCCTCCAACATGACCAAATCTCCAACCTTGCACGTTTTATACATCTATCTAGCATTTATTTAATTTATTTTGATTTTATTTGGGTAAAAATCAACAATAAATAAAATAAAAATCAAACTTATGCATGGCTGAGTTTATAGGTTCTTGGAAATGTTAGGAATAAGTTTCAAACGTAAAAATATGGGCCCATTTTGAAAAAATTCAAGTTTGGTCAATATTGGCTTCATGCATTTTTCCAAAAACTAGTCAACTTTAGCAATGCATATCTCTCTCATTTTTAACCCTAAGAGGGTGTTCTTGGACTTTTTAGAGAGCTTAGGATGTCCTCTAAACAACCCTTTTGATTTCATTTCAATTGGATCTTCCATGTTCATGTAAGGTTATTTGACCCAAAAGGTGTTTTTGTTGACTTTTTGAAAGGACCTATAATGTCTGAGCTTGTATCTTTTAACTGGGGCATTTCTTGAACTTGAGAGATGAAGGGAAGTTGTAGTGGATTGGATTCTATTAAAAATGAGCTTTTGTGGAAAAAAATTATGATAAAGTATGAGAAAGTTATGCCTGGTCAAAGTTTGGTTGACTTTTCCTATAGAAACCCTAATTTGCAGTTTTTGACTTTTGATGAGTTAGGAGCATTTTGTAGCAACTGGTTTTTATATCAAGAGTTTCCACTATTATTTTTTATCCTAGGGAAGGGAACCTAACAGAAAACCCTAATTCGCGGAAAGAGATTCTAGGTTTCAGACTCAATTAGACTTAAGGAAGGTGTTAGGCACCTTTCATCTACCTTGCTCACAAGGATATTAGCCTCTAGGTTTAGGTTTGGGGTAAACTGCATTTTCAGTTTTAAATAGAAAGACTCGCCGTGATTTTAGATCGTATGCCTACGTATCCTCTTATGAGGAATCAGAGTCCCAATTCGTAGTTCGTATGAGTTAGTGTTTTTTAGGGGTTTGCAAACATATTTTGAATCACTTCGCACTCGGTCGGGAGTAGTGATTGTGGAGATTTTAACTGAGTGCGCAGTAAGTCAAAACCAGTTTGAAACCCATTTGCAAAAAGACAGTTGATTAGTTTAGTTTATTGTAAAAAAATAGTTTGATGATTTATTTGTGTTTTTTAATCGTATTATTTGCGAAGATCTTGATTAATGCATGATTAGAAAATATTTAATGCAAATAATATATAAAAATAATATATGCAATTTTAACATGAAAATAATTTATATGCTAATATAATAAATAACAAACATATGATAATAATAATATAAAAATTAATAAATAAAAATGATATATAAAAATATATAAAATGTTAATGAAATTTAATACTACAAATAATAATAAATATTTATAACATAAGTAAATAAATAAGAAAATAGAATTATATAAAAGAAAATATAAAAATAAGTAATTTCAAGGGGAGTGTGTTTTAAGTTATGAAGTAAAAATAGGGGGGTGATAGTAGTAAGCTGGGCTAGGCCCAGAATGGTCCAGACAAGGGGGGGTGTAGGTTTTTGTTGCGTTTAGTAAATAGTTGGGAATGGGGGGGGGGGGTGTGAGTAACATCTGGGCTTGGCCCATTACACAATTTCTTTGAACCCGGAATTATTGAGTGCACGAGGGAGTATGGGACTCACGGTGAACCTGGCCTCACAGTCATTCATGCATGATCTAACGAATGAGGTTTAAGGATACATGATAGTAGTTGTAAACGTGCACGTAAGAGATTGTAACAGAATTATACATGGTTTTGTTTCTTTCCATTTTTTACATTTTCATTTGAAAACACACCCTGTTCATTTCTCTTCTCACGCAGAACCCTCTCTCTCTTTCTTCCCCAAAATTACAAATCCTAAGCCTCAAAGAACCTCTGGCGGCGACGCTTGTTTCTCTAACACCCTAACACGATTTAACCCCACAAATCCCCAAACACAGATATGGACAATTAACTTAAGAGCTAAGTGTTACCCCTGTGCAATTTCGTTTCCTGACTTTGAGTTTCGTTTGATGATTTTGCTTCTAATCCTCCTCCCTTTCGCAGGTCTTGATGATGGTTGATGATGATGGTGATGGATGGCGACGACGGAGTGAGGCGAACATCGGTGGTTCAAGGGAGATTAGGGTTTCCGATCTAGAAACTCCAATCGTCTCTTCCTTTAGTCTTCAACGACAAGGGTTTGTTTCAAGCTCTCCGTCTCAAACTTTTCTCCTCTTCGTCTCTGAATCCCCCCTCACTGTTTTCTCTCTGTCTATTTATATAATTATTACTTTAGGGTTTCAAGTTTTTGTCATTACAGCTTAGCCTTAGAATTATGGATTATAAATTTGCTGTAATTGATTTGATTATGTGAGCTTGTAACGATATTTGTTCATTGCAATACACGATTCTGTAATAATTTGTAGATTTGTGTTATAAGATTTGATTTGCAGATTTGTGTATCATTTTGGATCTTATTTGTAATATTTGGATTTGCTGTATATTTGATTTATTGGACTTGGATTAATAAGATATTTTGGGCTTGGATAATAGTTGAGAACATATGATTTTGGTTTAATCTGAATAGTGTCTGTTTGTTGCAAAGAATGCGCGTATTTTGGGGATGATTTATACAATACGCGTTTCCCAGTTTTTTTGTCTGGCCAGCAAAACTATTTTTTTATTACAGCAAGCATTTTTCTTTAACCCGGGCCCAATTGGCCTTTAGCCAAACACTCTTTTTTTTAATGACTAAAGAAAACTTTAAAAACATTAATGTAAAAATTAAATACCGCTTCATTCTTATTTCTTGAAACAAATAATATTTATTTATTTATTTAAAACAACAAACAACTTTTTTAATAATATTATTTCTTTTCTATTGAAACAAAAATAGTAATCTCGGCATGAATCTTTCCTTTCTTCTCTAATCATTAGATGGGCCATCCTAATGGGCTTTATACACATCCTTGTTTGGACAACCAAATAGAAATGGCTCAACTAAGTAAATTTCCACCACCCTTTTCACTAACAACGAAATAACACCTAAATGCCCTTAATAAAATCAATTATTAATTTATAGCAACTTAAACTTAAGAAGACTTAATTTAATTTCAACCTTTATAATAACAACTATTTCATAGTTATTATTCTGAAATAATTTTCTATCCTCAAATCGCATGGGCCATTGGCCAACATGCTATGCGAATGAGCATATGAGTCTTTTTAATTTAGAAATCCCCGCTTTCCTGAATTTAAAATACACCACCTTAGTCTCGGATAAAGATGGGCAATCAGATACTGTTGTACCACCTTTGGTTAAACGTTTCTTTGTTATTTTAGTCTTAAAAAATAAAATCATCGGGATAGGACAAATTTGAGGTACGAAAGCTGCCCCTATTCAATTATCTTCCAATCGAATGGCGTGAGAAAAACTCGAGTCTTGTGCATTTTGATTAGAAGTTTATTGAATACTTGAAGTATCCCGAAATTTGTCCGACAAACATAAGGTTACACTGATATAGAATACCCTTACAAGTCTCTGGGGAAGTAGGCCGAGTTGATTTCTTACTAGGGTTTGGTAACGAGGCAGATAGTCTTTGATCTTAAAAGCATAATTTTGTATATCTTGGTTTGTTCACCCATTTGGAGGACGAGTATAGAAATGATTGATGACGTATGGCTACTTGAAGATTGAGGCCATGGGTTATATTCGCGAACCGCTGCATGACGTATGATGCGATAGGCTGATCCTTATATTTCGGAGCATCGATAATCGGTGTTTACGAAGTAAAGAAATGTATTGCTGCATGAATTATGAGGAAACTGGTTAAAGTTTTGTTTTCTTTCGAGCATCGCTGCATGAAGTTTGAGGCGATGATCCGTGCTATGGAATAACGAAAGGTATTACTGCATGAACTAGGTTATGGTGTGGGTTTGCAAATCACTGCGTGAACTCTGATGTGATAAGCTAAATTTGGTTTCGAACATTGTTGCATGAAGTATGAGGCAATGATCTGTGTTTATGGAATAAAGGAACGTATTGCTGCATGAAGTCTGATGCAATGGGTTACAGTTTGGAACACATTGCTGCATGAAGTATGAGGAAATGGGTTAAGTTTGCAAATCACTGCATGAAGTCTGATGTGATAAACTAAATTTATTGATTCGAACATCGCTACATGAAGTCTGAGACGATGATCTGGAACTTGGCATAACAAAACACATTGCTGCATGAAGTCTGAGGCAATGGATTAGGTTCGCAAATCGCTGCGTAAAGTCTGAGGCGATAAGCTAGGTTTGGTGTCGAACATCGTTGCCTGAAGTCTGAGACGATAGTCTGAGTTTGGGTAATGCACTGCGGCTTAGAGGCAACGTGTTTATTTTTGAGGATACATTGCGGCTTAGAGGAAATGTAATGGGTTTTGAGAATATGTTGCGGCTTAGAGGCAACATAATGGGCTTGGATAATACATTGCGGCTTAGAGGCAATGTGTGGAGTTTAAGGATACATTGAGGCTTAGTGGCAATGCCCCGAGTTTTGAGAATTCATTGCGTCTTAGAGGCAATGTTTTGAATTTTGCAAATACATTGCAGCTCAGAGGCAATGTAATGAGTTTTACGGATACATTGCGGCTTGGAGGCAATGTACTGGGTTTGTAAGGAACTCATCACTGCAGGAAGACTTAGGTGATGGGATGGATGTGTCACGGCATGAAGACTGAGGTGTCGGGTTGAATCGTAGGAGAAGTATTGCGTTGGTCGACCCTTAGATATTTGAATCGAGGGTGAAATTATTTGTCTGTTTTCTATGTGACACATGTGTATGCATGCGTATTGAATGTTGTATGTATGCGAAATGTATGATGTTTGACATTGATGTGGAACCCTGAATATATGCGTATTGAAATTTATAGGGTATGTATGCTTTAGATATGCAAAATGTATGTGTGAAATGTATGTAAGATACGTATATGCCTTGAAATGTTTTGAAGACCATTTCTGGCATTCTCTCCTTTAAACCATTGGCTTAGAGTTACCAATTCCTGGTGTTGTATGTTGTGTCGTCGTAGCATTGTTGAACTCGAACGTAGTGACAATGTTAGCAAAATTTGAATGTTGGTTTTGTATTGTGAGCGCAGGTGTAGATGTTGACATAGACGTAGGTAATGGCATATGCGTAGATTTGTATGTTGTAAGCACATGCGTAGACATATGTATTGGCATGTGTGTAGCCTTTTATGTTGTAAACACAGACGTAAGCGTAGACACATGTATTGGCATATGCGTAGATTCATATGTTGTAAGTGCAGGCGTAAGCGTAGACGTACGTAGATTCGTGTGTCGTAGGCACAGGCGTAAGCGTAGACGTATGTCGCTTTGTGTGTCGTAGGCGTAGGTGTAAGCGTAGACGTATATAGAATTGGAAGGAGTATACATGCGCGTGGACGCATGTGCGGACGTAGACTTCATGTTGCAAGTGTAGGCATTGGCGTTGACGGGGACTTTAGACTTTGTGTACGGACGCGTAGACGTAGGAGTAGATATGCATAGATTTTTGTGTTGTAAGCGCAGGCGTAGACATGGACATGTATATAGAATTTGTATTGTAGATGCACGAGTAGACATGTGCGGACGTAGACGTGGATTTCTTTTAATGTTTTTCTAACCCAAAATGCTTTTTCGATGTTTTGTCAAATGCTTTTATTTTGTTAATCCCCAGAAATGATTTCAAGACAATATTGACAAGTAATGATCGTAGTATTTTGTAAACAAGTCTGAGAAAAGAAAAAAAAGGCAATTTGAAAGATGCAAAGAGAGTAGTGTTTTATTAATATGCCTCTAAATAGGCGAGAATACAAGATGCAATTCCTAGGAAGAGGTGATTACAGAAAGTTTTAAAACTGTAAATGGCAATAAAAATGATAATTGCAACTGTTGTTCCCCAATGTCCTTTTAATGATCTTATCTCCTTTGCTTCTGAGTTGTATGATTCCAATCTATATTTCCCTTCGTGGTTCGTAGTCGTAGTTCTTAGATCGTAGTCTTTTTGTTCTTTATTTCTTTGTAAGTGATCCCTAATTTTTTCCTGGATTGCCCTTTCGGGTTTTCAATCCACCGGGATAATTTTTGTTTATATGCCCCTAATTTTTGCCTGGATCTCCCTTTAGGGTTTTCGATCCACCAGAACGCTCCTTTTTTCCTAAGTCACCTGTTTGAGGTTCGAGCTTAGAGAGCTTCTTATACAGTGTTTTTGACTACATCTGAATTTTCCGGACGTGGTAGTTCTTCCCCATCCATTAATGTGGAGACAAGATTACCACCGAAGGATGCTGTTTTGACTACGTACGGACCTTCGTAATTGGGGGTCCGTTTACCACATGAGTCGAGGCGAGGTAGAAGAATCTTCTTGAGTATTAGACCATGTCGTGGTTCATCTTGTACAGTATACTGTTACTCAGGAAAGAATTCCGAGGCTAATTTTCATGGGGTTCGTTTGTCGATGCTGGAGGCATGTTCTTGTTTTTCGAGGTATTTCTTGATGTCGTAAAACCAGGGATTATTATCTGGTCTTTCTTTGATAGCGAGACATTGTACGGGCTCTTGATTGTGACTATTCGTGATGTGTGGTTTGTGGTTAGACCAAGTTATTTTGAACATAGACGATATAGTTGTCAGGGCGCCTGTCATTTGATTTCCTTTTCGTGGGATGTGACTGAAAGTGATTTTTGTGAATTCCGCAGTTAGTTTTCAAAACATGATCCCGATATGGAATAAGTTTTGGATGTTTAGTATCCCGTTCGCCGTTGACTTAGTATGTGGCTCGTGAGCCCTCTTTGGAGAAGCCAAAACTGCCCCTATATGGTACCCCAATGTATTTGAAGCCTCGTCGAACGTAGATACCCAACGTGCCCCTGGCTCGGGTTCTTTGTAAGATCTTGGTATTTCGTATTCGCTTATTTTTACAGCACTGTCTGTATTTGGCCTTGGCCTTTTTTTTAGATATACACAATAACTTGATCAGCTTCTTTGTGGCTCCGCTCTAACATTTCCCCTTAGCTTGGTTTCTTCCGGGTCTTCCCATGTGCTCAAATTAAAGGTCTTAGTAGCCTCTTAATATGGTTGGGTATTGTTAGCTTTTCTTTTTTTATTTCCCTCGCCGTCTTCTCAGAGAGTTCAAGATCTTTATCATCTTCCTCTTTAGCTTGGTTGATAGGAGCATCAAAATTGTATCGGATCGCAGCAATAGCATTATCGGTGGTTTTAGGCATGAATTTGCACCTTTATCATTTTTTGGTGCCGATTTAGTATATGAATATTTGAAAATGCATATGCAGAGAAGGTATTGCCATTTTTAAATTTAAGATATAAATGCAAGAGACATAAAAGGGATCTTAATTGAAAACAAAATATAACTTTTATTAATTTTAAATATTGTCTGAAACAAAACAGGTAAACCCTTACAAGCAACCCCTATGCCTCGGGCTTGACATAGGTTCTTTCAAAAACAAGAAAAATTAATTTGGAAAGAAAAAGATCTCAGAAATCTCCATGGCCGTCCATCTTTTGAGTTTTTTCTCCTGGGGTGCATTCTTGGATGACTTCAGTTACCCCTTTGGTGTTGGCTTCGTTGAATATTTTTGCCCCATCTCCGCCACGCACTACTCCATTGCTGACAAAAGTCTCTTGGATTGGAGGAAAATGTGCTTTGCCCTTCAGAGTAGCTTTATGTTTTTCTTCAGGGTCTTGTCCAAACTGGACTATCCCCTTGTCCCTTATCCTTTGTAGAGCTCTTTCGAGAGCTTCATTGTGTTCTAGCGGGAGTCCACATCCCAACAGACATTCTTTCAGTGAGTTTGTCGGGTTTTTTGCTTGTCTGCTTTCCCCAGAATCAGTGACTACTTCAAAGGCATTTATTGTTAGCCCATCGTGCAGCAGTGTAGGGTCTGATGTGATGTTGGGCTTCTCGAAGGTGATGTCTTGAGATTCCAACAAATTCCGCACCTTGGGTTTGAATGGCCAACACTGTTCTATGGTATGTCCAGGAGAACTAGCATGATACTCGCATCTGGCGTTGGCATCATATCTTCGTGGGAGTGGCCCGAATGAAGGAGCTAGAGGCTTAATTTCCACTAAGGATGCCTTAACTAGCTGTTGCAATAACTGGCTAGGTGGCATAGAGAGTGGATCAAATTTCCTGGGTGGCCTTCTGCCTTGCTACTGCCCTAGTGGGATCACTAATGGTTGTTGTACACTGGGTTGTGATGCTGCATCATTAATTTCTCCCTCTTTTCCTTTGGGGACGCTTAAAGCAAACCGTTTTGAATTGTAGGGAGCATTTGATGGCCCCCCTGATATCTTCCCACTTTTTATCTCAGTATCTATTCTTTCTCCGATGGTTACTAGGTCTAAAAACCCCGTAGATATGCTTCCAACCATCATCTCATATTACATCCCGTGCAAAGTTCCCATGAACGTGTCTACTAACTCTTTCTCTAACAGTGGTGGTTGCACACGGGATGCCAACTCCCTCCATCTATGAGCATACTCCTTGAAGGACTCTTCTTTCTTCTGGGACAAATTCTAGAGTTGCATGCGGGTAGGCGCCATGTCCAGGTTATATTTGTAATGATTTAGAAAAGCGTTAGCAAGATCTTCCCAAGTTCGAATATGCATTCGCTCCAATTGCATATACCAGTCTGAAGATGCCCCACTCGGGCTATCTTGGAAATAATGGATCATCAGCTTCCGATTATGGGCATGGGCATGCATCTTCCTACAATACATACGTAGATGATTTCTTGGACAAGTGAGCCCCTTGTATTTTTCAAAGTCAGGCACTTTGAACTTCGGTGGGATCACCACATCAGGAACTAGGCCCATTTCGAGAGCATCCAATTCGAAAGCGTCAAAACCCTCCACGACCTTTAATCTTTCTTCCAGAGCTTTGTACTGATTCATCACTAATGGATTATCAACAGCATGATACCAGTCTTCTTTAATGGCACTTGGTTGGCATCCTCTGGGTCGTGGTCTCCGTATTGCATGTCCCAGTAGTTGTCTGCATTATTGGTTGGAATCTATAGGGTACAAGATGCCCCTGCTTTTGGCGGCGGTAGAACAAACCCTTCAATTTCAGCTTCTTGTTGGGCCATGACGGACTTTTGGGGTCCTGCCTCTGACTCTTTCCTTAGTTGATGACCCCTTGATGCACCAATAGTCTGGGACACTTCTTCGAAAGTTGCCCTGGGAATCTTGTCTTTCTAGTCAATAATGTTCTTCAAAGCCCGAAGAACTTGACTCAAATCTCCTTTCATTGAACTTACTTCGCCCTTTACTTGGTCGAGATCCTATTTGAACGCAGCATGAGTTTCCTCGATTTTCTCCATTGATTTCTGTTGATAAGCCCTTGTTTGATATGGAGGCCAAGGAGGTGGAGACCTTCTTCTACCAATGGTTCAACTGGAGAGATGTTTGTGAAAAAATGAGTTTTGACATGATATGCGGGTATTCGTGAATGCATGCATGTGAATGAATATGTATGAATATGAAATGGTTACTTGTTTTGAATGTCTTATTCACTTGGGTATGTATTCGTCTTTTTCTTATTATTTTACTTAGTGACTATCTTTAAAATAGATACGCAAATGAGATGTGGAAACAAAATGCCTTTATTCAGAGTAATGTAATTCAGATATTGAAAAATATTACGATCTTAAACAAAAAATTTATTTGCGTGAAATCAAGCGAAAAGGAAATAAGTCTTCTAGGTGCGCCTGCGGATATCTGATCTTGAAACCATCCCCTATTTCTAGACAAATCTTGAGAAAGTCTTCAGCACATTATTTCCCTTTTGTGACCTTGATTTCAGACATGTTTGGTGTGTTGACACGGGAAAGTTGTTTCCTTCGGCATCCACTTTTAAAGACAGTCACCGAGATCTTGAGTTTATTATTATATTTTATACCCCCTGTGAATAAGACAAATGTAGGGTGACGAATATATGAAATGCATGACGAATGCATGAAATGTATGAATGCGTGGGTGTAAGGTTGAGTGATGGGATTTTGTGATAAGTACCCCTATAAGGTAGGTTCCTTGGTCTTGACCTACAATTTATCTACTCTCCCCAAAAGGTGGCTTCCTTAAGGGTGTCATGAATAACACCAGAGGGGAAAGGCACAAGGGCCTCCCTTAAGTGGAGCCTCTTTACAGACAGAGACTTTCGTCTCCAAGTCGTGAAAGATCTCGTCATGAGATTTTTTGGTTAAGGTCGTTACAAAGAGTCATGGGTGTCCTTCCAAAGTCCTACTAGTCAAGAGGATATCTCTCGATAAGTATTCCTTTTTCAGAAATTCACCAACTCTAGGCAAAGTCGTCACATAAACTCGTAGGGATGATGTACCCCCTAAGCTAATAGACGAACCTTCTTTCTAAGGGTTATATTGAAAATATTTTTGAGATAGAAAATCCCGCCACACAGTAAATATATGATGATAAGAGAATTTGACAGTAAATAACTAAATGCGATAAAATAGATAAATGCAATAAATAAATAAAGAAAATTAAAATAATAAACCCCAAAAAGAACCTAAACCTATGGTTAAGGAGAGCCCCCAGCATAGTTGCCAGCTGTAGAAACTGGTTTTTTAATCAAGATTTGCCACTATTAGTTTTTACCCTAGGGAAGGGAACCTAACAGAAAACCATAATTCGCGGACAGAGATTCTAGGTTTCAGACTCAATTAGACGAAAGGAAGGTGTTAGGCACCTTTCATCTACCTTGTTCACAAGGATATTAGCCTCTAGGTTTAGGTTTGGAGTAAACTGGATTTTAAGTTTTAAATAGAAAGACTCGCCAAGATTTTAGACCCTATGCCTACGTATCCTCTTATGAGGAATCAGAGTCCCAATTCATAGTTCGTATGGGTTGGTGTTTTTTAGGGGTTTGCAAACATATTTTGAATCACTTCGCACTCGGTCGGGAGTAGTGATTGCGGAGATTTTGACTGAGTGCGCAGTAAGTGAAAACCAGTTTGAAACCCATTTGCAAAAAGACAGTTGATTAGTTTAGTTTATTGCAAAAAAATAGTTTGATGATTTGTTTGTGTTTTTTAATCGTATTATTTGCGAAGATCTTGATTAATGCATGATTAGAAAAGATTTAATGCAAATAATATATAAAAATAATATATGCAATTTTAACATGAAAATAATTTATATGCTACTATAATAAATAGCAAACATATGATAATAATAATAATATAAAAATTAATAAATAAAAATGATATATAAAAATATATAAAATATTAATGAAATTTAATACTACCAATAATAATAAATATTTATAACATAAGTAAATAAATAAGAAAATAGAATTATATAAAAGAAAATATAAAAATAAGTAATTTCAAGGGGGGGGGGGTGTTTTCAGTTATGAAGTAAAAACAGGGGGGTGATAATAGTAAGCTGGGCTAGGCCCAGAATGGTCCAGACAGGGGGGGGTGTAGGTTATTGTTGCGTTTAGTAAATAGTTGGGAGGGGGGGTGAGTAACATCTGGGCTTGGCCCATTACACAATTTCTTTGAACCAGAAATGATTGAGTGCACGAGGGAGTATGGGACTTACGGTGAACCTGTCCTCACGTCCGTTCATGCGTGATCTAACGAATGAGGTTTAAGGGCGCATGATAGTAGCTGTAAACACGCGCGTAGGAGATTGCAACAAAATTATATATGGTTTTGTTTCTTTCCATTTTTTACATTTTCATTTGCAAACACACCCTGTTCATCTCTCTCCTCACGCAAAACCCTCTCTCTCTCTCTTCCCCAAAATTACAAACTCTAAGCCTCAAAGAACCTCCGGTGGCGGCGCTTGTTTCTCTAACCACCTAACACGATTTAACCCCACAAATCCCCAAACACAGATATGGACAATTAATTTGAGAGCTAAGTGTTACCCCTGTGAAATTTCGTTTCCTGACTTTGAGGTTCGTTTGATGATTTTGCTTCTGATCCTCCTCCCTTTCGTAGGTCTTGATGATGGTTGAAGATGATGGTGATGGATGGAGGCGGTGGAGCAAGGTGAAAAGCGGTGGTTCAAGGGAGATTAGAGTTTCCGATCTGAAAACTCCAATTGTCTCTTCCTTTGGTCTTCAACGGCAAGGGTTTGTTTCAAGCTCTCGGTCACAAAATTTTCTCCTCTTTGTCTCCGAATCCCCCCTCCCTGTTTTCTCTCTGTCTATTTATATAGTTAGTACTTTAGGGTTTCAAGTTTTTGTCATTACAACTTAGCCTTAGAATTAGGGATTATAAATTTGTTGTAATTGATTTGATTCTGTGAGCTTGTAACGATATTTGTTCATTGCAATACACGATTCTGTAATAATTTGTAGATTTTTTTGTTATAAGATTTGATTTGCAGATTTGTGTATCATTTTGTATCTTATTTGTAATATTTGGATTTGATGTATATTTGATTTATTGGACTTGGATTAATAAGATATTATGGGCTTGGATAATAGTTGAGAACATATGATTTTGGTTTAATCTGAATAGTGTTCGTTTGTTGCAAAGAATGCGCGTATTTTGGTGATGATTGATACAGTACGCGTTTGCCAGTATTTTTTGTCTGGCCAGCGAAACTATTTTTTTATTACAATAAGCATTTTTCATTAACCCGGGCCCAATTGGCCTTTAGCCCAACACTCTCTTTTTTTTTAATGACTAAAAAAAACTTTAAAAACATTACTGTAAAAAGTAAAAAACGCTTCATTCTTATTTCTTGAAACAAATACTATTTATTGATTTATTTAAAACAACAAACAACTTTTTTAATAATATTATTTCTTTTCTATTGAAACAAAAACAGTAATCTTAGCAAGAATCTTTCCTTTCTTCTCTAATCATTAGATGATCCATCCTAATGGGCCTTATACACATCCTTGTTTGGACAACCAAATAGAAATGGTCCAACTAAGTAAATTGCCACCACCCTTTTTACTAACAACAAAATAACACCTAAATGCCCTTAATAAAATCAATTATTAATTAATAGAAACTTAAACTTAAGCAGACTTAATTTAATTTCAACCTTTACAATAACAACTATTTAATGGTTATTATTATGAAATAATTTTCTATCCTCAAATCGCATGGGCCATTGGCCAACATGCTACACGAATGAGTTTATGAGTCTTTTTAATTTAGAAAGCCACGCTTTCCTGAATATAAAATACACCCCCTTAGTCCCGGATAAAGATGGGCCATCAGATACTACTGTACTACCGTTGATTAAACGTTTCTTTATTATTTTAGTCTTAAAATATAAAATCATCGGGGTAGGACATATTTGGGGTACGACACATTTCTTGAGGAATCATATTCAACCTTTGATCAAATGATGGATATCACTTCAAAATGTTGATGTTGACCCAAAATCTTGAAGTTTGACTGCAAATAGGCCACAATTGACTTTTGACCTAGTATAGTTGATTTTTAGGCATTTGAGTAGTTGACTAAGCAAACTTGTTATGAAAGGCATGGAATTTGGCATGGATGATCTTGAGGACATATTAGGGCCATGGAAAACATTTGAGACCTTTAGAGCTCACACATCCTGATTAAAACTGAAACCCTAGTTAGAGGTTTATTTCCTTAGGAGGAGAATTTGTTTGGTCAATTCTTAGTCATCCTAAGGTAAGTTGGGGACCTCAATGGACATGTCTTGAGTAAAATGAGAGGCAAATTTTGGGGTACAACAGTAAGTATCATAGCTCCCCCTGAAAATATCTTCTTGATTACAAATGGCCCTTCGTAGGTGGGAGTCCATTTTCCCATGGGATCACCTTGCGGTAGGATGATGCGCTTTATTACCAAGTCACCAGCCTGATATACTCGATGCTTTATTTTCTTATTAAAGGCTTTGATCATGTGCTTCTGATACATGTGACCATGACAAACAACCGCCAATCTCTTCTCGTCAATCAAATTCAACTGATCCAACCTAGTCTGAACCCATTTGTCCCCGTCTAAATTTACATCTTTCATAATTCTCAAGGAAAGAATCTGAACTTTGACACGTAGGACAACCTCCAAACAATAGACCAGAGAGAATGGGGTTGCCCCAGTTGATGTTTGTGCCGAAGTGAGGTATCCGTGAAGATTAAATGCTAACATCTCATGCCAATCTTTATATGTCACCGTCATCTTCTGTATAATTTTCTTAATGTTCTTGTTGGTGGCCTCCACTGCGCCATTCATCTTTGGTCGATAAAGAGAAGAGTTGTGGTGCTTGATCTTGAACTACGTGCAAAGTTCCATGATGATAGTGTTGTTGAGATTGGTAGCATTATCTGTGATAATCCTCTCGGGGATGCCATATCGATAGATAAGATTGTGCTTAATGAACTGGGCGACGACATTCTTAGTAACTGAGGTAAACAAGGCTTCTTCAACCCACTTGGTGAAATAATCAATGGCGACAAGGATGAAGCGATGTCCGTTCGAAGCAGTAGGCTTGATTTCTCCGATCATATCAATGCCCTACATTGCAAATGGCCAAGGAGCTGTCAAGACATTCAGAGGTACTGGAGGCACATGTACTTTGTCAGCGTAGATCTGGAACTTAAGACAAATTCTTGAGTGGCTATGGCAGTCACTTTCCATAGTCGACAAATAGTAACCTGCTCTCAGAATCTTCTTAGCCATAGTATGTCCGCTGGAATAAGTACCAAAGATACCTTCGTGCATATCTTCCATAATCTTCTCCGCCTCTTTCTTGTCCATACAACGAAGCAGAGTCGAATCATGGTTGCGCTTGTACAGAATTCTGTTACTTAATAAGAACTTAGAAGAGAACCTTTGTAGGAATTTCTTGTCATTGATAGATGCCCCCTCGGGGTACTCTTGAGGCTCAAGGTATCTTTTCACTTCATGAAACCAAGGCTTCCCTTCTACTTTGTCAGTGTTAACTTCATAGAAATGTACATGTTCATTTAACCTCTCAATAGTAATTTTAGGAGCCTCGTTGTTCCATCTGACTTTAAACATAGACGACATGGTTGCTATTGCGTCTGCCAACTGATTCTCTTCTCGTGGGATATGCTCAAAAGTGATCTCCTCAAAGTACGGGATTAAGGTAAGCACATGCTTTCTATAAGGAATGAGATTCAGGTGCTCGGTATCCCATCCTCCTTTGATTTGACTGATCACCAGGGCTGAGTCCCCATATACACTCAAGATCTTGATTCTTAGGTCAATAGCATCTTTAACACCCATGATGCACGCTCCGTATTCAGCCATGTTGTTGGTACAGTCAAAGAATAACCTGGAGGTGAAGGGATTATGGCAACCCTGAGGAGAGATAATTACAGCACGAATGTCGTTGCCAAGTGCGTTAGAAGATCCGTCGAAAACCATAGTCCATCGGGATCCTGGCTCAAGTCCTTCACACGGTCCATGTTCTTCACAATTTGTAACTAGCATAATGTTCTCCTATGAGAACTCAAAATTCATAGATTGGTATTCGTCTACGGCTTGATGCTCTAAATGATCTTCTAGTACACTTCCTTTAATTTCCTTCTGAGTGGTGTACTAAATGTCATATTCTATCAAGACCATTTTCCATCTGGCTATTCTTCTGGAGAGAGCAGGATGGGATCTATTTTAGAGATCAATAGAGTAGTATGAGTCAACATATACTGTCTTAGTCGGTGAGTAGCCCATGCCAAAGCGCAACAAGTTTTTCTCGAGCAGTGAGTATCTTGTTTCACAGTCGGTAATTTTTTTGCTAAGGTAGTATATTGCATGCTCTTTTCGAACAGACTCATCATGTTGGCCCAGTACAAACCCCATTGAATTCTCTAGCACTGTTAGATACGTGATTAGAGGTATTCCTTCAATTGGTGGCATCAGAATCAGATGTTCTTATAGGTACTCCTTGATTTTGTCAAAAGTTGTTTGGCAGTCGTCGTCCCATTTTACTACCTGATCTTTCTTCAGCAGCTTGAAGATCGGCTCATAAGTAGCAGTCAAATGAGAGATGAATCGGGCAATTTAATTAAATTGTCCTAGGAAACCTCTAACTTCCTTCTCGGTACAGGGAGGAGGCATTTCTTGAATAGCTTTGACTTTGGCGGGATCAACCTCAATGCCTTTACCACTGACAACGAAACCCAGAAGTTTACCGGATCTCACCCCAAAGGTATACTTGTTTGGATTCAATCTCAACTTGTACTTTTTCAGCCTCTCAAACAACTTATGTAGATGGTCCAGATGCTCTTCTTCAGTCTTTGATCTGGCTATCATATCGTCGACGTAGACCTCTTTCTCGTGATGAATCATGTCGTGGAACAAAGCTACCATGACACGCTAATATGTGGCGTCGTCGTTCTTCAACCCAAAAGTCTTAACCTTGTAACAGAAAGTGCCCCACTGTGTGACAAAGGTAGTTTTCTCCATGTCTTCAGGTGCCATCTTGATCTGATTATATCCTAAGAAACCATCCATGAAGGGGAATACCTTGTGTTGAGCGGTGTTGTCGACCAAAACATCAATATGTGGCAGTGGGAAGTCATCTTTGGGGCTTGCCCTATTCAGATCCATTTAGTCTGCGCACATACGTACCTTATCATCTTTCTTCGATACTGGAACCACATTTTCAATCCATTGGAGATAGGATGTCACTGTTAAGAATCCTGCAATGAATTGTTTCATAACCTCGACTTTGATCTTCTCTGACATATCGGGACGCATGCGACCAACCTTATGCTTTATCAGAGAACAGCCCTTTTTCATTGGAAAACGGTGAACCACAATATAGTATCAAGCCCTGGAATATCTTCGTATGACCAAGCAAAGATCTCAACATATTCACGCAAAATCTGAATCAACCTATTCTTGACACTATCGTCTAAGTTGGAGCCTATCTTGACTTCTTTTTTGTCTGTTTCAGTACCCAAGTTTACCACCTCAACTAGATCTTCATGTGGTTGAATAGCTTTCTCTTCTCGTACTAACAGTCTGGAAAGTTCTCTTGGTATTTCACAATCTTCCTCACTTTTGTCCTCGGCTTGGTAGATCGAATTTTCAAATTTATAAGTGGCAATAGCAGTATCGTTATCAACGGGATCCAGAGTGGATGTGGATATGCAATTTATTGTATAGGTGTGTGTAAGAACACATAGCTATTTGAAAGTGAGAAAAGTAAAAAGAAAGAAAGAGAGCTGAAAGTTTGAACGCAAAACATCTAATGCTCTTATTAAATGAACATATGTTTATGAAATGACAACCCTTAACAAACCAACCGTTGTGCCCCGGGTAAGGCACAAGGCTTAAAGTCAATGTTTAAATATTACAAAGCCAAAACTTGAAAGTAATAAAAAGCAGAAATGTAGCTATTACTCCTGGCTAAAGGAGATAGAAATAATGTCTTCCGCCTTCCAGTTGTTGAGCCCATTGCTAAAGGTAGGAAAAATCCAACTGTCAAGGTCATGATCACTGTCAGCATCTTCTATAGCGCTGACCCCATTGTTGCTGACGCAAAATGGTGGTCTTCCAGCACGAGCGTGATGAATAGACCTTTGATCCTCTACAGTGAAACCCAAACCAAATTTGTCAGATTTATAGGGAATATCAGGAAGCTGACCCCAAATAGTACAACCACCTTCTTCTACAATGACTTTAGAATCTTTTAATGAAACCATTCTGGACGGAACCCTGGTGACTTTGTGAATGGTAGAGACACCTTCTATTGAGGCAGGCGGGATGACTTCAAAAGTATGATAGGGGGTCTCGATAAATTTTCTATCCATCTCTACATACCGGAAAGAGTTCAAGTGGCTAACCATATACTCTTCTTCACTGCATATAGTAACAATCTTTCCGTTCACAGGATATTTTAAATTTTGATGCAGGGTAGAGGTAACAGCACCTGCCCCATGGGTCCAAGGGTTTCCTAGTAAGAATTAATAAAATGGCCGAATATCCATCACATAGAAGCTAGATTCAAAGATCTGCGAACATACCTTGATCGGAAGATCCACTTCTCCGTGTACCATCCTTTTTGACCCGTCAAAGGCTCAAAATATAATATCACAGGGTTTCATTACAAACCCTTCGCAATCAAGTATGTCCAGAGAGCCTTTTGGTATCACATTTAACGAGGAACAAGTATCAACCAATACATGAGCCAAAGTAGTGCCCCTGCATTCAATGGAGACATATATGGCCTTATTGTGATTTCTTCCTTCTGGAGTCAGATCAGTATCAGAGAAACCTAATCCATTGAAGGTCGTTAAGCTAGTAAAATAGCTTCCAAATAGATCGGCCGAAATCTCTTGTGGTACGTGAGCAGTCTTCAAAATTTCACCAAATCTTGTGCATGGGATTCAGAACACAGTAGGAGGGATAACATGGATATTTTGGATGGGGTCTGCCCCAGCTATTCAACAATTTTATAGTCGCTCTTATGGATTACTTCAATACCTCTTCCAACTCTTGCCTAGAGGTGTCTTCCGTTCCGACTTCTTTAGGCGCCTATGTCTGGACAGGCTCCGTCATTTGCTCTTTTCCCCGAGCCTCAGCAGTTGACTCGGTAGCAGTAACTTTAACAGGTGTAACAACAGTCTTCGGAGATATTTCTGGGGAGAAAAACCTTCCGCTTCTAGTAACCTTACTGGTCCCAAGAATATTGTCAATGTCGGGATCAACAACTTCAGTAACTCCATCTTCAATAATCGGTAGTTCTTGCTTGACGCCATGGTAGTAAACATCGGATCCATAGTTCCAAGGAATAGCTTTATCTGAAGAATACGGGATAGGTCCAGGTGTAGTGATGATCAGAGGAGCTGCTTTCGGTTTGGCATTAATCCTTATAGGACCTTTAGAGGTATTCTTGACAGGAGTGTCAGATATTACAGATAAATCTTGACACAAATTCTTAGCAGACAGAACCTTCTCGATCAGAATTATATGATTATCAATTAGGCGTTAAACGCGTTCCTTCAGTAACTTGCAGCCATTGGGTTGGGCTGCACATAAGTAACATTTTTCAACACAACCCGGAAATAAACAGGCATGCAACCGATTCTTCTTGATGATTGGTAGGGGAGTAACCAATTCACTTATAGTAGCAACATAAAGGACATCGTCAATAGCACTTATTCCCTTGTCATGCTTCGGCATAGGTGCAATAATCACATTGGGAGTTTCCGAAGGATCAAACTCAATCTCTTTGTTTCCAATTATATCCTGAATTTTGTTTTTTAGGGCCCAATAGTTATTGGTGTTGTGCCCAAGACTGTTGGAATGGTAAGCACACTTCGCATTTGGATTATAGTGAGGAGAGGAGGTGTTGTGATTTTGAGGCGGATCCCTTAAAGTTAACAACTATGCTTTCAGTAAATGTTGCAATTCCTGAGACAATGGCATACTGATTTTTGTAAACTGTCTTCTCGGAGCGCCCGACCTACACTAATTGCCCCGTTGTTGTTGTTGAACAGGCACAAGATTAGAAATTAATACCGCTCTCACAGACTGATTGTGGTCATTTTTAACACATCCCTTATGGCTATAAAAAGCATTGGTCTCCTTCTTACCACTGAATGTCTTCTTTACAGCACTCGAAGACGCAGCCACTTGAATTTTTACGCTCTTAATACTATTTTTGACATGTTCTTCAGTTAGAATCAGCTCAGTAAAACCAAATGATGAGCTTCCAATTAGATGGTTAAAGAATGGGCCTGTCAGAGTCCCCATAAACATATCCACCAGCTCTCGGTTAGACAAGGGAGGTTGCACCCTTCTATCCAGATCTCTCCATTTCTGGGCATACTCTTTGAACCCTTCATTCGAGCCCCTGGCCATGTTTTATAATTGCACAGGAGTTGGTGCAAGGTCAGCATTATATTGATACTTCTTGTAGAAAGCAGCAACCAGGTCTTCCCAAGTACGGATGTTGGTTCCCTCCAGCTGGTAGAACCATTCGAGTTGTGTACCAGACAAACTTTCATGAAATAAGTGAACCCATAACTTCCTGTCAGCAGTATAGGGTTGGATCTTCCGAACATAGGACCTCAGATGAAGTTTGGGACAAGAAACACCATCATATTTAGCAAAAGTGGGGACCTATAACTACTCCCGATATAAGACCCAACTCTTCAAAATCCAATCTAGGCACTTTATGGATTTCCATGGCCTTGAGGTAATCTTCCAGCTGCTTGTATCTGTCATCAGCAGGAGGATATTGTTCAATGGAATAGTCTTCATCAGAATCTTGGCCAGAACCAAAGTTATTATTCTCTTTAGCTTTCACACTTTCTTCATCTTTATCTTGGTTATCTTCTTCATTCAAGGGAACCTCAAAATCTAGAGCCCTTCTTACTAGACCCTTGAATCTTCTGCCCATGTTAAAAAATTGCTGGCTTTTTAGTCCTCTTTTTATTCCCCTTTGTGATGAGGGTCTTCAACTCGTCTTGATCCTTAGCTAAGTCCAAGAAAATCTGCTGAAACTGAGCGTTCTGAGCTTGATGTTCTTTCACAGTTTGCTTCAGTTCCATCTTTTACTGAAATAAACAACAAGAAGATGAGAAAATATGTCTAGAAGGTACCTGCTATGTGATGATATGCATAATGGGAAAATGCAAGTGCAATGTTTTCAAGGATCGTTGTGGGATTTAAATTTGTTTAAACAAAAGGAAACAAAAGAAATTTTAGTAATAAGTTCAAATTACAATTGCTTTCAATAAAAAGAGTTACAAAATAGCAAAATTCTAATTTAAATCTCCCATGGACGCTTTCTCTTTGTGTTGACATATGAATTAAGTCTTTGTTCTTCATTGAGTCATTTCGTCAACTCCAGTACTTTCTTCTCACTAGCATAGAACTAGGCTTTGAAGGTGAAATTCTGGCAACACATACTTAATGTCACATTGAATGTTATGACACCGTATCTGACATTTTGTACACAAACCAAACATTAATTTAAAAGACAGTAAAGAACACAATCAATTGTTAACCCAGTTCAGTGTATAACAACACCTACATCTAGGGGCTACCAAGCCAGGGAGGAAATTCACTATAAGAGGTATTAATTTAGGAATAAACCAACCAGTTTATCTCCTTCACTTAAGACCTACTCAATGCAACTTCAATCTAAGTCCTACTTAAACCTGAGTTCCTACTCACTCCCCCTCAATCACAGCAGTGATACTAATCTACTGATTAATAAGATTATGAAGACATTCTTCAATACACACGCTTGATTTTGCTTCAAAGCTTTAATCAAGAGACACAACACTCGTGCTTCAAAGCTTTGAGTGATAAACAACCCTTACAACCAAATCCTACTCCAAGTCACTTATCAAGTGATAATTGCTTGGCTCACAGTAATTACTAAAACTATCACCACTACAAAATGCCTTATTGATCTTCTCTAAAAAGCGCTGCACACCATTAGGATTTGTGAGAAATATATATGCAATCTATTCTTCATTTTGGGCTTCCATAAAAATAGCTAGGGTTAACCAAAGTTAACCTAAAGACTTGGTCTTGGGCTTTCATCATAACAGATTAGGGTTAAGCAAGGTTAACCTAATATCCACGTGAGCATCTGATCTAGTCAATATACTTCAACTCAGAATAGCACACCAGATTCCTGAAAATTCTCAGGAACAATAAATCTGCACAACAACTTGATCAGTACAGGATGTCTTAACATTGGTTATGACATCATGTATCCTGCTCACTGATTTTGGTAGAATTCAGTACATATGATCATAGCTTAATCATCATGATATTCACTCATACTGAGTTGTTCCTGTAGAGCCTTCCTTCTGCAGAATTTGTCTTTATCCCAGAATGTTATGACATCAGTCATGACATTCGCAAATCTGCTTTTACCAAAAATTAATGCCAACAAGCAAACACTTACAAACTCCCCCTCTGGCAAATTTTTGGCTAAAACCCCTAAACAATCAGAGATTAGAATGCAGAAGCAACATGCAGTAGAACCACAATTACTTCTCCCCCTTTTTATCCATAAAGAGGCCAAAGGATCTAGTACTTCAAGTTATACAGTCATCAAAAGGAAATCCAAAATACACAGAAACAGAGCGAAGGTATCAAATAGCAGCAGCAAGTTCCAGCATCAATCTTTACAACTCAGCAAACACAAACCTTCAGGTACTGTCATCCCCTGAGGAAGCACTATTTTCAGCAACATCTTCTGGTGAGCTTCTTGCAGAACCATCATGTTGTTCTTCATCAGCATCAATGACAGGAGGTTCAACAGCCTTGTCAGTAGGGGTCTGGTGATCATCAGGTTTCTCTGGAGAATTCTCAATGTTGTCATCAGGTGTCTCAACATTCTGAGTGACATTGGGATCACTTTCTAAATTAGGGCTAGCAGTTTCTTGGTTCAATGGTACAGATACACCAGGAACAAAGTGATTCTCATTAAGAATCCTAGTGACTAGTCTGGCAATAGCTTGATGCACATAAGCAGAACCTTCCCTATTAGCTATCTCTGGAGGAACAAAGGATGATGGTTGAGAAGATTTACCAGAGGGAGAAGCTTGTGATCTTCTTGCATGTCTGGTTCGCAGCTTCTTGACCTTAGTAGGATCAACTGCCATTGCACGAAGTGGAGTTACCTCAAGAACATCAGCATTCATGGGGTTTACGTTTGCCCTAGGTTCGGTGTCAGTGGTTGAGGAAGATGCAATTGCCTTTGATGAAGATGATGACACAGATTGTTGAGACATCTTGAGAGATTGATAATACAAGTGACAGCGAGTGTGAAATTTTATTTTGAGGGAATGGAGAGTGATGCAGCAAACTAAGAATAGGGAGATATAAATATGTCTATTCCTCTTCTTAAACTTTTGGAAAGAAAGAGGGAAACAAATGATTAGCCCAATCAGAATAAACTTGATTAAAATATCTCTTTCAAACCTTGTATTAAGAAAAATTAATTGCTACATCTCTTCATATTGGCAAATACCCAGCTTGCCCCTTAAATTCTCAAACTGACTAGCATCAAGTGCCTTGGTAAAAATATCAGCCAGTTGTAGTTCAGTGGCAACATGTTCCAGCTTAATCACCTTCTCCTCCACAAGATCTCTGATGAAGTGATGTCTAATTTCAATATGCTTAGTCCTGCTGTGTTGTATAGGATTCTTGGATATGTTAATAGTACTCAAATTGTCACAGTACAATGTAATGACATCTTGTGTGACATTATACTCAGTCAACATCTGTTTCATCCAGATCATTTGAGAACAGCTGCTACCAGCTGCTATGTATTCAGCTTCAGCAGTAGATAGAGACACGCAATTTTGTTTCTTGCTGAACCAAGAAACAAGATTCTTTCCCAAAAAGAAGCATCCTCCAGAGGTGCTCTTTCTATCATCAGCACTACCAGCCCAATCACCATCATAATAACCAGACAGAATTGGTTCACATCCATGAGAGTACAGCATGCCATAATTGTAAGTTCCACTCACATACTTCAGAATTCTTTTCACCTGGTTGATGTGACTTACTTTGGGTTCAGCCTGGTATCTTGCACATACTCCAACTGCAAAGGTAATGTCAGGTCTGCTGGCTGTTAAGTATAGCAGACTTCCTATCATGCTTCTGTACAAGCTTTGATCCACATTTGCCCCACTTGTGTCTTTGGACAACTTTAAATGAGTAGGTGCATGAGTCCTTTTATAACTGGCATTCTCCATCCCAAACTTCTTGACAATATTCTTTGCATACTTGCTTTGAGACAGAAAAATTGAGTCTTCCATCTGTGTGACTTGTAGTCCAAGAAAGTAGGTCAATTCTCCCATGAGGCTCATTTCAAATTCAGCTTGCATCTGGTTAGCAAAATGTTTAACCATTTTATCTGACATTCCTCCAAACACTATGTCATCAACATAAATTTGAGCTACCATTATCTTTCCTCCTTCATCCTTGACAAAAAGAGTTTTATCCAAACCTCCTTTCATGTATCCTTTGTCAGTGAGGAACTTTGTCAACCTTTCATACCAAGCTCTAGGAGCTTGTTTCAGACCATATAATGCTTTCCTCAATTTGTAGACATGATCAGGACAATTTGGATCCACAAATCCTTTAGGCTGTTCCACATACACTTCCTCATTTAAGTACCCATTTAGGAAGACACTCTTCACATCCATCTGAAACAGCTTGAACTTAAGGAGACAAGCAACTCCCAAGAGAAGTCTGATTGATTCCAGTCTGGCTACAGGAGCAAAAGTCTCATCAAAATCAACCCCTTCAACTTGAGTGTATCCTTGAGCAACAAGCTTTGCCTTATTCCCGGTGACAACTCCTTCAACATCTGACTTGTTCTTGTAGATCCACTTTGTGCCAATGATGTTTGTTCCTTCTGGTCTAGGAACTAACTCCCATACTTCATGTTGCTTGAGCTGGTTCAATTCATCTTGCATTGCTCCAATCCAGTATTCATCGGTCAAAGCCTCTTTAACATTTTTTGGTTCAATCTTAGACACAAAACAAGAGTTTGTGATGATTTCTTTAGATCTTGTAGTGACTTCACTGTTAGGATCTCCTATGATGAGTTCCTTAGGATGATCTTTCTGAATTCTGATGGAAGGATCTTTGTTAGCTTCCTTTGATTCAGACTCTGATGGAGTAGGATTAGGCACATCATCCTTTTTAGACACTTGTGTTGAAGTCTCAAAGAATGTCTCAACATCATATGGGACATTTGTTTCCTCATGGTGATCATCAACTATGACAATTATAGACTCCATCATAACTTTGGTCCTAGAATTGAACACCCTATATGCTCTGCTGTTGGTAGAGTATCCTAGGAATATTCCTTCATCACTTTTAGGGTCCATCTTTCTCCTTTGTTCACGATCTGTCAGAATATAGCATTTGCTCCCAAAGACATGGAAGTACTTCACTGTAGGCTTTCTTCCTTTACATAGTTCATAAAGGGTGGATGATGTTCCCTTTCTCATGGTGACCCTGTTGTGGACATAACAGGCTGTATTCATAGCTTCAGCCCAAAAATGAATAGGAAGCTTCTTGGCATGTATCATTGCTCTGGCAGATTCCTGTATAGTCCTGTTTTTCCTTTCCACAACTCCATTTTGTTGAGGAGTTATAGGTGAAGAGAACTCATGATTGATTCCTTCTGAGGAACAGAACTCATCAAACTTACTATTTTCAAATTCCTTACCATGATCACTTCTGATTTTGACAATGCATCCTTCTTTTTCTCTTTGAATTCTTTTGCGCAATTCCTTAAATACATCAAATACATCAGACTTTTCCCTAATGAAGTTTATCCAGGTGAATCTGGAAAAATCATCCATAACAACATAGGCATATCTCTTTCCACCAAGACTTTCCACCTGCATGGGACCCATCAGATCCATATGTATAAGTTCTAGCACCTTAGAGGTGGTCATATGTCTTGTATTTGGATGTGACATTCTAGTTTGCTTTCCAACCTGACATTCACCACAGACTCTCCCTTCATCAATCTGAAGCCTTGGAATCCCTCTGACAGCCTCCATGGATATGATATTTTTCATCCCTCTAAGATGTAAATGACCAAGTTTTTGGTGCCACAGTTTCACTTCCTTTTCTTCTTTGGCTATAGAGCACACAAAAGAGTAGTTAGTGTTCTCAGACTCCCATAAGTAACAGTTGTATTTTGATCTGACTCCTCTCATTACAACTTCTTGTTTTTCATTAGTTACAAGACATTCAGACTTGGTGAAGTTGACCTTGAATCCTAGATCACATAATTGACTGATACTTATGAGATTAGAAGTCAAACCATTTACCAGCAACACTTCATCTAGGTTTGGAACTCCAGGGCAGTCCAAGTTTCCAACTTCTTTGATTTCTCCTCTAGCACCATCTCCAAAAGTGACATAACTAGTAGTATGAGGTTTGACATCATTCAGCAGATTCTTGATTCCAGTCATGTGTTTAGAGCATCCACTGTCAAAGTACCAGTCTTCCTTGGCAGAAACTCTAAGGGAGGTGTGAGCTATCAGGGTTGCAGTCTTTTTCTTCCACTGTTGAGTATATGGTGCCTTGTTAGTCTTAGGTTTTACATATGGGGTCTGATTAGGATATCCATATAATCTGAAGCAGAATGGCTTTATGTGACCAAACCTCCCACAATAATGACATCTCCATCTTTGATACTTTTTCTTCATATTTCTCTGTTCTTGATGTTGAGTCCTATGTTGTGACACCTGCTTTGACATTTGTTTATCGGGCCTGGTCTTCTTCTTGTCAACAGCAGATTTCTTTGCAGCCACAAATCCTAGACCAGACATGTTTCCTGCATTTTGTCCAGCCTGAAGGATTTCTTCCAACTTGTCAGTTCCAGTTGTTAACATCTTGACAGACTTAGTCATCTGATCAAGTTTGGAGTTCAACATTAGAACTTCACCTTTGAGATGGCTTATAGTAGCAGTGTCTGCCTTCTTCTCAGCCTCCAACTTTACTATGAGCTTTTTCTGTTTCTCATTTTGCTGACAGACTTCAGCACTTCTGATACATAGCTTCTTGTAGGAGTCAGCAAGTTCTTCAAATGTCACTTCCTCATCACTAGAATCATTATCAGAGTTACAAACACCAAATAGTGCAGTAACTAGTTTAGCAGATTCTTCTTCAGAGTCGCTTTCTGGGTCACCATCAGACCAAGTAACAGACATTCCTTTCTTTTGTTTCTTCAGAAAGGTAGGACATCCAGCTCGAATGTGCCCATATCCTTCACATCCATGGCATTGGATTCCTCTGCTTTGATTTCCCTTTTCTTCAGACTTAGTTCTTCTGCTGGAGTCATAGGATCTGCTAATGTCATAGGAAATGTTCTTGACATTTGACCTTGAATTTGGGTCCATTCTCTTGATGAGTTTGTTGAACTGCCTTCCAAGCATAGATATAGCTTCTGATATATTCTCTTCATCACTCTCCTTGCTTTCATCTTCAGTATTGGATACAAGGGCTATGCTCTTGTTTTTCTTGTCAACATTGTCACTGATCCCCATCTCAAATGTCTGAAGTGACCCAATGAGTTCATCAACCTTCAAGTTGCAGATATCCTGAGCTTCCTCTATAGTAGTCACTTTCATTGCAAACCTTTTAGGCAAGGATCTGAGAATCTTTCTCACCAGCTTTTCTTCTGACATCTTTTCTCCCAATGCTCCTGAGGTGTTGGCAATTTCCAAGATGTTCATGTGAAACTCATGAATGGTCTCATCTTCCTTCATCCTTAGATTCTCAAATTTGGTAGTGAGCATCTGAAGTCTTGACATTTTTACTTTGGATGTACCCTCATGGGTGGTTTTGAGAGTGTCCCAAACATCCTTGGCCAGTTCACATTGATGTACTAGTCTGAATATGTTTCTATCAATTCCATTGAACAAGGCATTCAATGCTTTAGAGTTACCCAGGGCTAACTCTTCTTCTTCTTTGCTCCATTCTTCCTCAGGTTTCAGACTAGTCGTCCCATCTTTCCCAGTTATGGTGGGATGGTTCCATCCTTTGTCAGCAACTCTTCAAGCTTTATTGTCCAGTGACTTCAAGAAGAAAATCATACGAGGTTTCCAGTAGTCATAGTTTGATCCATCCAGAATAGGTGGTATGTTCCCAAATCCTCCTTCCTTGTCCATAGCGCCAGAAAATAATATCCCTAGATCTCACCCAGAAAGACAGGCATGGTGTCTGATCTGATGCCAATTGAAATTCTGGCAACAGATACTTAATGTCACATTGAATATTATGACACCGTATCTGACATTTTGTACACAAACCAAACAGTAATTTAAAAGACAGTAAAGAACACAATCAATTGTTAACCCAGTTAAGTGTATAACAACACCTACATCTGGGGGCTACCAAGCCAGGGAGGAAATTCACTATAAGAGGTATTAATATAGGAGTAAACCAACCAGTTTATCTCCTTCACTTAAGACCTACCCAATGCAACTTCAATCTAAGTCCTACTTAAACCTGAGTTGCTACTCACTCCCCCTCAATCACAATAGTGATACTAATCTACTGATTAATAAGATTATGAAGACATTCTTCAATACACACGCTTGATTTTGCTTCAAAGCTTTAATCAAGAGACACAACACTCGTGCTTCAAAGCTTTGAGTGATAAACAACCCTTACAACCAAATCCTACTCCAAGTCACTTATCAAGTGATAATTGCTTGGCTCACAGTAATTACTAAAACTATCACCACTACAAAATGCCTTATTGATCTTCTCTAAAAAGCGCTGCACACCATTAGGATTCGTGAGAAATATATATGCAGTTTATTCTTCATTTTGGGCTTCCATAAAAATAGCTAGGGTTAACCAAAGTTAACCTAAAGACTTGGTCTTGGGCTTTCATCATAACATATTAGGGTTAAGCAAGGTTAACCTAATATCCACGTGAGCATCTGATCTAGTCAATATACTTTAACTCAGAATAGCATACCAGATTCCTGAAAATTCTCAGGAACAATAAATCTGCACAACAACTTGATCAGTACAGGATGTATTAACATTGGTTATGACATCATGTATCCTGCTCACTGATTTTGGTAGAATTCAGTACATATGATCATAGCTTAATCATCATGATATTCACTCATACTAAGTTGTTCGTGTAGAGCATTCCTTCTGCAGAATTTGTCTTTATCCCAGAATGTTATGACATCAGTCATGACATTCGCAAATCTGGTTTTACCAAAAATTAATGCCAACAAGCAAACACTTACAGAAGGTATCTCGTTCCTCCTTAAGTTGTATCTAGGACTTCTGTAGCTCTTCGAAGTCGGTAGGCATATCGAGATGAAGAATGGTATGAGAAATATCCCCTTCAACATCAGGATCTACGATCACTGGTAGGATAGCAGGATATGGCATTTTAAGATTCTGAGCACGACACCACACCCATATGAGATAAGGCTCTAGAGGAATGTAATTCTTGTGTCCTAGAGTTTTGCTATCAATCTTGTTGACCATGCCCCAAGCACATACAAACCTTTGATGGTAATTTTGTGGATCATTCTCATAGTCGAACATAATACCTTGGATGAGCATATTATGAGGATTGTCCCTTCGAGCATAACCAAACTGACGCAGAGATAGAGAAGGGTTGTAAGTGATACCCCCTCTAATACCAAGGAGTGGTACATTAGGGAATTCCCCATAGCGATCAATAATAGTGACATCTGCCTGAGATTGAGAACACCAATGGATATCTGCATGAGTGAGTGACATCAACCTTTGAGACCACCTCAAACCTTGTTAGTTCTTTATCAATAATCGGGGCAGGTGAGAAATAAACCACCTGGATAGTAGATGTATGCAGCACATAAGAGTTCCTCGCTTCTTCATAGTACGAGTGTGAAGGGAATGCAGGACATCTCCGAGCAAAGTAGGTACCAGATTATGAGTGAGAAATATTTTGATGGCATTCACATCTATGAAAAAGCACGAAAATTCATGGCATCAAGAAACCACTGAGCCTTCTCTATCAGAAATTTAGGAGAAAAACCCTTGACTCTATTCCTTGTTTCCCAATTAGATACAATGTCCGATCATTTCAAATGTAAGGCTACTGAAACATCTTCAGGTTTTAGAACTTGCTCTAAACCGGTGAACGATATCTGATCAAGAATAGGAACTTCAAGCAATCTAGAGAATTCTTCCATTATGGGCACCAACTGATAATCTGGGAAGGTAAAACAGTGATGCTTTAGGTCAAAGAACTGGAAAATAACGCTCATCATGTCTTCCTGGAAGCCAGTAGCAACCAAACTGTGTATTTGACAATGCTTATTGGTAAATTGAGAATTATCGGGAACCCTTGAGACTAATTCCTCGAGTTTGGAAGGAATCCTTATGAAGTTGATTCGGATAGTATTCCTACGACTGGAAGCCATGACCCTGCAACACAGAACAAAGATAAATCCCCTAGATCCTTGAAATGGTTAGTCATGATATGATGTTATGATGTCATGATGTCATGTTTAAACAGATAATCAAACACAAGAAAAGCACGCAAAGCCTTAGGTTTAAGGCTTGCACGGGGTTTATAGGTAAGTACCCTCTTGAAGTTTAGTTGACTCAACCTGTCCTAAAGAAGTAACCGGGTTCTAGGGATCTCAATATCATTGATTTTTCCCACAAATTTTGTCTAGCATAACAACTGACTTGCCACCAAATAAAACCCGACAGTCGAATCTCAATGAGTGTAGTATTGAGTATCAACTAACTTTGGACTGCACCAAAGCCGACTAATTCACTACCTTCTAATGGCTAAGTTGGGTCAATTAAGGTTCTAAAGGTCAATTAGTGCTTATGACACCACGCAACAACCTAGTATTCTCCCCGACTGACTCGAGGGACACCAGTACCAACCAATGTGTCGCATTAATGTAGCCATCATTTCAACCATATTGGTATATGCTATATAGTTTCCATGATCTATTGCTACTTACCTAAAATGTTCCCCAGATTCAGATATAGGATCTTCGCAAGAAATAAACACAAACAACCCTTTAAAGTAGACAAACCAAACAAGGAAAGCATTTAAAAGTGATCTAACTCTAAGGTAACCCCACTTTTAGTTCTTCACAGCAGAATCGTCAGTTCTGTAATACGGTGGGAGAACTGACATGGTTTTACATTTTATCGCAAATGTTGCGGATAGTAAGAGTCACCACCAACTTTTATTTTATCCAACAAGGAAATGGTGAAAAGAACAGGAAATACCTTCGAGATTTTATTGAGTTCGGGGGGTAGGTTATGAAAAGGGAAGGTGTTAGCACCCTTTTCATCCTTAGTTATCTACGGGCTCTTAATCACTTAGCTCACTTTGAAAATACTTTTGTGTATGTGTTTGAAAATATTTTGAAAAATGCCTAAGTACGACAACTTTGTAATGATTCTTGTATCAGTTAAGAATGCGTACAAAGTGTTTATTTTGAAAATATTTAAGAAAAGTGTTTGTGAAAAAACATGTTTTTATGAGCAAGCGATTACGAGCGATCTACCTACTCAAAAGTCTTTCACGTTATTTTCCTCCTCCTTTAGATAGTGCTACCTACCATTAGTTAGTAGGAATCCCTATTATTGGATGTGAAGGGACAGGCGTGGGTCATCGTACAATCATAAAGGTAACTTGTAGGGGCGCTTTAACAATTTATCGTAAGGGACTAAGGTCGTTTACCGAAGGCAGCATCGAAGGGTCATCGAGGGACTACGATCTTTTTAACCGAGGGTCTTTGCTAAAGTGTCCCCATGTTCGAGGGACATGACTATTTTCCGAGGTAACGAGTGAGGTTACCCTAGAGGTGCGTGTGTGAAAAAGTGTTTTGATTCAGTTATTTTAGTCTTTTATTAGGGTTTTCTAAGATTGTTTTTAGGGTTAATACCTATTTCCACCCCTGACATATGGGGTGTATTTGAAAAATCCCCCTGCCAAAAAAAAAGTTTCAATTGTTACCTTGACAAATTTTAAAAGTTTCAGTTTTTACCTTGAGGATGCCACATCACCTAAAAGGCTGATGTGGCTTATATTTTTATTATATTTTTATTATTATTTTAATGACATGGCTTGATTAGTTGTCATTTTTAATTAATTTTTAATTTTTAATTCCATATGGCATTTATATTAATATTTTATTAATTGAGTGTTAATTCAAAGTTAAAATTTTTTTGTCCTTCAACAGGAATCAAACCATGGACATACTATCTGCAGTGAACGTTTCTTACCACTAGACAAATGCATTTTCTTTGTTACATATCTGCATCAATAAATTTTCATATCATTAACATATTAATTACAATTATCAATAAATTTTCTTAACTAGTTGGTTTAAATAATTTTTAAAAAAATATTTTACATATTTTATCTTTTTACTGTAACTTTTTTTAAATTTTAAATTTTCAAAAATCACTTAAATTTAAAAAAATCACTTAAATTAAAAAAAATCACTTAAATTTTCAAAAATCACTTAAATTTAAATCACTTAAATTTAAAATCACTTAAATTTTCAAAAATCACTTAAATTTTCAAAAATCACTTAAAATTAAAAAAATCACTTAAATTTAAAAAAATAAGTTAAATTTAAAAAAATCACTTAAATTTTCAAAAATCACTTAAATTTAAAAAAATCACTTAAATTTTCAAAAATCACTTAAATTTAAAATCACTTAAATTTTTAAAAATCACTTAAATTTTCAAAAATCACTTAAATTTAAAAAAAATCACTTAAATTTTCAAAAATCACTTAAATTTAAATCACTTAAATTTAAAATCACTTAAATTTTCAAAAATCACTTAAATTTTCAAAAATAACTTAAATTTAAAAAAATCACTTAAATTTAAAAAAATAAGTTAAATTTAAAAAAATCACTTAAATTTTCAAAAATCACTTAAATTTAAAAAAATCACTTAAATTTTCAAAAATCACTTAAATTTAAATCACTTAAATTTAAAATCACTTAAATTTTCAAAAATCACTTAAGTGATTTTTGAAAATCACTTAGTTTTGAAAATCACTTAGTTTTGAAAATTTAAGTGATTTTCAAAAATCACTTAAGTGATTTTTGAAAATTTAAGTGATTTTAAATTTAAGTGATTTAAATTTAAGTGATTTTTGAAAATTTAAGTGATTTTTTTAAAATTTAAGTGATTTTTTTAAATTTAACTTATTTTTTTAAATTTAAGTGATTTTTTTAAATTTAAGTGATTTTTGAAAATTTAAGTGATTTTTGAAAATTTAAGTGATTTTTGAAAATTTAAGTGATTTTTGAAAATTTAAGTGATTTTTGAAAATTTAAGTGATTTTAAATTTAAGTGATTTAAATTTAAGTGATTTTTGAAAATTTAAGTGATTTTTTGAAAATTTAAGTGATTTTTTTAAATTTAACTTTTTTTTTAAATTTAAGTGATTTTTTTAAATTTAAGTGATTTTTGAAAATTTAAGTGATTTTTGAAAAATTAAGTGATTTTAAATTTAAGTGATTTAAATTTAAGTGATTTTTGAAAATTTAAGTGATTTTTTTTAAATTTAAGTGATTTTTGAAAATTTAAGTGATTTTTTTAAATTTAACTTATTTTTTTAAATTTAAGTGATTTTTTTAAATTTAACTTATTTTTTTAAATTTAAGTGATTTTTGAAAATTTAAAATTTAAAAAAAGCTACAGTAAAAAGATAAAATATGTAAAACATTTTTTTAAAAATTATTTAAACCAACTAGTTAAGAAAATTTATTGATAATTGTAATTAATATGTTAATGATATGAATATTTATTGATGCATATATGTAACAAAGAAAATGCATTGGTCTAGTGGTAAGAAGCGTTCACTGCAAACAGTATATCCATGGTTTGATTCCTGCTGAAGGACAAAAAATTTTTAACTTTGAATTAACACTCAATTAATAAAATATTAATATAAATGCCATATGGAATTAAAAATTAAAAATTAATTAAAAATGACAACTAATCAAGCCATGTCATTAAAATAATAATAAAAATATAACAAAAATATAAGCCACATCAGCCTTTTAGGTGATGTGGCATCCTCAAGGTAAAAACTAATAAAAATATAACAAAAATATAAGCCACATCAGCCTTTTAGGTGATGTGGCATCCTCAAGGTAAAAACTGAAACTTTTAAAATTTGTCAAGGTAACAATTGGAACTTTTTTTTTGGCAGGGGGATTTTTCAAATACACCCCATATGTCAGGGGTAAAAATAGGTATTAACCATTGTTTTTATGTCTTGCCATGCAAACCCTAATTACTAGCAAGGTAACATAGCAATAATGAAAAGCAGTAAAGGCATAAAATAAAAGCTCCTATGCTATTACAAAGCTTCAGGAGTGGGGGTACAAAACCATAAAACTGGGGAAAAATAAAGTAAACCCTAATTAACTATTACATACTGTAGCAGATACATAGTTGGGGAAAAAACTAACACGAAAATAATAAAGCACGCGGAGCGGTAAAAGGAGAAAATCATACGATGAAAAAGATTTGATAATCTACCTAAAGTCTAATTTATTTTTTATTGATTAAAAAAAGAATTGATTAATTAAGCAAAGCCTTAAATATTAGGTTGATTTTAAATTAATTGAGAAAACCTAAAAAAATCAAATTAGGATTGAGCGAATAAAACTAAAATTAAATTGATTAAACTAAAAAAACCTAAAATTAAATTAATTAAATTTAAGAAAACCTAAAATTAAATTAACCTAAAATTAAATTATTTGAGTTTTGTTGAAAAAAAGGTTTTATGTTAGGGTTTATTAAAAAATATTTTTGAAAGAAAAGGTTTTGTAAATGATTAAAGGAAAATAGAGTGAGAAACATAGAAAATAACTAAAAGAATAGGGTGGGTGTTGAACCCACGCCCTCGAGCATTCTCCATGCATAGAATATCACCAGGCCAAGTGCTAGTTGGTGTCAAGATATCGGGTTCAATGCATTATATAATAAACCTGCAAAAATAATGAAAATATGAATTTTTTTGGCAAAACCGGGGATGGAACCCGTGACTTGGGAAAGGAGTGACTTAGCGCACACGTTTCTACAACTGGGGTGGCTATACATCCGTTTATATAATTGAATCAATTAATATATAATATATAAAAAATATATTGACCGGAGAAGCACTGGATTCCTAGCTCCAATCGTCTTCTCCGATTTTCCTCTTTTGTTCAACCTGCAAAATAACCACTATTAGAAAGCAAATAATACCCTACCCCCATAAATCGAGGGCTACAGGTTCAATAGTGCCATAGTTTTAGACTAAAAAGCACTGGTTTTTTAGTTATGGCACAAACAAAGAAAATCGGAGAAAACATGGCATTTTGTGATTTAGCATGCAAAGACCTCAATGACTATTATATTCTGCATTGTTAGATCTCATGAACACATAAGAAACATTAGTCATTGTTAGAATGCAGTAAAACGAAAGAACACAAAATTCAAACAAGGGAGAAATCGTGATGCATGCATAGGTGTTTTCTGGCCTTTTGGATTGTTGTAAACGATCCAATCTTACCCTGGGAGTCAATGGAGTTGATTGGGATCGCAAGTTTGGGTTTGTAACAATTGTTTTGAAATTCTAGGGTTCTTGAAAAAGTTTGATCTTTTTTTGACAGTTTTGAGGCAAGGGTCTTCGTGTGTTCTTGCATGAGGAGTGCTGAGATTATATAGGGGGAGTTAGGTCAAAGTCATGTGGGCTTGGACCTTGTAGAAGAAGATATAGTTTTATGTTATTTATTTTTCATTATTTAATGAATAAATAAAAAATAATTAAAATAATTAAAATAAAAATAGGTCATGGGGTGGAAGAACAAGATCTGAGGTGTATGAGGGGTATAAAGCACGTTTGGACTCTTAAACCATGACCCAATAACCCAAAATATCAAGCTTGCTCAATTTGAACTTCATGCATTTGCTCAATATTTCCCAACTTGCAATGGTCATAACTCACTCAATTTTTATGTTTTGAAGATGATCTTTGATATTTTGGAAAGCTCAAGTTGTCCTCTACAACCCATGTGTTGATCATTTTTGCTTTTGAATAATTCATCTTGATGCAAGTTGCCTTGACAAAAAGTGTCTTTTTGTTGACTTTTGAAATAACCTATAATGTATTGGCTTATATATCTCAAATGATGCATTTTTAGACTTGATCTTAGAGAGACAAGGTTGTAGATAATTGAATTTCCTTAAAAATGAGCTTTGGTTGGGGAAAAGATGATGAAGCATATGAAAGTTATGCCTGGTCAAAGTTTAGTTGACTTCTCCTAAGGAAACCCTAATTTGGCAACTTTTGACTTTTGATGATTTGAAGGATTTTCTTGAGGAATCATGATCAAAACTTGATAAAATGATTAATATTACTTCAAAATGTTGATGTTGACCAAAAATATTGAAGTTTGATTGTATGTTGACCATAGTTGACTTTTTGCCCAATATAGTTGATTTTTAATCATATGAGCAATTGACTAAGCAAACTTGTGATGCAAGGAGTGAAACTTGGCCTGAGAATTATTGAATACATATGAGGACCCATGAAGACCATTTGGGATCTTGGGAACCCACTCTTCCTTGAGAAATACAAAACCCTAGTTGTGGACCCATTGCTTAGAGAGAGAATTTGTCTGATCAATTCTTGAGCAACCTTGAGCACTGGAGAACCCTAAGAGAATGTCTTGAAGAAAATGAGAGGGAAAATTTTGGGATACAACAGTAATCTTGAAAATTTTCATACCTACCACAACCTAGAGGATAGATACTTGAAGAGCGTTTTGGTTATCGAATCTTAGGTAACTAGACCAAAGATAAGATCATAGTCTATAGGTTGTGTCTCTTCTCAACCAAGGTATTTGTTTGTTTACGCACTAGATAATCCAATGATGAGCCCCAAGAAAGTTTGTGGTTTAACCAAAAATGTATTTGGAAAATTCCGTGTATGATGTATATGTATAATGTCTTAGATTGATATGGAACCCCAAGTGTATATGCGCTGAATTTTTCTATATATGCCCCAAATGTATATGCACTAAGTATTTGTATATTCCCCAAATGTATATGTACCAAGTGTTTGTATATGCCCCAAACATTTATGTATGCACCAAATGCTTGTTGTGAATTTTTTTAATATTCTCTCCTTTTAAACCATTGGTTTTGTGTCACCGACTCCCCCAACATTGTATGTTGCATTGTCACAGTGTTTCAAGATGATTTGAATATGATGAACAAGTTTCAGCAAGATTTTGATATTTGTATTGCAGGCGCAAGCGTGGATGTAGTTACGGACGTAGGCATGGATGTGTCTATGATCGCAGGCGTTGACGTAGACGGGGATTTTATTTTGATGTTTTCTAACAAAAATGCTTTTTGATGTTATATCCAAATGCTTTTATTCATTTGCCAAATCCCCAAAATGGTTTCAATGCAGTATTCACAAGAAATAATCATAGTATTTTCAAACAAGTCCGAAAAGGAAAAACACAATTGAAAGATTGAAAAAGCAAATGTTTTATTGATAAATATGCCTCTGAATAGGCGAGAGTACAAGATGCAATTCCTTGAAAGAGGTAATTACAGACAGTTTTAAAACTGAAAACTGCAATGAAAATGATAATTGCTATTGCTGTTTCTCCAATGTCCTTTTGATAGCTCAAATCTCCTTTTCTTATGAGTCAAATGATTTGGATCAATATCTCTTCTTCATGGTCGCAATCGTGGGTCTTAGATCGAAGTCCTTTTGTTCTTTATTTTTAAATAAGATCCCTAACTTTTTCCTGGACCGCCCTTTCGGGTTTTTAATCCAACGGGATAAATTTTTTGTGTCTATGTCCCTAATTTTTGCCTGGATCTCCCTTTAGAGTTTTCAATCCACTGGGACGCTCCTTTTTTCCTAAGTCGCCCGTTTAGGGTTCTAACTTAGCAAACTTTTTATACATAGTATTTTTTTACTGCGTCGGAGTTTGTCGAATGAGGCAGTTCCTCCCATCCATTGTAGTGATGATAAGACCACCACCCAAGAATGTTGTTTTTACCATGCACAGACCTTCTTAGTTGGGTGTCTATTTACCACGTGAATCAAGGCGAGGTAGCAGAATATTTTTGAGAACCAAATCTCCTTCTTTGAATACTCGAGGCTGAACCTTTTTATCAAATGCTTTTTTCATCCTCTTTTGGTATAATTGACCATGGCATAAAGTTGACAAGTGTTTCTCTTCAATGAGATTAAGGTGATCAAGTCGCGCCTGAACCCTTTATGCTTCTTCAAGCTTTGTTTCCATTAAAACCTGTAGTGATGGAATCTCTACTTCAACAGGGAGTACTGCCTCTATGCCATATAATAGAGATAAAGGAGTTGCACCTGTTGATGTACGTACGTACGTATGATAGTGTAGCGACTGGTTTTTTTTCAAGAGTCGCCACTATTAGTATTTATCCTAAGGAAGGGAACCTAACAGAAAACCCTAATTCGTGGACAGAGATTCTAGGTTTCAGACTCAATTAGACGAAAGGAAGGTGTTAGGCACCTTCCGTCTACCTTGTTCACAAGGATATTAGCCCTAGGTTTAGGTTTGGGGTAAACAGTGTTTTAAGTTTTAATTAGCAAGACTCGCCATGATTTTAGATCGTGTGCCTACATATCCTCTTATGAGGAATCAAAGTCCCAATTCGTAGTTCGTATGGGTTGGTGTTTTTTAGGGGTTTACGAACATATTTTGAATCACTTCGCACTCGGTCAGGAGTAGTGATTGCGGAAATTTTAACTGAGTACGCAGCAAGCCAAAATTAGTTCGAAACCCATTTGCAAAAAGGAATTGTTAATTAGCTTAATTTGTTCGCGAAAATAGTTTGATATTTATTTGTGTTTTTTACTGTATTAATTGCAAAACGTCTTGATTAATGCATGATTAGAAAATAATTTAATGCAAATAATATATAAAGGGAAATATGCAGTTTTAATATAAAAATAAGTTTATTTAGTGATATAGTAATATTTACATATAATAAATAATAATACTATAAATAAAAATTACTGATAATGATAATAATTATTACAATTAATAATGATAAAAAAAAATAAAAATATAATATTAATAATAATAATAAGAAAATACTAATTATAAAAAAAAATGTAAAAATGATTAATTAGGCAGGGGTGTAAATCTAGTTTCTAAATAAAATAGGGGGGTGTGAAAAGTTAACTGGTATTAAGCCCAAAACAAGATCTGGACAGGGGGTGTACATTATTGTTATGTTTAGTAAAGAGAGGCGAGGGGGGTGTAAGTCTGAATGGGCTTGGCCCATTGTGCGTTTGGAAAGGCCCGGGTGATCGAATGCGTGAGGGAGTATTGATTTTACAGTGGACTCGGCCTCATGACCGTCCACTGATGATCATGCGGATGGGATTTAAGATGCATGCTAGTTACGGTGATCGCGTGTGCACAAGATACATCATCACTAACCAGTTTTTGTTTTGCATTGTTACAATTTTTAATTCGTTTCAGACTGTTCCTCTCTCTCTCGTTCTACCCTTTCCACCTTCTTACCCAAAAAACCCTAGCCGATCATCCACCCAACTCCTTAGAACCTATCGGCGGCGCTATATCCATAACCCAGTACCGTTCTATGAACCAACCATAACACAAGAACAACAACAACAACAAGAAGAAAATTCTAAGTTTATGTTACCCTTTTTTTGCGGTTTCTTTCTCTGAGATCACGCCTCTGACCCGCTAATCTTTCTTCTTCTCCTTGTTTGCAGGTTCTCAGCGGTGATTAGAGATTGGAGGATGACGGAAGCTCTGAGAAAAGTCTGGAGAGTTAGCGACGGGGATACGATTATGGTTTCAGATCTTGAAACCCTAATTCGTTTTTCTTCTCTTCTTCCAATCGCAAAGTATGTTTCTTGATCTTAATTTCTCCCCTTTTCCCTCTTCTACTCTTTCTGTATTTTTAGTTTCTTTCAGATCTAGGTTTTTTCTTTTTGGGCTTGAACAAATTTTCTGTTATAATCAGAATAAACTTAGGATTTAGAGACAATTACGAATTTTCTTTTATTGATTGACTCAGAACCTCTTTGCAAAAGATTTTATTGAGTATATTGTCACTTTCTGGATTTAGATTTGTTTCCATTATACTGTATAAAGATACAATTTATGGTTAAAAATCTGAACAATATCTGTTAGTAGAAACCCGACGCTAATTTTGGATTTTATTTGCAATGTTGAGATTTATTCTATTATGACTTGATTCTGTCATTTGGGAATAACAAGGTTGGTTCTGTAAATACATGATTTCCGATTTTTTTTGTAAAGTTTGGATTTGATTTATGTTTTAGGTTTGTAATAAAAAAATGTTGATTTGATTCTTGAGATTCCTGGGATTGCCAATGTCACTTTAATTGAAGATTTGATCGCTTTTTTTTCGCAATAATGTAACTCTGGGCTTGGATTGTAGATTTTGTTATAGTTTTAGTTTTGGATATTTCATTTAGTGTGATTGTTTGAACTGTACAAAAACTAGGTTTCAATTGATAGAAGTTATTTGATTCCCTTTTTATACTTTTGTAACAGCAAAGGCTATCTTGAAGATTTGGTGAAGATTGGATCTTCCAGCTATCCTACCTTGGCTTGTATGACCATCTTCTGGATCTCTGCCATGACATGTGGATCGAGCTTACTGTAACTTGGTTCCACATTCTGTTTTTAGATTCTCAGGCCTGCCAAATATTTAGTTTCTGTAATAGGTTTAACTGATTCTGACATTTAGGACTTGTAATGAAAAGATTTGTTCCGTGATTTGCTTTGTATTTTTAATTCTTTTGGAGATTTGGACTTAATTCTGTATATTCGCGAGATTTGAATTGTAGATTGGATTTTATTTGGATTTGTTATGCTAAACATAGATTTGCAGATTTGTAATATGTTTTTTTCCCGAGATTTGGTTTTAATTCTAGATTGTAATATATTTCTGGGTTTAGACATGGGTTTAGAAGATTGGATTTCTACAGTGCCGGCTCGTGATAGAAACGCGCATATTCCTGCTATAATTGGTACAGTAATCGTTAATCTCAAGTTGGGCTTGCATCGTTACTTTTTGTTTTATTCAACAACAATATTATTTTTTATTACAATAAAACAATTCATTAATACGGCTTGGGTCCAATACGAGGCCCCCTTTTTATCAAATAGACATCTTATCACCACATTTACAACACCTCTCAATAAGTAATATAAAAAATATTAAATAAAAGGTTTTTAATAGAATGATAATTGTGATACGGTGGCAGAACCGACTCTTTTTACTGGTTTACATTTTTGTTTACAAAATGTCGCGGTAAGCAAGAGTCACCATCGACTTTTATTTCATCCAATCATGGAAAAGGAAAAAGAACAGAAAAAACCTTTTTTCGAGATATTCTGAGTACGGGGGTAGATTATAGAAAGGGAAGGTGTTAGCACCCTTTCTATCCGTTGTTTTCCACGGGCTCTTAGGTACTTTGCTCATTTTGAAATTGCTTGTGTGTGTGCTTGTTTTGAAAATGTTTTACTTCGTGATAACCCTTGTATCAGTCCTCAAGTATGTGACGAAGTAGTTTTGAAATTTTTTTTGAAAGGTGTTTGTGTAAAAAGTTTTGTTTGAGCAAGTACTTAAAAGTTAATCTACCTACTCGAAAAAAGATTGTTCGTTCTCGTTTCCTTTAGACAGCGCTATCCTACTATTAAGGAGTAGGTAGCCCCGTTGTTGGAGTTTGTAAGGGACGTTCGAAAGGGACAAGTACAGTCACCTAAGCAATGGGTTGGAAACTTTAGTAGTAACCCTAAAGTCTTAAGATCTTTCCGAAGCAACATTTTCGAGGCAACATTTTCGAGGCAACATTCGAATGGGACATTTGATCTTTTAGACAGGAGGGCAATCGCTAAAATCTCCTATGCTTAAATGACTATTTTACCGAAGGCAACCGAAGTGAGGCAAACCCTATGAGTGAATATGTGCATGTGAATTTTTCAGTTAATTAGCCTTTGCACATTAGGTGATCTACCGTTTTAATTGTCAAGCATTCTTCCCATACAATCCTATTAACCATACATCTAACAGTTAAATATTTGCAAGAATTTAAAGTGCGAGAAAATAAACCTAGCTATTACAAGGCTTTGTCAGTTACATAATTATCTTGACTGAAAATAAAAAATGCGGAATTTAAAACCCTAATTACTATTACAATCCTGAAGCAGTTACAATAATAATAAAAGAATTAAAATGCACGCGGCAAATTAAATGCGAGAAAAATTGAAAACCCTAAAAATCTAATTGAAAGAAATATTTAAGTTATTTTTTGAGGAAAGAATTAATTAAGTTATGTACGATTAAAACCCTAATTCTAATTATTTTTAATTATATGAAAAAAGGATTAAATTTCCCTAAGTTAATTAAACTAAATTAATTAAGAAATAAAAAATATTCTTTTATGAAAAAAATGATTTTGGTGTTTTTTGTGATTTTTTGATTAAATAAAAAAATGATTTTAGATATTATTTGTGAAAAGAAAAGTAATTAAGAAAATAAATAAAATAAATTAAAAAAATAAGAGAAAGAGAGGAATTGGGCCTGTGTTGTGCTGAATGGGGGGTGGGGGGTGCAATGTTGAATTTCCCAGGCCCATTAGCCATCCAAGCCCAGTCAGCGCTTGGTTCAATATGGCGTTGACCTGAGGGTGTACCATGGGTCCTTCATTGCTATGCATTGGATCTGGTTGACTATGAATCAGCTGGCTAGACATTGGTGGCGCATGGTAGGCCTTTAGATGAGAACTGCATATGATCTGTAAATGGAAAAATACAAAACAATTTTGCTGGGACCTGGGATCGAACCCAGGTTCTTATGTTCACCAACAACGCGCCTCACCACTGGGCCAACTGGCTTGTTTGTTAATAATATAAGAATAAAACATAATATACAAAAACGTGGTTAACTGAAACAAATGCGCGCGAGATTCAAATGACCCAGTGGCTGATTGCCACGCCACTGTCTTCTTCAAGGGACCGTCGTATTAGGCAAAGACCTATACCCACAGACAAACTTCTATGGCTAGAAACCTGCAATATCTCAAAACATGATACAAGCATGATAAATCACTTATGAATACGTTGATCAATTCGTTTTGACCTCACGAACACGATGGCACCCTTTATTTAGGCTAATTTCACCTGTGGACGAAAACCCTAAAAATGCAAGGTGAACCCTAGCAATGGTAGATACGCGTATAGGCTTCAAAAATACAATTAAACTATCCAGTCAGCTTGCAAACATGTCAAAGATCACAAATATGTCAATTAAACATGCTAATGATGCAGGAATTATGGTAATCGATTCTGAAAAAAATTGCAAACCGTGTAAGTTACAACTTGCGTCTCTTGATGCTTCAGACCTTGCAAACGATTGGGATGGCTTCCTGAGACGTCCAACAATTGATTAGCAATGCTAGGATGGCTTGAGATGGCCTGTGGAGTGAAAACCGATTCACACTTTTCTTTGAATTTTTTGAATTAGCTCTGCCTCTTTCACGACTGCTAACCCTTATCTTATGCCTTGTACATGTTCATTATATATCCTAGAACGAATTAGGGTTATAAAAATGGCTTGTATCTTTGCAATTATGGAAGATTTGATTTGATTTCCATGCCATATGCAAACTTCTATATTGAGCCAAATTATCCCTTTATTGTACCAATCATGCTTGATTCGATTTGGCCTTGATATTTCAGCATATTTTGATTGCAAACCTATCAAAAAATCACATCAAAACAAAACTTTGATATTATTTACCAATTATTTGTTTTAATTCAATTTTTAATTAATAAAAAATCCCAATAAAATTGAAAATGAAGAAAATTAAATGTGGATGGATATTTGGGTCGTGGATCATGCTACAAGTGAGGTGCAATCATGAAATGCTAGGCCCATTTAGTAAAAAATGCATTTTTGAGCATATTTGACTTTTGGCAATTTTGCAAAAAAGGTCAACTTTGACAAGGCATATCTCTTCCAATTTTAACCCTAGGTAGGTGTTATTTGACTTTTTAGAAAGCTTAGGATGTCCCCTAAGCAACCCTTTTGGTCTCATCTCAATTGGGTCTTCCATGTTCATGTAAGAAGCTTTGACCCAGAAGGTGTTTTTGTTGACTTTTCAAAAAGACCTATAATGTAGAAATTTATATCTTTTGATGAGTACATATTTTGAACTTGTGGGATGAAGATGAATTGTAGGTAATTGCATCCTCTTAAAAATGACCTTTGGATGGAAAATTTCTGATAAAGTATGTGGAAGTTATGCTTAGTCAAAGTTTGATTGACTTTTCCTAAGAAACCCTAATTTAGAAACTTTTGGGTTTTGATGAATTAGGGCATTCCTTGAAGAATCATGATCAAACCTTGATAAAATAATGGATATCACTTCAAAATGTTGATGTTGACCCAAAATATTGAAGTTGGGCTGTATGTGAGCCACAGTTGACTTTTGACCTAATACAGTCGATTCTCAAGCATCTGAGTAGTTGACTGAGCAAACTTCTTGTGCATTGCTTGAAATTTGACATGGAGGGTATTGAGAACATATTAGGACCATGGAGAGCATATGAGGTCTTTGGAGTCCACCTATCTTGATGAAAATGGAAACCCTAATTTGAGACACACTGCCTTAGGAGAGAGTTTGTCTAGTCAACTCTTGGGCATCCTTGAGCATGTTAAGGATCTTAGTGGGTATGTGTTGAGTAAAATGAGAGGGCAAATTCTGGGGTACAACAGGTTCCCCTGTTCAATTTTCTTAAACCTTAGGATGTAGATTGGCTCGTTTGCCTTTCGTGATCTGAAGGTGGAAGATGATTGAACACTAGAGTGCCCAGAAATTTGCACTCGCGTGAAGTGATACTTGATTTGTGATATCAGGAATGGGCTTATAGATGCCATTTGGATTTTGCTAGAGATTTGTCGGAGATGGGCTTAAGAAAGCCATCCAAGATGTGACGGAGTACCATCGGAGATGGGCTTAAAGATGCCATCTAGAGGATGTTGATTTCCTCAGATATTCCTTCGATGAGAGTCCCTGCTCCCGTCGTTGAGGAGGAATCTGTTGAGGAATGTTTGTATCTGTCTTGGGAGAAATAGAATTTTAGGAGCTTCAGTTGTCCGTTACTCTACCGGGGAATTAACTCCAGAGGTGAACTGCATATCTGGTCAGTGTACAGGATGCATCGCGACTTACTGGGGAAAGGTGAAATTCACCAAAACTGGTCAGGTCCAGGTTTTACCGTGTTGTAAACTGTCGTCTGGAGGTAAGAGAAAAAAACCTGGATGGTAAGGTTATGAGAAGGAACCTGGATAGTAGGGTTACTTCGAAGTGAAAGCCTGGATAGTAGGGTTACTTCGAAATGAAAGCCTGGATAGTAGGGCTGTGAGAAGGAACCTGGATAGTAGGGTTACTTCGATATGAAAGCCTGGATAGTAGGAATGTGAGAAGGAACCTGGATAGTAGGGTTACTTCGATATGAAAGCCTGGATAGTAAGGCTGTGAGAAGGAACCTGGATAGTAGGGTTACTTTGAGATGAAATCCTGGATAGTAGGGCTGTGAGAAGGAACCTGGATAGTAGGGTTACTTTGAAATGAAAGCCTGGATAGTAGGGATGTGAGAAGGAACCTAGATAGTAGGGTTACTTCGATATGAAAGCCTGGATAGTAGGGCTGTGAGAAGGAACTTGGGTAGTAGGGTTACTTCGATATGAAAGCCTAGATAGTTGGGCTGTGAGAAGGAACCTGGATAGTAGGGTTACTTCGAAATGAAAGCCTGGATAGTAGGGCTGTGAGAAGGAACTTGGGTAGTAGGGTTACTTCGAAATGAAAGCCTGGATAGTAGGGCTGTGAGAAGGAACCTGGGTAGTAGGGTTACTTCGAAATGAAAGCCTGGATAGTAGGGCTGTGAGAAGGAACTTGTATAGTAGGGTTACTTCGATATGAAAGCCTGGATAGTAGGGCTATGAGAAGGAACCTGGGTAGTAGGGTTACTTAGATATGAAAGCTTGGATAGTAGGGCTGTGAGAAGGAACCTGGATAGTAGGGTTACTTCGATATGAAATCCTGGATAGTAGGGCTGTGAGAAGGAACCTGGATAGTAGGGTTACTTCGAAATGAAAGCATGGATAGTAGGTTGTGAGAAGGAACCTGGATAGTAGGGTTACTACGAAATGAAAGCTTGGATAGTAGGGATGTGAGAAGGAACCTGGATAGCAGGGTTACTTCGATATGAAATCCTGGATAGTAGGGCTATGAGAAGGAACCTGGATAGTAGGGTTACTTCGATATTAAAGCCTGGATAATAGGGCTATGAGAAGGAACCTGGGTAGTAGGGTTACTTTGATATGAGAGCCTGGATAGTAGGGCTATGAGAAGGAACCTGGATAGTAGGGTTACTTCGAAATGAAAGACCGGATAATAAGGCTGTGAGAAGGAACCTGGATAGTAGGGTTACTTCAAAATGAAAGCTTGGATAGTAGAGCTGTGAGAAGGAACCTGGATAGTAGGGTTACTTCGATATGAAAGCCTGGATAGTAAGGCTATGAGAAGGAACCTGGGTAGTAGGGTTACTTCGATATGAGAGCCTGGATAGTAGGGCTGTGAGAAGGAACCTGGATAGTAGGATTACTTCGATATGAAAGCCTGGATAGTAGGGCTGTGAAAAGGAACCTGGGTAGTAGGGTTACTTCGATATGAAAACCTAGATAGTAGGGCTATGAGAAGGAACCTAGATAGTAGGGTTACTTCAATATGAAAGCCTGGATAGTAGGGCTGTGAGAAGGAACTTGGGTAGTAGGGTTACTTCGATATGAAAGCATTAATAGTAGGGCTATGAGAAGGAACCTGGATAGTAGGGTTACTTCGATATGAAAACCTGGATAGTGTGGTTGTGAGAAGGAACCTGGGTAGTAGGGTTACTTCGATATGAAATCCTGGACAGTAGAGCTATGAGAAGGAACTTGGATAGTAGGGTTACTTCGAAATGAAAGCCTAAATAGTAGGGCTATGAGAAGGAACCTGGGCAGTAGGGTTACTTCGATATGAGAGCCTGGATAGTAGGGCTATGAGAAGGAACCTGGATAGCAGGGTTACTTTGATATGAAAGCCTGGATAGTAGGGCTGTGAGAAGGAACCTAGGTAGTAGGGTTACTTCGATATGAAAGCCTGGATAGCAGGGTTGTGAGAAGGTACCTGGATAGTAGGGTTACTTCGAAATGAAAGCCTGGATAGTAAGGCTGTGAGAAGGAACCTGGGTAGTAGGGTTACTTTGAAATGAAAGCCGGGATAGTAGGGCTGTGAGAAGGAACCTGGGTAGTAGGGTTACTTCGAAATGAAAGCCTGGATAGTAGGGCTGTGAGAAGGAACCTGGATAGTAGGGTTACTTCGATATGAAATCCTGGATAATAGGGCTATAAGAAGGAACCTGGGTAGTAGGGTTACTTATATATGAAAGCCTGGATAGTAGGCCTGTGAGAAGGGACCTGGATAATAGGGTTACTTCGATATGAAAGCCTGGATAGTAGGGCTGTGAGAAGGAACCTTGATAGTAGGGTTACTTCGAAATGAAAGCATGGATAGTAGGGTTATGAGAAGGAACCTGGATAGTAGGGTTACTTCGAAATGAAAGCTTGGATAGTAGGGCTGTGAGAAGTAACCTGGATAGCAGGGTTACTTCGATATGAAATCCTGGATAGTAGGGCTATGAGAAAGAACCTGGATAGTAGGGTTACTTCGATATGAAAGCCTTGATAGTAGGGCTATGAGAAGGAACCTGGGTAGTAGGGTTACTTTGATATGAGAGTCTGGATAGTAGGGCTATGAGAAGGAACCTGGATAGTAGGGTTACTTCGAAATGAAAGCCGGGATAGTAAGGCTGTGAGAAGGAACCTGGATAGTAGGGTTACTTCAATATGAAATCCTGAATAATAGGGCTATGAGAAGGAACCTGGGTAGTAGGGATACTTCGATATGAAAGCCTTAATAGTAGGGCTATGAGAAGGAACCTGGATAGTAGGGTTACTTCGATATGAAAGCCTGGATAGTGTGGTTGTGAGAAGGAACCTGGGTAGTAGGGTTACTTCGATATAAAAGCCTGGATAGTAGGGCTATGAGAAGGAACTTGGATAGTAGGGTTACTTCGATATGAAAGCCTGGATAGTAGGGCTATGAGAAGGAACCTGGGTAGTAGGGTTACTTCAATATGAGAGCCTGGATAGTAGGGCTATGAGAAGGAACTTGGATAGCAGGCTTACTTTGATATGAAAGCCTGGAATGAAGGGCTATGAGAAGGAACCTGGGTAGTAGGGTTACTTCAATATGAAAGCCTGGATAGTAGGGCTGTGAGAAGGAACCTGGGTAGTAGGGTTACTTCGATATGAAAGCCTGGATAGTAGGGCTATGAGAAGGAACCTGAATAGTAGGGTTACTTCGATATGAAATCCTGAATAGTAGGGTTGTGATAAGAAACCTGGGTAGTAGGGTTACTTCGATATGAAAGCCTGGAATGTAGGGCTGTGAGAAGCAACCTGGGTAGTAGGGTTACTTCGATATGAAATCCTGGATAGTAGGGCTATGAGAAGGAACCTGGATTGTAGGATTACTTAGATATGAAAGCCTGGATTGTAGGGCTGTGAAAAGGAACCTGGGTAGTAGGGTTACTTCGATATGAGAGCCTGGATAGTAGGGCTATGAGAAGGAACCTGGATAGTAGGATTACTTCGATATGAAAGCCTGGATAGTAGGGTTGTGAAAAGGAACCTGGGTAGTAGGCTTACTTCGATATGAAAGCCTAGATAGTAGGGCTATGAGAAGGAACCTAGATAGTATGGTTACTTCAATATGAAAGCCTGGATAGTAGGGCTATGAGAAGGAACCTGGGTAGTAGGGTTACTTTGATATGAAAGCCTTAATAGTAGGGCTATGAGAAGGAACCTGGATAGTCGGGTTACTTCGATATGAAAGCCTGGATAGTGTGGTTGTAAGAAGGAACCTGGGTAGTAGGGTTACTTCGATATGAAAGCCTGGATAGTAGAGTTATGAGAAGGAACTTGGATAGTAGGGTTACTTCGATATGAAAGCCTTGATAGTAGGGCTATGAGAAGGAACTTGGGTAGTAGGGTTACTTCAATATGAGAGCCTGGATAGTAGGGCTATGATAAGTAACCTGGATATCAGGGTTACTTTGACATGAAAGCCTGGATAGTAGGGCTGTGAGAAGAAACCTAGGTAGTAGGGTTATTTCGATATGAAAGCCTGGATAGTAGGGCTCTGAGAAGGAACTTGGGTAGTAGGGTTACTTCGATATGAAAGCCTGGATAGTAGGGCTATGAGAAGGAACATGAATAGGAGGGTTACTTCGATATGAAATCCTGAATAGTAGGGCTGTGAGAAGAAACCTGGGTAGTAGGGTTACTTCGATATGAAAGCCTGGAATGAAGGGCTATGAGAAGGAACCTGGGTAGTAGGGTTACTTCGATATGAAAGCCTGGATAGTAGGGCTATGAGAAGGAACCTGGATAGTAGGATTACTTTGATATGAAAGCCTGGATTGTAGGGCTGTGAAAAGGAACCTGGGTAGTAGGGTTACTTCGATATGAAAGTCTGGATAGTAGGGCTATGATAAGGAACCTAGATAGTAGAGTTACTTCAATATGAACGCCTGGATAGTAGGGCTGTGAGAAGGAACCTGGGTAGTAGGGTTACTTCGATATGAAAGCCTTAATAGTAGGGCTATGAGAAGGAACCTGGATAGTAGGGTTACTTCGATATGAAAGTCTGGATAGTAGGGCTGTGAGAAGGAACCTGGGTAGTAGGGTTACTTCGATATGAAAGCCTGGATAGTAGGGCTATGAGAAGGAACCTGGATAGTAGGGTTACTTCGATATGAAAGCCTAGATAGTAGGGCTATGAGAAGGAACCTGGGTAGTAAGGTTACTTCGATATGAGAGCCTGGATAGTAGGGCTATGAGAAGGAACCTGGATAATAGGGTTACTTTGATATGAAAGCCTGGATAGTAGGGCTATGAGAAGGAACCTAGGTAGTAGGGTTACTTCGATATGAAAGCCAGGATAGTAGGGCTATGAGAAGGAACCTGGATAGTAGGGTTACTTCGATATGAAAGCTTGGATAGTAGGGTTGTGAGAAGGAACCTGGGTAGTAGGGTTACTTTGATATGAAAGCCTGGATAGTAGGGCTATGTGAAGGAACCTGGGTAGTAGGGTTACTTCGATATGAAATCCTGGATAGTAGGGCTATGATAAGGAACCTCGATAGTAGGGTTACTTCGATATGAAAGCCTGGATAGTAGGGCATTGAGAAGGAACTTGGATAGTAGGGTTACTTCGATATGAAAGCCTGAATAGTAGGGCTGTGAGAAGGAACCTGGGTAGTAGGGCTACTTCGATAAAGCCTGGATAGTAGGGCTGTGAGAAGGAACCTGGGTAGTAGGGTTACTTCGATATGAAAGCCTGGATAGTATGGCTATGAGAAGGAACCTGGATAGTAGGGTTACTTCGATATGAGAGCCTGGATAGTAAGGCGGTGAGAAGGAATCTGGGTAGTAGGGTTACTTCGATATGAAAGCCTGGATAGTAGGGCTGTGAGCAGGAACCTGGGTAGTAGGGTTGTGAGCAGGAACCTGGGTAGTAGGGTTACTTCAAAGCGATAGTGTAGATTAGTTGACTCGTTTGGTTTCAGGAACTGAGTTTTCGTTAGTCGTCTGCAAATGTGACTTGCATAATTGTTGAATTTGTTAAAGCTAATCCTCTTTTCCTGGAAAGATATCAGGGTTAGTTATATGCGATGCATGAAATGTAGGGTGAGATGATGTTCTCAAAATAAATGAGATTATGCTGTATATGATATGTATGCGTATGTCATGATGTATGTTCATGAAATGCTATCGGGGTATGCTCGCGTTTGGAAAAATTAATCCCTGACTGTTGTTGGAGATTTGTAAATATTCTGTCGGGAAGAGATGCTGCTTGAGAATAAACTTTGCGGGGCATGAACTTAAAAAATGTATTCTTGTAGCTGAAGTGATGAACTTTGTCAGGGATTAAGCTTCTGTATCCAGAGAAAATAAACTCTGCTTGGGGATGAATTTCACTGACTCGCCCGTGATTATGAACCTCAGCTGGGGGGATTACGCCCTGTTTCAGGAAAGCTGACATTAATGCCTTTGGATACTTTTACTTTGTGGGGAGTGTATGTACTGATAATCATGTTCCCAAGCTGGCTCTATCCCGGTACCTGCTGGGCAGAGTAACTGTAAGGTTTGACACTTCTTATTTTTTCCCTGTTTCTGGAATTACGAGTAATTGTCTTTTGTTTCTTATGTAAATATTTATGAGCAGCAATCATTTTAAAATTCATATATCAAAAATAAGTCATTGGACGTTCTTGCAAAACAAAACAGAAAAAGAAAAAACAGATTGAAGTTTCTTGTGAAAATGATTTGTATTGATTTTTGAAGTTGGCCTGTAATAGGCATTTTTGTACAAAGAGGCTGACGCTCTAGTAAGAGAACGCCGCTGAAAAATAGAAACTATACAATTTGTGTAAAAGAAAGAAAAACATCTATGTGAAACAACCCCATTGGGTTCCAACTCTGCTATTTCCTTTATATCTTCAAGCGTCTCATCACTTTGCTTCTTTGCTGAAAGTCGATCAGATTGGTTGGCGCCGTCCAAGCTTGATAGTCGATGCCGAAGTCTGTTCGCAAGATGATACAATGAGACATAGTGATACTCTTCATATCCCTAACTTTTTCCTGAACCACCCTTCCGGGTTTTCAGTCCACCGGGATACCCTTTTTTGCCCAAGCCTCCCTTTCGGGTTTTCGACTTGTCGGGTGTACAGATGTTTTCATTTTCATCCCTTACTTTTTCCCAAACCCTTTTGGTTCCCCGGGAAGCCCTTATTTTTTCCTAGGCCAGTCAACCTAGCGGGTCTTTTGATTAGGCGTAGTATCTTTTCACTATGTCTGCATTGACAGGGTGAGGAAGGTCGTCACCGTCCATGGTGGTTAGAATCATAGCTCCACCCGAGAAAATGTTCTTAACCACGAATGGTCCTTCGTACGTGGGGTCCATTTTCCCCTGGGATCAACTTGCGGCAGTATGATGCGTTTGATCACTAGATCCCTGACTTGTTAATCTTGACGCCAAACTTTCTTGTTAAAAGCCTTGATCATTCGCTTTTGATACGTCTGGCCATGGAGGATAGCAGTAAGTCTCTTTTCATCGATTAGATTTAACTGATCAAGTCGGGTTTGGATCCAGTCGTCTTCGTTCAAACCCGCATCCTTCATAATCATGAGAGAAGGTGTATGGACTTTGATGGGTAGGACTGCCTCCATGCCATATACCAGAGAATAGGGTGTTTCCCCTGTCGACGTCCGTGCTGAGGTATGGTACCCATGAAGAGCAAATGGTAACATCTCATGCCAGTCTTTGTATGTCACTGTCATCTTCTGCACAATCTTCTTGATATTCTTGTTAGCTGCTTCAACAACGCCATTCATCTTCGGCCGATAGGGAGAAGAATTATGATGCTGTATCTTGAACTGTTTACAGAGCTTGGTGATCATTGGTTTGTTGAGATTCGTACCATTTTCAGTAATAATTCTCTCCGCCACACCATATCGATAGATCAGATTGTGTCGTATAAACCGTGCTACGACGCTCTTAGTAACTATAGCAAAGGAAGCCGCCTCAACCCATTTAGTGAAGTAATCAATGGCTACTAAGATGAAGCGATGTCCATTGAAAGCGGTGGGCCTGATTTCTTCGATCATGTTGATGCCCCACATTGCAAAGGGCCACGGAGCTGTCAAAACATTTAAGGGGACCGGAGGCACACACACCTTATCAGCATAGATTTGACACTTATGAAAAGTTCGAGAGTGCTGATAGCAATCAGCTTCTATAGTGGACCAGTAGTATCCTGACTGTAGGATCTTCTTAGCCATGGTATGTCCACTAGAGTGGGTTCCGAAGGTGCCTTCATGTAGATCTGTCATGATCCTCTATGCTTCACTCTTTTCTACACGCTGTAATAGTGTGGAGTCATGGTTGCGTTTATAGAGGATTCCATTACTGAGGAAGAACTTTGTAGTTAACCTTCTCAGAAACTTCTTATCGTTGACAGATTCCCCTTCGGGATATTCTTGAGTCTCGAGATACCTTTTGACTTAGTGAAACCAGGGTTTGTCTGCCACTTCTTCGGTATCGATTTCACAACAGTATACTGGTTCATCCAGTCTCTCAATGGTGATTTGGGGAGCTTCATTGTCCCACCTAACCTTGAACATAGAAGACCATGTAGCTAGCGCGTCCGCTAACTGGTTCTCCTCTCGTGGGAAATGTTCAAAGGTTACCTCCTCAAAGTGTGGGAGCAATGTCAGTACGTACTCTTTGTAAGGAATAAGGTTCGGGTGCTTCGTATCCCACTCGCCCTTGATCTAACTTACCACCAAAGCGGAATCCCCGAATACACTCAAGAACTTGATCCTTAGGTCAATAGAAGCTCGAAGACCCATGATGCACGCTTCATACTCCGCCATGTTGTTGGTGTAGTTGAAACATAATCGGGCAGTGAATGAAGTATGACAGCCCTCGGGGGATATGATTATAGCTCCAATGCCGTTACCCAGTGTGTTTGAGGCTCCTTCAAAATACATAGACCATCGGGATCCCTCCTCAGGTCCTTCATTCGGTCCAGGTTCTTCGTAGTCAGTTACCAACATGATATTCTCATCCGGGAACTCGAAATTTAAGGATTGGTAATCATCCACGGCCTGATAAGCCAAATGATCGGCCAATACACTCCCCTTGATTGCTTTTTGGGTTGTATATTGTATGTCGTACTCGGTTAAGATCATTTGCCACCTTGCTATCCTTCCGGAGAGTGCGGGCTTCTTGAAAATATACTTGATCAGATCCATCTTTGATATCAACAAAGTAGTGTGAGTCAGCATATACTGTCTCAGTCGGCGAGCAGCCATGCCAAAGCGCAACAAGTTTTCTCGAGCAATAAGTATCGTGTCTCACAGTCGGTAAACTTTTTGCTAAGGTAGTATATTGCGTGCTCTTTTCGACCAGACTCGTCATGCTGCCCCACCACACACCCCATTGAATTGTCTAGCACTGTCAAGTATAATATCAAAGGTCTTTCTTCAACTGGAGGCATCAGAATTGGTGGTTCTTGAAGGTATTCCTTGATTCTTTCAAAAGCGGTCTGGCATTCATCATTCCACTTTACCACTTGATCTTTCTTCAGAAGCTTGAATATTGGCTCACAAGTAGTAGTTAGATGTGAAATGAATCGGGCAATGTAATTTAGGCTTCCAAAGAAACCTCTAACTTACTTCTCTGTACGGGGAGCCGACATCTTTTGTATGGCCTTCACCTTTGCAGGGTCTAACTGAATAGCTTTGTCACTGACGATGAATCCCAGAAGCTTACCAGACCTTACCCTGAAGGTGCACTTGTTCGGATTTAACCTCAGCTTGTACGTCTTCAACCTATCAAGCAGCTTTTGTAGATGATCGAGATGTTCTTCTTCAGTTTGAGACCTGGCTATCATATCGTCGACGTAAACCTCTATCTCATGGTGAATCATGTCATGGAACAGAGCTACCATAGCTCGCTGATAAGTTGCCCCAGCATTCTTCAACCCAAAAGGCACCACCTTGTAGCAGAAAGTGCCCCACTGTGTAACAAAGGTTGTCTTCTCCATGTCTTCAGGTGCCATCTTGATCTGATTATAGCCAGAGAAGCCGTCCATGAAGGAAAAGACTTTGTGTTGTGCAGTGTTGTCAACCAGAACATCGATGTGGGGAAGCGGGAAGTCATTGTTGGGGCTTCCCCAATTCAGGTCTCTATAATCCACACACATCCGTACCTTACCGTCCTTCTTAGGTACCGGAACGACGTTGGCAACCCACTGCGGATAAGGAGTGACAGCTAAGAATCCTGCGTCGAACTGTTTCATGACCTCTGCCTTGATCGTCTCTAATATTTCAGGGCGCATACGATGGACCTTCTGTTTAACCGGAGGACAGTCTTCTTTAGTCGGCATGCGATGTACCACAATATCAGTGTCCAAACCAGGCATGTCTTCATAGGACCAGGTGAATATCTCAACATAGTCATGCACCATTTGTATCAACCTCTGTTTGATGCTAAGCTCAAGATTTGCACCTATTTTAACCTCTTTTCTGTCTTCCTCAGTACCCAAATTCACTGTCTCAACTGACTCTTCATGAGGCTGTATGGCCCTTTCTTCCTGCTGTAGTAGTCTAGCAAGTTCTCCAGGCACCTCACAATCATCTTCACCTTCGTCCTCGGCTTGGTTGATCGGATTTTGAAGTCATAACTGGAAATAGCAGAGCTGTTATCAATGGGATCTAGAGTGGATATGGATCTATATTATGATACGTGAGTGTGTGTAAGAGAATAGCTATTTCGATAAAGTTAAAAATAGAAAAGAAAAATAGAGAGCGCAAAATTTGTATGCAAGAAAACGTCCAATGCTTTATTAATGATATATGAAATGACAAATAATAGCCCTCACAAACAAAACCAGTGTGCCTCGGGAAAGGCACAAGGCCGTAAAGTTTTAAATTGTTTACTACAAATCTCATAACAAGTAAGTCAATTACTACGGAATAAAAAAAACCGGTATAAAGTCCCTAGCCGTCCAGTTACTCGGTCCACCGTTGGTAGTTGGGTAGATCCAGCTGTCGATGTCTGAGTCTTCCTCGCTGTCTTCAATGGCATTAACCCCGCGATTGCTGATGCGTAGGGGAGGTCCTCCAGCCCGAGCGCGTCTAACAGCCCTTTGAGCCCCTGTAGTAAAGCCCAAACCAAATTTGTCAGTTTTGTTAGTGAAATCAGGGAGCTGACCCCAATTGGTACACCCACCTTCTTCAACCATGGCCCTGGCGTCCTTGAGAGAAGCCATCTTCAGAGGAGGTTTGTTGCTAGTAGTAGTTTCAGTTGATGCCAAGATCTGCGGGACCTCTTCGAAGTTTTGACAAGGAGTTTCTATAAATTCCCCGTCCATCTCTACGTAGCGGAAGGAATTGAGATGGCTCACCATATACTCCTCTTCACCCCGTATAGTGACAATCTTCCCTTTTATCGGATACTTCAACATTTGGTGGAGTGTGGAAGTAACTGCCCCAGGCTCATGGATCCAAGGACGACCCAACAAACAAGAATACGACGGCCTGATGTCCATCACATAGAAGGTGGACCCAAAAGTCTGAGAACCCACTTTGACAGGGATGTCCACCTCCCCGTGCACCATTCTCTTCGATCCGTCAAAAGCCCTTACCACAATGTTACTAGGCTTTAAAGTTAAACCCTCGCAATCCAGTCAATCCAATGCCTTCTTAGGCAAGACATTAAGCGAAGACCCAATATCTACCAGCACATGAGCCATAGTGGTGCCCCTGCATTCAATCGAGACATGCAGAGCATCATTATGCTTCCTCCCCTTCGGTGTTAAGTACGCATCTGAGAAACCCAGCCCATCATCAGCAGTCAGGATGGCCACACAATCTTTGAACTGATCAGCTGAAGTCTCTTGTGGCACATGCGCAATTTTGAGGAATGCAATCAAAGCCTTTGCATGGGCCTCAGAGCACAACAGCAGAGAAAACATGGATATCTTCGATGGGGTCTGCCCCAACTGCTCGACCACATTGTAGTCGCTCTTCTTAATTATTTTCAGTATTTCCTCTATCTCTTGCTTAGAGGCTTCCACAACAATTTTCCTAGGTGCCTCCATCCGGGCAGGCTCACCTATAACTTCTTTGCCGCGGGTATCAGATGATTCGCCAACAGGGGTAATAACTGGAGTAATAACAAGAGCCGTAGTTGATGTACTAGCAGGAACAACAGATGGAATGACAATAGGCTTGTTGACAGTCTTAGGGGAAATATCGGGAGAGAAGACCCTTCCACATTGGGTGATTTTGCTGGTTTCGACAATGTTACCAATATCAGGATCAACCTCTTCTTCTTTCAAATCTTGTTTGATGCCATGGTAGTACACATCGGCACCATAATGCCAGGGGACAGCTTTGTCCGAGACATACGGGACAGGACCAGGAACAGTGATTATCAGCGGAGTAATTCTTGGATCAGATGTAATCCTAACAGGTCTTCTCGAGGAGACCTTGGAAGGATTTGCGGAAATGGTTATAATGGCAATGTCTTCAGATGGGACAACGGGAACCAAAGTTTTCTTGAACAAAACTTCTTTGCTGTCCATCAGGCGTTGAACACCTGACTTCAGCAAACGGTAACCAGAAGGTAGAAACGAACACATGTGGAAACCTTCACCACAACCCGGAAATAAACTGGCCAACAACAAATTCTTCTTCACAGTCATGAGAGGAGTAGAAACTTCATCCACCAAGGTTACAAACAAGTCGATATCAACAACATTAATTCCACGATTGTGCTTAGGCATGGGAGCAGTTATGGCATTGGGCTTCTCCGGAGCATCGAACTCAATTTCCTTGGCTTCAATCAGGTCTTGTACCTTATTTCTTAGAGCCCAGCAGTCATTGGTATCGTGGCCAAGACTCTCAGAATGATAGGCACACCGAGCATTTGGATTATATCAGGGAGATGTAGTATTTGGATTCTTGGGAGCCTCTTTCAAGGTTTCCAAGTTGGATCTCAGCAGATGAGGTAGAACTTCAGCCAATGTCATGTTGATTCGGGTAAACTTCCATTGTGGTCTTTCCACTCTTTGTTGATTGTTGCATTGTGGAGCAACTGCAGGCCTAGGTATCATTACAACACTTACTGTCTGACGATGTTCAGCCCTGTTTTGGTCCTTCGGGCTATAAATGGCACTCACTTCCTTCTTAACAGCAAAAGGCTTCTTTACTGAGCTCGAAGAGGTATCCTTCTGTATCTTGCCGCTCCGAATCCCAGGTTCTAACCTTTCTCCAGTTAGAATCAGCTCGGTGAAACCAGCTGACAAGCTGCCGATCAAATGATTGAAAAATAGACCGGATAGCATCCCCAGAAACATATCAACCAACTCCCTATAAGACAACGGGGGTTGAACTCTTCCAGCCAAGTCTCTCCATTTCTGTGCATAGTCTTTAAAACCTTCACTTGCACCCTGGACATACTCTGGAGTTGAGTACGAGTAGGAGCAAGGTCGGCATTATATTGATACTGCTTATAGAAAGCAGCAGCCAGATCTTCCCAATTTCGGACATTGGCTCCCTCCAGCTGGTATAACCATTCAAGTTGAGTCCTTGACAGACTATCTTGAAATAAATGAACCCACAAATTTCTATCAGCAGTGTGGGGCTGGATCTTTCTGACATAAGAGCGGAGATGGAGTTTTGGGTAGGACACCCCATCATACTTAGCAAAAACTGAAGCTTTGAACTTCTGCGAGATGACCACTCCCGACACCAATCTCTATTCTTCGAAATCCATCCCAGGTATCCTCTGAACTTCCATGGCACTCAAACGATCTTCCAACTGCTTGTATCTATCCTCGGCAGGAGGAGACTGCTCATCATTATAGTCGGTATCATTGTCAGAAACTGCAGGACTGGGGTCCTTCTCTTCTTCTTGATTCTCCCCCTCCATAGATGAAGAGGTCGGATCGACTTGTCGCTTCAAATGCTCTCCAAACCTTCTTCCCATATTCAGAATACCGACAACCTTCTTATTTTTCTTCTTCTCTTTCAGGATGAGGGCTCTCAGCTCCTCCTGCCCTTTTGCCAGACTTATGAACATTTGTTGGAACTGGGCGTTCTGTGCCTGAAGGTCGTTGATGCTTTGTTCGGAAGACATTTAGCTGAAATAAACAGCGAAGAAGATGAGAAACCTGTAATGGTACCTGTACATGCAATGTTATGAATGGGATGCGCATGCAATGATTTCAAAGACTTTGGGAAATTTAAATTTGAAAACCAAAATAAACAAAGATTTTATTAGCTGAATTCAAAGTTTGAATTCCTTTTAGGTGTTACAATTGAAACAAATCTAAAATTATAAAAGACATCAAAATTCCCATGGATGCTTCCTTTTTGTGCCGAGATAATCATTGAGTCCTTTTTCCTCGTGGAGCTTTTTTGTGAGCTCTAAAACCTTCCTCTCCTGAGCATGGAACTGATCCCTGTAAGTATCCCGCTCCTTCATCAACTGAATCCAAGACCTTTGTAATTCCCCAAGATCAGTGGGCATATAAGGATAGAGAACCGTATAAGGAATACCCCCTTCAGTAGTGGGTTCCACAATCACCGATAAAACTACCACATAGGGCATCATAAGCTTTTGGGCGCGAGCTCGTACCCATTGGAGGTAAGGTTCCATAGGAATGGAAGCCTTTGACCCCAAAGCCTTGATGTCATATCTGTTTACCATTCTCCAAGCTCGTATGAACCTCCGGCGATACTCGTTAACATCATCCTCATAGTTAAACATAATGCCCTCAATAAGTAACTCATGGGGACCATCTCTTCGAGCATAACCAAATTTTCGCAGAGCTAAACAAGGATTGTAGGTTATACCCCCTCTGATACCAAGTAATGGGACATTAGGGTACTCCCCGCAGCGGTCAATAATAGAAGTGTTTTCCATAGCTCGGGAACACCAGAGAATATCCATGTGAGCGAGTGACATTATCCTTTGTGACTAACCCAAACCTTCTTCATCCTTTAGTACAGACTTGGGGAGGTGAGAAATAAACCACCTCGACAACAATGGCATACAACACATAAGAACCCCTCTTCTCTTCATGGTACGAGTATGGAGAGCGTGCAAAATATCTCCGAGCAAGGTAGGCACAGGGTTGCGGGAGAGGAAGATCTTGATAGCATTCACATCTATGGATGAGTCCGGATTAAGGAATAGGACTAACCCATAGATTAGAAGAGCCAAAACCTCCTTAAAAGCCTGAAAATCTATATCATCCCAAAACAGCTGGGCCTTGTCTATCAAAAACTTAGCTAGAAAACCTTTGACTCCGCTTCTTGTTTCCCAATTGGATACCACGTCGGCCCGTTTCAGATGCAAAGTTGAGGCAATGAATTCTGGCTTAGGAACTTCTTCTAGACCTGTGAAGGGCAACTATTCAAGAATGGGTATATCCAACAGCTGAGAGAATTCTTCCAAGGTAGGCACCAACTGATAGTCTGAAAAGGTGAAGCAGTGGTGCTTGAGATCGAAGAACTGAAAGAGTATACTCATCATCTTTTCATCAAAGTTTGAAGTAACCGGGTTGAGAAGTTGACCATGTCTCTTAGTGAACGCAGAAGTTTCAGAAACCTTTGACACTAGCTGTTTGAGTTGAGAAGGTATCTTCACAAAGCTGATTCAGATAGTGTTTCTACGAATGGAAGCCATGATATGCAAAACATTACAAAGATAAATTCCCTTGGTCTTTGAAATGGTTAGTGCAATAAAAATGGATGCTATGTTATGATGCATGATGTCATGATAAACCACAGGTATAGCAAACACAGACAAATCACACCAAGTTCTTAGGTTTAAGGCTTGCATGAGGTTAAAGGTCACACCCTCTTGAAGTTTAGTTGGTTTCAAACCTGTCTTAAAAAGTAACCGGGTTCTAAGGGATCTCAATATCACTGACCATACTTTATCGGGAATTGTCTCAGCTCAAGCAATCTTTTCTTGCGACCGAAATATCCCGAAAGTCTGATCTCAATGAGTGTAGCATCGAGTATCAACCAATCCTCAGCTCTACACCGAGGCCGACTATCTCACTACTTTCTAATGGCCAAGTTTGTTCAACTAAGGTTCTAAGGTCCGTTAGTGCTTCACGACACCACGCGGCGGCCCCGTATTCTCCTCGTTTCCCCACGAATGATACCGGTACCAACCAAAGTGTCACACCAACATAACCATTGCTTAAAACATATTGGTCTATGCTGTACAATCTCCACGATCTATTGCTGTTTACCTAATGAGTGCCCCCAGATCTGGGTGTAGGATATATAGTAACCCAAGCAATAATATTTTAAGAATAAAGCAAACAAACAAGAAAGCAATTTGAAATGACCTAGATCCTAAGGTAAACCCCACTTTATTTATCCCCAGCAGAGTCGCCAGTTCTATGATACGGTGGCAGAACCAACTGTTTTTACTGGTTTCTGTTTTTTGGTTTTTGTGTTTGCAAAATGTCGCGGTAAGCAAGAGTCGCCACCGACTTTTATTTCATCCAATCATGGAAAAGGAAAAAGAACAGAAAAAACCTTTTTTTGAGATATTCTGAGTACGGGGGGTAGATTATAGAAAGGGAAGGTGTTAGCACCCTTTCTATCCGTGGTTTTCCATGGACTCTTAGGTACTTTGCTCATTTTGAAATTTCTTGTATGTGTGCTTGTTTTGAAAATGTTTTACTTCGTGATAACCCTTGTACCAGTCCTCAAGGATGTGACGAAGTAGTTTTGAAAATTGTTTTGAAAGGTGTTTGTGTAAAAAGTTTTTTTTGAGCAAGTACTTAAAAGTTAATCTACCTACTCGAAAAAAGATTGTTCGTTCTCGTTTCCTTTAGACAATGCTATCCTACTATTAAGGAGTAGGTAGCCCCGTCATTGGAGTTTGTAAGGGACCTTCAAAAGGGACAAGTACCGTCACCTAAGCAATGGGTTGGAAACTTTAGTAGTAACCCTAGAGTCTTAAGATCTCTCCGAGGCAACATTTCCGAGGCAACATTCGAATGGGACATTTGATCTTTTAGACAGGAGGGAAATCGCTAAAATCTCCTATGCTTAAATGACTATTTTACCGAAGGTAACCGAAGTGAGGAAAATCCTATGAGTGAATATGTGTATGTGAATTTTTAAGTTAATTAGTCTTTGCACATTAGGTGATCTACCGTTTTAATTGTCAAGCATTCTTCCCATACAATCCTATTAACCATGCATCTAACAGTTAAATATTTGAAAGAATTTAAAGTGCAAGAAAATAAACCTAGCTATTACAAAGCTTTGGCAGTTACATAATTATCTTGACTGAAAATAAAAAATGCGGAATTTAAAACCCTAATTACTATTACAATCCCGAAGCAGTTACAATAATAATAAAAGAATTAAAATGCGCGCGGCAAATTAAATGTGAGAAAAATTGAAAACCCTAAAAATCTAATTGAAAGAAATATTTAAGTTATTTTTTGAGGAAAGAATTAATTAAGTTATGTATAATTAAAACCCTAATTCTAATTATTTTTAATTATATGAAAAAAATAATTAAATTGCCCTAAGTTAATTAAACTAAATTAATTAAGAAATAAAAAATATTCTTTTATGAAAAAAATGATTTTGGTGTTTTTTGTGATTTTTTGATTAAATAAAAAAATGATTTTAGATATTATTTGTGAAAAGAAAAGTAATTAAGAAAATAAATTAAATTAATTTAAAAAAAAAAGAGAAAGAGAGGAATTGGGCCTGTGTTGTGCTGAATGGGCGGGTGCAATGTTGAATTTCCCAGACCCATTAGCCATCCAAGCCCAGTCAGCACTTGGTTCAATGTGGCGTTGACCTGAGGGTGTACCATGGGTCCTTCATTGCTATGCATTGGAGCTGGTTGACTGTGAATGTGCTGGCTAGACATTGGTGGCGCATGGTAGGCCTTTAGATGAGAACTGCATATGATATGTAAATGGAAAAATAGAAAACAATTTTGCTGGGACCTGGGATCGAACCCAGGTCCTTATGTTCACCAACAACGCGCCTCACCACTGGGCCAACTGGCTTGTTTGTTAATAATATAAGAATAAAACATAATATACAAAAACGTGGTTAACTGAAACAAATGTGCACGAGATTCAAATGACCCAGTGGCTGATTGCTACGCCACTGTTTTCTCTAAGGAACCATCGTATTAGGCAAAGACCTATACCCACGGACAAACTTCCCTGGCTAGAAACTTGCAATATCTCAAAACATGATACAAGCATGATAAATCATTTATGAATACATTGATCAATTTGTTTTGACCTCACGAACACGATGGCACCCTTTATTTAGGCTAATTTCACCTATGGACGAAATCCCTAAAAATGCAAGGTGAACCCTAACAATGGCAGATACGCGTATAGGCTTTAAAAATACAATTAAACTATCCAGTCAGCTTACAAACATGTCAAAGATCACAAATATGTCAATTAAACATGCTAATGATGCAGGAATTATGGTAATCGATTCTGAAAAAAATTGTAAACCGTGTGAGTTACAGCTTGCGTTTCTTGATGCTTCAGACCTTGCAAACGATTAGGATGGCTTCCTGAGACGTCCAACAATTGATTGGCAATGCTAGGATGGCTTGAGATGGTCTGTGGAGTGAAAACTGATTCACACTTTTCTTTGAATTTTTTGAATTTGCTCTGCCTCTTTCACGACTGCTAACCCTTGTCTTATGCCTTGTACATGTTCATTATATATCCTAGAACAAATTAGGGTTATAAAAATGGCTTGTATCTTTGCAATTATGGAAGATTTGATTTGATTTCCATGCCATATGCAAACTTGCTATATTAAGCCAAATTATCCCTTTATTGTACCAATCATGCTTGATTCGATTTGGCCTTGATATTTCAGCATATTTTGATTGCAAACCTGTCAAAAATTCATATCAAAACAGATCTTTGATATTATTTACAAATTATTTGATTTAATTCAATTTTTAATTAATAAAAAATCCCAATAAAATGGAAAATGAAGCAAATAACATGTGGATGGATATTTGGGTCGTGGATCATGCTACAAGTGAGGTGCAATCATAAAATTATAGGCCCATTTAGTAAAAAAAAATGCATTTTTGAGCATATTTTACTTTTGGCAATTTTGCAAAAAAGGTCAACTTTGACAAGGCATATCTCTTCCAATTTTAACCCTAGAGAGGTGTTCTTGGACTTTTTAGAAAGCTTAGGATGTACCCTAAGCAAACCTTTTGGTATCATCTCAATTGGGTCTTCCATGTTCATGTAAGAAGCTTTGACCCAGAAGGTGTTTTTGTTGACTTTTCAAAAAGACCTATAATGTAGAAATTCATATCTTTTGATGAGTGCATATTTTGAACTTGTGGGATGAAGATGAATTGTAGGGAATTGAATCCTCTTCAAAATGAGCCTTGGATATAAAATTTATGATAAAGTATGTGGATGTTATGCTTGGTAAAAGTTTGATTGACTTTTCCCGAGAAACCCTAATTTAACAACTTTTGGGTTTTGATGAATTTAGGGCATTCCTGGAAGAATCATGATCAACACTTAATCAAATTATGGATATCACTTCAAAATGTTGATGTTAACCAAAAATATTGAGGTTGGATTGTATGTGGGCCACAATTGACTTTTTACCTAATATAGTCGATTCTCAAGCATCTGAGTAATTGATTGAGCAAACTTCTTGTGCAGTGCTTGAAATTTGACATGGAGGGTCTTGAGAACATATTACTACCATGGAGAGCATATGAGGTATTTGGAGTCCACCTATATTGATGAAAATGGAAACCCTAATTTGAGATACACTGCCTTAGGAGAGAGTTTGTCTGGTCAACTCTTGGGCATCCTTGAGCAAGTTGGGAATCTCAGTGGGCATGTGTTGAGTAAAATGAGAGGGAAAATTTTGGGGTACAACAATAATAAATCTATTTTGTATTTTGTACAAGAATTTTTTTTTAAAAATAAGTCAATAATAGATAATGTTTATAATAACATTTTTTTTCTGAAATGCCGGATCAAATACAAAAAACAACGAATATATTAGTCTTAACAAAACTTTAACGGGCTTGGAATTTGTAACTATACCCCCTCCTTTCTATTCAACAATTTAAATGGACTAAAATGAATTCTAATGGGCTTTAATTTGAAGTTTTACCTTTTCTTTTTACTAATAGAAACAAAGCCTAAAAGGCTTAATAGTAAATAAACTTAATAATTTTCTATAATAACTTTCCATATTCGAATCTTATGGGTCGTTGGCCAACATGCTTCATAAATGGGCCTACGGATACATGGGTCTTTTTGATCTAGAAAGCCCCCTTCTCCTGAATTAAAATCACCCCTGGTTGACTTGGATTTAAAAATGAGCCATCAGGTATTGTTGGACCATGCTTAATTAAGAGATTTCTCTTGTATTTTAACTTGGGAAATATGATCATAGAGGTAGGGCAAATTTGGGGTACAACATCTGCCCCTATTCAATTATCTTCCAATCGAATAATGTGAGAATACATGAGTCTTGAGCATTCTGATTGGGAGTTAGTGAATACTTGGAATACCCCGAAATTTGTCCGTCAATCATAAGGTTACACTGATATAACATACCCTTACGAGTATTTCGGAGAATAGGTAAACTCGGTGATATATTGCTTACCAGGGTTTGACAACGAGGTAGATAATGCAGTTCTGTATGTCTTGGCTTATTCACCTATTTGGAGGGTGAGTATGGAAATAATTGATGATGCATGGACACTTTAAAACTGAGGCCATGGGTTACATTTGTGAATCGCTGGGTGACGTCTGAGGTGATGTGTTGATTTGGATCATACGCATTGCGGCTTAGAGGCAATGTGTTTGAGTTTAGATAGTACATTGCGGCTTAAAGGCAATGTTATGATTTTTGAGGATACTTTGCGGCTTAGAGGCAATGTAATGGGTTTTGACAATGCGTTACGGCTTAGAGGCAACGTTCTGAGTTTTGCAACTGCATTGCGGTTTAGAGGCAATGCAATGGGTCTTGAGAATATGTTGCGGCTTAGAGGTAACGTGTTGGTTTGGATAACACACTGCGGCTTAAAGGAAATGGGTTCGAGTCGGGTGATATATTGCGGCTTAGAAGCAATATATTGATTTGGAGAGATTCACTACGGCTTAGAGGCAGTGTAATGAGTTTTGAAAATACATTGCAGCTTAGAAGAAATGTACTGGGTTTTTGCGAATGTTGAGGCTAGAGGCTATGTATTTGAGTCTGACGAACGTATTGCGGCTTAGAGGCAATGTGTTGGTTTGGATAATACATTGCGGCTTAGAGGCAATGTGTTTGAGTTTGAAGAATGCATTGCGGCTTAGAGGCAATGTATTGGTTTAGATAATACACATTACGGTTTAGAGGAAATGTGTTTGGGTTGGATAATACATTGCGGCTTAGAGGCAATTTTTTTGGAGTTTGAAGAAAGCATTGCGGCTTAGAGGCAATATGCTTGAGTTGGAAGAACGCATTGTGGCTTAGAGGCGATTAGTTTGAGAAGAACGCATTGCAGCTTAGAGGCAATGTGTGTGAGTTTGAAGAACTAATTGCGGCTTAGAGGCAATGTGTTTGAGTTGGAAGAATCGCATTGCGGCTTAGAGGCGATGAGTTTGAGAAGAACACATTGCGGCTTAGAGGCAATGTGTGTGAGTTTGAAGAACGCATTGCGGCTTAGAGGCAATGTGTTTGAGTTGGAAGAATCACATTGCGGCTTAGAGGCAACATATTGGGCTTGGATAATATATTGCGGCCTAGAGGAAATATGTTGATCTGGAGAGATACATTACGACTTAGAGGCAATGTGTTGAGTTTTGAAAATATATTGCGGCCTAGAGGCAACATATTGGGGTTGGATAATATGTTGCGGCTTAGAGGCGACATAATGGGCTTTGAAGATATGTTGCGGCTTAGAGGCAATGTGTTTGAGTCGAACGATATATTGCGGCTTAGAGGCAATATACTGATCTGGAAAGATACACTGCAGCTTAGAGGCGATGTACGAGTTTTGAGAATGCGTTGCGGCTTAAAGGCAACGTACGGAGTTTGGAGGATATATTGAGGCTTAGAAGCGATATACTGAGTTTTGACAACGCGTTGCGGCTTAGGGGAAACGTACGGAGTGTTGAGAATCCATTGCGGCTTAGAGGCAATGTAATGGGTCTTTGAGAATATGTTGCGGCTTAGAGACAACATGCTGAGTTTTGTGAATACATTGCGGCTTAGAGGAAATATACTGAGTTAGATGATATATTGCGGCTTAGAGGAAATATACTAAGTTTCGCGAATACATTGCGGCTTAGAGGCAATGTGTTTGAGTTGGATGATATATTGCGGCTTAGAGGCAATATACTGAGTTTCGCGGATACATTGCGGCTCAGAGGCAACGTACTGAGTTTTGCAAATACACTATGGCTTAGAAGCAATGTAAAGAGTTTTTTGCGAATACGTTGCGGCTTAGAAGCAACGCACCGAGTTTTGCAAATACATTGCAGCTTAAAGGAAACATATTGGGCTTGGATAGTATGTTGCGGCTTTGAGGCAACATAATGGGATTTGAAGATATGCTGCAGCTTAGAGGCAACATACTGAGTTTGTAAGGAGCTCATCACTGCAGGAAGACTTAGGTGATGGGCCGAATGTGTCACGACATGAAGAGTGGGGTAATGGGTTGAATCATAGGAGAAGCATAGCGCTGGTTGACCCTTAGATAGTTGAATCGAGGGTGAAATTATTTGTCTGTTTGCTATGTGATACATGTATATGCATGTGTATTGAACGTTGTATGTATGTGAAATGTATGATGTTTGACATTGATATGGAACCCCGAGTGTATTGAATATTGAAATGTATAGAGTATGTATGCTTGAGATATGCAAAATGTGTGTATGTATGAAATGTGCGTAAGATGCGTATATGCCTTGAAATGTTATGAAGACTATTTCTGGAATTCTCTCCTTTAAACCATTGGCTCAGAGTTACTAATTCCCGGCGTTGCACATGGTGTCATCGTGGTATTGTTGAACTTGAATGCGGTGGACAAGGTCAGCCAAAGTTGAACATTGATTTTGTATTGCGGGCGTAGACGTAGACGTAGGTAATGACATATGCGCATATTTGCATGTAGACATAGACGTAGAAGTAGACGTAGATAATGGCCTTATGCATAGATTTGTATGTCGGTGTAGACGTATGTATGTGGTCTCTGTAAGCGCGGACGTAAGCATAGGCGTATGTAGATTCATACATTGTAGGCGCAGGCGTAAGCATAAATGTATGTAAATTCGTACGTTATAGGCGCAGGCGTAAGTATAGATGTATGTAGATTCTTTCGTTGCAGGTGCGAGCGTACGTAGGCTCGCATGTCGTAGGCACGGGCATAAGCGTAGGCATGTGTAGAATTGGAAGGAGTACACCTGTGCATGGACGCATGTGCCGACGTAGATTTTGTGCTGCAAGCGTAGGCATAGGCGTTGACATGGACGTAGACTTTGCGTAGGGACGTAGGCATAGACTTGGTATTGCTGAGTGTAAGCATAGGCGCAGACATGTGTATTGGCGTAGACTTTTTGCATCGTGAGCCCGGATATGCATAAATACAGGTGTAGACATGTGTGCAAATTTTCAAGACGTAGGAGTAGCCATGTGCGTGGACGTAGACGTGGGTTTTATTTTGATATCTTTCTAACCAAAATAGTTTTTGATGTTATGTCAAATGCTTTTATTTTGTTAATCCCCTGAAATGATTTCAAGACAATATTCATAAGTAATGATCGTAATATTTTGCAAACAAGTCTGAGAAAAGAAAAAACACAATTTGATCAGTGCAAAGGAAGCAAGTGTTTTATTAATATGCCTCTGAATAGGAGAGAGTATAAGATGCAATTCCTAGGAAGAGGTAATTACAAAAATTTTAAAAACTGTGAATGGTAATGAGAAATGATAATTGCTGCTGCTGTGCCCCAATATCCTTTTAATGATCTCATCTCCTTCGCTTCTGAGTTGAATGATCCAAATCTGTCTCTCCTTTCGTGGTTCGTAGTCGCAGTTCTTAGATCGCAGTCTTTTTGTTCTTTAGTTTTTTTGAATGATCCCTAATTTTTGCCTGGATTGCCCTTTCGGGTTTTCAATCCACCTAGATAATTTTTTTGTTATATGCCCCTAATTTTTGCCTGGATCTCCCTTTAGGGTTTTCGATCCACCGGGACGCTCCTTTTTTGGCTAAGTCGTCTGTTTAAGGTTTGAGCTTAGCGAGCTTCTTATACATAGTGTTTTTGACTGCGTCTGAATTTTCCAGTGTGGTAGTTCTTCCCCATCCATTGTTATGGAGATAAGACCACCACCGGAGAATGTTGTTTTGACTACATATGGACCTTCGTAATTAGGTGTCCATTTACCACGTGAGTGGAGGCGAGGTAGCTGAATCTTCTTGAGTACTAGACAATGTCGTGGTTCGTCTTGTACAGTATACCGTTACCTGGAAAGAATTTCGTGGATGATTTTTGTAGAGTTGCTTGTTTATGCTGGAGGCATGTTCTGGACATCGTGAAACCAAAGCTTGTTATATTGTCATTTTTTTAGTAGCAAGGCAAAGCGCAGGCTATTCGAAGCGTCTATTTGTGATGCGCAGTTCGTGGTTTGACCAAGTTATTTTGAACACAGACGATATAGTTGTCAAGGCGTTTATTATTTGATTCCCTTTTCGTGGGACGTGACTGAAAATGATTTTTTGCAAATTCCGCAGTCAATATTAAAACATGATCCCGATATGGAACCCGTTTTGGATGCTTAATATCCCATTCGCCGTTGACTTGGTATGTGGCTTGTGAGCATTGTTTGGAGAAGTCAAAATTTCCCCTATATCGTGCCCCAGTGTATTTGAAGCTTCGTTGAACGTGGATACCCTACGTGCCCCTGGCTTGGGTTCTTTGTCAGATCTTGGTATTCGCAGTTGTTTATTTTTACGGCACTGTCTGTATTCGACTTTGGCCTGTTTCCGTAGATATACGCAATAACTCGATCAACTTCTTTGTGGCTCCGCTCTTAACATTTCCCCTTAGCTTGGTTTGTTCCAGGTCTTCCCCTGTACTTAGATTATTGGTCTTAATAGCCTCTTGACATGGTCGCGTATCGTTAGCTTTTCCTTCGCCCTTTTCTCAGAGAGTTCAAGATCTTTATCATCTTTCTCTTTAGCTTGGTTGATAGGAGCACCAAAATTATATCAGATCGCAGAAATAGCATTATCGGTGGTTTTGGGCATGAATTTTCACCTTTATTATGTTTTGGTGCAGCTTTAGAATTTGAATATTCGAAAATGCATATGCAGCGAAAGTATTGCCATTTTAAAATTAAGATATAAATGCAAGAGAAAGACATGGATCTTGATTGAAAACAAAATATAACTTTTATTAATTGCGGATATTGTCTGAAACAAGACGGGGAAACCCTTACAAGCAACCCCTATGTCTCGGGCTTGACACAGGTTCTTTCGAAAACAAGAAAAATTAATTAGGAAAGAAAAGATCTCAAGAATCTCCATGGTCTTCCACCTTTTGAGTTTTCTTTCTCCTGGGGCGCATTCTTGGATGGACTCAATTGCCCCTTTGGTGTTGGCTTTGTTTGATATTTTCGCCACATGTTTGCCATGCACTACTCCACGGTTTATCGACAAGATTCTCTTGGATTGGAGGAAACGGTGCTTCGCCCCTCAGAGCAGCTTTATGTTTTCCTTCAGGGTATTGTCCGAACTAGACTATACCCTGGTCTCCTAGCCTTTGTAAAGCTCTTTCTAAATCTTCCATGTGTTCTAGCGGGAGTCCATATTCCAAACGATATTCTTTCAGTGAGTTTATCGGGGTTTTTGCTTGTCTTCTTTCCCCAGAGTCAATGACTACCTCGATTGATTTTATTGTTAGCCCATTGTGCGATGGCGTAGGGTCTGATTTGATGTTGGGCTTTTCGAAGGTGATGTCTTGAGATTCCAACAAATCATGCACCTTGTGTTTGAATGACCAACACTGTTCTATGGTATGTCCAGAAGAATTATCATGATACTCGCATCTGGCGTTGGCGTCGTATCTTCGTGGGAGTGGCCCGACTGGAGGAGCTAGAGGCTTGAGTTCCACTAAGGATGCCTTAACTAACTGTTGCAATAATTGGCTAGGTGGCATAGGGAGTGGATCAAATTTCCTGGGAGGCCTTCTGCCTTGCTGCTGCCCTAGGGGGATCACTAACGGTTGTTGAACCCTGGGTTGTGGTGCTACATCATTAATCTCTCCCTCCTTTCCTTTAGTGAAGTTTGAAGCAGGACGCTTTGAATTGTAGGGAGAATTTGATGGTCCCCCTGGTATCTTTCCACTTTTTATCCCCGTCTCGATTCTTTCTCAGATGGTTACTAGGTCTGAGAATGCCGAAGAGATACTTCCAACCATCACTCATAATACAGCCCATGCAAAGTTCCCATGATCGTGTCTACTAACTCCTTCTCTAACAGCGGTGGTTGCACACGGGATGCCGACTCCCTCCATCTCTGAGCATACTCCTTGAAGGATTATTCTTTCTTCTGGGACAAATTCTGGAGTTGCATGCGGGTAGACGCCATGTCCAGGTTATATTTGTAATGCTTTAGGAAAGTATTAGCGGGATCTACCCAAGTTTGAATATGCGTTCTCTCCAATTGCATATACCAGTCTGAAGATGCCCCACTCAAGCTATCTTGAAAATAGTGAATCATCAGCTTCTGATCGTGGGCATGGGCATGCATCTTTCTGCAATACATATGAAGATGATTTCTTGGACAAGTGAGCCCCTTGTATTTTTCAAAGTCAGGTACTTTGAACTTTGGTGGAATCACCACATCAGGAACTAGACCCATTTCGAGAGCGTCTACTTTGAAAGCGTCAAAACCCTCCACAGCTTTTAATCTTTCCTCTAGAGCTTTATACTAATTTATTACTATTGGATTATCAACAACAAGACTACCAGTCGTCTTTAAGGGTTCTTGGTGAGCATCCTTTGGGTCATGATCCCCGTATTGCAAGTCTAGGTAATTATCTGCATTATTGGTTAGAATTTGTAGGGTATGTGATGCCCCTACTTTTGACGGTGGTGGGATAAATCCTTCAGTTTCAACCTCTTACTGGGCCATGGTGGAGATTTAGAGTCCTGCCCATGACTCTTTCTTAGTTGGTAACCGCTTGATGCACCAATAATCTGGGCTACTTCCTCGAAAGCTACCCTGGGAATTTGATCTTGCCTGTCAATAAGGTTCTTCAAAGCCAGAAGAACTTGACTCAAATCTCCTTTCATTAAACTTACGTTGCCCTTTACTTGGTCGAGATCCTCTTTGAATGCAGCCTGAGTTTCTTCGATTTTCTCCATTGCTTTTTGTTGATAAGCCCTAGTTTGGTACAGAGGCCAAGGAGGTGGCTATCTTCTTCTACCAATGGTTCAGCTGGAGAGATGTTTGTGGAAAAATGAGTTTTGACATGATATGCAAGTGTTTTTGAATGCAGGAGTGAGAATGAATGTGAAGGTCTTATTCCTTTGGGTGTATGTTTGACCTTTATTATTTTACTTGGCAACTGTGATACGGTGGGAGAACTGACTTGGGATTTTGCGTTTGTGTTCGCAAATGTTTCCGTTTAGAAAGAGTCGCCACCGACTTTTTACTTTATCCTAAGGAAAGGTCAAAAAGCACAGGAAAGACCTTTGAGATGTTTTCGTGGGTTCGGGGGGTAGATTATGAAAAGGGAAGGTGCTAGCACCCTTTTCATCCATGGTTATCCATGGGCTCTTAGTTACTTGAAATGGTGTTTTGTGTGTGGTTTTGAAAATTTTTTAAAAAAGATGCCTTGTCTAGGCAACCTTTGTAATGATTCTTTGTTTGAATATATACGAAGGTGTGTGTCTTTTTGAAAAGATAATTCAATATTTTGAAAGTTGTTTTGAAGTTGTGTTGTGAGGTGTGTTTGAAAATGGCAAGGATGTTTTGCAATATTTTTTGATCAAGTAACTAAGAGTTATCTACCCTATTTTACTCAAAGATCTTTCTTATGTTTTTAACCCTTTTAACAGTGTTGCTTCACCATTGTATTTGGTGAACAACCTTGTGTTAGGATGTTAACGGGACAGGAGCGGGTCATCGTATAGACCATGAAAGCAATAGTGTCAAGTATTTTTGGCAATTTTCTTGAGGGACTTGATCATTTGTTTAGGCAACTCAGATAGCGTCATCGAGGGACTATGATCTTTTGTTTTGTTTTTGTTTTTCCAAAGTACTCAACATGCAACCATGGCCCATTTTTGAAGGCAACAAGTGGATGAAACCTTAGGGGTGCATGTATGCAAAGTGTATTTGATTGCATGCATTTTTTTTGTCCTTGATTAGGGGTTGTCTAACTGTTAATTTTATCTTACCATACACACCTAATTACTAGCATTTGTACAAAGCAATAAAAATGCAGGAAATAAATATCCTATACTATTACAACCATATTGAATTGCATGAGAATATAAAGGCAAAAATAAGGTAAAAGCAAGAAAAATGGATCTTTCGATTGAGGCAGAAAACCCTTCGATTCTGCACTTTGTTGGCCTCCTTCGATTTGGGCTAGCACCAGTGAGGTCATGAACTTCGATTAGGGGCTGGCACCAGTGAGGTTTTGTCCTTCGATTGGCCTGGAAGTCAGCGTATGGAGAAACCTTCTGGTTCTGCCTTATTGTCTTGTTTCCATCTTCGACTGGAGATTGAAAGCAGTGAGGGAATGCCTTTCGATTGAGCCTGGAATCAGTGAAGGCATGCTTTTCATTTGGGCTTAGAAGTCAACATGGTTTTCCTCTTAGTTGTCTCTTTCGTTTGACCTGGAGAAAAAGGGTAGAAGCCATAAGCTTTGTTTCATATTTCCTGTTTCCTGTTTCTTTCATTTAAAACATTAAATGGCAACATGGCCTGAGGCCATGCTAGTATTTGTCTTTCAAACAGTTTAATAATTAAAGCTAGTTCAGGTAAACAGAAAGCAAAACGAAAGGGTTAACTTTAAAAAAAACATGTTTAAAGGGTGGAAACGAAAGGAACAATGGTATATACATGCTTGAAACGAACGAAAAGATTATTTACATGTTATGCCATGAAATGAAAGGTTCAAGGGTAAGAGTGACTTACCTTGATGGAGGCTTTGAATGGGTGTGGGACCTTGAGTGGAGGCCCAAGGTTCTGGATTTGAAAGAGGGGGCCAACAGCTGTGCTTGGAATGCTGGATTCGAAGGAAGGAAAGAAACAAGTCTTATGTTTCTTTCCAAACTGGATTCAAAGGATACTGAAGTATGGTTATTCTTCAGAATTGAAGGAGATGAATGTGATTCTGGGCCTTTTTTGTGATTTCTCAAGTGTTGATGAACTTGAGAGTTTTGTTGTGTTTGAGAAAATTTGGTGTGTGAGAATTTTGAAGATACGTTCTCCTCTCCCTCTCCCTTTTTTGTGCAAATGAACTCTCTATTTATAGAGAAAGGCTTTTGGGAAGCTTGGGGAGAGAAAATAATAAAATAAGGCTTAACTAGAAAGTAAATGTCCACTTGTGCCACAAAAGAAAGATGAACGGTTCAGATGGGTTGCTTCCTTATGAAGGAAAACAGGCGCAAGGCTCAAGACAAAGTTTTCTAAAAGGTAGTACTGTGCTATTAAGTGCAAGTGGTCTTAGACAACAAATGGGTAAAGGCCTAAAAAGGGAAAACACGTAGCCTAGCCTATGGATCTAAATGTTCAACTTGATCTTTTGAGTCGAATCCTCCATCTTTCTACACCTTTCGACCAGACTAGGACAACACGACATTCGTTTTCACCAGCTGTGTGTCCTTCGAATGGACCAACTGTGTGTTCTTCGAATGGCCCTTTTCAGAAGGTTATTAACTTCTGAATCCAAAGAAGCTTTTAGAAGATTATTGACTTTTGAATTGAAGAAAACCAAAAGGAAGCCTTTCCCTCAGTCGAAGCTTGTGGTTGAAACAAGCTAATGCCCAATCGAAGCTTATATCGAAGAAAACATATTGCCAAATCGAAAGCTCATGCTTGAAGGAAACATATTGCCCAATCGAAGCATGTGGATCGAAACAAACATAAAGGGAGTCATTTCCTTGTGTCTTTTTTAGCATGAGGGAAATTCCTGGCTTCTGAGTCGAAGGGTGTTCCTTCAAGGGAAGCAAGAACTTAGTCAAATCTTGTATGAAGATATCTCTTGGCTCAAACAAAACTTGTCAGAGGAAAATTCTGCAAGAGGCCCTTGGTGCAAGTGGATTTGAAGGATGCATAGAGATGGTTACTTTGTCCCATCGAAACTTGTCCAAACGAAGCAAGCATGCAAGCAGTAAACTTGTCCAGTCGAAGTAGGCTTGTAGGCAGTAAACTTGTCCAAATCGAAGTAGGCTTTGCAGGAAGCACACTTGGTGAATCGAAAAGGTTTCCTTACAGGGGGCATGTGTGGCCAACATGTCATGGCCTTTGATTGCAACCATGTAGGCAGCACACTTGTCCAATCAAAAGGCTGAATCGAAGGAGGTTTCAAATCCAAACGAAGGATGTACCTAAGTTACATTCGAAGGAGGTTTCAAATCCAAACGAAGGATGTACCCAAGTTGCATTCGAAGGAGGCTCTTGCTCAAAACGAAGGATGTAATCCAAGTTGCATTCGAAGGAGGCCAAGAGTCAATCGAAGGGTGCTGAATCGAAGGAGACCTATTTTCCTCCAAATTTGTCAAAATTTTATTTTTATCTGTTTTCTCCATTTTTGACAGTTTCCTTTTAATTTTGGTATTGGAAAATCCCAATGCACTTGTTCAAGCTTGAACCTTGAAATCCTTGTAAGAAAAATCCTTGAGAATTGAGAGGGCAAATTTTGGGGTACAACAGCTGCCCCTGTTCAAACTTCTTACACCTGAAGAGTTAGATTGGTAATTCTACCATTCGTGACTTGAAGGTGGAAGATGATTGAACACTAGAGTGCCCAGAAAATTTGCACTCGAAGATGTGTTAGTTGATTATGTAGGGAATGGGCTTAAAGATGCCATTTGGAGAGATGATGGATAGTTGTTGGAGATGGGCTTAAAGATGCCATTCAGAAGTGATTGATGGACTGTATCTATAAGCTGGAACTGGATGATTTCCAGAATGGTGTCCGTGTCTGGAGCATATCTGAAATGTATTTGAATGAGTGACAGAATGACATCCGAATCTGGATCATATCTGGACTGTAATTTGAATGAGTGATAGAATGACATCTGAATCTGGATCGTATCTGGACTGTATTTTGAATGAGTGACAGAATGACATCCGAATCTGGATCGTATCTGGACTGTATTTTGAATGAAATTGGAATAAGTATCGGAATGTCAGCCATATCTGGATCGCATCTGAACTGTCTCTAGAAGGGATCTGGAATAAGTATCAGAATGGCAGCCATATCTGGATCGCATCTGAACTGTCTCTAGAAGGAAATATGGAATAAGTATCAGAATGTCAGCCATATCTGGATCGCATCTGAACTGTCTCTACAAGGAATCTGGAATAAGTATCAGAATGTCAGCCATATCTGGATCGCATCTGAAATGTCTCTAGAAGGAATCTGGAATAAGTATCAGAATGTCATCCATATCTGGATCGCATCTGAACTGTCTCTAGAAGGAATCTGGAATAAGTATCAGAATGTCAGCCATATCTGGATCGCATCTGAACTGTCTCTAGAAGGAATTTGGAATAAGTATCAGAATGTCAGCCATATCTGGATCGCATCTGAACTGTCTCTAGAAGGAAATCTGGAATAAGTATCAGAATGTCAGCCATATTTGGATCGCATCTGAACTGTCTCTAGAAGGAATCTGGAATAAGTATCAGAATGTCAGCCATATCTGGATCGCATCTGAACTGTCTCTAGAAGAAATTTGGAATAAGTATCAGAATGTCAGCCATATCTGGATCGCATCTGAACTGTCTCTAGAAGAAATTTGGAATAAGTATCAGAATGTCAGCCATATCTGGATCGCATCTGAACTGTCTCTAGAAGGAATCTGGAATAAGTATCAGAATGTCAGCCATATCTGGATCGCATCTGAACTGTCTCTAGAAGGAATCTGGAATAAGTATCAGAATGTCATCCATATCTGGATCGCATCTGAACTGTCTCTAGAAGGAAATCTGGAATAAGTATCAGAATGTCAGCCATATCTGGATCGCATCTGAACTGTCTCTAGAAGGAATCTGGAATAAGTATCAGAATGTCATCCATATCTGGATCGCATCTGAACTGTCTCTAGAAGGAATCTGGAATAAGTATCAGAATGTCAGCCATATCTGGATCGCATCTGAACTGTCTCTAGAAGGAATCTGGAATAAGTATCAGAATGTCAGCCATATCTGGATCGCATCTGAACTGTCTCTAGAAGGAATCAGGAATAAGTATCAGAATGTCAGCCATATCTGGATCGCATCTGAACTGTCTCTATAAGGAATCTGGAATAAGTATCAGAATGTCATCCATATCTGGATCACATCTGAACTGTCTCTAGAAGGAATCTGGAATAAGTATCAGAATGTCAGCCATATCTGGATCTCATCTGAACTGTCTTTAGAAGGAATCTCAGAAGATGGTGATCTTTGCCTGTGGATTGATCTTTCCTGAAAAGGTAAAGAGTTAGTTGTATGCAATGTCATGATGTATGCATTGTGTAATGATGTTCTCAAAATAAAATGAGAATTGTGTCATATGTATTTTGTATGCATATGTTATGAATGTTGTTGAAGTGTAATTTTGTCTTGGACTTTGCTCAAAATGTTTCCACTGGGGATCCCTGCTTTGTTGTTTGAGGAGAACTCCACTGGGGGATATTGAAAACTCTGTGGGGAGTATGTTTATTTCTGCTTGGGAAAAGAGTTTAGGAGTCTTAGTCGTCCGTTGCTCTACTAGGGAGTCGAAGTTGAACTGATATCTGGTTGGGTCTAGGTTTTGCAGTAACTTGCTGGGGATTGTAGAGTAGTCTACAGGGGAAGAGGAGTTGTGGTCCTTTGATTTGTAGTAGTCGGAGAGGCAAACTCAAGCTGGGGAATCCTGGTGTTGTTGGGGAAATAAACCCTGTCGTCAGTCCACTAGAGAGGTGACATCTTCGTTGGGGGAAGTCCTCGAGGATTCTTGAGGTTGATTCAGCTGGGGAAAGGTTTTCAGAGATTAAACCCTTGCTGGGAGTCATCCTATGAGAAGGATTTTGGGGAGATTTGTCATTTCCCCTAGTAGAAAGTGTTTGTGACATTTCCAGAAAATGTTTAATTGTGCGTAACCCTTCACTGAGATTGATGTTCAATGCCCCAAGTGACAGAGATGGAGACTTGCCCCTGGTTACTCTGCACTTCTTCAAAGATTTCTTGAAATCTTGACTGGACTGCCCCAGGTGTGCTGGATAGTGACATGTCAAGTCCCCCTGTTGATAGGAGATTCGTCAATGGAAGTGTCATCCTTCTTGAATTGATTTTGTTCACTGAGAGAGCTTTTGTTCACTGGATATTCATCGTGTGAATTTCTCCGCTGTTAAACAAATAGCCATATGCAAACAATGATATTCAAGTAACGCAAAGCTTATGTTTGTCTTGAAGTTTTTTTTGAATATGCGTTTTAGCGAGTAAAGAAATTTTGCTAAGAAAATTCAAACTCATGATTTAGAGCAAAGCCTTACAGGAGTCAAGATACCTTTTGTAACAGTATGCTTTCAAACTAACCCATGCTTCAATTAGGACTTTTGAAGGGTTGTAACGTGGCTTGGTTCACGGTTTAAGAAACAAAGGATAAAGTCCCAAAGTTTATTTGTACCCACCCGTTCTTCGTGATGTTCTTCAATCCTAAACTCAGTTAATTGTGCGTTTGAACTCCAAATGAGTTTGGAACGACGTTTTTGGTGATGGTTCACACAAGTTGAATTTGTTGGAAGGCAGTCATTTTTGCAACATTTTTCATGTTGTTTGAGGATTTATAGTGACCTCTTTCTTTTGATTCATTATCCCTGATTTTTTCCTGACTGTTCTTGTTTTGAGATTACAGTCAGCGGGATGCCCCAGTTTTCTTTAAGTCTCCTTCGTAGGCTTTGACTTAGTGGGCTTTACTTTTTTGAGATATAATGACTGCCTATGAGATAGGGAACCATCACCGTCTTTTGATTCCAGAGGAATTTTTTTTTGATGTCATTCGTTGTATTACGAAGTGAGAGTTTGCAGCTTAAAGCGCATTTGAATTAACTGAGAGACTACCCTGCCCCAGGTTTTGATTAAAGGTTTCAATTTGTGTTAAAATAGAAAACTTCTACTTCTTTGGCTCGAAGGGGTTGACTAGGGATTATCTTCCTTATAACTCTAGTGTTTAGGATTTGAAAGAAACGCTTGTACATCGTCAGCAAGGTCTGTCCAAAAGCATACTGTATGAGATTATGGCATTGTTTTCGTCATCCTCCCTCTAAAGGCCTGTAACTTTTAGCAAGAGTTGAATGTCATAAAGTGAGTAAAAAAACATAGTTTAATTGTAATGAAAATGAGTGGATCAAATCAAGACAAACATATGCAATGCATTAATGAAACAGAGTTTGACATTAATAGATAATTGTTTGAATAACAAAGAGATTACAACTTGAAAATTCAAATGAACAAAAGCTTTTAATGATTCGTCATAGGAGCAGTGATTATGTTTGGAGTCTCCGGAGGGTCAAACTCGATCTCCTTGGCATCAATCATGTCTTGGACCTTGTTCTTCAGAGCCCAACAGTTGTTTGTGTCATGTACCGGACTGTCAGAGTGGTATGCACACCTTTCATTGGGATGATAGGTAGGAGCCGAAGTATTTGGGTTTCAGAGAGGAGCCTTTAATGTAATCAGCTCTGCCTTCAACATGCGTTGTAGCGCTTGACCCAGTGACATGTTGATCTTAGTGAATTGTCTTTTAGGCATGACCTCCTTACGCTGATGCCCCTGTCTTTGTTGAGCAGGCGTAGGATTAGAGATCAAGATTGCTCCTACGTGTTGGTCATGACGACTCTTTTGATCATACACAGCGCTGTACTCTTTCTTCCCATTGTAGGACTTTTTCTGAGCATCAGGAGGTGTAGCTTCTTGAATCTTCCCACTTTTTATGCCAGCTTCGACCCTTTCGCCGACCAGTATTAGCTCGGTGAACCCGGCTGAAGAGCTTCCGATCAAGTGTTTGAAGAAAGGCCCTGTCAATGTTCCCATGAAGATGTCAATTAGCTCCCTGTCAGTTGAAGGGGGTTTCACCCTACCAGCCAGATCTCTCCACTTTTGGGCGTATCCTTTGAAGCTCTCGTTGGAACCCATGGTCATGTTCTGCAATTGCACACGAGTTGGTGCAAGATCAGCATTGTACTGATACTGCTTATAGAAAGCAGCAGCTAAATCCTCCCAGGTGTGGATGCGAGAACTCTCCAATTGATAGAACCATTCGAGCTGAGTCCCTACCAAGCTTTCTTGGAAGAAATGAATCCAAAGCTTCAGATCAGTTGTGTATGGTTGAATCTTGCGGACATAAGACTTTAAGTGCATCTTAGGGCAAGAGACTCCATCGTATAGGGCAAAAGTAGGGATTTTGAATTTTGGCAGGATGACCACTCCAGAAACCAAACCCATGTCTCCTAAATCCAAGCCAGGTATCTGTTGAATCTCCATAGCACTGAGGCGGTCCTCCAACTGTTTGTACTTGTCATCAGTGGGAGGATATTGTTCCTCGGAGTAGTCAGCTTCAACTTCATCAATTTCCAAATTGTGGTCTTCTTCAAGACTATCCCCTATGTTTGATGGAGTTGAAAGATCTAGGGCTTTAGGTCTTCTTGTCAAGTTCAAGATGCCTATTGACTTCTTGGACCTTTTCTTCTTTTCTTTGAGAAGAAGAGCTTTCAGGTCCTCTTGCCCCTTAGCCATAGCCAGAAACATTTGTTGGAATTGAGCGTTTTGAGCTTGGAGATCTTTCACCGTTTGTTCCATATCCATCTTACTAAAATAAACAGTAGGAAGATAAGGAGACCTGTATGGGAGAAACCTGTCATGATATGATATATGGATGCATGTTTTCAAGGATTTCGCGGGGTAAACACAAGAAAATGTTAGAGGTTGAACTTCGATCAACGTCTTTGATTGGAGAACTTTGTATCGGTGGATGTCTTTCCACGAGAATTAAGCTCACCATGTCAAGTGGGTCATAGCCCCCGATTCAAGTTGTTGTACTTGATCTTTGACGGTGTTTGTTTAGAGGAGAACCCTCTTGCCCTTTGGTAGACGTCTGGTTCAACGTGACCCTGCATCAAAAAGACCCTCGAGATCCTTGAAATGGTTATTGAAAATGCTATGGTATGATGTTATGATGTTATGTACATGTATGCAAAAGTAAGCAAGTGTATATACAGGCAATCATATTCACACAAAGCAAACAAGTCCTCAGGTTTAGGCTTGCATGGGGTTTGTAGGTAAGTACCCTTTTGAAGTCTAGTTGGCTCAACCTGTCCTAAAACAGAAACCGGGTTCTAAGGAGCTCAATATCACCGGATTATTTTCTATGTTCATTGTTTTGGTTTAGCCACTTAACTGGCGACCAAAATATTCCAAGAAAACAATCCTCAATGAGTGTAGTATCGAGTATCTACCAACTTCGGACTACACCATAGTCGGTCATCTCACTACCCCTAAAAAGGCCAAGATGGTCAAGTAAGGTTCTAAGGTCAATTGATGCTTCACGACACCATGCGGCGGCCCCGTACTCTCCTTTATTCAACTCAAGGGTTACCGGTACCAACCAAAGTGCCACATCAACGTAGCTACTGTTTCAACCATGTCGGTATACCCCGCACAGTTCCCTCACAGTTTTTTTGCTACTTACCTAAAAAGGTGCCCCCAAATCCAGGTGTAGGATTTAAACAAACCCAAACAAGGAACCCAAAAAGTAAAGCAAACAAAGCAATCAAGGTAAGCAAGTAAAGGTGATCTAAAACCCTAAGATAACCCCACTTTTAGAAATAATTCCCCAGCAGAGTCGCCAGTTCTGTGATACGGTGGGAGAACTGACTTGGGATTTTGCGTTTGTGTTCGCAAATGTTTTGTTTTAGCAAGAGTCGCCACCGACTTTTTACTTTATCCTAAGGAAAGGTCAAAAAGAACAGGAAAGACCTTTGAGATGTTTTCGTGGGTTCGGGGGGTAGATTATGAAAAGGGAAGGTTCTAGCACCCTTTTCATACATGGTTATCCATGGGTTCTTAGTTACTTGTTTTAGATCACTTGCTTTTGCTTTTCAGTTGCTTTAAATGGTGTTTTGTGTGTGGTTTTGAAAATGTTTTGAAAAAGATGCCTTGTCTAGGCAACCTTTGTAATGATTCTTTGTTTGAATATATACAAAGGTGTGTGTATTTTTGAAAAGATAATTCAATGTTTTGAAAGTTGTTTTGAAGTTATGTTGTGAGGTGTGTTTGAAAATGGCAAGGATGTTTTGCAAGATTTTTTGATCAAGTAACTAAGAGTTATCTACCCTATTTTACTCAAAGATCTTTCTTATATTTTTAACCCTTTTAACAGTGTTGCTTCACCATTGTATTTGGTGAACAACCTTGTGTTAGGATGTTAACGGGACAGGCGCGGGTCATCGTATAGACCATGAAAGCAATAGTGTCAAGTATCTTTGGCAATTTTCTTGAGGGACTTGATCATTTGTTTAGGCAACTCAGATAGCGTCATCGAGGGACTATGATCTTTTGTTTTGTTTTTGTTTTGCCAAAGTACTCAACATGCAACCATGGCCCATTTTTGAAGGCAACAAGTGGATGAAACCTTAGGGGTGCATGTGTGCAAAGTGTATTTGATTGCATGCATTTTTTTTGTCCTTGATTAGGGGTTGTCTAACTGTTAATTTTATCTTACCATACACACCTAATTACTAGCATTTGTACAAAGCAATAAAAATGCAGGAAATAAATATCCTATACTATTACAACCATATTGAATTGCATGAGAATATAAAGGCAAAAATAAGGTAAAAGCAAGAAAAATGGATCTTTTGATTGAGGCAGAAAACCCTTCGATTCTGCACTCTATTGGCCTCCTTCGATTGGGGCTAGCACCAGTGAGGTCATGGCCTTCGATTAGGGGCTGGTACCAGTGAGGTTTTGTCCTTCGATTGGCCTGGAAGTCAGCGTATAGCGAAACCTTCTGGTTCTGCCTTGTTGTCTTGTTGCCTTCTTCGACTGGAGATTGAAAGCAGTGAGGGAATGCCTTTCGATTGAGCCTGGAATCAGTGAAGGCATGCTTTTCATTTGGGCCTAGAAGTCAACATGGTTTTCCTCTTAGTTGTCTCTTTCGTTTGACCTGGAGAAAAAGGGTAGAAGCCAGAAGCTTTGTTTCCTATTTCCTGTTTCCTGTTTCTTTCATTTAAAGCATTAAATGGCAACATGTCCTGAGGCCATGCTAGTATTTGTCTTTCAAATAGTTTAATAATTAAAGCTAGTTCAGGTAAATAGAGAGCAAAACGAAAGGGTTAACTTTAAAAAAAACATGTTTAAAGGGTGGAAACGAAAGGAACAATGGTATATACATGCTTGAAACGAACGAAAAGATTATTTACATGTTATGCCATGAAATGAAAGGTTCAAGGGTAAGAGTGACTTACCTTGATGGAGGCTTTGAATGGGTGTGGGACCTTGAGTGGAGGCCCAAGGTTCTGGATTTGAAAGAGGGGGCCAACAGCTGTGCTTGGAATGCTGGATTCGAAGGAAGGAAAGAAATAAGTCTTATGTTTCTTTCCAAACTGGAATCAAAGGATACTGAAGTATGGTTGTTCTTCAGAATTGAAGGAGATGAATGTGATTCTGGGCCTTTTTTGTGATTTCTCAAGTGTTGATGAACTTGAGAGTTTTGTTGTGTTTGAGAAAATTTAGTGTGTGAGAATTTTGAAGATACGTTCTCCTCTCCCTCTCCCTTTTTTGTGCAAATGAACTCTCTATTTATAGAGAAAGGCTTTTGGGAAGCTTGGGGAGAGAAAATAATAAAATAAGGCTCAACTGGAAAGTAAATGTCCACTTATGCCATAAAAGCAAGATGAACGGTTCAGATGGGTTGCTTCCTTCTGAAGGAAAACAGGCGCAAGGCTCAAGACAAACTTTTCTAAAAGGTAGTACTGTGCTATTAAGTGCAAGTGGTCTTAGACAACAAATGGGTAAAGGCCTAAAAAGGGAAAACACGTAGCCTAGCCTATGGGTCTAAATGTTCAACTTGATCTTTTGAGTCGAATCCTCCATCTTTCTACACCTTTCGACCAGACTAGGACAACACGTCATTCGTTTTCACCAGCTGTGTGTCCTTCGAATGGACCAACTGTGTGTTCTTCTAATGGCCCTTTTCAGAAGGTTATTAACTTCTGAATTGAAAGAAGCTTTTAGAAGATTATTGACTTTTGAATTGAAGAAAACCAAAAGGAAGCCTTTCCCTCAGTCGAAGCTTATGGTTGAAACAAGCTAATGCCCAGTCGAAGCTTGTATCGAAGAAAACATATTGCCAAATTGAAAGCTCATGCTTGAAGGAAACATATTGCCCAATCGAAGCATGTGGATCGAAACAAACATAAAGGGAGTCATTTCCTTGTGTCTTTTTTAGCATGAGGGAAATTCCTGGCTTCTGAGTCGAAGGGTGTTCCTTCAAGGGAAGCAAGAACTTAGTCAAATCTTGTATGAAGATATCTCTTGGCTCAAACAAAACTTGTCAGTGGCAAATTCTGCAAGAGGCCCTTGGTGCAAGTGGATTTGAAGGATGCATAGAGATGGTTACTTTGTCCCATCGAAACTTGTCCAAACGAAGCAAGCATGCAGGCAGTAAACTTGTCCAGTCGAAGCAGGCTTGTAGGCAGTAAACTTGTCCAAATCGAAGTAGGCTTTGCAGGCAGCACGCTTGGTGAATCGAAAAGGTTTCCTTACAGGGGGCATGTGTGGCCAACATGTCATGGTCTTTGATTGCAACCATATAGGCAGCACATTTGTCCAATCAAAAGGCTGAATCGAAGGAGGTTTCAAATCCTAACGAAGGATGTACCTAAGTTGCATTCGAAGGAGGTTTCAAATCCAAATGAAGGATGTACCCAAGTTGCATTCGAAGGAGGCTCTTGCTCAAAACGAAGGATGTAATCCAAGTTGCATTCAAAGGAGGCCAAGAGTCAATCGAAGGGTGCTGAATCGAAGGAGACCTGTTTTCCTCCAAATTTTTCAAAATTTTATTTTTATCTGTTTTCTCCATTTTTGACAATTTCCTTTTAATTTTGGTATTGGAAAATCCCAATGCACTTGTTCAAGCTTGAACCTTGAAATCCTTGTAAGAAAAAGCCTTGAGAATTGAGAGGGCAAATTTTGGGGTACAACAGCAACTATCTTTAAAATAGATACGCAAACGGTGTGTGGAAACAAAACGCCTTTATTGAAGGTAACGTAATTCAGATATTGAAAAATATTACCATCCTTTAGCCAAAACTTTACTTGCGTGAAATCAGGCAGCAAGGAAATGAGTCTTCTAGGCGCGCCTGTGGATATCTGCTTTTGAAACTATCCACTGTTGCTGAAAAAAATTTGGGAAGGTCTTCAGCATGTTATTTCCCTTTTGTGGCCTTGATTTCAGGCATGTTTGGCGTGCTGACGCAGGTAAGTTGTTTCTTTCGGTATCCATTTTTAAAGACAGTCACCGAGATCTCGATTTTATTTTCTTGTACCTCGTGAATAAGATAAATGTAGGGTGACGAATATATGAAATTCATGACGAATACATGACATGTATGAATGCATAGGTGTAGGGTCGAGTGACATGATTTTTGTAATGAATACCCCTATAAAGTAGGGATGTATGGTTCAATGACAAGGTTTTGTTATAAGTACCCTTATAAGGTAGGTTCCTTAGTCTTGACCTACAGTTGATCTACCCTCCCAGAAGGTGGTTTCCTTAAGGGTATCATGAATGACACCAGAGGGAAAAGGCGCAAGGGCCTCCCTTAGGTGGAGCCTCTTTACGGATTGAGACGTCCGTCTCAAAGTCGTGAAAGGTCTCGTCATGAAAATTTTGGGTTAAGGTCATTACAAAGAGTCGTGGGTGACCTTCCAAAGTCCTACTCGTCAAGTGGATATCTCTCGATAAGTATTCCTTTTTCGGAAGTTCACCGACTCTAGGCAAAGTCGTCACATAAACTCGCAGGGATGATGTACCCCCTAATCTAATAGACGAAACTTCTTGCTAAGGTTATTTGAGAATATTTTTTGAAATAAAAACCCGCCACGTAGTATATATGATCATAATAAAAAATTGACAATAAATAAATAAACGCAATAAAATAGATAAATGCGAATAAATAAATAAAGAAAATAAAAATAAGAAACCCCAAGAATACCTAAACCTATGGTTAAGGAGAGTCCCCAGCAGAGTCGCCAGCTATAGCGACTGGTTTTTTTTCAAGAGTCGCCACTATTAGTTTTTATCCTAGGGAAGGGAACCTAACAGAAAACCCTAATTCGCAGACAGAGATTCTAGGTTTCAGACTCAATTAGACGAAAGGAAGGTGTTAGGAACCTTTCATCTACCTTGTTCACAAGGATATTAGCCCTAGGTTTAGGTTTGGGGTAAATAGTGTTTTAAGTTTTAATTAGTAAGACTCGCCACGATTTTAGATCACGTGCCTACGTATCCTCTTATGAGGAATCAGAGTCCCAATTCGTAGTTCGTATGGGTTGGTGTTTTTTAGGGGTTTACGAACATATTTTGAATCACTTTGCACTCAGTCGGGAGTAGTGATTGCGGAAATTTTGACTGAGTACGCAGCAAGCCAAAATTAGTTCGAAACCCATTTGCAAAAAGGAATTGTTAATTAGCTTAATTTGTTCGCGAAAATACTTTGATATTTGTTTGTGTTTTTTACTGTATTAATTGCAAAACGGCTTGATTAGTGCATGATTAAAAAATAATTTAATGCAAATAATATATAAAGTGAAATATGCAGTTTTAATATATAAATAAATTTATTTAGTGATATAGTAATATTTACATATAATAAATAATAATACTATAAATAAAAATTACTGATAATGATAATAATTATTACAATTAATAATGATAAAAATAATAAAAATATAAATATAATATAATAATAATAAAAAGTAAATACTAATTATAAATAAAAAATGTAAAAATGATTAATTAGGAAGGGGGTGTAAATCTAGTTTCTAAGTAAAATAGGGGTGTGTGAAAAGTTAACTGGTATTAAGCCCAAAACAAGATCTGGACAGGGGGTGTACAATATTGTTATGTTTAGTAAAGAGAGGCATGAGGGGGTGTAAGTCTGAATGGGCTTGGCCCATTATGCGTTTGGAAAGGCTCGGGTGATCGAATACGTGAGGGAGTATGGATGTTACAGTGGACTCGGCCTCATGGCCGTCCACTGATGATCATGCGGATGGTATTTAAGATGCGTGCTAGTTACGGTGATCGCGCGTGCACAGGATACATCAGCACTAACCAGTTTTTGTTTTGCATTGTTACAATTTTTAATTTGTTTCAGACCGTTCCTCTCTCTCTCGTTCTATCCATCTCGCCTTCTTCCCAAAAAAACCCTAGCCGGTCATCCACCCAACTCCTTAGAACCTATCGGCGACGCTATATCCACAACCCAATACCCTTCTATGAACTAACCATAACACAAGAATAACAACAAAAAAAGAAAAATGCTAAGTTTATGTTACCCTTTTTTTCGGTTTTTTTCTCTGAGATCACGCCTATGACCCTCTAATCTTTCTTCTTCTCCTTGTTTGCAGGTTCTCAGCGGTGATTGGAGATTGGAGGATGACGGAAGCTCTAATAAAAGTCTGGAGAGTTAGCAGCGGGGATACGATTAGGGTTTCAAATATTAAAACCCTAATTTGTTTTTCTTCTCTTCTTCCAATCGTAAAGTATGTTTCTTGATCTTAATTTCTCCCCTTTTCCCTCTTCTTCTCTTTCTGTATTTATAGTTTCTTTCAGATCTATGTTTTTTCTTTTTGGGTTTGAACGAATTTTCTGTTATAATCAGAATAGACTTAGGATTTAGAGACAATTACATATTTTCTTTTATTGATTGACTCAGAACCTCTTTGCAAAAGATTTGATTGGGTATATTATCACTTTCTGGATTTAGATTTGTTTCCATTATACTGTAAAAAGACACGATTTCTGGTTAAAAATCTGAACAGTATCTGTTAGTAGAAACCCTGCGTTAATTTTGGATTTTATTTGCAATGTTGAGATTTATTCTGTTATGACTTGATTCTGTCATTTGGGAATAACAAGGTTGGTTCTGTAAATACATGATTTCCTGATTTTTTTTTGTAAAGTTTGGATTTGATTTATGTTTTAGGTTTTATAATAAAAAAATGTTGATTTGATTCTTGAGATTCTTGGGATTGCCAATGTCACTTTAATTGAAGATTTGATCGCTTCTTTTTTGCAATAATGTAACTCTGGGCTTGGATTGTAGATTTTGTTATAGTTTTAGTTTTAGAGATTTGATTTAGTGTGATTGTTTGAACTGTACAAAATCTGGGTTTCAATTGATAGAAGTTATTTGAATCCCCTTTTTTTACTTTTGTAACAGCAAAGCCTATCTTGAAGATTTGGTGAAGATTGGATCTTCCAGCTATCCTACCTTGGCTTGTATGACCATCTTTTGGATCTCTTCCATGACTTGTGGATCGAGCTTACTGTAACTTGGTTCCACATTCTGTTTTTAGATTCTCAGGCCTGCCAAATATTTAGTTTCTATAATAGGTTTAACTGATTCTGACATTTAGGACTTGTAATGAAAAGATTTGTTATGTGATTTGCTTTGTATATTTAATTCTTTCGGAGATTTGGACTTAATTCTGTATATTCGCGAAATTTGAATTGTAGATTGGATTTTATTTGGATTTGTTCTGCTAAACATAGATTTGCAAATTTGTAATATGTTTTTTCCTGAGATTTGGTTTTAATTCTAGATCATAATATATTTCTGGGTTTAGACATGGGTTTAGAAGATTGGATTTCTACAGTGCCAGCTCGTAATAGAAACGTGCATATTCCTGTTGTAATTGGTACAATAATCGTTAATCTCAAGTTGGGCTTGAATCGTTACTTTTTGTTTTATTCAGCAACAATATTATTTTTTATTACAACAAAAAATTCATTAATACGGCCTGGGTCCAATACGAGGCCCCCTTTTATCAAACAGGCCTCTTATCACCACATTTACAACACCTCTCAATAAGTAATATAAAAAATATTAAATAAAAGGTTTTTAATAGAATGATAATAAATCTATCTTGTAATTTGTACAAGGATTTTTTTAAAAAAAGAAGTCAATAATAGATAATGTTTATAATAATTTTTTTTCTTCTGAAATGCCACAGCAAATAATAAAAACAACGAATATATTAGTCTTAATAAAACTTTGACGGACTTGTAATTTGTAAATATACCCCCTCCTTGCTATTCAACAATGAAAATGGACTAAAATGAATTCTAATGGGCTTTAATTTGAAGTTTTACCTTTTCTTTGTACTAATAGCAACAAAGCCTAAAAGGCTTAATAGTAAATAAACTTAATAATTTTCTGTAATAACTTTCCATATTTGAATCTCATGGGCCGTTGGCCAACATGCTTCATAAATGAGCCTCCGGATACATGGGTCTCTTTGATCTAGAAAGCCCCATTCTCCTGAATTAAAACAACCCCCTGGTTGACTTGGATTTAAAAATGAGCCATCAGGTATTGCTGGACCATGCTTAATTAATATATTTCTCTTGTATTTTAACTTGGGAAATATGATCGTAGAGGTAGGGAAAATTTTGGGTACAACAGATAGCCATCTAAGCAAAGGGAAGCATTTCATGTCAATCTTTGTATGTATTCACCATTTTCTAAATGATTTGTTGATATTCTTATTGGCAGCTTCAACGGCCCCATTCATCTTGGGTCGATATCGTGAGGAATTATGATGCTCGATCTTGAAGCTATTGCATAACTCCTTCATCATTTTGTTGTTTAAATTGGACCCGTTGTCTATAATGATTCTACTACGAACCCCATATCTGCATATAAGATTTTGCTTGATGAATCGAGTAACCACTTGTCTTGTCACATTTGCGTAGGATGCAACTTCCACCCATTTGGTAAAGTAATCGATGGCAACTAGTATAAATCATTGTCCATTAGAGGCTTTCGGCTTAATTATTCCTATCATATCAATTCCACACATTGAAAATGGCCAAGGATAACTTAAGACGTTCAAAAAAGTCAGTGGCATATGCATTTTGTCGGTGTAGATTTGGCATTTGTGACATGTCTTTGTATAGTGGTAGCAATCAACTTCCATTGTCAACTAATAATAACCTACCCGCAAGATCTTTCTAGCCATGGCATGTCCATTTGTATGATTTCAAAAAGTTCCGTCATGTATTTCTCTCATAAGTGTATTCGCTTCATGTTTCTCGATGCACCCGAGCAACACCATATTATAGTTTCTTTTGTATAATACATCACCATTCAGAAAGAACTTTGAAGCTAGCTTCCGCAGAGTTCGCTTGTCAATCAAAGAGGCATTTTCTGGATATTCTTGTTTCTCGATATACCTTTTGATGTCATAGAACCAAGGCTTGTTATCCGGTCCTTCTTTAATGGCAAGGCAATTTGCAGGTTCTTCAAAATGTGTAATTGTAACGCATGGTTCGTGACTTGGCCATGTCACTTTGAACATGGATGATAAAGTTTCCAAGGCGTCTGCCATCTAATTTTCTTCTCACAGAATATGACTGAATGTGATCTCATTAAATTATGTAGCTAGCTTTAAAACATGATCCCGATATGGAATCAATTTGGGATGTTTAGTGTCCCATTCACTGTTTACTTGGTATATGACTAGTGTTGAGTCTCCATATACCTCAAGGTTCTTATTTCTTAGATCAATAGAAACTTCTAGTCCTAAGATACAAGCTTCATGTTTAGCGATATTGTTGGTGCAGTTAAAATATAACCTTGCAGTATAAGGTTTGTGAAAATTCTCCGGAGAAGTCAACACTACCCCAATACCATGCCCTAATGAGTTTGAAGCATCATCAAACGTGAGTGTCCAATGTTCCCCGGGTTCAGGTCCTCCGTTGTGTCCTAGCATTTCATAGTCACCTATATCCATGACATCTTTGTCTGGAAAGTCGAACTTCATTGGTTGATATTCTAGCAACGATTGATGAGCCATGTGATCATTTGATGTCGTACTCGGATAATAACATCTTTCATCTGGCTATCCTTCCTGTAAGAGCTGGTTTTTAAAACACGTACTTTAAAGAATCCATTCTTGCTATTAACTAAGTGGTGTGAGTTAACATATACTGCCTTAATGGTTTAGTAGCCCAAGCTGATGTACAACAAGTCTTCTCAAGAAGTTAGTACCTTGTTTTGTAGTTGGTGAATTTCTTGTTGAGGTAGTAAATTGCATGTTCTTTTCTACTTGTTTCATCATGTTGTCCTAATACACATCCCATTGACCCTTCAAGTATTGTTAAGTACATGATGAACGGTCTTCCATGAACTGGTGGAATCAAGATCAGTGTCTCTTGTAAATATCGCTTTATTATCTTGAAGGATGTCTAACAATCATCATTCCACACCATTGTTTGATATTTTTTAAATAATTTAAATAGAGGCTTGCATGTAGCAGTTATGTGCGATATGAACCTTAAAATATAATTCAATCGTCCTAAGAAACCAAGAATCTATTTTTATGTTTTTGGAGCTGGTATTTCTTGTATGGCCTTCACCTTATCAGGGTCTACCTCAATACCACACCGGCTTACAATAAAACCCAGTATCTTGCCTGTCCTGACACCAAATGTACAGTTGTTCGGATTCAACCTTAGTTTGAACTTTCACAGACGCTCGAATAACTTTTGTAAATGTAAGATTTGATCCTGATTTGTATGGGATTTAGCAATCATATCATCCACATATACCTCAACTTCTTTGTGTAATATATCATGAAATAGTGTAACCATAGCTCGTTGATAAGTTGCCCCTGTGTTCTTTAGACCAAAAGGCATTACCTTTTAACAGTAAGTACCCCCAAGGAGTCATGAAATTAGTTTTTCCATATCTTCGGGTTCCATTTTGATCTGATTATAACCTGAGAAACCGTCCATTAACGAGAATATCGAAGCTTGAGCTGTATTATCCACCAAAACATCTATTTGAGGTAACAGGAAATCGTCTTTGGGACTTGCTTTGTTCAGATCTAGATAATCTACACACATACGTACTTTCCCATCCCTTTTTGGTACTGGCACGATGTTAGCTATCCAAGGTGGATAATATACCACCACTAAGAACCCTGCATCCAATTGTTTAAGGACTTCTTCTCGAATCTTGCTAGACATGTCTGGACAAGTTCTTCTGAGTTTCTGTCTAACTAGAGAACAACCTTCCTTGAGGGGTAGTCTATGTACCATAATATCCGTATCTAATCCTGGCACATCTCTGTAAGACCAGGAAAATATATCCATATATTCATGTAACAACTTATTCAGTCTTTATTTGACGCTTTCCTCCAATGTTGCCCCTAGTTTGATCTCTTTCAGATATTCCTCTGTGCCAAGGTTGATGATCTCAATAGATTCTTGGTATGATTGTATATTGTCAGCTTTTTGCTCTAATTCCTTTGCCAATTCTTCAGAGAGTTCAAGTTCTTCATCATCTTCCTCTTTCGCTTGATTGATGGATGTATCAAAATTGTATCGGATAACAGCAGCAATGTTATCAGTGATTTTAGGCATGGATCTGCACATTTATCATGTTTTGGTGCAATTTTAGTATGTGACTTTGGAAAATGCATGTGAAGAAAAGTATTTCCATTTTAAAATATAAGAGATAAATGCAAGAGAAAGACATGGATCTTAATTGAATGCGAAATATAACTTTTATTAATTAAGAATACTGTTTGAAGCAAATTGGGGGACCCTTACAAGCTACCCCTATTCCTCGGGCTTGGCATAGGTTCTTTAAAAAACAAGAAAAATTAATTTGGAAAGAAAAAGATTTCTGGAATCTCCACGGCTCTCCAATTCTTGAGCTCTTCGCCTAGAGCACATTCACGGATGAAGTCAGATGCTCTCTTGGTGTTGTTCTTGTTAGATATCATCGCCACTTGTACGCCATGCTCTGTTCCTTTGTTGATGAAGGTCTCCTGGATTGGAGGAAATTGCTCCTTGCCTATTAGAGTAGCCTTCGATGATTCGTATCCCAAACCAAAATGATTCTTCTTTTCAGGTATCTCCATAAGCTTACCCCAACCTTTTGAGGCGCCATCCTCCCCAACTGTTTGCAAGTCTCTCCACATAGTCACAGTAGGTTTCTCGATTTTCTCCAGCGGTAGGGTTACCATTGAAGCAACCTCTAAGACTTGAAATGGTGTTTTTGTGCATTCCTCGTCAGCACTGGTATATTTTTAGGACTCTATGTGACTTACAAATATATCCTCTTCACTGTCGATTATAACCAATCTTCCTTCAATGAAGAACTTCAATTTCTTGTGTAGAGTTGAAGTAACATACCCTGCTGCATGAATTCGAGGTTGTTCGAGTAAACATGTGTATGTTGGTTCTAAATCCATCATCTAAAAAGTGATATAAAATATGGGCAGGACGATCTTGACAGGAATATCCACTTCTCTAACCACCATACTTTGAAAACCATTATAAGCTTTGACTATCATAGAAATTGGCCTTATAACAACACCATCTAGTCTTAACTTCATCAAGCTAGATTTCAGTAACACATTGAGAGCAGAACCAATATCAGTGAGTACCCTAGACAAGCTTGTAGTACCTATCTGAATAGAAATGTGTAACGCCTTATTGTTAACTCTACCTTGTGGAGGCAACTCACTGTCATCAAAACCTATATATGATCCAGATGTTAGATTTGCTACAACATTGTCAAACTGATTTACTATAATCTATTCTGCAACATGAGCAGAACTTAAAACCTTCATTAGAGAGTCTCGATGCGCTTCTTAATTGAGGAGCAACGAGAGTATTGAAATCTTGGTTGGGGTTTAGTGTAGCTGATCCACTACCCTATAATCACTTCTCTTGATTATATTCAAGAATTCTTCCGCTTCTAGGTCAGTAAAATTCTTGCTCCGAGGCTCTTGTTCTTGGCTTGCCTCTATCATAATTTTCCCCTTATCCGTAACCATAACATCATTCTTCTTTTGCAGTTCGGGACCATAGATTCAACCACTGTAAGTCACGCCGCCTGTTCCTGCTATACTTGTGATTGTAGGTCCTTGACTTGCCGATGTCTCATATTCCTGCTTTAGACCATTAACATAGACAGTATAATCATAACTCCATGGTACCTCTTTGTTGCTTTTGTAAGGGGTAAGAGATGGTCCCCTAATCACCATATAATCTTTGGAACTATTGGAATTCTCAGAGTCTGGCGTGGTATCATCATTGGTGCTTCTGTTGACTCTCCCCATGGAATCACAAGAGTATTCTTGTTAGGGTTTGGCCCTTGGCATGGAATTACCAATGACGTCTTCGTATTTCCATTGATCGCAACTACATATTCTTCTTTAGGGTATTGTCTGAATTATACTATCCCCTGATCCACCAATTTTTGTAATGTCTTCTCAAAAGCTTCATTGTGTTCCAAGAGGAACCAACATTCCAACATATATTCCTTCAAAAGGCTTATCGGGGCCTTCACTTGTCTGGATTCCCCAAAGTCAGTGACCACTTCAATTGCATTCACCGCTGGTCCACCATGCGGAGGCATGGGGTTTGTCTTGATGTTTGGTTTATCAAAAGTGATATCTTAGGAATCCAACAAATATTGAACCTTGTGTCTGAAGGCCCGACATTTTTCTATGGGTTGCCCCGGAGAATTGGCATGATACTCACACCTGGAATTTGAATCGTACTTTGGTGGGAGTGCCCCAACTGGAGGACCTAGAGGCCTCAGCTCTACCAAATATGCTTTGATTAATTGTTGCAATAATTGACTATGCAGCATGGGGAGAGGATCAAATCTTCTCGGAGGCCTTTCAAACCTGTTCTGTTGTTGTTCTCATGGAATTAACAATGGTTGTTATACCTTGGGTGTGATGCGACAACATTAATTTCTCCTTCCTTCTTTTTCGAGAAATTAGGAACATGTCTCTTTGAATTATAAGGGGTAATATATGATGCCCCTTGTATCTTCCAACTCTTTATACCAGCTTCGATTCTTTCACCAATAGTCACCAAATCAAAAAATCCGTAAGAGACGCTCCCTACCATCTTATCATAGTACAATCCTTGCAAAGTACCCATGAACATATCTACTAATTCTTTCTCCATAAGTGGTGGTTGTACACGGGCTGCCATTTATCTCCATCTTTAAGCATATTCTTTGAAGGACTCATCCTTCTTCTAAGACAAGTTTTGGAGTTTCATACGGTTAAGCTCCATGTCCAAGTTGTATTTGTACTATCTCAAGAAAGCATTGGTAAGATCTGCCCATGTCTAGATATGAACCTAATCCAAATGCATGTACCAATCTAAAGATGCCCCACTCAAATTGTCTTGGAAGCAATGGATCACCAACTATTGATCTTGAGCATATGCATGCATTTTTATGCAATACATGCGTAGATGATTTCTCGGGCATGTAAGTCCCTTTTATTTTCCAAAGTCTGGTAGTTTGAATTTTAGAGGGATCACCACATCTGGAACTATACCCATTTCGAGAGCATCGACATCGAAAGCATCATAACCCTCCACAACCTTCAACCTTTCTTCAAGAGCTTTGTACTGGTTGAGCACCAAGGTATTTTCAGTGACATGGGTATGGTTTGTCCTTTGAGGTACTTGATTGACGTCTTCTAAGTCATGGTCTCCATACTGTAAGTCTATGTAGTTGTCCGTATTATTGACTGGAATTTGCAAAGTATGGGATGCCCCTACCTTCGGTGGAGGTGGGAAAACCATTTAGTGTTAGCTTGTCTAACCACTTGTTGTGCTATAGTGGACTTTTGAGGTCCCGATGCTGGTTCTTTTTTGGGCTGGTGACCGCTTGATGCACCAATAGCTTGGGCTACTTCTTCAAAGGCTTCCCTAGGAATCTGCTCTTGTCTTTCGATGATGTTCTTCAAGGCTAGAAGAACTTGGCTCATATCTCCCTTTATCGAGTCGATGTTTCCTTACACGTACTCCGAATCTTCCTTGAATGCATCTTGATTCTCCTTGATCTGTTACATCACTCTCTTTTGATGGGCTCTTGTTTGATATGGCGGTCGGAGAGGTGGTGCTTTCTTACCAATATCTTAACTGGAGAATGTTTTTTTTTTGAAAAAATGATAAGTTTTTGTATAAATTTATTAAATGCAATGTTTACGAATGCATGTATGCATGTGAATATGCTAAGAGTTTCGTTTTTGAATTTCTTATTCACTTGGATTCTTTTTTCATATCTACTTTTTTAGGTTTTGCTTTTTTATTGGCGAGCATCTTAAAAAATAAATACGCAAACGAGATATGGAAATGAAACTGTTATTGATATAATAATTGTCCTCAAAACAAGAATACAATTCAAATATTGAAAAATATTCAAACCAAAACATCAAAATTAACTTGCCGAAAGAAATAACAAAGGGAAACAAAAAATCTTCTAAGTGCGCCTACAAATATTCGTCCTGAAACCATCAACCATAGTCCTACAAAGTTTGAGGGAGTCTTCAACATCCTTTGGGAGAGGGACCATCACATTTTCCGTATCTCTCAAACTTCTAGGGATGTCACCAATGAGGTTGTATGCTAATAAGGCGAGTTTTGTATGCTTGTCTTTGTAGAAACGATATTCTTGGTAGAGGTCCAGAATTATCTTATGATTAACCTTTCCTGCTTTGGCGATCTTTGCATACTGTTCCTCCCAATATAATTTTTCAGCCCTCAACTCCGTATAGAGTTTCCTTTGTATGAGGAAATTCTTTAGGAGGTCTTCTAACTCATGACACACTTGCTCATATACACTAGTCTTTTGGGCGAGAAGTCTTTCTTTCCTCATCCTCTTGAGACGTTCCCCTACATCCGATTCTTGGCTATCTTGGAGTCTCGTAGTAAGATACTTCATTTGCTCTTCTTTATGTAAAGAAACTTGTGCCAAACTTTGAATTTGATCCCTCAAATTTTCTTTCATCTCCTTTTTGTCTCGTAACGCCTTTTCATACCACCTACTTAGCTTCCCGATTTCACCAACAGCATCTTTCAAATGTTGGTTGTGGGAATCCAAGTTAAAGGTAGCACTTAACAAACCTTCAGTCGAACATTTCCCCTTAAGAATCTCTTTTCAAATGCTTCGCGATCTTTCTGAATTTGTTGATCTTTGGACTCAAACTCGTGTTGCATTTGTCTTTGCTCCTTTGCTAAGTTATAAAGGCTAAGCTCCAATTCTTATTTCTCCTTTTGAGCTTGATTCAAAGCTTTCTTCAAGTTTTTTATTTCTTCTAAGGACATAGGCAGAGGATCTGGGACATCTGGCTTGTAATCAGGATCAACGTAAAATGGTAACTTAACAACTTGCACCCTATCCAAAACCCATTGAGTGTAAGGTTCTTTTTCCACAACATTATTCCTTTCAACTTTTCTCTTATTAACCCTATTCCAAGCTCGGATGATCTTGTTGAGCAACTCTCAGTTGGTTTTTCCCATGTCATGAATGATTAATTGTTGAAGTTGTTCATCGGAGGGTTTATCCTCCAAAGGGTACCCAAGTTGTTGCAAAGCCAAGGTAGGGTTGTAGTTTACGCAACCATGTGATCCAATCAAAGGAACATTCGGAAAATATTCGCAACTATAAATGATATCTCCAATGTCTAGCTTTCTTGTATACCACAACATAGAATCAGCAGTAAGAGACCTTAACTTTTGAGGCCACTCGAATCATGTCAGATTTTTAATCATATAATATTATTTGTAGAGATGAACATAAACCAATAATATAAAAGCGGGATACAGTAGTTCAGCGTACCCGTCCCCTTTTTGTAACGAGTGTGAAGATCATGGTAATTATCAGCAAGCAAAGCGAGAGTTGGGTCCGCATTCAAAGCTTTTGCGCCCCAAAATACACGAATATTTGTATGGTCAATATAGTCCAAAGTCCACGGAAACATTATTACACCAAATACAAGTAGCCCTAAACAATCATCACAAAACTACCATTCTTTGTTATTGGCGAAAGAAAGGGCTTTAGCTTCCAAATAGTGTCTTTTAACCCCTTGTACATCACCTTCTTTCTTATAATTAAGTGAAAATTTAGGATAAGGGATCCCTAAACCATTTTCTAAGTCCTTAATGTCAATTGTTTGTCCAATTCCCACATATGCTTTTCCCTTAGAAAAATTCAAAAGTCTATCAAATTCTTCCAAGTCGGCGCTAGCTAGAAGTCTTGGAAGGTAAAACACCTCAATGGAGGATCGTAGAACTGAACCAAGGAAGAAATAGAACCCAATTGTACATCCACTTTTGTCAACTCAAGGGTATCCCCATAACAACTAGTAAACATCTTCAAAGCTTTTTCAAACAGTTTCCCTTTGATGGTTTTGATCTTCATCGTATCTGGCTTGACGACATTAACACAGACAAGTTATTTCCCTCTAGCATTCATTTTTAAGACACTTTACCAAAAACCTTTGATTATTTTTTTATCCTATGAATAAGACAGAGAAAAAGAATGGAGAATAATTAATATGTGAAATGCAAGATGTATGAATACATGATTGTGTGGCATAGTAACTGGATTTTATGAAAGGTATCCTTAGTTGGTAGGCTCCTAGTTTTGGCCTACGAATATTTTATGCTCCCCATAAGGTAGTTTCCTCAAGGGTGTCATGGATAACACTAGAGGAAAAGGCATAAGGGCCTCCCTTAAGCTAAGCGTCTTTGCAGACTGAAACTTTCGTCTCTAAGGTCGTGAAAGGTCTCACGATGAGTTTTTAGTTTAAGGGTTATACAAAAAGTCATAGGTTTCATTCCAAAGTCCTACCCCCAAGAGGATACCTCTTGAGACATATTTCTTTTTTGGAATTCCATCGACTTTAGATGAAGTCGTCAGAAAAACTCATAGGGATGATGTATCCCCTTGGCCAATATACAAACCTTCTTTCTAAGGTTTTTGAAAATGTTTTTGAAAATAAAAAAATGCCACCATGAATAAATAAAATAATGACAATAAAGATATGAAGACAAATAAATAAACCAAAAGAAACAAATAGATATAAATAAATAATAAAAATAAAGAACCCTAAAAAAACCCTAAATCCTAAAGAGAGGTTTCTAAACCCTAGGGTTGAGTCCCCAGTAGAGTTACCAAATGTAATAACCGGTTTGAAAATAAGAGTCGCCACCATCAATTTTTATCGTAGGATTCATGAGTTCCTTCTTTGTACCTTCCTCAACAAAGCTTCATTGGGATTCAAGCCTCTATGAAAGATACTTTAAAGTAACATCATGACAAAGTGTTTCATGGTTCATTATGCCTCAAGTTGTCAAATTTAGATCAAGAGTACAAGGGTTGGCTAAAGAAGTTTGACTCAATTGGACAAATTTTTGGTTTTAATGATCACAAGTGCATATCTCCTTCAATTCTCAAGATTTGGAAATGGTTTTCGTTTCAATGGTTTCTCATTAACATCCTTAACAACTTATAATCATATGACAAAAGTATTTGTGCAAGAAGGTTGATCAAAATTGCAAATATTTCTCAAGGCATTTTGTTACTCTAGGAGCTAGGGTTTTGAACTTCAAAGGGGTATATCTAGCTCATATTTTGGTATTTTTGAGTGATTCCAAAGAAATACTTCTCTTTAAAGGGTTATTAACAAATAACTTCAAAAGTCTTAAAGAAATTTTATGTGTAAGAAACTTGATGATGAAGAAAGATTACAAGTCCTCTAGATGAACCCTCAAATTTCTTTATGTGACTTCAAATGATCATAACTTGGTAAATATTTATCACCTTGAACCCATTATTTTTCCATAATGATCTTGAATGTGTGAACTTTAACCCATTTTCAAAGTGCAAAGTGTGAAAATGGATGGAAGATGCCCTAAGGATGCAAAAGATTATAGGTCATTTCATGAATTTTTGCCAACTTCAACAAGTCATAACTCTCTCATATTTTGGATATTTTGAATGGTTCAAGTCTCAAGATGACATTCAAGAGATGTACTTAAAGCCATCTTTTTTGGTCAAGAACAAATTCCAAGTGGAAGACCATGTTTGGATACAAAATATTATAAGTCATTTTTGATAAAAAAACTTAGAAATTTTCAAAGTATGAAAAGTCAACTTCTTTTTCCCAACTTTGACTCATTGAAACTTTCACCTCAAGCAACCATTTTGTCCCATTCTTTTTGCATTACAAAGCTTGTTACCTCATATTTCTAAAGCTTCAAGAATCAGGCCCTAAGACCCCTTGAGTTGAGAATGCCATTGATTTGAATTTGGTAACTTGAAACTGAAGTTTCATCACAAGTCAGATTTTGAAATCTTTGTTTTGGCTTCTAATCGCAGATTTTCCACGCGTTTTTCCTTCTAATCATGTTTAGCAACTCTCCGAAGGCATTTAGCATCATGAAACGCACGATTTAGCTGAGTTTTGATGCTAAACAAGTCACACTTTGTTCATGATGCAGACCCACACGATTTCCCTCCAAATTGAATCATTTCACACGCTTAAAGATCCCATTCATTCTCCTATAAATAGAGGATCATTCCTCATTCCTTTCTTCAAGCTTAGACAACCAAGATCACCCTGTCAAACTCTCTCTTGAATCCAATTTCCAACTACTTCGAATTTGTTTTTGCAGCATCCCTCAATCATTTTTCTTTGTCAATTCACCTTCATAAAACTTCCCTGAAGCTAACCATACAATTACCTTCAAGAATCGTGACCTATATTGATCTATAGAAGTCCAGTTTCAGAGTTCTGCAACTTAACTTCAATAGGTAGATTCCTTCACCATTTCTCTCAAACTTTGATATTATTGTGAAGCTCTCATCACCCTGGTTCTAGTCGCAACATTTGTTTTTAACTGGAAGCACATTTTGACCATGAAATTTCAAATCCCTTTTCAAAACTTCTCTTCTAATTTGCTTGAGCTACAATTTATATAAATTTTTCGCGAAGGTGTGGTTGTCTTCGCCTTGATGAGACGAAGCGAATGATACCAGTCTCGTGCTCTAATTTTACAGTTTGAGCAACCTAGTTTTGAGACTGGCTGGAGGTTGAAGATGACAAGCGTGTCATCCTTCAACCAATGAAACAACGCCATTTGGAATTTTTTAATTTCTGATTTTATATTGAATCATGTGCTTTATTCAGTAATGACCATGACATGCACAGCGCGCCAGATCCCTTGGATTTGATTACTAACGCGTTTTGACTCTCATCCAATGGTCCACATATTTTTGTCCTTATTTTCTATTTTTTTATTTAATTGTTTTAAATTTCAAAAATCCATAGAAAATTCATTTTAACTCCAAAAAATCCAAAAAAAATTATGGAAAATACTTTTGATTTTTCTCTTTCTGATTTTTATTTTTTAACATTTTTATTTTGTGTTTTGATATTTTTTTATAATTTTCTAATTTATTTGAATTGTGTTAAATGTTTAAAAATACTTTTATGCATTTTTAAATTCTTAAAAAAACAAGGAAGGATCCAATGACATTTTGACAAATATTAGTGACCTCATTTATTTTTTATTTCTGAATTTATTATTTTTCACCATTTTTTGTTTATTTTACCCGTTTCTTTTAATTTTAAAAATAGTTTATGACTTTTAAAAATTACCAAAAAATCTATAAAAATATTTGAGTTCATTTATGATTTTTCTATGGTATTACTTATTTTTTCTTGATTAATTTGAACATAGTTAACAATTTTCTCTCTTATTTTCCTTTTTAATCATTTTTTAAAACCTTTATTTTTATATGTTAAATACAGTTTTTATTGGTGTATATTTTCTGGATAATCGTGGGTTGAAATTTTGATCATGAACTTTGTTAACATCATTGGATCTCAAGGGCCTGTGGTGCAGGTTACAATGAACCAAACGTCTATCAAGGGACAAGAGGATTTATTTTCCTCTGACCAAACACCGTCTAAATCAAGTACAACGAACTTGAGCAAGGGCTATGACCCACTTGATATGGTGAGCTTAATTCTCGTGGAAGGACATCCACCGATACAAAGTTCTCCAAACAACGTTGTTGATCAAAGTTCAACATCTAACTCTTTCTTATGTTTACCCCGCGATTTCCTTGAAAACATGCATCCACATATCATGCATCGTATCATGACAGGTTTCTCCCATACAGGTCTCCTTATCTTCCTTCTATTTATTTCCGTAAGATGGATATGGAACCAATGGTGAAAGATCTCCAAGCTCAAAACGCTCAATTCCAACAAATGTTCCTGGATATGGCTAAGGGGCAAGAGGACCTGAAAACTCTCCTTCTCAAAGACAAGAGGAAGAAGTCCAAAAAGTCAGTAGGTGTCCTGAACTCGAGATGAAGATGCGGAGGACCAGTCAAGAGAGCTCTAGATCTTTCAACTCCATCCAAAATGAAGGATAGTCTTGAAGAAGACCATAATTTGGAAATTGATGAAGTTGAAGCTGACTACTCCGAGGAACAATATCCTCCCACTGATGACAAGTACAAACAGTTGGAGGACCGCCTCAGTGCTATGGAGATTCAACAAATACCTGGCTTGGATTTAGGAGACATGGGTTTGGTTTCTAGAGTGGTCATCCTGCCAAAACTCAAAATCCCTACTTTTGCCCTGTACGATGGAGTCTCTTGCCCTAAGATGCACTTAAAGTCTTATGTTCGCAAGATTCAACCATACACAACTAATCCAAAGCTTTGGATCCATTTCTTCCAAGAGAGCCTAGTAGGGACTCAACTCGAGTGGTTCTATCAATTGGAGAGTTCTCGCATCCACACCTGGGAAGATTTGGCTGCTGCTTTCTATAAGCAGTATCAGTACAATGTTGATCTTGCACCAACTCGTGTGCAATTGCAGAACATGACCATGGGTTCCAACGATAGCTTCAAAGGGTATGCCCAAAAGTGGAGAGACTTGGCTGGTAGGGTGCAACCCTCTTTAACTGACAAGGAGCTAATTGACATCATGGGAACTTTGACATGACCTTTCTTTAAACACCTGATCGGAAGTTCCTCAGTCGGGTTCACCGAGCTAATACTGACTGGCGAAAGAGTCGAAGCTGACATCAAAAGTGGAAAGATCCAAGGAGCTACACCTTCTGATGCTCAGAAAAGCCATACAATGGGAAGAAAGAGTCCAATGTTGTGTATGGTCAAAAGAGTCATCATGACCAACACGTAGTAGCAATCTTGATCTCTAATCCTACGCCTGCTCAACAAAGACAGGGGCATCAGCGTAAGGAGGTCGCGCCTAAAAGATAATTCACTAAGATCAACATGTCACTGGTTCAAGCGCTACAACACACGTTGAAGGCAGAGCTGATTACGTTAAAGGCTCCTCTCCGGAATCCAATTACTTCCGCTCCTACCTATCATCCCAATGAAAGGTTTGCATACCACTCTGATAGTCTGGGACATGACACAAAAAACTGTTGGGCTCTGAAGAACAAGGCCCAAGACATGATTGATGCCAAGGAGATCGAGTTTGACCCTCCGGAGACTCCAAACATAATCACTACTCCTATGACGAATCATTGGAAGCTTTTGTTCATTTGAATTTTCAAGTTGTAATTTCTTTTGCTTGTTCAAACAATTATCTATTAATGTCAAACTTTGTTTCATTAATGCATTGCATATGTTTGTATTGATTTGATCCACTCATTTTCATTACATTAAAACTATGCTTTTTACTCACTTTATGACATTCAACTCTTGCTAAAAGTCACAAGCCTTTAGAAGGAGGATGACGAAAACAATGTCATTATCTCATATAGTATGCTTTTGAACAAACCTTGCTGACGATGTACAGGCGTTTTTTTTAAATCCTAAACACTGGAGTTATAAGGAAGATAATCCCTAGTCAACCCCTTCGAGCCAAAGAAGTAGAAGTTTTCTGTTTTAACACAAATTGAAACCTTTAATCAAAACTTGGGGCAGGGTAGTCTCTCAGTTAATTCAAACGCGCGCTAAGCCGCAAACTCTCATCTCGTAATACAACGAATGGCATCAAAAACATTCCTCTGGAATCAAAAGACATTGATGGTTCCCTATCACATAGGCAGTCATTATCTCTCAAAAGGAAAATCCCACTAAGTCAAAACCTACGAAGGAGACTTAAGAAAAACTGGGGCATCCCGCTGATTGTAAACTCAAAACAAGAACAGTCAGGTAAAAATCAGGGATAACAAATCAAAAAGAGGTCACTACAAATCCTCAATAACACGAAAAATGTTGCAAGAAATGACTGATGTCCGATAAACTTAACTTGTCTGAACCATCACCAAAACGTTATTCCAGACTCAATTGGAGTTCAAACGTACAATTAACTGAGCTTATGACTGAAGAACATCACGAAGAACGGGTGGGTAGAAATACACTTTGAGCCATCATCCTTTGTTTCTTAAACCGTGAACTAAGCCACGTTACAACCCTTCAAAAGTCCTAATTGAAGCATGGGTTAGTTCGAAAGCACACTGTTACAAAAGGTATCCTGACTCCTGTAAGGCTTTACTCAAAATCCAGAGTTGAATTACAAACTTCTTTACTTGCTAAAAATGAATTTTTGAGAAATTCAAGACAAGCATAAAATTTGCATTACTTGAATATCACTGTTTGCATATGGCTATTTGTTTGACATCGGAGAAATTCACACAAGGAATATCTAGTGAACGAAAGCTCTCTCAATGAACAAAATCAGCTCAAGAAGGATGATACTTCCATTGTCAAAACTCCTATCAACAAGGGGACATGACATGTCACTATCCAGCACAACTGGGGCAGTCCAGTCAAGATTCCAATAGATCTCTCAAGAATTGTAGAGTAAATAGGGGCAAGTCTCCATCTCCGTCACTTGGAGCATTGAACGTCAATCTCACAAAGGGTTACGTACAATCAAACATTTTTGGTAATACCACAAACATTTACTTCTAGGGGCAATGACAAGTCTCCCCAAAGTCTTTCTCATAGGATAATTTCCCAGCAAGAGTTTAATCTCTGAAAACCTTTCCCTAGCTGAGACAACCTCAAGAATCCTTGAGGACTTTCCCCAACGAAGTCATCACTTCTCTAGCAGACCGGCAACAGGGTTATTTCCCCAACAAACGACAGGATTCCCCAGCTTGAGGTGGTCTCTTCGACTACTACAAATCAAAGGACCACAACTCCTCTTCCCCAGTAGACTACTCTACAATCCCCATAAAGTTATTGTGAAACCTGGACCCGACCAGATATCAGTTCAACTTCGACTCCCCAATAGAGCAACAGACGACTATGACTTCTGAACTCTTTTTCCCCAAGCAGGAATCAACACTCTATACAGAGCTTTCAACATCTCTCAGCGGAGTTCTCCTCAACAAAACAGGAAATCCCCAGTGGAAACATTTTAAGCAAAGTTTGAAGGCACACCTACTCTTCAACAGCAATCCGGGATTTAATAAACTCCCCAAAACTTGTCAAGGATTTATTCTCCAAGACAAAATTACATTTCAACAACATTAATATCACATGCATATAAAATAAATATAACATAAATCTCAGTTATTTTGAGAACATCATTAGGCAATGCATACATCATGACATTGCATACAACTAACCCTTTACCTTTTCAAGAAAGATAAATAAACAGATAAAGTTCATCATCTTTTGGAGTAGCAATCGTCTCAGATTCCTTCATCACATATCATTATCAAAAAAGACCTCCTCTGGTTAGATTTATTTCTTCCAGTTAATGACAGGCAACCAAAGATTCCTTCTAGAGACAGTTCAGATGCGATCCAGATATGGCTGACATTCTGATACTTATTCCAGATTCTCTTCTAGAGACAGTTCAGATGCGATCCAGATATGGCTGACATTCTGATACTTATTCCAGATTCTCTTCTAAAGACAGTTCAGATGTGATCCAAATATGGCTGACATTCTGATACTTATTCCAGATTCTCTTCTAGAGACAGTTCAGATGCGATCCAGATATGGCTGACATTCTGATACTTATTCCAGATTCTCTTCTAGAGACAGTTTAGATGCGATCCAGATATGGCTGACATTCTGATACTTATTCCAGATTCTCTTCTAGAGACAGTTCAGATGCGACCCAGATATGGCTGACATTCTGATACTTATTCCAGATTCACTTCTAAAGACAGTTCAGATGCGATCTAGATATGGCTGACATTCTGATACTTATTCCAGATTCTCTTCTAGAGACATTTCAGATGCGATCCAGATATGGCTGACATTCTGATACTTATTCCATATTCTCTTCTAAAGACAGTTTAGATGCGATCCAGATATGGCTGACACTCTGATACTTATTCCAGATTCCATCTAGAGATAGTTCAGATGCAATCCAGATATGGCTGACATTGTGATACTTATTCCAGATTCCTTCTAGAGAAAGTTCAGATGCGATCCAGATATGGCTGACATTCTGATACTTATTCCAGATTCCTTCTAGAGACAGTTCAGATGCGATCCAGATATGGCTGACATTCTGATACTTATTCCAGATTCCTTCTAGAGACAGTTCAGATGTGATCCATATATGGCTGACATTCTGATACTTATTTCAGATTCCTTCTAGAGACAGTTCAGATGCAATCCAGATATGGCTGACATTCTGATACTTATTCCAGATTCCTTCTAGAGACAGTTCAGATGCGATCCAGATATGGCTGACATTCTGATACTTATTCCATATTCCTTCTAAAGACAGTCCAGATATGATCCAGATTAGGATGTAATTTTGTCACTCATTCAAATAGAGTCCAGATACGATCGAGATTCAGATGTCATTCTGTCACTCATTCAAAATACAATCCAGATACGATACAGATTCGAATGTCATTTTGTCACTCATTCAAATACATTCCAGATACGCTCCAGATACAGATGCCATTCTGATAATCATTCAGTTCCAGCTTACAGGTACAATCCAACAATCACCTTCGGATGGAATCTTTAAGCCCATCTCCAACAACTATCCATTACTTCTCCAAATTGCATCTTTAAGCCCATTCCCTACCTAATCAACTAACACATCTTCGAGTGCAAATTTTCTGGGCACTCTAGTGTTCAATCATATTCCACCTTCAAGTCACGAAGGGCAGAATTACCAATCTAACTCTTCAGGTGTAAGAAGAATGAACAGGGGCAGCTGTTGTACCCCAAAATTTGCCCTCTCATGTCTCAAGGACTCTTAGAATTACTTCAGTCAAGTTGTAAACCCCAGTTCATAATTTTCTAAGAAGAACCATTCAAATTGTCAAAAGGGGGCAAAATGAGCAAAATCGGAGTTTCAGGTGGAAAAAGTCAATCGGACGCTAAAAAGTCAAACTTTGACTTTTTGACCAAATTTGAGTCCCAAAAATCACATTATGTCAAGACATCCAAAAAATGGAGTTTAATCATCAAAAATCAAGAGAATAAAAAATCCAACTTTGCAAGACTTTGAATTTTTTTTAAGTATTTTCTATACTTGATTAATTTCATTTACTTCATGACATTTTTTGCTACAATTCCAAATAATTCAAAATGATGCAAGTAATTCAAGTTATTAAAAAGTGGCATTTTTGCAAAATTACAAATTCTAAAACTATGTATTGATTGAGTTCTCTAAAAAAAAAACTTGCCACATTATTTTGCCCTTGACATAATGTACATGAAATATTCCACAAGACCAAATTTGTGTCATGCTACAAATCATATTGTTCAAGTTGAACAAAATGTGATATGACACATTGCCACAACACCCCATGCTGCCCTACAATAAAGCTTGTGCTATGCTGCACCCCAAGTATACATGTTGCCCAATACAGTCCAAAACTGCTCTATGCAGTCTGCCCAAGCCTGCATCACAATAGCCCCAGAATTGCACCAAAATGGCAAAGAAAAATTGTTGGAGGAAAGTGTCAAAACAGTAAGCAAAAACAATTCAAAATAACTTATTTGGTTTCCCCCCTAAACCACAGTAAAAGGTCTACAAGAGGGACTGTCTCATAGGACAAAGGGGCTGGATTTTTGAAGTGGGATTTTGGGAGAGAGAATAGAGAGTTTTTGAGCAGAAAAACAGCATCCTTTGAAAAAACTGGACTCATTCATTTTCAAAACAAAAGTTCTGTTATTATTCAAAACAAGACCCCAACCCATTACTCCACCATACAAACTCTCCCATAAGCCAAACAACTCTTAACCTACAAAGACTTTCCAAACATAAAAACAGTCCCTGTAGTATTATTCATTTTCACCTTCAAAAAATACCAAAAACATCACTGTACAACCTAACTTAGTTTCAACAGTCCGGAGTAGCTTTCTGGAGATTCATTGAGGTCATCTTAACATTTGGAAAACATCCAGATTTAAAACATCCAGTGCAACCCAAAAGGTAAGTCTTCTTGACTTGATATCTTTTCATACATCATTAATGATTTGTTGTTTTTGAAGATAAGATGTAGTATTTTATTATACCTTTGAACTAATCATTTGCTTATGGTTTAGGCTTATTCAATCATGTTTTATTTACATTTATCCATAATATGCTAACATGTACAGTCAGTAAAACAATGTTTAAGGCAGGAAAATGCAGCATGTATCGACACATGTCCTCATGTATCGACTCATCCTAGTGAAAAAACAGGGTATGAGTCGACACATAACCCCCATGCATCGACCCATACCGAGTTCAAGTTACAAAACAGAAGCTAGAAAAGCCTATGAATCGATACATACGTGTTTCGCGTCGATGCAAGAAGGTGCATGAGTCGACACATACTGAGCATATTTTGTTTTACAGGAGCAAGGAAAAGCTATGTGTCGATGCATAGCAGCATGGGTCGACACATAGCAGTTCAACATGCAGTTTTCCTTTTATTTTACATTGTTTTTACATTGTTTTCATTATCATTCAATATGGTTGTAATATTTTAGTCTCCACGTCATCCCCATTGTTAAATTGTACCCCCATACCCCTAAAGCGATGTAATAGCTTAGATTTTATTTTCCGCATTTTACTTGCTTTTCATATATTGTTAGTAAATAGGATGTATGGCAAGATAAAATCAATAAATAGATGACTTTCAAATACAAGACAAAATGCATGCAAACCAACACACTTGCACACTAACATCTCTAGGGTAATCTCATGGGCTTTTTAGCAAAAGACTCTCGATAAAATATCGTAGTCCCTCGATGACCCTCGATGTTGCCTTCGGTAAACGATCTAGTCCCTAAAACGACATTGCTAAAACGTTCCATGGGTTGTCTTCTATGACTATACAAACATCCAAACGCCCATCCCTTCACATCCAACGATGGGGCTTCTTACCAAAACAATGGTAAGATAGTCACATCTAAAGGATAAGGAAAAGCATATTTAAGACATTTCGAGTAGGTAGGTTCGCTCCTAGTTACTCGCTTGCTCACAACAAAAACATTTTACACACCAACACTTCCATTTCAAAAACATTTTCAAAAAGATAAAAAATTTTGTATATGTTCTTATAGAGACAAGAACCATTGCAAAATATCTTTCCGAAAACCACTTTCCAAAACACAATCCACAAACACATCTTTGGACTATCTTTCGAAACAAAACTTTGTACGTGTTCTTATAGAAACGAGAACCATTGCAAAGATATTTTCAAAATACTTTCAAAACACACACCACAAGCACATTCAAACAAAAGCAAGTGATCTAGCAAGCAACTAAGAGCCCGTAGATAAATACAGATGAAAAGGGTGCTAATACCTTCCCTTTTCATAATCTACCCCCCGAACCCAAGAAGACATCTCTAAAGGTCTTTCCTATGCTTTTTCACCTTTCCTTTTGGATAAAAGAAAAGCTGGTGGCGACTCTTGCTAAACCGCAACATTTGAGAACACAAATGAAAAAAACCTCAAGTCACTTCTTCCACCGTACCACACATGTTATGAAATAATGATCTCTATATAATTTATCCAAACATGAGGTACATAGATTGCTATTGACCGGCCTCAAAATAGGCGCGACTTCTATATAAGTCCACTTACGATTGCTTAACATAGCGCTAAATTTTGTCCCTATTTGAGAAAATGATCATTCGTGGCCCAAACCTATGTTTGCAAGCCCAAGTATGTTAATTTGATCCCTATGATCCAATAACCTTGAGATCCATTTTTAGGAGGCTTTGGGTTCTATCAATCCTCTAATGGAACTTCATCAATTTTGGTCAAAGTGGATCACTTAAACATCATTGATCATTAAGTTACTTTGGGATCCTTAAAATGGATGATATACTTGACAAAAAGCAAATGCAACTTGTTATTGAGAGGCTTTGGTTCTACCAATCCTCTAATTAGTTCCAAATGAAAGTTTCAAGATGGTCATCCAACTAACCATTAACTTCTACCATTTGACTTTATTTTATGCTTTTAATTTTTATGCTTTTAGTTTATGTACCATTTACTTTAGCATTTACATTTCATGTTATTTTCATCTTTGCTCACTTGAGCCTTTTACTTTTATGTCTTTTTATTTTGCTCACTTAATATTTCATTTTCTTTTTGAAGATACTTAATAATCAACTTGAACTCTAAATGCATTAAAGATACTTGGACTATTTGGTTACTGTCCTTGGCATTATGGAGTATTGGACTTCTTGGACTTAGGAATAGAGACCTTGGCCTATGTTGGAGACCTTTTGACCTTAATTGACATTTTGTCTAAAGATCTTGAGGTTTACCTCAAGATATTGGGTTGTTTGTTTGTTTTGTGTGCAGGTTATTGTGATTACATTCTTTGTTTGTAATCTGGAAATCATCTTATACAGTTGTTACTCTGCCAATTTTTTGTGTGAATACTTAATATACTTGAAGTTTAGTTCTCTCAAGAGGTCTAGTATCTTTGCATGCTTGGTTTCAATCCAAAGAATGGGGATTCTATTTTGACTCATAACGTCAATTATTGGCTTCTTGTTGGTTAGATGGTTCTTTTCCTTAGCTTTTACCTTATTCTTTAGGATAGCTTCTTTATGTCCTCCCGTCTTCTTTAATTTCAAAAATCTCCTACCTCCTTTTCAAAACTCTTCTTGTTTTAAACTAGAACCATTTTCATAATAAACTTGGACTTAGGTCCATGCATTTTCAAAAATCATTTTCTTAATCAAACTTTAATCAATTTAATGATACCTTGACATTTTTATGAGAAGACTAAAAGTCAATCAATCTCATTCAAACTATTTTTCCACTTTGGCTCTTTACTTTAAAAAAATTCTCAAAAGATTGGACTTTTGTCAATCCTTGTAGTGATGCAAAGAATTATACTTCTACAATATGTAGTGAAGAGATATATTTTCCACTTGGGTGTTGAGTAAGGCATTGTTGATTTAAAAAATCCAAGGCATATCCTCCACTTTGTGATGATGCAAATTCTCCTTTCTCATGATTGTGGGTAGTAAGTCTGTTTTCCACACGGACATTGACAATGATGTCTTATCTCATAAAATAAACCAAAACACTTGTGTTTTAAAATTTTTAAAGGTGAACTATGTGTACCCTGATCCCCTATTGCATGAAAGGTGGTACGTAGGCACTAAAGGTTCGCAACCGCGGAGGGTGCAAAAAATCATAAAAAATATTTCTTTTCTCACCTCCATCATCTTTTTTTATACAACATTTTATAGCCAAAATATACATATTTTTCAAAGAGGTTCCTACAGAGTACCGTAGATGTTTAGGGTGTTAATACCTTCCCTTTGCATAACCAACCCCCTTACCTTGAATCTTTCCCCCTCTTTTGGGTTATTCTCTCTTTTCCCATTCCTTTGGAAACAATAAAGTGCGGTGGCAATTTTTATTTTGATTTGTGTGAGTTAAGTTAATCTAATGGCTTAGTCTCAACATTTCTACCGCTACAGAAATAAAATGGAGACTTCACTGGAGAAAGATTGACCTCTTGTTGGTCCATCCCTGAGTGAGTTAAAACCTATCTTTGTTTATGTCTGTATATATGCTATTGTTGTTTATGTGTTATATGTTGTATATTTGTTTGTTTGGAGTTTCCTGGTTTTTTGGGTGCTTGGTGATTTCACATAAGTCCTATACCCGGACTTCGAAAAACTTTAAGATAGGAAGGGCGGTATAGTCATGTTAACTTTAAGGGAGTAATCCCAAAAAAGGAGGCATGAGATATCCCACTCAGTGGAGGCCCCTTTGATTGTAGTGTCGTTTACCGAGTAATCGTGAAGACGTACTACTTTCGACCTGAGAGCCTACTGAAGCTGAGGACCGTAGAATATCTAACCTATGTTGGCCTTTTAGGTGTAGTGTGGAAGTTATGACGGATTAATCCGGAAATAGTTGTCACGCGATACTACGCTCAAACGAGTTTTTCTTGAGAATGTTACTAATTACCGAGTTAATCAGGATGTTGGTAATATCCGAAGGAACGATGTAGACTCTGGGAACCTCTAGAACTTTGTTCGGCAGGTGATAACTCTTAGATCATAACTTATGGGTAGTACCTTCGACCTCATGCTCGTGACGCTGAACCTACGAACCATATGTTTATGATCTTGTGTGTGATTGTGGCATCATGCATCCATGCACTCATAAGCATCTTTTGAAGAAATTTTATTCCAAGGGACTTAAAAGTTGACCATTTGTGAATATCTCACGTACTTTTTGACTATGGATTATGGAAAAAGAAATACTGGAAAATACAGTTTCAAAGATCCCAAGATAGATGAGTTGATGAGTCTGATTCCCGAGATCGAGTGTTATGCATATTTTCGGAGGAAGTATGGGTCCATCATTTCTCTCATGAAGCTTAGGATGAAGGAGGGTATTCTCTCGACCTTGGTCCAATTCTATGATCCGATGTATCATTGCTTTACTTTCCCCGACTATCAGTTGATGCCTACACTAGAGGAGTATTCTTATCTGTTGGGTTTACCTATTATTGATCGTATTCCTTTTACTGGTTTGGAGAGTGAGCCAAAACCACATGAGATTGCTGCTTTGATTCATCTGGGGAAATATGAGGTTGAAGCTCACATGACTACTAAAGGAGGGTTAGAGGATTACTAGCTCAGTTCTTATTAGAGAAAGCTCGTTACTTTGCCAAGATGAAGAGTACAGTCGCTTTTGAGGGCATCTTCGCTTTACTTACTTACGAGTTGTTCTTATTTCCTAATGTAGACAAGTTTGTTTACATGAATGCTATCAGGATCTTCATGATTGGAAACCCAGTTCCTACATTGTTGGGTGATGCTTATTACTCTATTCATCTTTGAGATTCTTATCATGGGGGGTATGACCATCTGTTGCACGCCTCTGTTATACTGGTGGTTTAATTCTCATTTGCCTCAGTCTGATGCTTTTTGGGATGTCAGGAAGGAACCCCGTTGGGCTCCTAAGATCATGGCACTTACTCACTCTGATATTGTTTGGTACCATCAGGCTTACTATGATGGGGAAATTGTCGACAGTTGTAGTAGTTTCCCCAATATACCTCTTCTTGGTACAAAGGGAGGAATTAACTATAACCATGTTCTTGCACGACGACAACTTGGTTATTCGATGAGGGATAAACCAAATAGTATTCATTTGAGTAGTTTCTTCCTGAAGGAGGGAGAAAACCATAAGGAAGCTAGGGAGCAGATTGCAAAGGCCCGACGTCACATTCACAAGAAGAGTAGAAAAGACTTGGGACCTAGGGGGCTATTTCTTTGGAGTGTTATCTTCAATGGGCCCAAGCGAGAGCTATTCAGTTGAAGATGTCGTATTCTCTAGAAGCACCTATGCCTGATTTGTTTATGAAGACAACTCCTCCCATATTGGATGATGTGGAAGATCTACAACTTGATTTAGTCAGGATGCAAAATGAAAAGGAAGCTTGGAAGAATAAGTGTCAAACTTTAGAGATTTCCTACAGAGCAGACTTGAAGGAGTAAAATGACGTGATTGAGATTCTTGAGAGTCGGGCTGTAGAGACCATGGAAAGGCAAGGGGATTTATTTTCCCCTGAGCCTCAGTCAGATGCTAGTTGCTCACTTCCTGATTCAGGTAATTGGAAGGAGGTTTCCACCAGATATGCCGAAGAAAACCAAAGGTTGAAGGCTCAGATTTCTAGACTTACATGGAAATGTCAGCGTATAGAGTGATCTCCATCAGCTTTGCTTTCTTGGTGTTTTAGACTTTACTTTCATCTTGTACTTAGGATTATTGAAACTTTTAATCTATTTTGAAGTTGTATTAAATTTTTTTCAGTATTTCAAATGTTTTATTACTTTAATATTTGCAATGTTATCTATAAATCTTTAAGTACCTTGAAATAATAATAATAAAATAAATCATGTGCATTGCATATCATGCATCTTATTATATATACTTCTTGCATTTTTTTATGCATATCCAAGGGTCTTACTGAGCTTCTTTACTTTGTTCAGCAAGTTGTCTCACCACTACAATACTTGGGCTAATTTCAGAAGAAAGATGGACAACCTAGAATAGGAGAATCATGAGCTACGCGAGGAAGTTTCTGCTCTGAAGGCCGGCATGGCCAATATCACCGCTCTGATAGAATCTCTGGTGGCTGCTCAGAACCAGCCACCAAGTGTTCAGCCTCAACAAACAATGGTTACTACTGAAGCTCCAACTGTTCCCTTATCTGCTACTCTAGCTGTTGTTCAGAACCGTATGCCTTCGGGATATCCTTGGGGGATGCCAGAAAGCTTTATGCCAGAAGGTTTTAACCAGGATCCTCATATTGCTCTGCTTACTCAGACTGCTGGTGCTCCCGCACCTCCTGTGGTGCATGTTACCCCTGCTACTAGAAACGAGATTCACCATGCTGCACCTCTCTCGATGAATATGATCCCGTTTGATAATGATGATGTGTATTGTCCTATTCCTCCACCAAGTGAAAGCTTGGGTCTCTATGATAGAATGAATGATTTTCAAGTCCAATTTGACAAAATGCAGAAGGAGTTGAAGGCCCTCAGGGGAAAAGAGTTGTTTGGGAAGAATGTGAATGACATGTGTTTGGTTCCCAATGTCAAGATACCTGTGAAGTTTAAAGTACCGGAGTTCAAAAAGTATAAGGGCAACACTTGTCTTAGTGCTCATTTGGTTATGTATGTAAGAAGAATGTCTACTCATACAGATGATCAGCGCCTGTTGATCCATTTCTTTCAAGACAGTCTAACCGATGTAGCGTGGAAATGGTACATGACCTTGGACAGTTCCAATATTCATTCTTTTAATGACTTAGGTGAAGCATTTATCAAAAAATACAAATACAATGTGGACATGGCGCCTGACCGTGATCAACTCAGGGCCATTGTCCAGAAGGACAGGGAATCATTCAAAGAATATGCACAGAGATGGCGTGAGGTAGCCACCAAGGCGATTCCTCCGATGGAAGAAAAATAAATGACAAAGATATTCTTGAAAACACTAGGTGCATTCTATTATGAGAGAATGGTGGTGAGTGAACCCAATGATTTTACTGAAATGGTGGGAATGGGTGTTCGTTTAGAAGAGGCTGTGAGAGAAGGTTGTCTCACAAAAAGTGAAAGTTCCAGCAATGTGAAGAAGCCATCTTACGGATTTATTAAGAAGAAAGAAGGGGGAGAAAATGTTGTGATTCAAGAAAGAAGAGTCAACGCCTCTAGAAGAAATCATTAGCACCCTCAGCAGGTTGCCTCAGTAACTCTGGTTGTAAATGCAGCTCCGAATACGGTTGCTTATCAAAGGCCAACCCCTTAGGGAAGCCAAGGGAAGAGTCAAAGAAGAGAACCATTTGAATCTATCCCTATGATTTATGAAGAGCTACTTCCAGCATTGATTCAGAAAAAGTTGGTCCAGACTAGGCCACCTCCTGCTGTACCATCCCCTTTACCTTGGTACTACAAGGCAGATCAGACCTGCGCTTTCCACCAGGGTGCACCAGGACATAACGTGGAAAATTTTTATCCTATGAAATCCGAGGTACATAAAATGGTTAGATATGGCCTTTTGTCCTTCAAAGATGTCAGTCCAAATGTAAAAGATAATCCTCTCCCAAAACATGGAGGAACAAATACTGTTAACATGGTTGCGGGTTGTCCAGGGGACTTCCGCATTATGATATTAACCTAGTAAGAGGGGACTTGGTGAAGATGCATGCCGACCTTTGCGAGTTTAGTTACTATACTCATGACCATGCTGGTTATGGTGTCTGTAGTACTAATATACAAGGTTGCGATAAGATAAAGGCTGATTTGCAGGAAATGATGGATGGGGGCCTCATCCATATAATCAGGCCTAGAGTAGAGTATGAAGAAGAAGTAAACATGGTTTCTGGATGTCCTGGGGAATTCAGAATTTTTGATGTGAAAAACATGAATGATGATCTCGTACAAATTCATGCTACTTTCTGCCACATGGCTGGTTAGGTAGATCACTATTACGGGTCTTGTCAGGTTTGTTGTAGGGACTCCCGAGGATGTTAATTTATGAGAAAATGTATTCAATTGTTGTTAGATAATGGAACCATCAAGGTTTCAGGTAAAAGAGACAATTACTATGAGGTTAATGAGATTGAGATTGAGGAAGAATCAGATGATGATGAGTATGCTTCCGCAGATGAATTCTTCTCCTTGGATGAAGATTTTTTCTCTGGTGATGAATCTTTAATGACAAGATTATATGAAGAAGGTGTGAATATGATCGTGTCGTGTTTCAATGATTCTTCCTTTGTTGAAATTGAATACTGTAGTAAGCCAGTTGTTGCCCCTGTGGTGATTTTCTTACCAGGGCCGGTTCCTTACAAATCCAACAAAGTTGTACCGTACAAATACAATGCTACAATTTTAGAGGATGGTGTGGAAGTTCCCATCCATCCTTTGTCTAGTGTTGGAAATATTGCTGAGACTAGTAGAGTGACCCACAGTGGTCGTGTATTTTCACCGATTGTTCGAGGAAATGATAATACTGGTAAGAAGGCCGTGGAAAGTGTTAAAGATAAGAAGATTGCAGGGGAGTCCAGTGGTGCTACCCTGGAGAAGGACGTGGATGATATTTTGAAAATAATCAAAATGAGCGAATACCGAATTGTGGATCAGTTATTGCAGACTCCTTCAAAAATATCTATCTTGGCATTATTAATGAATTCGACCGCTCATAGGGAATCCTTAATGAGGGTGTTGGACCAGGATTTTATGGAGTATGATATGCCGTTAGATCAATTCAACAGTGTGGTGGGTAATATTACATCATGTAATAACCTAAGCTTTTACGACGATGAATTGCCTGACAAGGGGAAGAATCACAATTTGGCCCTCCACATATCCATGAACTGCAAAAGTGATTCATTATCAAACGTGCTGGTTGATAATGGATCCTCCTTGAATGTAATACCGAGGAGTACACTAATGAAGTTGAAATATCAAGTGGATCCTATGCGTCCAAGTGGTATCATTGTCAAAGCTTTCGATGGGCCGAGGAAGTCAGTTATTGGGGAGGTCGATATGCCTATTCACATAGGCCCACATCTGTTCCAGATCACTTTCCAAGTCATGGATATTATGCCCGCATATAGTTGTCTACTGGGAAGACCATGGATACATGAAGCAGGGGCTGTCATTTCCACTATGCACCAAAATTTGAAGTTTATGCGCGAAGGAAAAGTGGTTATTATAAAGGGAGAGCAAGTATTGCTGATACCTCACTTATCATCTAAGTGTTGTTGAGGCAGATGAGGCTGCCGTGGGGATGCAATTCCAGGATTTATCTGTTGATAATGTAAGAGGGAATGAGAATTCTATGGTTTCATTAAAAGATGCTCAGTAAGTTGTGCACAGTGGTCCGAGTAAGGTATGGGACAGGTCATTGATCCTCCCGTAAACAAGAGCAGGGCTGGTTTAGGATTCTCTGCCAAGAATGGCAAGGATGAAATTTTGAAGCCAAAGACTACTATGAGCCGTTATCATGACGTTTTCTGCAGTGGAGGCTACCTCCAACCAACTGTCTCTGGAGTTAATTCTATTGGGAAGGGTGAAGAAGATCAAGAAGTGCCGAATTATGTGACACCTAGAGTCATAATCCAAAATTGGGTCACTTATGATGTTCCCTCTTGCATCCATGTCTCAAAGTAATTTGTTTTTTCGTTGAAAAAAGCTTTCATTCTGCCCAAGATGAAAGTAAATATTGTATGGGCTTATCTATTTGCTGTGATTATTAAAATCATAAATAAAAGTTATCTTTGATTCTCAACAATTGTGTCTTTTATTTTTCTGTTTTATTTTTCATGGAAAATGGTAAATAAAAAAAAACTTTTTTTGAACAGAATATGTTTGCGAATAAATATGCATACTCATTTGATATATATATATATATATATATATATATATATATATATATATATGTCAGTTTTTAAAAAGAATCACAAATCGTATGTGTAGATTAATTAATAAACCCGTTGAATACAATGACCCCACACCCTCTCCCAACTTTGAATATCCTGTGTTTGGGCTAGAAGAAGAAGAGTATGATGAGATTCCAGAAGTGGTTTCACGGTTGCTCGAGCACGAGGAAAATGCCATTCAGTCGTATAAAGAGTCATTGGAAACAATTAATTTGGGTTCAGAAGAGGAGCCAAAGGAAGTCAAGATTGGAGTATCGTTGCATCCTGATGTGAAAAACAGGTTTATTGAACTATTGAATGAGTATGTGGACATCTTTGCTTGGTCTTACCAAGATATGCCGGGTCTAGATACCGATATCGTGGAGCATCATTTGCCTTTAAAGCTGGAATGCCCGCCCGTCAAGCAAAAGTTGAGAAGAAATCACCCTGATATGGCAATAAAAATCAAAGAAGAAGTATTAAAGCAGATAAATGCCAGATTTCTTGTAACATCAGTGTATCCTCAATGGATATCCAACATTGTGCCTGTACCAAAAAAAGATGGAAAAGTCCGCATGTGTGTAGATTACAGAGATCTAAATAAAGCTAGTCCAAAAGATGATTTTCCATTGCCACATATTGATATGTTGGTTGATAGCACAACAAAATTCAAGGTATTCTCATTCATGGATGGATTTTCCAGATATAATGAAATAGGAATGGCTCCAGAGGACATGGAAAAACAATGTTTATCACACCCTGGGGAACATTCTATTACAGATTGATGCCCTTCGGGTTGAAGAACGCTGGTGTGACGTACCAGAATGCTATGACAACCCTATTCCATGATTTGATGCACAATGAAATTGATGTATATGTTGACGACATGATTGCCAAATCACAGACCGAAGAAGGGCATGTGGAAGATTTGTTGAAGTTGTTTCAGCGTTTGAGGAAGTACCGTCTCCACCTGAATCCAAATAAATGCACCTTCGGTGTCTGATCAGGGAAGTTGTTGGGCTTTATTGTCAGCCAGAAAGGGATTGAAGTTGACCCAGATAAGGTCAAGGCAATCCAAGAAATGCCTGCGCCAAGGACTGAGAAGCAAGTTAGAGGTTTCCTTGGGTGTCTGAATTATATTTCCAGATTCATCTACCACATGACTGCAACATGTGAATCGATCTTTAAGTTGTTAAAGAAAGATGAAGGTTGTATGTGGACAGATGATTTCCAAAGGGCATTTGAAAGTGTCAAACAATATCTTCTTGAACTTCTTATCTTGCTCCCTCCTGTTGAAGGAAAACCATTGATCATGTATTTAACAGTGTTGGACAGTTCTATGGGTTGCATTTTGGGACAACAAGATGAAACGGGAAAGAAAGAATATGCCATATACTACCTCAGTAAGAAATTTACTGATTGTGAATCACGTTATTCCATGTTGGAAAAGACATGTTGCGCTTTGGCCTGGGCGGCGAAACGGTTGCAACAATATATGTTGAATAATACCACTTGGTTGATTTCCAAAATGGATCCAATTAAATATATTTTTGAAAAGCCTGCTCTCACATGGAGAATCACCCACTAGAAATGTTATTTTCTGAATATGACATCGAGTACCACACTCAAAAGGCCATAAAAAGCAGTGTGTTGGCAGATTATCTTGCTCACCAACCTGTAGATGACTATCAATCTGTCAAGTTTGATTTTCCTAGTGAGGATGTGATGTTATTAAAAGCAAAAGATTGTGATGAACCTTTTCCTGGGGAAGGTCCAGATCCTAAATCTCGCTAGGGAATGGTATTTGATGGGGCAGTGAATGCTTACGGAAAAGGAATTGGGGCGGTGATCATTACTCCACACGGGTCACACATTCCTTTTACTACAAGCCTGGCATTTGACTGCACTAATAATATGGCAGAGTATGAGGCTTGTATTATGGGTCTCGAAGAGGCCATTGACCTTAGGATCAAGGTTATAGATGTGTATGGTGATTTAGCTTTGGTTATTAATCAGATTAAAGGTGAATGGGATACTCAACACTCTGGCTTGATCCCTTATAAAGATTATGCTAGAAGACTATTACCTTTCTTTAACCATAAGCAAATGGCAGATGCTTTGGAAACTCTGGCTTCTATGTATCAAGTTAATACTTCAAATGATGTGCCTCATATTACAGTGCGGCGTTTGGATAGGCCTGGTCATGTGTTTACAGCAGAGGTTGTGGCAGATGAAAAACCTTGGTATTTTGTTATCAAGTATTTCCTCCGAACCCAAGAATACCCGGTTGGTGCATCAAATAAAGATAGAAAGACATTGAAAAGGTTGGCAAACAACTTTTTCTTTAATGAAGATGTACTGTATAAAAGAAACCATGACATGGTCTTGCTTAGATGCGTGGATGGACACGAAGCAGACATGTTAATGCATGAGGTTCATGAAGGTTCATTTGGTACCCATGCCAATAGACATTCAATGGCAAAGAAGATGCTTAGGGAAGGGTACTATTGGCTGAAAATGGAATCTGACTGTTGCAAATTTGCGAATAAGTTCCATAAATGCCAAATTTATGCCGATAAAATTCATGTACCTCTGTGATGCGGTGGGAGAACTGACTTGAGGGTTTTGCGTTTGTGTTTGAAAATGTTGCGGTTTAGCAAGAGTTGCCACCGACTTTTCTTTCATCCAATAAGGAAAGGTGAAAAAGCACAGGAAAGACCTTTAGAGTTGTTTTCTTGAGTTTAGGGGGTAGATTATGAAAAGGGAAGGTATTAGCACCCTTTTCATCCATGGTTTTCCATGGGCTCTTAGTTACTTGCTAGATCACTTTCTATTGTTTGAATGTGTGCTTGTGATGTGGGTTTTAAAAGTATTTTGAAAATGTGACTTTGTAATGATTCTCGTCTCTATAAGAATGCATACAAAGTGTTGTTTCGAAAATAGTTCAAAGGGGTGTTTGTGGGACGTGATTTTGAAAGTAATTTTAAAAAGGGTTTTCTTTGTAATGGCTCTCGTCTCTATAAGAACGCATACAAAGTGTTATGTTTTGAAAATGTTTCAAAGTGAGAGTGTTGGTGTATAGAGTGTTTTATTGTGAGCAAGCGAGCACCTAGGAGCGAGTCTACCTACTCAAAAGGTCTTAGACGTTCTTTTCCTCCTCCTTTAGACGTTGCTATCTTACCATTGTTTTGGTAAGAAGCCCCATCGTTGGATGTTTAAGGGACGAGTGTGGGTCATTTGTATAGTCATAGAAGGCAACCTATGGAACGTTTTAGCAATGTCGTTTAGGGACTAGATCGTTTACCGAAGGCAACATCAAGAGTCATCGAGGAACTACGATCTTTTATCGAAGGTCTTTTGCTAAAACGCTCATGTTCGAGGGTCATGACTATTTTTACGATAGGCAACAAAGTGGGATTACCCTAAGGGTGCTTGTGTGCAAAGTGTGTTTGATTGCATGCCTTTTAGTCTTGATTAGGGTGATCTATTTGTCAATTTCATGTCTTGCCATACACACCCTAGTTACTAGCATTTACATTCGAAAGCAATAAATTGCAGAAATGTAAAGTCCTACGCTATTACAATATTTTAGGGATGGGTGTACATATTTATGAATGGGGGTTGCAAATAAAATTAAATCCTAAGTTACTATTACAACCATATTGAAATGTACAGTATAAGAAAGAAAAAGGATTTGTTTAGAAAATGATTTTTTATCCTAACGAAAAAGAAATAAATTAATAAAAGAAAAATATCTTTATGTCTTTTTAATATTAAAAATGATGAAAAGGAAATTAAATGAAAGATAGAAAACAACGTGCTACTGCAGGAAAAACAACAAGGATCAGAAGTTCTGAAGCCAGGCGCATGATGACTCAGAAAGGAACGTCAGTGGAATCCGAAGTTCTAGATTGGTACACTCTGAGGTCCTGCAAGACACGTTAGAGGGAAAACACTGAAGTTCTAGATTGCTCTGCGCTGAACTTCTGAATGTTAGAATAGTGAGAAAGCCTTAGAAGCTCTGTGCGTGTCAAGACCGTAGGAAGAACTCAAGTTCTGTATGGTGCTAAGAATGTGAACAAACAATCAGCAGCTCAGCGTTATCAGCATGTAAGAATCAGAAGTTTAGTTTGCGTTAACAGCGCATCAAAATCAGAAGATCTAAGTATTAAAACAGTGAGTGAACAATCAGCAGTTCAGTGTGCATTAACAGTGAGGAGAACTCCGAAGTTCTATGTTATGCTAAAGCTGTGAGTGAACATCAGAAGTTCTATGCCATATTCAGTTCTTATTAAATAGCAAATTAGAAGGATAACATCACAACAGTTTATAGAAGTTCTAATCCTAAATCTGAGTCTGGCCTTAATCAACAAATTCTGATCCACAGTTTTTCTACTTATGCAATGATATGGACAACATCAATACTGTGATATTTACATATTTGATGATGTTCTGAATGAAAAGACACAAATTCATAAAGACTTACCTTGAATCCGGAGTGTGGGCTTAGAGATTTGGGCTGCTACCTTTAGATGTTCTGGTGTCAGTGAGAGTGACGGAACAGTGGTTGTGTTCTTTGATTCAAAGGGGAGGAACAAAAGGTTTTGTTTTGGATTTGTGAAGGTTATCCCTGTTTCCTCTTCTCTCTTTTGGACTCTTGGAATTTTAGCAGGGGTTCAGGGCTTTTCTTTTCTCAAATTTCCGACCTCTTTACAGTTGCCAATGGAGTTCAATTTATAGGCAAAGATTTAGTATTTTTTAGAGGTCAAGTTGCACCCACCTCATACGCTAGACGCTGGCTTACTCTTGAAGTAAGCTTAAACAAGCACGGTTCAAGGCATAAAGCAGGATGGCTAGCAGGTTTAGCAGCGCCTAAGCTGGATTTGTCAGCCAAAATTAAGGAAAAGCAACAACAACAGATGGGCCTAGCACATTTTTGCACCTAAGTTTGCTATCCCAAGACAGTAGGGGTACACGTGGGGGAAATCCCTTGGATAAAGACTCAAAAGTGGTTGGGAGAATTAAATGATGATGAGATTGATCAATCCAGAAATCCTGCAACGTGATATTCTGCATTTTTGCTTAATTCTGGATCAGAAGTTCAGCTTCAGCGTAACATCCAACCATTGATCTTTATATCTTCTGGATCCAGCATGTTCTGAAGGAGTTCTCATACTTTCTAGAAAGCTTGCAGCATGGTTCTTAACCTTCTTTAAATTACCCTGGCAAACTCTGACTGAAGCTTTTGTGAAAACTTGCCCAGAAGTTCTGACCAAACTCTGCCTTGAGAGTGTCCAGAATTTGCTGAGTGTTATGGTGATAATCTGGTCAGAAGTTCTGAAATTGTCATAATTCTTAAACACTTAGAAAAATTTCTAAGTACTTAGAATTTGACTTCTCCAAAGTAAAATTTGACTTTTAAATTTCCTGATGAAACAGACTTCATATTCCAACATGTCTTGATGAAATATGATTTTTGAGATTTGATTTTGATCCAAAAGTCAAAGTTAGACTTCTCAGTGTGCAAATGACCATTTTGCCCTTGTGGGTGATTTTCTTGGAAAATTTGTAGTTTAAGGCTTGGAAGTAAACTTAAGGATCCAGGGTGATTCTTTGAGAAATGAGAGGGAGAATTTTGGGGTGCAACAACTGCCCCTGTTCAATCTTCTTACACCTGAAGAGTTAGATTGGTAAATCTGCCATTCGTGACTTGAAGGTGGAAGATGATTGAACACTAGAGTGCCCAGAAATTTTGCACTCGAAGATGTGTTAGTTGATTATGTAGGGAATGAGCTTAAAGATGCCATTTGGAGAGATAATCGATAGTTGTTGGAGATGGGCTTAAATATGCCATCCAGAAATGATTGTTGGAATGTATCTATAAGCTGGAACTGAATGGTTATCAGAATGGCGTCCGTGTCTGTAGTGTATCTGAATTGTATCTGAAAGTGAGAAGGAACCTGGGTAGGGTTGTCTGAGGATGAGTCCGTGTAAAACTTCATCTTGGAAAAAGGAGGAACCTGTGTAGGGTTGCCTGATGATGAGTCCGTGTGAAACTGCATCTGGGAGTGAGAAGGAACCTATGTAAGGTTGCTTCATGATGAGTCCCTGTAAAACTGCATCTGGAAAGGAGGAACCTGTGTAGGGTTGCCTGATGATGATTCCGTGTAAAACTTCATCTGAAAGTGAGAAGGAACCTGTGTAGGGTTGCTTCATGATGCGCCAGTGTAAAACTGCATATGGAAAGGAGGAACCTATATAGGGTTGCCTGATGATGAGTCCGTGTAAAACTGCATCTTGGAAAGAAAAGGAACATGTGTAGGGTTGCTTCATGATAATGTCCGTGTAAAACTTCATCTTGGAAAGAAAGAACGTGTGTAGGGTTGCTTCATGATCATGTTCGTGTAAAACTTCATCTTGGAAAGAAAGAACCTGTGTAGGGTTGCTTCATGATGATGTCCGTGTAAAACTTCATCTTGGAAAGAAAGAACCTGTGTAGGGTTGCTTCATGATGATGTCCGTGTAAAACTTCATCTTGGAAAGAAAGAACTTGTGTAGGGTTGCTTCATGATGATGTCCGTGTAAAACTTTATCTTGGAAATAGGAGGAACCTGTGTAGGGTTGCTTCATGATGAGTCCGTGTAAAACTGTATCTGGAAGTGAGAAGGAACCTGTGTAGGGTTTCTTCATGATGAGTCCGTGTAAAACTGTATCTGGAAGTGAGAAGGAACCTGTGTAGGGTTGCTTCATGATGAGTCCGTGTAAAACTGCATCTGGAAGTGAGAAGGAACCTGTGTAGGGTTGCTTCATCATGAGTCTGTAAAACTGCATCTTGAAAGGAGGAACCTGTGTAGGGTTTCCTGATGATGAGTCCGTGTAAAACTGCATCTTGGAAAGAAAAGGAACCTGTGTAGGGTTTCTTCATGATGATGTCCGTGTAAAACTTCATCTTGGAAAGAAAGAACCTGTGTAGGGTTGCTTCATGATGATGTCCGTGTAAAACTTCATCTTAGAAATAGGAGGAACCTTTGTAGGGTTGCCTGAAGATGAATCCGTGTAAAACTTCATCTGAAATTTCTTGAGAAGGAACCTGTGTAGGGTTGCTTCATGATGGTTAAATAGATAGTTGTCCTGTCTGGTTTCAGGTTTTAATCTACAATCAGTCGTCCACAGATAGTTTTCCTGGCTTGTTACAGGTATTAATCTTGGAAATTATTTGAAAATGGTTGATGGTAGCCATCTGTTGATTGATCTTTCCTGAAAAAGGTAGAACGTTAGTTGTATGCAATGTCGTGATGCATGAAATGCATGATGTCGTGATGTTCTCAAAATAAATGAGATTGTGTCGTATGCACTTATCATGTATGCATATAGGATGTATGAAATGTGACATGTTTATTGAAGTGTATCTTTGTCTGGGAAAATAAATCCAAGACAAATGCCGGGGAGTCGTTAAATCTTGGACTGCTGTTGAAGAGTTGGTGTGTCTTCAAACTTCGCTTAGAATGTTTCCACTGAGGATTCCTGTTTTGTTGTTTGAGGATAACTCTGTTGAGGAATATTGAAAACTCTATTGGAGAGTGTTGATTCTTGCTTGGGAAAAGAGTTCTGGAGTCTCGGTTGTTTGTTGCTCTACTGGGGTCAAAGTTGAACTGATATCTGGCCGGGTCCAAGTTTTACAATAACTTGTTGGGGATTATAGAGTAGTCTACTGGGGAAGAGGAGTTGTGGTCCTTTTATTTGTAGTGGTCATAGAGGAACACTCAAGCTGGGGAATCCTGCTGTTTGTTGGGGAAATAAACCCTATTGTTGGTCTGTTGGAGAGGTGACGACTTCGTTGGGGAAAGTCCTCGAGGACTCTTGAGGTTGTCTCAGCTGGGGAAAGGTTTTCAGAGATTAAACTCTTGCTGGGGAATCATCCTATGAGAAGGATTTTGGGGAGATTTGTCACTTCCCCTGGTAGCGAGTGTTTGTGGCACTGCCTGGAAATGTTTTACTGTACGTAACTCTTTGTTGGGATTCGTGTTCAATGCCCCAAGTGATAGAGATGGAGACTTGCCCTTGGTTACTCTGCAATTCTTGAGAGATTTCTTGGAATCTTGACTGGACTGCCCCAAGTGTGCTGGATAGTGAAATGTCATGTCCCTTTGTTGATAGGAGATTTGTCAATGGGAGTGTCATCCTACTTGAATTGATTTTGTTCACTGAGAGAGCTTTCGTTCATCGGATATTCGTTGTGTGAATTTCTCTGCTGTCAAACAAATAGCCATATGCAAACAATGATATTCAAGTAATGAAAAGTTTATATTTGTCTTGAAGTTTTTGAAAATGCGTTTTAAGAAAGTAAAGAAATTTTGCAAGAAAAATTCATCTCTGGATTTTGAGTAAAGCCTTACAGGAGTCAGAATGCCTTTTGTAACAGTATGCTTTCGAACTAACCCATGCTTCAATTAGGAATTTTGAAGGGTTGTAACGTGGCTTGGTTCACGGTTTAAGAAACAAAGGATAAAGGCTCAAAGTGTATTTGTACCCACCCGTTCTTCGTGACGTTCTTCAGTCCTAAGCTCAGTTAGTTGTGCGTTTGAACTCCAATTGAGTATGGAATGACATTTTGGTGATGGTTCAGACAAATTAAGTTTTTCGGAAGGCAGTCATTTTTTGCAATATTTTTTTCATGTTGTTGAAGATTTGTAGTGACCTTTTTTTTTTATTTGTCATCCCTAATTTTTGCCCGACTGTTCCTGTTTTGAGATTACAGTCAGCGGGATGTCCCAGTTTTTCTTAAGTCTCCTTTGTAGGTTTTGACTTAGTGGGCTTTTCTCTTCGAGAGATAATGACTGCCTACGTGATAGGGAACCATCACCGTCTTTTGATTTCAGAGGAATATTTTTTATGTCATTCGTTGTATTACGAGATGAGAGTTTGCGGCCAAACGCGCGCTTAAATCAATTGAGAGACTACCCTGCCCCAGGTTTTGATTAAAGGTTTCAATTTGTGTAAGAAAGAAAACTTCTGTTTCTTTGGCTCAAAGGGGTTGACTAGGGATTATCTTCCTTATAACTCCAGTGTTTAGGATTTGAATGAATGCCTATATATCGTCAGCAAGGTCTGTTCAAAAGCATACTGTATGAGATTATCGCATTGTTTTCGTCATCCTCCCTCTAAAGGCTTGTAACTTTTAGCAAGAGTTGAATGTCATAAAGTGAGTAAAAATCATAGTTTAAATGAAATGAAAACGAATGGATCAAATCAAGACAAACATATGAAATGCATTAATGAAACAAAGTTTGACATTAATAGATAATTGTTTGAATAACAAAAGAAATTACAATTGAAAATTCAAATGAACATGAGCCTCTTTGTCTGAATTTTTCACTTCAGCTGGCGAGCCTTTGAGGGACGGCATAAGAACTCAGTCTGGCCATCTTGTGTGAACTCCAACATTCCTCTATCAATCAAGTCCTGGATCTTATTTTTCAAAGCCCAAAAGTCATTCGTATCATGCCCAGGATTATTGGAGTGGTATGCACATAATGCATTAGGATAATAGTTAGGATAAAAGGTATTGGGATTCCGAGGAGGATCCCTTAATGTGACCAAATTCAAGTTCAGCAGGTGCTGTAAGACCTGCGATATAGGCATGTTGAGTTTGGTAAACTGCCTAACGGCTGGGACCTGTTTACTTTGGTTACCCTGTCCTTGTTGACGAGGTGGTTGCTGGGTTTGTGACGTGGAAGCAAATTGGGGAGGTCTTCTCTCCTTTAAAACAGATTCTTGTCTCATGGGAGGCTGAATGATGACATGATCCCCAATCCTAGATGTTTGCCCCATTTGGTTGTATCTGTCTTGATGAAGCCTGTTGACAAGGAATTTCAGCTCTTCCTGTCCTTGAGCCAGGTTTTAAATAAGAGCCATCTGGCCCACCAGTTGTCCCATCATCTGGACTTTCATTGTTGCCATTTCAATTGGTAGCCTTGCCAACTGATCATCCTTGGTGCCCTCCGGATTTTTGATGACCATCCCCCATGTGAGGAGAGCTTTCACCTCTTCTTGCCCCTTGGACAGGTTCAAGAACATCTCTTGAAGTTGATCGTTTTGAATCTGAATACTCTTGATGGTTTGTTCTAGGGCCATCTCTACTGAAATAAACAGTAGGAAGATAAGGAAACCTGTATGGGAGAAACCTGTCATGATATAATGCATGATATGTGAATGCATGTTTTCAAGGATCTCGCGAGGTTAGTAGTCACTTACAGTTTCGGATTGGAGAACTTTGTATCAGTGGATGTCCTTCCACAGGAATTAAGCTAACCTTGTCAAATGGGTTGTAGCCTTTGACTCCGGTTTGTTGTACTTGATTTTTGACGGCGTTTGGTTAGAGGAAAATAAATCCTCTTGCCCTTTGGTAGACGTATGGTTCAACGTGACCCTGCATCATAGGCCCTCGAGATCCTTGAAACGACTATTGAAAATTCTATGGTATGGTGTTATGATGTTATGTACAAATATGAGAGGTAAGCAAGTTTATATACAGATAGTCATATTCACACAAAGCAGACAAGTCCTTAGGTTTAGGCTTGTATGGAGTTTTGTAGGTAAGTACCCTATTGAAGTTTAGTTGGCTCAACCTGTCCTAGTTAATAGTAATCGGGTTCTAAGGGATCTCAATATCACTGACCTTTCCCATAAGCTTCGTTCGATAGGCAATTGACTCGCAACCAAACAAAACTCAGGAGTCAAGTCTCAATGAGTGTAGCATCGAGTATCAACAAATTTTCAGCTTTACACCGAAACCGGCTATCTCACTACTTCCTAATGGTCAAGTTGGTCAAGTAAGGTTCTAAGGTCAGTTGATGCTTCACGACACCATGCGGCGGCCCCGTACTCTCCCTGATTCGACTCAAGGGTTACCGGTACCAACCAAAGTGCCACATCAATGTAGCTACTACTTCAACCGTGTCGGTATACCCCGCACAGTTCCCTCAAAGTTTATTGCTACTTACCTAAAAGGTGTACCCAAATCCGGGTGTAGGATTAAAACAAACCCAAACAAGAAACCAAAATGTAAAGCAAATAAATCAAACAATGTAAGCAAGTAAATGTGATTTGTCGCTAAGGTAACTCCACTTTTAGATAAAATCCCCAGCAGAGTCGCCAATTCTGTGATATGGCGGGAGAACTGACTTGAGGGTTTTGCGTTTGTGTTTGCAAATGTTGCGGTTTAGCAAGAGTCGCCACCGACTTTTCTTTTATCCAATAAGGAAAGGTGAAAAATCACAGGAAAGACTTTTAGAGTTGTTTTCTTGAGTTCGGGGGGTAGATTATGAAAAGGGAAGGTATTAGCACCCTTTTCATCCATGGTTTTCCATGGGCTCTTAGTTACTTGCTAGATCACTTGCTATTGTTTGAATGTGTGCTTGTGATGTGGGTTTTGAAAGTATTTTGAAAATGTGACTTTGTAATGATTCTCGTCTCTATAAGAATGCATATAAAGTGTTGTTTTGAAAATAGTTCAAAGGGGTGTTTGTGGGACGTGTTTTTGAAAGTGATTTTGAAAAGGGTTTTCTTTGTAATGGCTCTCGTCTCTATAAGAACGCATACAAAGTGTTATCTTTTGAAAATGTTTCAAAGTGAGAGTGTTGGTGTATAGAGTGTTTTGTTGTGAGCAAGCGAGCAACTAGGAGCGAATCTACCTACTCAAAAGGTCTTAGACGTTCTTTTCCTCCTCCTTTAGACGTTGCTATCTTACAATTGTCTTGGTAAGAAGCCCCATCATTGGATGTTTAAGGGACGAGTGTGGGTCATTTGTATTGTCATAGAAGGTAACCTATGGAACGTTTTAGCAATGTCGTTTAGGGACTAGATCGTTTACCGAAGGCAACATCGAGAGTCATCGAGGGACTATGATCTTTTATCGAAGGTCTTTTGCTAAAACGCCCATGTTCGAGGGACATGACTATTTTTCCGATAGGCAACAAAGTGGGATTATCCTAAGGGTGCTTGTGTGCAAAGTGTGTTTGATTGCATGCCTTTTAGTCTTGATTAGGGTGATCTATTTGTCAATTTCATGTCTTGCCATACACACCCTAGTTACTAGCATTTACATTCGAAAGCGATAAATTGTAGAAATGTAAAGTCCTACGCTATTACAATATTTTAGGGATGGGGGTACAAATTTATGAATGGGGGTTGCAAATAAAATTAAATCCTAAGTTACTATTACAACCATATTGAAATGTACAGTATAAGAAAGAAAAAGGATTTGTTTAGAAAATGATTTTTTATCCTAACGAAAAAGAAATAAATTAATAAAAGAAAACTATTTTTATGTCTTTTTAATATTAAAAATAATGAAAAGGAAAATAAATGAAAGATAGAAAATAGCGTGCTACTGCAGGAAAAACAACAAGGATCATAAGTTCTGAAGCCAGACGTGTGATGACTCAGAAAGGAACGTCAGTGGAATCAGAAGTTCTGGATTGGGACACTGGGGTCCTGTAAGACACGTTAGAGGGAAAACACAGAAGTTCTAGATTGCTCTGCGCTGAACTTCTGAATGTGAGAACTGTGAGAAAGCCTTAGAAGCTCTGTGCGTGTCAAGACCGTAGGAAGAACTCAGAAGTTCTCTATGGTGCTAAAACAGTGAATGAACAATCAGCAGCTCAGCGTTATCAGCATGTAAGAATCAGAAGTTCAGTTTGCGTTAAAAGCGCATGAAAATCAGAACTTCTAAGTATTAAAACAGTGAGTGAACAATCAGCACTTCAGTGTGCATTAACAGTGAGGAGAAATCAGAAGTTCTGTGTTGTGCTAAAGCTGTGAGTGAACATCAGAAGTTCTATTCCATATTCATTTCTTAATAAACAACAAATTAGAAGGATAACAGCACAACAGTTTATAGAAGTTCTAATCCTAAATCTGAGTCTGGCCTTAATCAAGAAATTCTGATCCATAGTTTTTCTACTTATACAATGATATGGACAACATCAATACTGTGATATTTACATATTTGATGATGTTCTGAATGAAAAGACACAAAGTCAGAAAGACTTACCTTGAATTCGGAGTGTGGGCTTGGAGCTTTGTGATGCTACCTTCAGATGTTCTGGTGTCAGTGAGAGTGACGGAATAGTGGTTGTGTTCTTTGATTCAAAGGGGAGGAACAAAAGGTTTTGTTTTGGATTTGCGAAGGTTATCCCTGTTTCCTCTTCTCTCTTTTGGACTCTTGGAATTTTAGCAGGGGTTAAGGGCTTTTCTTTTCTCAAATTTCCAACCTATTTACAGTTGCAATGGAGTTCAATTTATAGGCAAGGATTTAGTATTTTTTTAGAGGTCAAGTTGCACCCACCTCATACGCTAGACGATGGCTTACTCTTGAAGTAAGCTTAAACAAGCATGGTTAAAGGCATAAAGTAGGACGGCTAGCAAGTTTAGCAGCGCCTAAGCTGGATTTGTCAGCCAAAATTAAAGAAAAGCAACAACAACAGATGGGCCTAGCACATTTTTGCACCAAAGTTTGCTATCCCAAGACAGTAGGGGTACACGTGGGGGAAATCCCTTGGATAAAGACTCAAAAGTGGTTGTGAGCATTAAAGGATGATGAGATTGATCAACCCAGAAATCCTGCAACGTGATATTCTGCATCATTGCTTAGATCTGGATCAGAAGTTTAGCTTCAGCGTAACATCCAACCTCTGATCTTTGTATCTTCTGGCTCCAACATGTTCTGAAGGAGCTTTCAGACTTTCTAGAAAGCTTGCAGCATGCTTCTTAACCTTCTTTGAATTACCCTAGCAAACTCTGACTGAAGCTTTTGTGAAAACATTCCCAGAAGTTCTGACCAAACTCTGCCTTGAGAGTGTCCAGAATTTGCTGAGTCTTATGGTGATAATCTGGTCAGAAGTTCTGAAATTGTCATAATTCTTAAACACTTAGAAAAATTTCTAAGTACTTAAAATTTGACTTCTCCAAAGTAAAATTTGATTTTAAATTTCCTGATGAAACAGGCTTCATATTCCAACATGTCTTGATGAAATATGATTTTTGAGATTTGATTTTGATCCAAAAGTCAAAGTTAGACTTCTCAGTGTGCAAATGACCATTTTGCCCTTGTGAGTGATTTTCTTGGAAAATTTATAGTTCAAGGCTTGGAAGCAAGCTTGAGGATCCAGGGTGATTCTTTGAGAAATGAGAGGGCAAATTTTGGGGTGCAAAAACCTCCTACACTTCTCAATGTTATTTCTTCCCCATGGCCTTTCTTTATGTGGGGTATTGATATGATCGGAATGATTGAACCAAAGGCGTCAAATGGGCATCATTTTATCTTGGCGGTAATTGACTACTTTACCAAATGGGTGGAGGTAGCTTCATATGCTAATGTCACTAAACAAGGGGTGGTGCATTTTATCAAGAACAACCTCATTTGTCGGTATGGTGTGCCAAGCAGGATTATCACTGACAATGGTTCAAATCTGAATAACAAAATGATGTCTGAACTTTGCGAAGAATTTAAAATTGTCCATAATAATTCATCTCCCTACAGGCCAAAGATGAATGGAGCTATTGAAGCGGCCAATAAGAACATCAAGAAAATCATCCAGAAAATGGTGATTACTTATAAATACTGGCATGAGATGCTCCCTTTTGCTTTGCATGGGTATCGAACATCTGTACGAACTTCAACAGGGGCAACCCCGTCCTCTCTTGTATATGGAATTGAAGCAGTACTCCCCATTGAAGTTGAAATTCCCTCTTTGCATGTAATAATGGAAGCCAAGATGTCAGAGGTTGAATGGATCCGGAATAGGTTTGACCAGTTAAATTTGATTGAAGAGAAAAGAATGACGACATTATGTCATGGTCAATTATACCAAAAGAGAATGAAGAAAGCGTTTGATAAGAAGGTCAAACCTCGTGAATTCAGAGAAGGTGACCTCGTGCTCAGGAAGATCATGTCTTCCAACACTGATTCTAGGGGCAAGTGGACTCCAAATTTTGAAGGCCCATATGTTGTCAAGAAAGCCTTCTCTGGTGGTTCTTTGATTCTTGAAACAATGGATGGTGAAGAGTTCCCACGTCCTATGAATGTTGATGCAGTCAAAAAATACTTCTCCTATAAAATTTGCAGGAGTCTTGCCATTTGCATGCTACCATTCAATTAATAAAATTTGAGCCTTCTATCCAATTCTTTACAATTCTTATTTTATTCAGCTTATAAAGATTTCATTTATTATTGATAGTAATGATCAAAGTAAACAGATTAAATAACAAAATTATTATTATTATTAGTATTTATAATTTTTTAATAGAATTTGCAAAGTACTTTAAATTTTGTGGTTCAAGGCGTACAAAATTAGTGATCTCATGGATGGATAAAACTCAAAGGTTTGCATAAAATGAGGACTCTATCCAAGTTTCCCCAATGAAAGCTTCGCTCATTTGGTAAAAAGTCATGTCTCTCATACTTGCTGAGTTTGGACTCACCCACAAAGCATCTCCTTTTGGTAGCATTGGCTTTTTGTTTATCTGCTCGGCATCCATGCAAGGGCAGTATTTTTATTAAAGAAGTTTGGAATTGGTTATCAACTTTTTGGGTTTCCTCCCTCCAAGTGTTGGATTGGATTTAAAATCCCCATAAGTCTCTTGTTATAATGTTTGATTTCTTGAATTCCCCGGGTGAAGTTAAGATGATATATTTTCTGAAATCATTGCCCTGTGGGGTTTTTGAACTTTCTCCACGGAGAAGTTGGTGCAATTTTCACTCTCGTTATTGAAGATGCAACTTGAAGTATTCTTAGGCCAATATGATATTATCCTCCCCATTAAAGTCAGTATGTCACCCCAACTGTTGTCTCAACAAGATGTTTTTGTTTTTCTCTAGTGAAGTCAACCCTGGCAGAAATTTGAACTTCAAACTCTCCTCTAATGTCTAGTTTGTTTGGTTTCCAGTTAAAGCTCAGAGGAAGATGTTACATCGTTGTTTAAGTCGATATTGGTCTTCCCCAGTAAAGTTAAGCTATAAAGTAGGAGTTTGTTCCTCAGTTTGTGTTTACCTTTCCTTTTGGAAATTCCATCCTAATTTTGATTTAGCCGAGTATTAATTATACCCATTTGTGCCCCTGCCTATTTATCCCCAGTATTCTATGTTTGTTCTATCAGCATACACGGTGACATTCATACATTCACACATACATCTGCATGTTTGAATTTAGAAAATCATTGCTCATTTGCATTCATTGATATGTTGCTAACATATTACCTTGTGTTGCAGAGTTTTGTTAAACGCTCTCCAATAGAATGTCAACTTTAAGCAAAAAATGTAAATTCTTTCAACTTCCCCACTGAGTTATCCCTCGTGGAAAGATTTTGTTTCAATCTTCTCTTCAAATCATTGTCTGGATGGATGGGGTTTCCCTCTTGAGTTTATTTCTCAAAGAATGTATTACGATTGACTGTTTCATTCCGGTTATTTCTGGTTTAAATATTGGTTCCCAGCAGTATTATTATTTGGATTTCTGCAAGCTTCGAGCCCTAGTTTGAGAGTGTGCATTTCCTTTGCACAAGAAATTTCTATCTCCTCAACAGAAATTATATTGGCATTTCCCCGAGAAGTCTTATCTCTTTTCCCAGGAAGCCATTTCTTCTACAGGAAATTTTTATTGCAATTCCTCCTTATAGCAGCAAGTGACAAGACTCTTTATTTGAGCAACCTATATTTCCCCAGTGAAACTGATGGCTTCCAGAGAAGATTCAGACTTTGTTACTCCAATGGATGGTAGCCTTGTCATTATGGAAGGTAGTCTATTGTTGAGATTTTGTTACTCCAATGGATGGTAGCCTTGTCATTATGGAAGGTAGTCTGTTGTTGAGATTTTGTTGTTCCAATGGATGGTAGCCTTGTCATTATGGAAGGTAGTCTGTTGTTGAAATGTTTTTTACTCCAATGGATGGTCTCCTTGTCATTATGGAAGGTAGTCTGTTGTTGAAATTTTTTTACTCCAATGGATGGTAGCCTTGTCATTATGGAAGGTAGTATGTTGTTGAGATATTTTTACCCCAATGGATGGTAGCCTTGTCATTATGGGAGGTAGTCTGTTGTTGAGACTTTGTTGTTCCAATGGATGGTAGCCTTGTCATTATGGGAGGTAGTCTATTGTTGAAATGTTTTTTTACTCCAATGAATGGTAGCCTTGTCATTATGGAAGGTAGTCTGTTGCTGAAATGTTTTTTATTCCAATGGATGGTAGCCTTGTTATTATGGAAGGTAGTTTGTTTTTGAGATGTTTTTACTCCAATGGACGGTAGCCTTGTCATTATGGAAGGTAGTCTGTTGTTGAGATGTTTTTACTCAAATGGATGATATTCTTGTCATTATGGAAGGTGGTCTGTTATTGAAATGTTGTTACTCCAATGGATGGTAAGCTTGTCATAATGGAAGGTTGTTTGTTGCTGAGATTTTATTTTTTCAATGGATGGTAGCCTTATCATTATGAAAGGTAGTTCTTCGTTGAGATTTTGTTACTCAATCTAAGTTTATCTGTACACAGTCATGAATGTTGGGTACATCTTGAGATTTACTGGTATTATCTTACCATTCCTTTCCCCGGTGGGTCGATGTTACTTTTTTTTTGCTATCCCCTCAGTGAGTTAGTAGTTCACAGTTAACTGTCGGTCACCGTTATCCTCCACTCTCTCTCCTCAATTTTTGAGTTGACGATGCCTTATATTCTCTCTTGGGCATTACCCCAACAGTGGCTCGTATTTTCTTCACCAGTGATTTATTTTCCTGGTCAAGTTTTCCTTTTATTTCCTCTTTTACCTTTTTACATCCCCAGTGGTGTCTTACGTCCTTTTAGATTTGTTCATCTGCATTCATAATCATAAGCATTGCATGGTATCTTAGGGCCAAAAATAGGGCTTGATTTATATTTAAGTATCTTCAATCGCGTCGACACGAAGATTTTAACATTTGTATCTCCGGATAGAAGGCACTTAAATAAGGGCATATGTTGTACCCAATTTTCCCCCCTAAGATTCCTTCATCATATCATATTAATTCAATCACAACAAAGTCACACACTAGGGTTTGTTTCCTCTCCCTATCTTTGGTCTTGCTCTATGGGGAATCACCAAGCACCTTGACTTGTATTTTGTGATCATCTATGTTTGATTACTCTTTAACTAACAAATACAATATATGTGTATCCTAATTGTTGATGATGTAGGTGAAAGCATAATGCATTCCATCAAAGTCAGCTTTTGGATTCATGAGTTCCTTCTTTGTACCTTCCTTAACAAAGCTTCATTGGGATTCAAGACTCTATGAAAGATAATTTGAAGTAACATCATGACAAAGTATTTCATGATTCATTATGCCTCAAGTTGTCAAATTTAGCTCAATAGTACAAGGGTTGGCTAAAGAAGTTTGACTCAATTGGACAAATCTTTGGTTTTAATGATCACAAGTGCATATCTCCTTCAATTCTCAAGATTTGGAAATGGTTTTAGTTGAAATGGTTTCTCCTTAACATCCTCAACAACTTATAATCACATGACAAAAGTATTTGTGCAAGAATGTTGATCAAAATTGCAAAGTTTTCTCAAGGCATTTTGTTACTCTATGAGCTAGGGTTTTGAACTTCAAAGGGGTATATCTTGCTCATATTTTGGTATTTTTGAGTGATTCCAAAGAAATCCTTCTCTTTAAAGGGTTATTAACAAATCACTTAAAAAGTCTCAAATAAATTTTGTGTTTAAGAAACTTGATGATGAAGAAATATTACAAGTCCTCCAGATGAACCCTCAAATTCCTTTATGTGACTTCAAATGATCATAACTTAGTAAATATTTATCACCTTGAACCCATTATTTTTCCATAATGATCTTGAATTTGTGAACTTCAACCCATTTTCAAAGTGCAAGTGTGAAAATGGATGGAAGATGCCCTAAGGATGCAAAAGATTATAGGTCATTTCATGAATTTTTGCCAACTTCAACAAGTCATAACTCTCTCAATTTTTGAAGATTTTGAATAGTACAAGTCTCAAGATGACATTCAATAGATCTACTTCATTCCGTATTTTTTGGTCAAGAACAAATTCCAAGTGGAAGACCATGTTTGGATACAAAACATTATAAGTCATTTTTAAAGAAAAACTTAGAAATTTTCTATGTATGAAAAGTCAAATTCTTTTTCCCAACTTTGACTCATTGCAACTTTCACCTCAAGCAACCATTTTGTCCCATTATTTTTCCATTATAAAGCTTGTTACCTCATCTTTCTAAAGCTTCAAGAATTAGGCCCTAAGACCCCTTGAGTTGCGAATCCCATTGATTTGAATTTGGTAACTTGAAACTGAAGTTTCATCACAATTCAGATTTTGAAATCTTTGTTTTGGCTTCTAATTACAGATTTTCCACGCGTTTTTGTTTCTAATCATGTTTAGAAACTCTCCAAAGGCATTTAGCATCATGAAACGCACGATTTAGTTGAGTTTTGATGCTAAACAAGTCACACTTTGTTCATACTGCAGACCCATACGGTTTCCCTCTAAATTGCATCATTTCACACGCTTAAGGATCCCATTCATTCTCTTGTAAATAGAGGATCATCCCTCATTCATTTCTTCAAGCTTAGACAACCAAGGCCACGCTGCCAAACTCTCTCTTGAATCCAATTTCCAACTACTTAGAATTTGTTTTTGCAGCATCCCTCAATCATTTTTCTTTGTCAATTCACCTTCATTGAACTTCCCTGAAGCTAACCATATAATTACCTTCAAGAATCATGACCTATATTGATCCATAGAAGTCCAGTTTCAGAGTTCTGCAACTTAACTTCAATAGGTAGATTCCTTCACCAATTCTCTCAAACTCTGATACTATTGTGAAGCTCTCATCACCATAGTTCTAGTCGCAACATTTGTTTTTAACTGGAAGCACGTTTTGACCATGAAATTTCAAATCCCTTTTTAAAACTTCTCTTCCAAATTACTTGAGTTACACTTTATATAAATTTTTCGCGAAGGTCTGGTTGTCTTCGCCTTGATGAGACGTAGCGAATGGTACCGGTCTCGTGCTCTAATTTTACAGTTTGAGCAACCTGGTTTTGAGACTGGATGGAGGTTGAAGATGACCAATGTGTCATCCTTCAACCAATGAAACATTGCCATTTGGAATTTTTGAATTTCTGATTTTATAATTGAATCATGTGTTTTGTTTAGTAATGACCATGATATCCACAACGCACCAGATCCATTGGATTTGATTACTAACGCGTTTTAACTCTCATCCAATGGTCCACATATTTTTGCCCTTATGTTTTATTTTTTTTATATTTAATTGTTTTAAATTTCAAAAATTCATAGAAAATTCATTTTAACTCCAAAAAATCTGAAAATAATTATGGAAAATACTTTTGATTTTTCTCTTTTTGATTTTTATTTTTTTTCACGTTTTTATTTTGTGTTTTGATATTTTTTATAATTTTCCACTTTATTTGAATTGTTTTAAATATTTAAAAATACTTTAATGCATTTTTAAATTCTGAAAAAAATAGGGAAGGATCCAATGACATTGTGATAAATATTGGTGACCTCATTTATTTTTTATTTCTGACTTTATTATTTTTCACCATTTTTTGTTTATTTTACCCTTCTATTTTAATTTTAAAAATAGTTTCTAACTTTTAAAAATTACCCAATTTTTTAAAAAAAAAATTGAGTTTATTTCTGATTTTTCTATAGTATTACTTATTTTTCTTGATTAATTTGAATATAGTTATCATTTTTCTCTCTTAGTTTTATTTCTAATCATTTTTAAAACCTTTATTTTTATATGTTAAATACAATTTTTATTGGTGTATATTTTCTGGCTGATCGTGGGTTGAAATTTTGATCATGAACTTTGTTAACATCATTGGATCCATGGTGTTGAGTCCAACTCCATAAAAATGGATGAATGATTTTAATAATAGTTTTAATTAAAATTTTGGTTCAAATGTGGTTTGTTCATTTTCCCCATCCCTCTTCATCTTACCCCTTTTCTTATTGTAGTACATGTTATAGGATGATGATCTCTATATCATTTATCCAAACATGAGGTACATAGATTGCTATTGACCGGCCTTAAAATAGGTGCGACTTCTATATAAGTCCACTTATGGTTGCTTAACATAGCGCTAAATCTTGTCCCGATTTGAGAAAATGATCATTCGTGGCTCAAACTTATGTTTGCAAGCCCAAGTATGTTAATTTGATCCCTATGATCCAATAACCTTGAGATCCATTGTTAGGAGGCTTTGGATTCTACCAATCCTCTAATGGAACTTCATCAATTTTGGTCAAAGTGGATCACTTAAACATCATTGATCATTAAGTTACTTTGAGATCCTTAAAGTGGATGATATACTTGACAAAAAGCAAATACAACTTGTTGTTGAGAGGATTTGGTTCTACCAATCCTCTAATGAGTTCCAAATGCAAGTTTCAAGATGGTCATCCAACTAACCATTAACTTCTACCATTTGACTTTATTTTATGCTTTTATTTTTTATGCTTTTAATTTATGTACCATTTACTTTAGCATTTACATTTCATAATATTTTCATCTTTGCTCACTTGAGCCTTTTACTTTTATGTATTTTTATTTTGCTCACTTAAGCTTTCATTTTCTTTTTGAAGATACTTAATAATCAACTTGAACCCTAAAAGCATTAATGATACTTGGACTATTTGGTTACTATCCTTGGCATTATGGAGTATTGGAATTCTTGGACTTAGGAATAGAGACCTTGACCTATGTTGGAGACCTTGTGACCTTAATTGACATTTTGTCTGGAGTTCTTGAGGTTTACCTCAAGATATTGGGTTGTTTGTTTGTTTTGTGTGCAGGTTAATGTGATTACATACTTTGTTTGTAATCTGGAAATCATCTATATACAGTCGTTACTCTGCCCAATTTTTTTTGTGAAGACTTAATACACTTGAAGTTTAGTTCTTTCAAGAGGTCTAGTATCTTTTCTTGCCTGCTTTCAATCCAAAGAATGGGAATTCTATTTTGACTCATAATGTCAAATATTGGCTTCTTGTTGGTTAGATGGTTCTTTTTATTAGCTTTTACCTTAAGCTTTAGGATGGCCTCTTTATCACCTCCCGTCTTCTCTAATTTCAAAAATATCCTCCCTCCTTTTCAAAACTCTTTTTGTTTTAAACTAGAACCATTTTCATAATAAACTTGGACTTAGGTCCATACTTTTTAAAAATCATTTACTTAATCAAACTTTAATCAATTTAATGATACCTTGACATTTTTGTGAGAAGACTAAAAGTCAATCAATCTCATTCAAACTATCTTGCCACTTTGGCTCTTTACTATAAAAATTTTCTCAAAAGATTGGACTCTTGTCAATCCTTGTAGTAATGCAAACAGCTCTACTTCTATAATATGTAGTGAATAGAGATATTTTCCACTTGGGTGTTGAGTGAAGCATTATTTATTTTAAAAATCCAAGCCATATCCTGCACTTTGAGATGATGCAAAATCTCCTTTCTCATGATTGTGGGTAGTAAGTATGTTTTCCATACGGACAATGACGATGATGTCTTATCTCATAAAATCAACCAACACACTTGTGTTTTAAAATTTTTAAAGGTGAACTACGTGTACCTTGATCCCCCATTGCACGAAAGGTTGTATGTAGGAACTAAAGGGTCGCAACCACGACAGGTGCAAAAAATCATAAAAAATATTTCTTTTCTCACCTCCACCATCTATTTTTATACAATATTTTATAGCCAAAATATACAAATTTTTGAAAGAGGTTCCTACGGAGTATCGTAGATCTATAGGATGCTAATACCTTCCCTTTGCATAACCAACCCCCTTACCTTGAATCTTTCCCCCTCTTTTGGGTTATTCTCTCTTTTCCCATTTCTTTGGAAACAATAAAGCGCGGTGGCGATTTTTATTTTGATATGTGCGAGTTAAGTCAATCTAATGGCTTAGTCTCAACATTTCTACCACTATGGAAAAAAATTTCGACTTCAGTGGGGAAAGATTGACTTCTTGCTGGTCCATCCCTGAGTGGGTTAAAACCTATCTTTGTTTATATCTATATATGTGATATTGTTGTTTATGTTGTATATTTGTTTGTCAGGATTTTCCTGGTTTTCAGGGTGCTTGGTGATTTCACATAAGTCCTATACCTGGACTTGGGAAAACTTTAAGATAGGACGGGCAGTATAGTCATGTTAACTTTGAGGGAGTAATCCCAAAAAAGGAGGCATGAGATATCCCACTCAGTGGAGGCCCCTTTGATTTTAGTGTCGTTTACTGAGTAATCAGGAAGACGTACTGCTTTTGATCTGGGAGCCAGTTGAAACAGAGGACCGTAGAATACCTAACCCATATTGGCCTTTTAGGTGTATTATGGAAGTTATGATGGAGTAATCCGGAAATAGTTGTCATGCGATACTATGCTCAGACGAGTTTTTCTTGAGAATATTACTAATTATTGAGTTAATCGGGACGTTGGTAATATCCGAAGGAAGGATGTAGACTCTGGGAACCTCTAGAACCTTGTTAGGTAGGTGATAACTCTTAGACCATACCTTATGGGTAGTACCTTCGACCTCATGCTCGTGACGTTGAACCTACGAACCCTATGTTTGTGATCTTGTGTATGATTATGGCATCATGCATCCATGCACTCATAAGCATCTTTTGAAGAAATTTTATTCCAAGGGACTTAAAATTTGACAATTTGTGAATATCTCAGGTACTTTTTGACTATGGATTTTGGAAAAAGAAATACCGGAAAATACAGTTTCAAAGATCCCAAGATAGATGAGTTGATGAGTCTGATTCCCGAGATCGAGTGTTCTGCATATTTTCGGAGGAAGTATGAGTCCATCATTTCTCTCATGAAGCTTAGGATGAAGGAGGGTATTCTCTCGACCTTGGTCCAGTTCTATGATCCGATGTATCATTGATTTACTTTCCCCAACTATCAGTTTATGCCTACACTAGAGGAGTATTCTTATCAGCTGGGTTTACCTATTATTGATCGTATTCCTTTTATTGGTTTGGAGAGTGAGCCAAAACCACGTGAGATTGCTGCTTTGATCCATCTAGGGAAGTCTGAGGTTGAATCTCACATGACTACTAAAGGAGGGATTAGAGGATTACCAGATCAGTTCTTATTGGAGAAAGCTCGTTACTTTGCCAGGATGAAGAGTAAAGTCGTTTTTGAGGCCATCTTCACTCTACTTGCTTACGAGTTGTTCTTATTTCCTAATGTAGACAAGTTTGTTGACGTCAATGCTATCAGGATCTTCATGATTGGAAACCCAGTTCTTACATTGTTGGGTGATGCTTATTATTCTATTCATCTTTGGGATTCTTATCATGTGGGTATGATCATCTGTCTCATGCCTCTGTTGTACCGGTGGTTTACTTATCATTTGCCTCAGTCTGATGCTTTCTGGGATGTCAGGAAGGAACCCCGTTGGGCTCCTAAGATCATGGAATTTACTCACTCTGATATTGTTTGGTATCATCAGGATTACCATGATGTGGAGATTGTCGACAGTTGTGGTAGTTTCCCCAATGTACCTCTTCTTGGTACAAAGGGAGGAATTAACTATAACCATGTTCTTGCACGGAGACAGCTTGGTTATTTGATGAGGGATAAACGAAATAGTATTCATTTGAGTAGTTTCTTCATGGAGGAGGGAGAAGACCATAAGGAAGTTAGGGAGCATATTGTGAAGGCCTAACGTCACATTCACGAAAGAGTATGAAAGACTTGGGACCTAGTGGTGTTGTTTCTTTGGAGCCTTATCTTCAGTGGGCCCAAGCGAGAGCTATTCAGTTGAAGATGTCGTATTCTTGGGAAGCACCTATGCCTGATTTATTTCTAAATACCAATCCTCCCTTATTGGCTGATGTGGCAGAGATACATCTTGCTTTAGTCAGGATGCAACAGGAAAAGGAAGCTTGGAAGAATAAGTGCCAAACTTTAGAGATTTCCTACAGAGCAGACTTGAAGGAGAACGACAACTTGATTGATATTCTTGAGAGTCGGGATGTAGATACCATGGAGAGGCAAGGGGATTTATTTTCCCCTGAGCCTCAGTCAGATGCTAGTTGCTCACTTCCTGATTCTGGTGATTGGAAGGAGGTTGCCACAAGATATGCGGAAGAAAACCAAAGGTTGAAGGCTTATATTGCTAGACTTACAGGGAAATGTCAGTGTATAGAGTGATCACCATCAGCTTTTCTTTCTTAGTGTTTTAGACTTTACTTTCATGTTGTACTTGGGATTATTGAAACTTGTAATCTATTTTGAAGTTGTAATATTTTTTTTTCTGTATTTCAAATGTGTTATTACTTTGATATTTGCAATGTTGTCTATAAATATTTAAGTCCCTTGAAATATAAATAATAATAAAATAAATCATGTACATTTCATATCATGCATCATATTGTACACACTTATTGCATTTTTTATGCATATCCAGGGGTCTTACTGAGCTTCTTTACTTCGTTCAGCAAGCTGTCTCACCACTACAATACTCAGGATAATTTCAGAAGAAAGATGGACAACCTAGAATAAGAGAATCGCGAGCTACGCGAGGAAGTTTCTGCTCTAAAGGCCCGCATGGCCAATCTCACTGCTTTGATAGAATCTCTGGTGGCTGCTAGGAATCAGCCACTGAGTGTTCAGCCTCAACAAACTACTGAAGCTCCGTATGTTCCCATATCTGCTACTCCAGTTGTTGTTCAGAACCATATGCCTCCGGGATATCCTTGGGGGGTGCCAGAAAGCTTTGTGCCAGAAGGTTTTAACCAGGATCTTCAGATTGCTCCGCTTACTCAGACTGCTGCTTCTCCCGCACCTCCTGTGGTGCAGGTTACCCCTACTACTAGAAACAATATTCACTATGTTGCACGTTCCTTGGTGAATGTGGTCCCATTTCCTAATGATAATGTGTATCGTCCTATTCCTCCACCAAGGGAAAGCTTGGGTCTCTATGATAGAATGGTTGATTTTCAAGAACAGTTTGACAAAATGCAGAAGGAGTTGAAGTCCCTTAGGGGAAAAGAGTTGTTTGGCCAGAATGTGAATGACACGTGTTTGGTTCCCATTATCAAGATACCTGCAAAGTTTAAAGTACTGAAGTTCAAAAATCATAAGGGAAACACTTTCCCTCGTGCTCATTTGGTTATGTATGTAAGAAGAATGTCTACTCATACAGATGATCAGCGCCTATTGATCCATTTCTTTCAAGACAGTCTAACCGATGCAGCGTTGAAATGGTACATGACCTTGGACAGTGCCAGTATTCATTCTTTTAATGACTTTGGTGAAGCATTTATCAGATAATACAAATACAACGTGGACATGGCGCCTGACCGTGACCAACTCAGGGCCATGGTTCAGAAGGACACGAAATCATTCAAAGAACATGCACAAATATGGCGTTAGGTAGCCGCCCAGGTGATTCCTTCGATGGAAGAAAAAGAAATAACAAAGCTCTTCTTGAAAACACTAGGTGCATTCTATTATGAGAGAATGGTGGCGAGTGCACCCCGTGATTTTACTGAAATGGTTGGAATGGGTGTTCGTTTGGAAGAGGCTGTGAGAGAAGGCCGTCTCATAAAAAGTGAAAGTTCTAGAAATGTGAAGAAGCCATATTATGGATTTATTAAGAAGAAAGAAGGGGAAGCAAATGCTGTGATTCAAGAAAGAAGGGTCAACACCTCTAGAAGAAATCATCAGCACCCTCAGTAGGTTGCCTCGGTAACTCCGGTTGTAAATACAGCTCCGACTACGGTTGCTTATCAAAGGTCGGCCCCTTAGGGAAGCCAAGGGTAGAGTCAAAGAATAGAACCATTTGACTCTATCCCTATGAGTTATATAGAGCTACTTCCAGCATTTTTTCAGAAAAAGTTGGTCCAGACTAGGCCATCTCCTACTGTACCATCCCCTTTACCTTGGTACTACAAGGCAGATCAAACGTTTGCTTTCCACCGGGGTGCACCAGGACATAACATGGAAAATTGTTATTCTCTGAAATCTGAGGTACAGAAAATGGTTAGATCTGGCCTTTTGTCCTTCAAAGATGTCAGTCCGAATGTAAAAGATAATCCTCTCCAAAAATATGGAGGAACGAATACTGTTAACATGGTTGCGGGTTGTCCAGGGGACTTCCGCATTTATGATATCAACCTAGTAAGAGGGGACTTGGTGAAGATGCATGCAGACCTTTGTGAGTTTAGTTACTATACTCATGACCATGCTGGTTATGGTGTTTGTAGTACTAATATACAAGGTTGTGATAAGATAAAGGTTGATTTGTAGGAAATGATGGATGAGGGCCTCATCCATATAACCTGGCCTAGAGTAGAGTATGAAGAAGAAGTAAACATGGTTTCTGGATGTCTTGGGGAATTCAGAATTTTTGATGTGGAACACATGAATGATGATCTCGTACAAATGCATGCTACTTTCTGCCACATGGCTGGTCAGGTAGAGAACCATTACGGGTCTTTCTAGGTTTGTTACAGGGACTCCTGAGAATGTTCAATTGTGAGAAAAGGTATTCAATTGCTGTTAGATAATGGAACCATCAAGGTTTCAGGGCAAAGAGACAATTACGATGAGGTTAACGAGATTGAGGTTGAGGAAGAATCAGATGATGATGAGTATGCTTCCACAAATGAAGATTTGTTCTCCGATGATGACTCTTTGATGACGAGATTGTTTAAAGAAGGTGTGAATGTGATTGTGTCGTGTTTCAATGATTCTGCCACTGTTGAAATTGAATATTGTAGTAAGCCAATTGTTGCCTCTATGGAGATTTGCTTACCAGGGCCGGTTCCTTACAAATCCAACAAAGTTGTACTGTATAAATACAATGCTACAATTTTAGAGGATGGTGTGGAAGTTCCCGTCCAGCCTTTTTCTAGTGTTGGAAATATTGCTGAGACTAGTAGAGTGACCCGCAGTGGTCGTGTATTTGCACCGGTTGTTTGAGGAAATGATAATACTGGTAAGAAGGCTGTGGAAAGTGTTAAAGATAAGAAGATTGCAGGGGAGTCCAGTGGTGCTACCCTAGAGAAGGACATAGATGATATTTTGAAAATAATCAAAACGAGCGACTACCGAATTGTGGATCAGTTATTGCAGACTCCTTCAAAAGTATCTATCTTAGCATTATTAATGAATTCGACCGCTCATAGGGAATCCTTAATAACGGTGTTGGACCAGGCTTTATGGAGTATGATATGCCGTTAGATCAACTCAACAGTGTGGTGGGTAATATTACATCATGTAATAACCTAAGCTTTTGCGATGATGAATTTCCTGACAAGGGGAAGAATTACAATTTGGCCCTCCGCATATCCATGAACTACAAAAGTGATTCATTATCAAACATGCTGATTGATAATGGATCTGCCTTGAATGTGATACCGATGAGTACACTAATGAAGTTGAAATATCAAGGGTCTCCTATGTGTCCAAGTGGTATCATTGTCAAAGCTTTCGATGGGTCGAGGAAGTCAGTTATTGGGGAGGTCGATCTGCCTATTCACATAGGCACGCATCTGTTCCAGATCACTTTACAAGTCATGGATTTTATGCCCGCATATAGTTGTCTACTGGGAAGACCATGGATACATGAAGCATGGGTTGTCACTTCCACTCTGCACCAAAAGTTGAAGTTTGTGCGCGAAGGCAAAGTGGTTATTATAAACAAAGAGCAAGCATTGCTGATATCTCACCTACATCTTTTAGTGTTGTTGAGGAAGATGAGGCTGTTGTGGGGACGCACTTCCAGGATCTATCTGTTGATAATGTAAGAGGGTATGAGAATTCTATGGTTTCATTAAAAGATGCTCAACAAGTTATGCGCAGTGGTTCGAGTAAGGTATGGGGACATGTCGTTGATCCTCTAGTAAACAAGAACAGGGCTGGTTTAGGATTCTCTGCCAAGAATGGCAAGAATGAAAGTTTAAAGCCAAAGACTACTATGAGCAGTTATCATGCCGTTTTCTGCAGCGGAGGCTACCTCCATCAACCTGTATATGGAGTTAATGCTATTGGAAAAGGTGAAGAAGATCAAGAAGTGCTGAATTATGTAAAACCTGGAGTCAGAATCCATAATTGGATCACTTATGATGTTCCCTCTTGCATCCATGTCTCAAAGTAATTTGTTTTTTCTTTGCAAAAAGCTTTCATTCTGCCCAAGATAAAATTTAATATTATATGGGCTTATCTGTTTGCTGTGATCATTAAAATCATAAATAAAAGTTATCTTTGATTCTCAACAATTGTGTCTTTTATTTTTCATGGAAAATGGTAAATAAAAAAACCTTTTTTGAATAGAATATGTTTGTGAATAAATCTGCATACTCATTTGATATATATATATATATATATATATATATATATATATATATATATATATATATATATATATATGTGTGTGTATGTGTGTGTGTGTGTGTGTGTGTGTGTGTGTGTGTCAGTTTCTAAAAAAAATCACAAACCGCATGTGCAGATTAATTAATAAACCCGTTTAATATAATGACCCTGCACCCTTTGCCAACTTTGAATATCCTATGTTTGGGACAGGAGAAGAGGAGTATGATGAGATTCCAAAAGAGGTTTCACGGTTGCTCGAGCACGAGGAAAATGCCATTCAGCCGTATAAAGAGTCACTGGAAACAATTAATTTGGGTTCTGAAGAGGAGCCAAAGGAAGTCAAGATTGGAGCATCGTTGCATCCTAATGTGAAAAACATATTGATTGAACTATTGAATGAGTATGTGGACATCTTTTCTTGGTCTTACCAAGATATGCCGGGTCTAGATACCGATATCATGGAGCATCATTTGCCTTTAAACCCAGAATTCCCGCCCGTCAAGCAAAAGATGAGAAGAACTCACCCTGATATGGTAATAAAAATCAAAGAAGAAGTATTAAAGCAGATAAATGTCGGTTTTCTTGTAACATCACTGTATCCTCAATGGATAGCTAACATTGTGCCTATACCGAAAAAAGATGGAAAAGTCTGCATGTGCGTAGATTACAGAGATCTAAATAAAGCTAGTCCAAAAGATGATTTTCCATTGCCACATATTGATATGTTGGTTGATAGCACAACAAAATTCAAGGTATTCTCGTTCATGGATGTATTTTCCAGATATAATCAAATAAGAATGGCTCTAGAGGACATTGAAAAAACAACGTTTATCACACCATGGGGAACATACTATTAGAGTGATGCCCTTCAGGTTGAAGAACGCTGGTACGACGTTCCAGAGGGCTATGATAACCCTATTCCATGATCTGATGCACAATGAAATTGAGGTATATGTTGACGACATGATTTCCAAATCACAGACCGAAGAAGGGCATGTGGAAGATTTGTTGAAGTTGTTTCAGCATTTGAGGAAGTACCGTCTCCGCCTAAATCCAAATAAATGCACCTTTGGTGTCCGATCAGGGAAGTTGTTGGGTTTTATTGTCAGCTAGAAAGGGATTGAAGTTGACCGAGATAAGGTCAAGGCAATCCAAGAAATGCCTGCACCAAGGACTAAGAAGCAAGTTAAAGGCTTCCTTGGGCATCTGAATTATATTTCCAGATTCATCTCCCACATGACTGCAACATGTGAACCGATCTTTAAGTTGTTAAAGAAAGATCAAGGTTGTGTGTGGACAGATGATTGCCAAAGGGCATTTGAAAGTGTCAAAGAATATCTGTTTGAACTTCCTATCTTGCTCTCTCCTATTGAAGGAAAACCGTTGATCATGTATTTAACAGTGTTGGACAGTTCTATGGGTTGCATTTTGGGACAACAAGATGAAATAGGAAAGAGAGAATATGCCATATACTACCTCAGTAAGAAATTTACTGATTGTGAATCACGATATTCTATGTTGGAAAATACATGTTGTGCTTTGGCCTGGGTGGAAAAACGGCTGCGACAATATATGTTGAATAATACCACTTGGTTGATTTCCAAAATGGATCCAATTAAGTATATTTTTGAAAAGCCTGCTCTCGCAGGGAGAATCGCCCGCTGGAAAATGTTATTGTCTGAATACGACATCGAGTGCCACACTCAAAAGGCCATAAAAAGCAGTGTGTTTGTGGATTATCTTGCTCACTAACCGGTCGATGACTATCAATCTGTCAAGTTTGGTTTCCCTGATGAGGATGTGATGTTCCTAAAAGTAAAAGATTGTGATGAACCTTTGCTTGGGGAAGGTCCAGATCCTGAATCTTGCTGGGGCATGGTATTTGATGGGGCAATGAATGCTTGCGGGAAAGGAATTCGTGCGGTGATCATTACTCCACATGGGTCACACATTCCTTTTACTGCAAGTCTGAAATTTGATTGCACTAATAATATGGCGGAATATGAGGCTTGTATTATGGGTCTCGAAGAGGCCATTGACCTTAGGATCAAGGTTCTAGATGTGTATGGTGATTCAACTTTGTTTATTAATCAGATTAAAGGTGAATGGGATACTCGTCACACTGGCTTGATCCCATATAAAGATTATGCTAGAAGACTATTACCTTTCTTTAACCAGGTTAAATTCCATCATATCCCGAGAGATGAAAATCAAATGGCGGATGCTTTGGCAACTCTGGCTTCTATGTATCGAGTTAATACTTGGAATGATGTGCCTCGTATTACAGTGCAGCGTTTGGATAGGCCTGCTCATGTGTTTACAACAAAGGATGTGGAAGATGAAAAACCTTGGTATTTTGATATCAAGCATTTCCTCCAAACCCAAGAATACCCGTTTGGTGCATCAAATAAAGATAGAAAGACATTGAGAAGGTTGGCAGGAATCTTTTTCTTTAATGAAGATGTACTGTATAAAATAAATCATGACATGGTCTGAAGAATTGAAAAACACAAGAAGGGGGGTTGAATTGGAATCTTAAAAAACAATTGAAATAACATGATGATTTTTATCCTGGTTCGTTTGAACTCAAACTACTCTACTCCATCCGCCAAGGTGATTTCGCCTCTCTCCAACGAGGTCTTAATTCACTAATCAATCTTGATTACAAAACTACTTTGACTACTGCCAAAGTCTTCTTGAGTATAACCACAATCCGTTTTTTCTCAAGGAATTTCACTAAACAAAATATGAATAAAGCAGTGTACAATATGTTTTTCCTTATAAAAACAGTATCACAGACTTATGATTTATTACACAGTTGAAAGAATAGTATGAATGAGGAGTAGAAAGGATAGTAATGTTGAGGTATTGTAAATTGTTGTGTGTAAATCATAATCGATTTATCCTTATCCCTTGTTTAAATAGGCACAACATACTTGAGTATTTGGAAACTTGATAAATGACAGTTAATGCGCTTTCCTCAAATAAAAGATCCTCGCCTGTTTGTAGTCGTTGCATTTGATATAGCTTTGATGAATTGTAATGGTTCAGAACATTAAGGTATCTATTTGCTGTTTGCTTCAGAACTTTGGAAGGTCAGAATCATAAGGTCCTGTTTGCAGCGTTAGACTTTCTTTCAGAGTTATGTAATCAGAGTTAAAACGTCTTTCTCTTAGCGCAATTTCTGATCTTCATTCATCAGAACTTTCTGAGAATAGTCTACGTTCACAGCAAGAACACCCTTGTAGCTTATCTTCTGATCTACTTCCATCAGAACTTCTCTACAAAACAGAATATAATTTTAGAGTGCATAATTTTTCTTTGTGTTTGTTATCATCAAAACTCTTACGAGGGTTGTAGAATCAAACTATGTTCCAACAATCTCCCCCTTTTCGATGATGACAAAAACTAGGATATTTCAATTAAAATAGATAGAACATAAAGCATTATAGAGTCTCCCCTTGAGTTGAGTACTCAGATAGAGATGAATTACTTCCCCGAAGTTCATTCTGATCAGATCTTTTAATGCACCTCCTTCTGCCTTCATCAGAGTTTTGTTCCGGTTTTACTTTCAGAAAAAAAACGAGAAGTTATGATATTCAAAATGTTTGAGACTTTGTCTCGATATACTGTTATTGGAAATATCTTACGTTCTCCCCCTTTTGTCAGGAATCAAAAAGCAATATAAACACTAATATTCAGAGTAAAAAAGATGAGTTATATTAAACATGATTGCAATAACACTTTCAGAGCCAAATAAAACAAGATAAATAAGTGCAGAAAACAAGTTTTAAAAAAAACTAAGATTGAGGAGGGGGAATTCGTGTGAACAACGCTTCCAGTAAGCTCTTAATTTGAGTGCATGATTCTTCTTGTTTTCCCAGCATTTCATTGATTTCTTTGCTCGAGTCTTCTTTCTTGTCCAATCTTTCTTTGATCACTGCATTCTCTTTCTTTAACTCTTCCAGTGTTTGCATAACCAAAGATGAAGCTGGTGTATCCACGGAAGATGCAAGTTTCTCAGAACACTCTATAGCATTTTCTGATTCAGTGGCTTCTTTAGTTGATTTGCCTTTGTCTTGAATAATAGACAGAGGAATATTTTCAGAGCATGGTTCAATAACTTCTAAAGGTTGGTGCTCTTTCTAGGGAGCATTGTCCAGTAGAAGAATATATTTCCTTTCCCAGTGACTCAGAACTTGATCTTTGAAAGAATTCAGCTGATCACAAAAGTTCTGTTGGGCCAGTTCATAACTTAATTCCTTGAGTTTATGGGATTCTAAGTTGAACCATCTTCTGAACCGGTTCCACTGAGAATCAGAAGCAGCAGGATTTGGATTTTATAAAATTTCTTGCTTCAAAGAGTTTACCCATTCAATTATCTCTGTTTCAAAAATCAGTAAATTTCTACCAACATCTGCTTTGGTGATAGTTGGTTTTGGTTTGGGAATGACAATTTTGGGAGAGGTTGAGGCAAGGTGATCCAGTGCTTCTAAGTCTATTAATGTTCTAAGGTGATCTTCTGCAGGATTAATAGGCGAGGGAGTAGGAGAATCAGAAATGATAATTGGTGATGGAGGTGTGTTTGGTGGAGTGGAATGGTAAGGTGATGGAATTTCTGGAATGTCTTGGATGGAGAGAGGTTGTCGAACCATGAGAGGTTCTGTTATTCCAGGAATTGGGGTGGTGGTATCAGAGTCTGTGTATGGATTTTATGGTTGGGAAGCGGTAGTGTTTGGATTTTCATGGTGAGTGGTTTGGAAGTTTGGATTTTCTATTTGAGGAGTTTGAAAGTCTGGATCAAATTGATCAATATCATAAATAACTCTAGCAAGTTCTGGCTTATTTTGTTCAAGATGTGGATTGGGAGAGTGAGGTTTGTTTAGTATGTTTTCTAGAGTTACTGAGGGGTCAAATTCTATATCAAAATCTTCAAATGTTTGAGGTGAGGGATCTTCTATTGGTTTTGGAGAGGAGGGTGTTTCTGATGTTGGAAAAAGTATTGATTCTACAACAGAAATAAAAGAAGAGTTAACTTTCTTCTTAGCAGCTTTTGGTGTCTTCTAAGAATATCCTTCTCCTGCAGCTTTTCTTTTTCTGGACTTCTTTAGGACAACATCTGGAGCTTGTTGATGCAGATCACGAATGTTTAACTCTGGAACAGTTCCATCCTTCTTGCATGCTTCCAAATATCTAACAACTATTTCTGGTGAAGCATCAATTTTAGCAAATAGAGGAAAATCTTTCAGAGGGATTCTCCTTGATATGATGACTTCTTTTGTAGTAATGGTTGGATCCTTCTTAATGTTGTCAATGATCTTCATCTTTTTCAAGTTCTTGGCGTTAAGATGTTTTCCATCACATGCCTCCAGCGTGCTTATCTGCCGAGCTTCAGTCAGATGCTCTATTAACCTATTCTTAGTCAGAATATCTGAAATTAGCTTGCCCAAAGGTATCCAATCCCTCTTGGTTCTTTCATCTTCTCTTGTTTCCTTCACACTTGTTCTCAGATAATTGAAAAGCAAGTGAGGAAGGTTTATTTTCATCTTCTTTGCAATGAAGTATACTAGAAACTGTTGGTGAATATTTATGTAGTCAAGAGAGCTTGTTGGCTTCCTGTGGTTGATACAGCCCAGAATGATCTTAGCCCAGATTCTGAAGTAGTCCTTCAGATATTTAATCTTGTTGGATGGCTGCCTAAAAGTGAAGATTACTCTTGATATGGTTGTTAGGTCAGAACATTTCTCAGCCATGTTGCTGCAACGGATTCCTCCGCCATTATAACCAATCTGCTTTGCAACCAGATCTTCAGTGATTGCAATTTTCTTCCTCATTACACAAGACGTTACTTTGTGATTAGAGGAGGTTGCATGAATCCAGAATTCCTTTACCAAAATTGGGAACACTTGACCTAGAAGACGATCAAAATACCTGTTCCAACCTTGAATAGCTACATCTGCAGTAAGATCAAACCCATTCTCCTTTATGCTTTCAAAATCAATGATAAGCTCGCAGAGAACCTCAAGAGAATTAATTGGAGTAAGTAAGGTTCTTGACGGTTCTTTGTATTATTCTGTAGTTGATAAAGGTGAACCAGGAGCACATTGAAGATTCTTAGCGCCTTAAGATGAAGCCATTGTCCACACTGACTGTTTGAGATTTCTGAAAAAGGGTTTTTGCAAACGAAAACTAGAGAGGAAATAGAAGCGAGAAGAAGTGAGAGTGAGAGTGAATGTGTATTTATAATCAATTTAAAACTTAATCAACAAGAAAGAGAAAAATATTAATGATTACACAACATTTATGAATCCTGAAAATAGGGGATGGCATGGAGATATGAAACAGTTACCAATGACATGTGTCTCAATGCATCCAATCAAAGCTTTAGATCCTTCAGAATTTGAACATGTTTTCAGCCTTAGAAGGACGCTTGTGAGAGGATGACAGATGTTGATAATGTGAATTGCATGCTTCTATCTTTGAAATGAACCGTTCAGATCTTCTTAGATAGATTCTGATGCAACTGTCCTTCTAACTTCTGAAGAATTGTTGATCAGATGTTCATAAAGAAAACATAAAATTCCGAGGGTTAATGAATATATAAATAAAACTCTCATTCTGGACATAATTTCGTGCTGAGATGTTTCATAATGAAATTAAACCTATCTTCAGAAAGTGGTTTAGTAAAGACATCAGCCCATTGATGGTCTGTGTCAATAAATTTTAAGGAAAGGATTCCTTTCTGAATATAGTCCCTAATAAAGTGATGTTTTATTTCTATAGGCTTAGCCCTAGAATGCAAAATAGGATTCCTAGATAAACAAATTGCAGAAGTGTTATCACAGAATATAGGAATGTTACTCTCAAATATGTTGAAGTCTTCAAGCTGACTCTTCATCCAGAGCATTTGTGTGCTGCATCCAGCAGCTGCTATGTATTCAACTTCAACTATTGACAAAGCAATTGTTGATTGCCTCTTAATGGTCCATGAGATCACATTTTCTCCCAGAAACTGGCAGCTTCCAAAAGTGCTTTTTCTTTCTACTATGTCTCCAGCGAAGTTAGCATCACAATACCCTACTAAATTGTATTCACTTGTTTTTCTATAAAACAAACCAAGATTAGTAGTACCTTTCAGATACTTGAAAATTCGCTTAACAACTGTTAAGTGAGATTCTCTAGGATCTGATTGGAATCTGGCACATAAAAATACACTGTATAGAATGTCAGGTCTTGAAGCTGTAAGATATAAGAGAGAATCAATCATACCTCTGTAGATCTTCTGTCCTACCTTGTTACTTACCTCTTCCTTTTCCAGAATACATGTGGGATGCATTGGAGTCTTAGATGACTTACACTCTAATAAGTCAAATTTCTTCATAATTTCTTTGACGTATTTGCTCTGGTGTATGTAGGTTCCTTCTGAAGTTTGATTGATCTGAATGCCCAGAAAGAATTTGAGTTCTCCTATCAAGCTCATTTCAAACTCTGCCTGCATAGACTTAGCAAATTCTCTTCCCAGAGAGGCTTTTGTAGATCTAAAAATGATATCATCTACATAAATTTGACATACTAGAATGTCATTCTTAAATGACTTACAGAATAAGGCTGTGTCCACTTTCCCTCTGGTGAATTCCATTTCTAACAGAAAGCTACTTAGTCTTTCATACCAAGCTCTGGGAGCTTGTTTCAGACCATACAGTTATTTCTTTAGTTTGAAAACATATTCTAGATGTTTGGAATTTTCAAAACCAGGGGGTTGGTGCACATAAACTTCTTCATCAATGTATCCATTTAAGAATGCACTTTTGACATCCATCTGATAGAGAGTGATGCCATTATTCACATCGAAGGAAATTAAGAGTCTGATAGATTCTAACCTGGCGACTGGAGCAAAGGTTTTTGTATAGTCTATCCCCTCTTGCTGACTATAACCTTGCGCAACCAGCCGTGCTTTGTTTCTGATGACTTCTATTTGTTCATTCAACTTGTTTCTGAATACCCATTTTGTTCCAATAATGTTGAACCCTTTTGGTTTGGGAACCAGATCCCATACGTCATTTCTGGTGAATTGATTTAATTCCTCCTACATAGCCAGTATCCAGTCATTATCCAGAAGAGTTCATCAATGGAAGTTGGCTCAATCAGAGATACCAATCCCATGAGAGATTCTTCAGAATTTCTGAATGTGGATCTTGTTCTGATTGGATCTTCCTTCTTTCCCAGAATTTTGTCTTCAGGATGAGCTAGGCTGCTTCTGGATAGTCTTTTTTGGAGAGGTTCTTCAGATTTTGCTGTAATGTTTGTGATATTTCCTTCTGATGTTGTTTGTGAGTCTTTGTTGGGAACTTCTGATGTATTACCTTTAGTACCTGTAAATTGAACTTCTATATCTGCAATAGATTCATTTTGCTTTGACTTTTGAGAGCCAAGCTTGTCATCAAATCTAACACTAATTGTCTCTTCTACAATCTATGTTTCGGTGTTGTATACTATGTAGCCTCTTGAGCATTCAGAGTTTCCTAACATAATACACTTCTGTGCTTTAGAGTCAAACTTGTTCAGATGTTCTTTGGTGTTAAGCATAAAACAAATACATCCAAATGGATGGAAATACGAAATGTTGGGCTTTCTGTTCTTCCATAGTTCATATGGAGTCTTATCCAGAATAGGTCTTATGGAGATTCTATTATGAATGTAACATGATGTGTTAATTTCTTCTGCCCAGAAGTTCTTAGCAATGTTAGTCTCGTTGATCATGGTTCTTGCCATTTCTTGTAAAGTTCTGTTCTTTCTTTCTACAACTCCATTTTGTTGGGGAGTTCTAGGATAAGAGAAATCATGAGATATGCCATTCTCATTAAAAAATATTTCAAATTTTTTGTTTTCAAATTCTCCACCGTGATCACTTCTGACTTTAACAATTCTAAGATTTTTCTCATTTTGGACTTGGTTACAGAAAGAAACAAACATAGAGTGTGACTCGTCCTTGTGTCTTAAGAACTTTACCCATGCCCATCTGCTATAGTCATCTACGATCACTAACCCATACTTCTTGCCACTAATGGATGCAGTTTTAACTGGTCCAAATAGATCTATGTGCAAAAGTTCTAGAGGTAGAAATATTTTTTTTTGCTTTAAAATGGGGTTTTGTAAACTTGCCTTTCTGACATGCTTCACACAGAGCACCTGAGCTGAACTTAAGATTAGGAAGTCCTCTGACCAGATTGAGTTTGTTAATCTGAGATATTCTTCTCATACTAGAATGCCCCAATCTTCTGTGCCAGACCCATTGCTCATTGCTAACAGAAAGCTGGCATTTTACGTTCTGACTTTTTAGTTCAGAAAGTTTTATTTTGTAAATGTTGTTCTTTCTCTTTCCATTAAATAGGATAGATCCATCTTTCTGACTAACAGCTTTACAGTAATTTTGATTAAAGATTATATCATAACCGTTATCACTTAATTGACTTACGGATAACAAGTTATGCATTAATCCATCTACTAACAGAACATTATTAATAGAAGGGAGGTTACTGTTACCAACAGTTCCAGAGCCAATGATTGTCCCTTTCTGATTGCCTCCAAAACCTACGTAGCCTCTAGATTTAAGTTACAGGCTTTGGAACAAATGCTTTCTTCCCGTCATGTGTCGAGAGAATCCATAGTCCAGGTACCATGATTGGTGTTTCAATCTTGCTGTCAAACATATCTGCTACATATACACTTTTATCCTTAGGTACCCATATCTTTTTGGGTCCTTGTTTGTTAGTGTTACCAAAATTCTGTTCGAATTTTGGTTTAGCAGAGAAATCATTACTGGTATATTTTAAGTCATGTGTGTGCCCATAGGTAAAGTGAGATTTTAAAGGAGTGCGTTTAATAACTAAGTCCTTGACTTTATTAGGTTGGGATACTTTACCTTTGTATCCTATACCTTTTCTGCCATTTCTGCTAACTCCATAGATCATTGAAGCCATCTTGCTTCTATCTATGTTTTTAGCAAGGAACTTCTAAAAGCTATGATCACATTCCTTTATGATCTTATCAGAGTTACTGGAAACCTATGAGATAGTTTCCTTCTGAGTGTTTTGTAAATCATTTTCAAGTTTTAAAATTTTTTCTTTCAGCTCAGAATTTTCCAATCTCAGATTCTCAGTTTCTTCAGAGTCAGAAACTAGATCCTTTTTCAGGTTCTTGAATTTGACTCAAAGCTACTGATATCTTTCAAGAATTTCACTTAGACTTTCTCTTAATTCATCTTTAGTAAAATTTACAGTAAAGTCAGGAAATACCTCTTTAGTGTCTGATTCTGATTTTGACCCAAATGATTCAGTATCTTCTGTCACGTTGGCCATAAGAGCAATGTTGACTCTTTCATCTTCTGATTCTATGTCTGCATCAGAAGTATCTGAGTCATCCCATGTTTCCATGAGACTTTTCTTCTTCTCCTTAAAGAACTTCTTTTTGGGTTTCTCCTTCTGAAGCCTTGGACAATCGCTTTTGTAGTGCCCTTGTTCATTGCACTCGTAGCAGACAATGTCCTTGTTGCTTGACTTTGTGTCCAAAAGATGATTCAGACTTTCTGTGTCCAGAAGATGATTCAGACTTTCTGTATACAAAAGATGATTCATTTTGATTCCCTGTTCTTCTAGAATTTCTGAACTTCCTTTGCCTCTGCTTCCACAGCTGATTGACTCTTCTGGAAAGAAGAGACAATTCGTCTTCTTCTGATGAGGATCCACCAGAGGTTTCTTCTATAGCCTTCAAAACTTTAGAATCATATTTTTTTGTTATATTTAAGAGCTAAAGGCTTACCTTTCTTCTGGGGCTCATCATCTTCTAACTCTATCTCATGACTTCTGAGAGAGCTGACAAGTTCTTCTAGAGATATCTTGTTAAGATCTTTTTCCAGTTTGAGAGCAGTGACCACGGGCCTCCATTTCTTTCGTAGACTTCTGATGATCTTCTTTACATGATCAGCAGTTGAATACCCTTTGTCCAGAACTTTCATCCTATCAACCAGAATTTGGAATCTTGAGAACATTGCTTCAATGGTTTCACTTTCTTCCATCTTGAAGGCTTCATACTTCTGAATGAGCTCAAGGGATTTGGTTTCTTTTACTTGCATGTTTCCTTCATGCGTCATTCTCAAAGAATCAAACATGTTATTTGCTGTCTCTTTGTTTGTGATCTTCTCATACTCTGAATATGAGATAGCACTCAAGAGAATAGTTCTTGCCTTGTGATGATTTCTGAAGTCACACATTTGATGATCAGGCAATCTTTTTCTATCAATATTCTGACCATTTTCATCAACAAGATGCATGTACCCATCAATCAACATATCCCAGAGATCAACATCATGAGCCAGAAAGAAGCTTTCAATTCTGTATTTCCAATAATCAAAGTTCTCTCCATCAAAGATTGGAGGTTTTCCGCTGATTCTGTCTTTCTCATCATGGTAGTCATTACTGATGTTCTGACTTGGTCCCACCATAGTGTTTTTCTTAGCTTGGATATTTTACTGACACGGTTAAGTGGTTGAACTCAAAACCAGGCGCTTCGATGCCAATTGAAGAAATTAAAAACACAAGAAGGTGGGGGGGGGGTTGAATTGGAATCTTAAAAAACAATGGAAATAACACGATGATTTTTATCCTGGTTCGTTTGAACTCGAACTACTCCAGTCCACCCGCCAAGGTGATTTCGCCTCTCTCCAATGAGGTCTTAATTCACTAATCAATCTTGATTACAAAACTACTTTGACTACTTCCAAAGTCTTCTTGAGTATAACCATAACCCATTTTTTCTCAAGTCATTGCACTAAACAAAATATGAATAAAGCAGTGTACAATATGTTTTTCCTTACAAAAATAGTATCACAGACTTGTGATGTATTACACAGTTGAAAGAATAGTATGAATGAGGAGTAGAAAGGATAGCAGCGTTGAAGTATTGTAAATTGTTGTGTGTAAATCGTAAACGATTTATCCTCATCCCTTGTTTAAATAGGCGTAGCATACTTGACTATTTGGAAACTTGATAAATGACAGTTAATGCGCTTTCCTCAAATAAAAGGTCGTTGTCTATTTGTAGTCGTTGCATTTGATATAGCTTTCATTAATTGTAATGCTTTAGAACATTAAGGTATCTATTTGCTGCTTTCTTTATAACTTTTGAAGGTCAGAATCATAAGGTCCTATTTGCAGCGTTAGAATTTCTTTCATAGAGTTATGTAATCAGAGTTAAAACGTCTTTCTCTTAGCGCAACTTTTGATCTTCTTTCATCAGAACTTTCTGAGAATAGTCTATGTTCATAGCAGGAACATCCTTGTAGCTTATCTTCTGATCTACTTCCATCAAAACTTCTCTACAAAACAGAATATAATTTTAGAGTGCATAATTGTTCTTTGTGTTTGTTATCATCAAAACTCTTACGAGGGTTGTAGAATCAAACTATGTTCTAACATGGTCTTGCTTAGATGTGTGGATAGACACGAAGCAGACATGTTGATGTATGAGGATCATGAAGGTTCATTTGGTACCCATGCCAATGGATATTCAATGGAAAAGAAGACGCTTAAGGCAGGGTACTATTGGCTGACAATAGAATCTGACTGTTGCAAATTTGCGAAGAAGTGCCATAAATTCCAAATTTATGCTGATAAAATTCATGTACCTCCTAGACTTCTCAATGTTATTTCTTCCCCATGGCCTTTATCTATATGGGGTATTGATATGATCGTAATAATTGAACCAAAGGCGTCAAATGGGCATTGCTTTATCTTGGTGGAAATTGACTAATTTACCAAATTGGTGGAGGCAGCTTCATATGCTAATGTCACTAAACAAGTGGTGGTGCATTTTATCAAGAACAACCTCATATGTCAGCATGGTGTGCCAAGCAGGATTATCACCGACAATGGTTCAAACCTGAATAACAAAATGTTGTCTGAACTTTGTGAAGAATTTAAAATTGTCCATCATAATTCATCTCCCTACAGGCCAATGACGAATGGAGCAGTTGAAGCGGCCAATAAGAACATCAAGAAAATCATCCAGAAAATGGTGATTACTTATAAAGACTGGCATGAGATGCTCCCTTTTTCTTTGCATGGTATCGAACATCTGTACGCACTTCAACAGGGGCAACCCCGTTCTCTCTTGTATATGGCATGGAAGCAGTACTCCCCATCGAAGTTGAAATTCCCTCTTTGCGTGTAATAATGGAAGCCAAGCTGTCGGAGGCTGATTGGATCCAGAACAGGTTTGACCAGTTGAATTTGATTGAAGAGAAAATAATGACAACATTATGTCATGGTCAATTATACCAAAAGAGAATGAAGAAAGCTTTTGATAAGAAGGTCAAACCTCGTGAATTCAGAGAAGGTGACCTCGTGCTAAGGAAGATCATGTCTTTCAACACTGATTCTAGGGGCAAGTGGACTCCCAATTTTGAAGGCCCATATGTTGTCAAGAAAGCCTTCTCTGGCGGTGCTTTGATTCTTCAAACAATGGACGTTGAAGATATCCCATGTCCTGTGAATGTTGATGCAGTCAAGAAATACTTTGCCTAGAGAAATAAAATAACAGCTCGTTAAGACGAAAACCTGAAAGGGCGGCTTAGGCAAAAAAGAGCGTCTCGGTAGGCCGAAAACCCGAAAGGGAGGTCTACGAAAAAGTTAGAGGCATAAACAGAATAAATGATTCCCGGTAGGTTGAAAACCCGCGAGGGAAACCTAGGCAAAAGTTAGGGATTTTCTGGAAAGTAACTGCATCAGACAAGGCTTGATCAATGGAGCAACAATCTGCTTGGATCTTGCTACTCTTCAACCAAAGTTTCGGCTCAGGAATTCGAATTTTCTAGAGAGAATAGTGGTCATTGTAATTCAATGTATATTTTCCAATATATATTACCATGTTCCAAACTTTGTAATCATCCATGGAGTCTTGCCATTTGCAGGTTACCATTCTATTAATAAAATTTGAGCCTTTTATCCAATTCTTTACAATTCTTATTTTATTCAGCTTATAAAGATTTCATTTATTAAGCAAACAAATTAAATAACAAAATTATTAATTTTTTTTTTAAAAGAATTTACAAAGTACTTTAAATTTTGTGGTTCAAGGAGGACAAAATTAGTGATCTCAAGGACGGATAAAACTCAAAGGTTTGCATAAAATGAGGACTCTATCCAAGTTTCCCCAATGAAAGCTTCACTCATTTGGTAAAAAGTCTTGTCTCTCGTACTTGCTGAGTTTGGACTCATCCATAAAGCATCTCCTTTTGGTAGCATTGGATTTTTGTGTATCTGCTCGACATCCATGCAAGGGCAGTATTTTTATTTAAGTTTGGAATTGGTTATCAACTTTTTGGGTTTTCTCCCGCCAAGTGCTGAATTGGATTTAAAATCCCCATAAGTTTCTTGCTATAATGTTTGATTCCTTGAATTCCCCAGGTGAAGTAAAGATGATATATTTTCTGAAATCATTTCCCTGTGGGGTTTTTGTACTTTCTCCCCAAAGAAGTTGGTGCAATTATCGCTCTCGTTATTGAATATGAAACTTGAAGTATTATTAACCAATATGGTATTATCCTCCCCATTGAAGTCAGTATGCTACCCCAACTGTTGTCTCAACAAGATGTTTTTGTTTTTCTCTAGTGAAGTTAACCCTGGCAGAAATTTGAACTTCAAACTCTCCTCTGGTATCCAGTTTGTTAAGTTTCCAGTTAAATCTCAGAGGAAGATGTTACGTCACCGTTTAAGTCGATATTGTTATATTGAGCCTTGATTCGAATTGATCATGATATCCTTGCATTATTTGATTGAAATCCTGTCCAAAAATCAGATCACAACATATCTTTTTCATTATTCATCAATTATTTGATTTAATTGAAGTTTTAATTAACAAAAAATCAAAATAAATTGAAAATTGAGGGAAATAACATGAGGTTGGATATTTGGGTCGTGGATCACATTATAAGTGAGGTGCAAGCATGAAAAGTTAAGCCCATTTGGCAAAAAATGCAATTTTGAGCCCATTTTACTTTTGGCAATTTTGGAAAAAAGGTCAACTTTGACAAGGCATATCTCCTCCAATTTGAACCCTAGAGAGGTGTTATTGGACTTTTCAGAAAGCTTAGGATGTCCCCTAAGCAACCCTTTTGGTCTCATCTCAATTTATTCTTCCATGTTCATGTATGAAGCTTTGACCCAAAAGGTGTTTTTGTTGACTTTTCAAAAGGACCTATAATGTCAAAATTCATATCTTTTTGTGAGTGCATATTTGGAACTTGTGGGATGAAGATGAATTGTAGGGAATTTCATCCTATTCAAAATGAGCTTTGGATGTAAAATTTATGATAAAGTATGAAGGAGTTATGCTTGGTCAAAGTTGGGTTGACTTTTACTACAAAACCTTAATTTAGCAACTTTTGGGTTTTGATGAATTTGGAGCATTCCTTGAGGAATCATGATCAACCCTTGATCAAATGATTGAATTCACTTCAAAATGTTGAGGTTGACCAAAAATCTTGAATTTTGACTGTATGTGGGCCACAGTTGACTTTTGACCTAGTATAGTTGATTTTCAGGCATCTGAGCAGTTGGCTGGGCAAACTTCTTGTCAAAGGCATGAAACTTGACATGTAGGGTCTTGGGAACATAATAAGACCTTGGAAAGCATATTAAACCTTTGTGGTCCACCCATCTTGATGAAAATAGAAACCCTAATTTGGGGTATACTGCCTTAGGAGAGAGTTTATTTGGTTAACTCTTGAACTTCCTTGAGCAACTTGGGGACCTCAATTGACATTTGTTGAGTAAAATGAGAGGGAAAATTTTGGGGTACAACAGCTGCCCCTGTTCAATCTTCTTAAACCTGAGGATGTAGATCGACTGCTCTGCCTTTCGTGATCTAAAGGTGGAAGATGATTGAACACTAGAGTGCCCAGAAATTTGCACTCGCATGAAGTGGCGCTTGATTTGTGACCTCAGGAATGGGCTTACAGATTCCATTTGGAGGTTGATGATAGAAGATTTGTCGAAGACGGGCTTAAAGATGCCATCCTGGATGTGACGGAGAATTGTCTGAGATGGGCTTAAAGATGCCATCTAGAGAATGTGGATTTCTTGTCTTGGGAGAAATAGAGTTTTAGGAGCTTCAGTTGTCCGTTACTCTACTGGGGAATAACTCCGGCTTGAGGAAACGGAAGTGTACTGCGTATCAGGTCGGGGTATATTCCGCACCGCAATTTATTGGGGAAATGTGAAACTAATCATGGTTGATCGTGTCCTGGTCTTACAGTGTTGTGGACCGCTGTTTGGGGATAAGAGAGGGGGAACCTGGATAATAAGGTTATGAGAAGGAACCTGGATGGTATGGTTACTTCGATATGAGAGCCTGGATAGTAGGGCTGTGAGAAGGAACCTGGATGGTAGGGTTACTTCAATATGAGAGCCTGGATAGTAGGGCTGTGAGAAGGAACCTGGATGGTAGGGTTACTTCGATATGAGAGCCTGAATAGTAGGGCTGTGAGAAGGAACCTAGATTGTAAGGTTACTTAGATATGAGAGCCTGGATAGTAGGGCTGTGAGATAGAACCTGGATGGTAGGGTTACTTCGATTTGAGAGCCTGAATAGTAGGGCTATTAGAAGGAACCTGGATGATAGGGTTACTTCGATATGAGAGCCTGGATAGTAGGACTGTGAGAAGGAACCTGGATGGTAGGGTTACTTAGATATGAGAGCCTGAATAGTAGGGCTATGAGAAGGAACCTGGATGGTAGGGTTACTTCGATATGAAAGCCTGGATAGTAGGGCTGTGAGAAGGAACCTAGATGGTAGGGTTACTTCGATATGAGAGCCTGGATAGTAGGGTTGTGAGAAGGAACCTGGATAGTAGGGTTACTTCGATATGAGAGTGTAGATTGGTTGACGCGTTTGATTTTGGGAACTGAGTTTCCATTAGTCGTCTGTAGATATGAACTGTATAACTGCTGAATTTACTGAAGCTAACCCTCTTTTCCTGAAAAGATATCATGGTTAGTTATATGCGATGCATGAAATGCAGGGTGCGATGATGTTCTCAAAATAAATGAGATTATGCTGTATATGCCATGTATATGTATGTCATGATGTATGTTTATGAAATGCTATCGGGGTATGCTCGTGCCTGGGAAAATAAATCCATGATTATTGCTGGAGAGTTGTAAATGCTCTGTCGGGAAGAAGATGTTGGAGAAAAACTCTGCGGGGACCAAACTTGGGGGGAAGCGATACTCTATTGTTAGACCTGCCGACCCGGTAAAACAACCTTAGTTGGGGATGCAATTATGTTGTCGGAGCTGATGAGCTCTGTTGGAGATTGAGCTTCTGTATCTTATAGAAATAAACTCTGCTTGGAGGGTGAATTTTACTGACTAGCTCGCAATTATGAACCTTGGCTGGGGATAGTTACATCCTATTTCGGGGAAACCGACATCAATGCCTTTGGGTACTTTTACTCTGTGGGGAGTGTATGTACCAATAATCATGTTCTGAAGCTGACTCTATCCCGATACCTGCTGGGCAAAGGAACCGTCGGGTTTGGTACTTCTTGTTTTTTTTTCTGTTTCTGGAATTACGAGTATTTGTCTTGGTTTCTTATGTAAATGTTTATGAGCAATAATTATTTTCAAATGCATATATCAAAAATAAATCATTGGACGTTCTTGCAAAACAAGACAGAAAAAGAAAAAACAACTTGAAATTTCTCGTGAAAATGACTTGTATTGATTTTTTGAAGTTGGCCTGTAATAGGCGTTTTTGTACAAAGAGGCCGACGTCCTAGTAATAGAACGTTGCCGAAAGATAGAAATTACAATTTGTGTAAAAGAAAGAAGAACAGCTATGCGAAACGACCCCATTGGGTTCCAACTCTGCTATTGCCTTTATATCTTCAAGTGTCTCATCACTTTGCCGCTTGGCCGAAGGTTGATCAGATTGATTGGCGTCGTCCAAGCTTGACTGTCGGTACCGAAGTCTGGTTGCAAGATAATCCGATGAGACATAGTGTTACGCTTCAATCCCTAAATTTTTCCTGGACCGCCCTTTTGGGTTTTCAGTCCACCGAGATACCCTTTTTTGGCCAAGTCGCCCTTTCGGGTTTTCGACTTGCCGGGTGTACATATTTTTTCATTTTCATCCCTTACTTTTCCCCGAATCCTTTTGGTTCCCCGGGAAGCCCTTATTTTTGCCTAGGTCAATCGACCTAGCGGATCTTTGATTATGCGTAGTATCTTTTCACTATGTATGCATTGACGAGCTGAGGAAGTTCGTCACCATCCATGGTAGTTAGAATCATAGATGCTCCCGAGAAAATGCTCTTAACCACAAATGGCCCTTCGTACGTGGGAGTCCATTTTCCTCTGGGGTCACCTTGCGGCAGTATGATGCATTTGATCACCAGATCCCCGACTTGATATTCTTGACGCCTGACTTTCTTTTTAAAATCCTTGATCATTCGTTTTGGTACGTCTGGCCATGGCAGATAGCAGTAAGCCTCTTTTCATCGACCAGATTTAGTTGATCAAGTCGGGTTTGGATCCAGTCGTCTTCGTTCAAACCCGTATCCTTCATAATCCTGAGACAGGGTATCTAGACTTCGATCGGTAGGACTGCTTCCATGCCATACACCAAAGAGTAGGGTGTTGCTCCTGTCGACGTTCGTGCTGAGGTACGGTACCCATGAAGAGCGAATGGTAACATCTTATGCCAGTCTTTATATGTCACCATAATCTTCTGTACAATCTTCTTGATGTTCTTGTTAACTGCTTCAACAACGCCATTCATCTTCGGCCGGTAGGGAGAAGAATTATGATGTTGTATCTTGAACTGCTTACAGAGATCGATGATCATTTTGTTGTTGAGATTGGTACCATTGTCAGTAATTATCCTCTCTTGTACACCATATCGACAAATCAGATTGTGTCAGATAAACCACGCCACGACGTTCTTGGTTACAGTAGCAAAAAAGGCTGCCTCGACCCACTTCGTGAAGTAATCGATGGCTACTAAAATGAAACGATGCCCGTTAGATGCAGTAGGTCTGATCTCACCGATCATGTCGATGCGCCACTTTGCAAAGGGCCAAGGAGTTGTCAAGACTTTTAGAGGAACACGAGGCACGTGCACCTTATCAGCATAAATCTGGCACTTATGACAAGTTCGAGAGTGCTTATAACAATCGGCTTCCATAGTGGACCAGTAATATCCTGCCCGTAGGATCTTCTTAGCCATGGTATCTCCACTTGAATGGGTTCTGAAAGTGCCTGCATGGAGATCTGTCATGATCCTCTCTGCCTCGCTCTTGTCTACACACCGTAGTAGTGTGGAGTCATAGTTGCGTTTATAGAGAATCCCGTTACTAAGGAAGAACTTCGCAGCGAACCTTCTCAGAAACTTCTTATCATTGACAGATGCCCCTTCGGGATACTCTTGAACCTCGAGATACCTTTTGACTTCGTGAAACCAGGGTTTGTCTGTCACTTCTTCGGTGTCGATCTCACAGCAGTGTGCTGGTTCATCCAGCCTCTCAATGGTAATCTGGGGAGCTTCATTGTCCCACCTAACTTTGAACATAGAAGACATGGTAGCTAGCGTGTCTTCCAACTGGTTCTCTTCTCGTGGGAAGTGTTTAAAGGTTACCTCCTCAAAGTGTGGGAGCAATTTCAGTACATACTCTCTGTAAGGAATGAGATTCGGGTGCTTTGTATCCAACTCGCCTTTGATCTGACTTATCACCAGAGCGGAATCTATGAATACACTCAAGAGTTTAATCCTTAGGTCAATAGCAGCTCGAAGACCCATGATACACGCTTCATACTCCGCAATGTTGTTGGTGCAGTTGAAACATAACCGGGCGGTGAACGGAGTATGACAACCCTCGGGAGATATGATTACAACGCCAATACCGTTACCCAGCACGTTCGAGGCTCCATCCAAATACATAGACCATCGGGATCCTTCCTCAGGTCCTTCATCCGGTCCAGGCTCTTCGTAGTCAGTCACCAACATAATATTCTCATCCGGGAACTCAAAATTCATGGACTGGTAGTCATTCACGGCCTGATGAGCCAAATGATCAGCCAGTACACTCCCCTTTATAGCTTTTTGGGTCGTATATTATATGTCGTATTCGGTTAAGATCATTTGCCACCTTTCTATCCTTCCGGAGAGAGCGGGCTTCTCGAAAATGTATTTTATCGGATCCATCTTTGATATCAACAAGGTAGTGTGAGTCAGCATATACTGTCTCAGCCGGCGAGCAGCTCATGCCAAAGCGCAGCAAGTTTTCTCGAGAAACGAGTATCGAGTCTCACAGTCGGTAAAATTTTTGCTAAGGTAGTAAATGGCGTGTTCTTTTCGGCCAGACTCGTCATGTTTCCCCAGCACGCACCCCATTGAATTGTCTAGCACTGTCAAGTATAATATCAAAGGTCTTCCTTCAACTGGAGCATCAGAATTGGCGGTTCTTGAAGATATTCTTTAATTCTTTCGAAAGTAGTCTGGAATTCATCAATCCACTTTACCACTTGATCTTTCTTCAGAAGCTTGAAGATTGGCTCACAAGTAGCAGTTAGATGTGAAATGAATCTGGCGATCTAATTCAGACGTCCCAAGAAACCTCTGACTTCCTTCTCTGTGCGGGGAACCGACATCTCTTGCATGGCTTTTACCTTCGCAGGGTCTACCTGAATACCCTTGTCACTGACGAAAAAACCCAGAAGCTTATCAGACCATACCCCGAAGGTACACTTGTTCGGATTCAACCTCATCTTATATGTCTTCAACCTGTCAAACAATTTCTGGAGATGATCAAGGTGCTCTTCCTCAGTCTGAGACCTGGCTATCATGTCATCAACATACACTTCGATCTCATGGTGAATCATGCCGTGGAACAAAGCGACCATGGCGCGCTGATAGGTTGCCCCACTGTGTGACGAAAGTTGTCTTCTCCATGTCTTCAGGAGCCATCCCGATCTGGTTGTAGCCTGAGAAACCATCCATAAAGGAGAAGATTTTATGCTGCGTAATGTTGTCGACCAGAACATCAATGTGAGGAAGTGGGAAGTCATCCTTGGGGCTTTCCCTGTTCAGATCTCTGTAATCAACACACATTCGTACCTTACCTTCTTTCTTAGGTACCGGAACAACGTTAGCAACCCACTGTGGATACGAAGTGACAACCAAGAATCCTGCATCGAACTGTTTCATGACCTCTTCCTTGATTTTCTCCGACATTCCAGGACGCATACGGCGGACCTTCTGCTTAACTGGAGGACAGTCTTCTTTAGTCGGCAGGCGATGTACCATAATATCAGTTTCCAAACCAGGCATGTCTTCATAGGACCAGGCGAAGATCTCAACATAGTCGTGCAACATCTGTATCAACCTCCGTTTGATGCTAAGTTCCAGATTTTCACCTATTTTAACCTCCTTTTTGTCTTCCTCTGTACCCAAGTTTACTGTCTCAACCGGCTCTTCATGAGGCTGTATGGCCCTCTCTTCCTGTTGTAATAGCCTAGCAAGTTCTCCGGGCACCTCACAATCATCCTCACCTTCATCCTCGGCTTGGTTGATCGGACTTTTGAAGTCATAATTGGCAATAGCAGAGCTGTTATCAATGGGATCCAGAGTGGATATGGATGTGCATTATGATATGTGAGTGTGTGTAAGAGAAATAGCTGTTTTGATAAAGTGAAAGACAGAAAAGAAAAATAGAGAGCGCAAAATTTGTATGCCAGAAACGTCCAATGCTTTATTAATGATTATGAAATGACAAATAATAGCCCTCACAAGTAAAGCCAAGGTACCTCGGGCAAGGCACCAGGCCGTAAAGTTTCACATTGTTTATTACAAATCTTAAAGAAAATAAGTAAATTACTGCAGAATAAAAGAAACAGGTCTGAAGTCCCTAGCTGTCCAGTTACTCGGTCCCCCGTTGGTAGTCAGGTAGATCCAGCTATCGATGTCTGATTCCTCTTCGTTTTCTTCAATGGCGTTAATCCCACGATTGTTGATGCGTAGGGGAGGTCCTCCAGCCCGAGCGCGTCTAATATCCCTTTGAGCCCCTGTAGTAAAGCCCAAACCAAATTTGTCAGTTTTATGAGTGAAATCAGGGAGCTGACCCCAATTGGCACACCCACCTTCTTCGACCACAACCCTGGCGTCCTTGAGAGAAGCCATCTTCAAAGAATGTTTGTTGCTATCAGTTTTAGTCGATGCCAAGATCTCAGGGACCTCTTCAAAATTCTGACAAGGAGTTTCGATGTATACCCCGTCCATCTCTACGTAGCGGAAGGAGTTGAGGTGACTCACCATATATTCTTCTTCACCCTGCACTGTGACAATCTTTCCTTTCACCAGATACTTCAGAATTTGGTGGAGTGTGGAGGTGACTGCCCCAGCCTCGTGGATCCAAGGACGACCCAGCAAACAAGAATATGATGGCCTGATATCCATCACATATAAAGTGGACCCAAAATTCTGAGAACCCACTTTGACAGGGATGTCCACCTTCCCGTGCACCATTCTCTTCGATCCGTCAAAAGCCCTTACCACAATGTTACTAGGCTTTAGAGTTAAACCCTCGCAATCCAACCGGTCCAATGCCTTCTTTGGTAGAACATTCAGTGAAGACCCAGTGTCTACCAGCACATGAGCCATAGTGGTGCCCCTGCATTCAATCGAGACATGTAGAGCATCATTATGCTTTCTTCCTTTCGGAGTCAAATCTGCATCCGAGAAACCCAGCCCATTATCAGCAGTCAGACTGGCCACACAATCTTTTAACTGATCAGCTGAAGTCTCTTGTGGCACATGCGCAGTTTTGAGAAATGAAATTAAAGCCTTTGCATGGGCCTTGCAGAAAAATAGTAGAGACAACATGGATATTTTTGATGGGGTCTTCCCCAGCTGCTCGACCATGTTGTAGTCGCTCTTCTTGATGATTTTGAGTATCTCCTCCATTTCTTGCTTAGAGGCTTCCACAATAATTTTTCTAGGCACCTCCGTCCGGGCAGGCTCACCTATAACTTCTTTGCCGCGGATATCAGACGATTCGCCGACAGGGGTAACAACCAGAGTAAGAACAGGAACATTAGCAGATGTACTAGTAGGGACAACATATGGAATAATAATATGCTTGTTGACAGTCTTGGGGGAAATCTCGGGAGAGAAAACCCTTCCACTTCGGGTAACTTTGTTGGTTCCGACAATGTTACCAATATCAGGATCAACCTCTTTGTCTTTCAAGTCTTGTTTGATGCCATGATAGTACACATCGGCACCATAATTCCACGGGACAACTTTATCCGAGACATACGGGACGGGACCAGGAACAGTAACTATTAGTGGAGAAATTCTTGGAGCGGATGTAATCCTAACAGGTCTTCTCGAGGAGACCTTGGAGGTATTGGCGGAAATGGTTATAATAGCGACGTCTTCAATTGGAACAACAAGAATCATATTTTTCTCAAACAAAATCTCTTTGCTATCTATCAGGCGTTGGACATCTAACCTCAGCAAACAGCAACCAGAAGGTAGAAGCGAACACATGTGGCAACCTTCACCATAACCCGGAAATAAACCGGCCAACAGCAAATTCTTCTTGACAATCATGAGAGGAGTAGAAACTTCATCGACAGAGGTAACAAACAAATCAGTATCAATAGTATTGACTCCACGACCATGCTTAGGCATGGGAGCAGTTATGACATTTGGCTTCTCCTGAGCATCAAAATCTATTTCTTTGGCTTCAATCAAGTCTTGTACTTTTTTTCTCAGAGCCCAGCAGTCATTCGTATCGTGGCTAGGACTCTCAGAATAATAGGCACACCGGGCATTCAGATTATATTGGGGAGATGTAGTATTTGGATTCTTGGGAGCCTCTCTCAAAGTTGCCAAGTTGGATTTCAGTAGGTGAGGTAGAACTTCAGCTAATGTCATGTTGATGCGGGTAAACTGCCGTTGTGGCCTTTTCATCCTTTGTTGATTGTTGCATTGTGGAGCAACTTCAGGTCTAGGTATCATCACGACACTTACTGTCTTACGCTGTTCAGCCCTGCTTTGGCCCCTCGGGGTGTAGATGGCACTGGCTTCCTTCTTACCAGCAAAAGGCTTCTTTACTGAACTTGAAGAGCCATCCTTTTGTATTTTGCCGCTTCGAATTCCAGCTTCTACTCTTTCCCCAGTTAGGATCAGCTCGGTGAAACCAGCTGATGAACTGCTGATCAAATGCTTGAAAAATGGACCAGATAGCATCCCTAGAAACATATCAACCAACTCCCTATCAGACAACGGGGGTTGAACTCTCCCAGCCAAGTCTCTCTATTTTTGTGCATAATCTTTAAAACCTTCACCTGCACCCATGGACATACTCTGGAGTTTAGTACGAGTGGGAGCAAGGTCGTCATTGTACTGATACTGCTTGTAGAAAGAAGCAGCCAGATCTTCCCAGTTTCAGATATTTTCTCCCTCTAACTGGTAGAACCATTCAAGTTGAGTCCCTGACAGACTATCTTGAAAGAAGTAAACCCACAGATTTCTATCAGCTGTGTGGGGCTGGATCTTTCTGACATAAGAACGGAGATGGAGTTTTGGGCAGGACACCCCATCATACTTGGAAAAAGATGGAGCTTTGAATTTCTGCGGGATGACTACTCCCGACACCATTCCCAGTTCTTCAAAATCTAGTCCAGGTATCCTCTGAACTTCCATGGCACTCAAATGATCCTCTAACTGTTTGTATCTATCCTCAGCAGGAGGATATTGCTCATCGTTATAATCAGTATCGTTGTCAGAGACTACAGGACTAGGGTCCTTTTCACCTTCTTGGTTCTCCCCTTCCTTGGATGAAGAAGTCAGATCAGTTTGTCGCTTGAACCGCTCTCCAAACCTTCTGCCCATATTCCGAATACCGACAACCTTTTTCTTCTTCTTCTTCTCTTTCAGAATGAGGGCTTTCAGATCCTCTTGCCCTTTTACCAGACTGATGAACATTTGTTGGAACTGGGCGTTCTGTGCTTGAAGGTCCTTGATGCTTTGTTCAGAAGACATTTTTGCTGAAATAAACAGCGAAGAAGATGAGAAACCTGTAATTGTACCTGTAATGATGTGCTATGGATGGGATGCGAATGCAATGATTTCAAAGACTTCGAGAAATTTAAATTTGCAAACCACAATAAACAAAAACTTTATTAGCTGAATTTGAAGTTCAAATGCCTTTTAGGCATTACAATTAAAAAAAAAATCTAAAACTATAAAAGACATTAAAATTCCTATGGATGCTTCCTCTTTGTGCCAGGATAGTCATTGAGTCCTCTTTCTTCATGCAACTGCTTTGTGAGCTCCAAGACTTTCCTATCCTGAGCATGGAATTGATCCTTGTAAGTATCCCGCTGCTCCATCAACTGAATCCAATACCTCTGCAATTCTCAAAGATCAGTGGGCATATAAGGATATAGAACTGTGTAAGGAATACCCTCCTCCGTAGTGGGTTCCACAATCACTGGCAAAACAGCTACATAGGGCATCATAAGTTGCTGGGCACGAACTCGTACCCATTGTAGGTAGGGTTCCATAGGAATGGAAGTCTTTGGTCCCAAAGCCTCGGCGCCAGATCTGTTTACCATGCCCCAGGCTCGTATGAATCTCCGACGATACTCTTTAACATCATCTTCATAATTGAATACAATACCCTCAATAAGTAACTCATGGGCACCATCCCTTCGAGCGTAACCAAATTGTCGCAGGGCTAAACAAGGGTTATAGGTTATACCCCCTCTGATGCCAAGTAACGGGACATTAGGGTATTCTCCATAGCAATCAATAATAGCAGTATTTTCCAAAGCTCGAGAACACCAAAGAATATCCGTATGAGCGAGCAACGTTATCCTTTGCGACCAACCCAAACCTTCTTCATTTTTCAGTATGGACTTAGGGAGGTGAGAAATAAACCACCTTGACAGCAATGACATACAACACATAAAAATCCCCCTTCTCTTCATGGTACGAGTATGGAGAGCGTGCAAAATATCTCCGAACAAAGTAGGCACCGGGTTGCGAGAGAGAAAGATCTTGATAGCATTCACGTCTATGAATGAGCCCGGATTAGGGAATAGGACTAACCCATAGATTAGAAGAGCCAAGACCTCCTCGAAAGCCTAAAAGTCCGCATCATCCCAAAACAGTTGTGCTTTGTTTATTAGAAACTTAGCTAGAAAACCCTTGACTCCGCTTCTTGTTTCCCAATTGGATACCACGTCGGCCTGTTTTAGGTTAAAAGCTGAGGCAATGTCTTCTGGCTTAGGAGCTTCTTCTAAACCTGTGAAGGGTAACTGCTCAAGAATGGGTATATCCAACAGCTGAGAGAATTCTTCCAAGGTGGGTACCAACTGATAGTCTGGAAAGGTGAAGCAGTGGTGCTTGGAATCAAAGAACTGAAAAGTACACTCATCATCTTTTCATCAAAGTTTGAAGTAACCAGGTCGAGAAGTCGACCATGTCTCTTGGTGAACGTAGAAGTTTCAGAAACCCTTGATGTTAGCTCTTTGAGTTGGGAAGGTATCTTCACGAAGTTGATTCAGATAGTATTTCTACGAACAGAAGCCATGATCTGCAAAACAGGGCAAAGATAAATTCCCTTGGTCTTTGAAATGGTTAGTGCAATAAGAATGGATGTTATGTTATGATGCATGATGTCACGATAAAACATAGGTATAACAAACACAGGTATAGCAAGCACAGTCAAATCACACAAAGCCCTTAGGTTTAAGGCTTGCATGAGGTCAAAGGTAGTACCCTCTTGAAGTTAGTTGGTTTCAAACCTGTCTTAGAAATAGTAACCGGGTTCTAGAGGTTCTCAATATCACTGACCATCCTTTATCGGCATTGTCTCAGCTCACACAATCTTTTCTTGCGGCCGAAACATACGAAAGTCTGATCTCAATGAGTGTAGCATCGAGTATCAACCAGTTCTCAGCTCTACATCGAGGCCTACTATCTCACTACTTTCTAATGGCCAAGTTGGGCAATTAAAGGTTCTAAGGTCAGTTGATGCTTCATGACACCACGCGGTGGCCCCGTACTCTCCCTGATTGACTCAAGGGTTACTGGTACCAACCAAAGAGCCACATCAACGTAGCTACTACTTCAACCAAGCCGGTATACCCCAGCATAGTTCCCTCACAGTTTATTGCTACTTACCTAAAGGGTGTTCCCCAGATCCGGGTGTAGGATCAAATAACCCAAACAGTTCCCATAAATATAAAGCAAGCAAGACAATCAAGAGAAAGCAATTAAATATGACCTAGATCCTAAGGTTTACCCCACTTAATTATTCCCCAGCAGACTCGCCAGTTCTGTGATACGGTGGCAGAACCGACTGTTTTTACTGGTTTGCATTTTGTGTTTTTGTGTTTGCAAAATGTCGCGATAAGCAAGAGTCGCCACTGACTTTTATTTCATCCAACCTTGGAAAATGAAAAAGAATAGAAAAAACCTTTTTCGAGATGTTTCTGAGTACGGGGGGTAGATTATAGAAAGGGAAGGTGTTAGCACCCTTTCTATCCATGGTTTTCCATGGCCTCTTAGGTATTTTCTCATTTTTCAAATTGCTTGTGTGTGTGCTTACTTTGAAAATGTTTTACTTCGTGATAATCCTTGTATTAGTCCTCAAGGATGTGACGAAGTTGTTTTGAAAACTGTTTTTTGAAAGGTGTTTGTGTGAAAGAGATTTTTTTGAGCAAGTACCTACTAGCATCTACCTACTCGAAAAAAGATTGTTTTTGTTCTATTTCCTTTAGACAGCGCTATCCCACTATTAAGGAGTAGGTAGCACCGTCGTTGGAGTTATAAGGGACATTTGAAAGGGACAAGTACAATCACTAAAGCAATAGTTAGAAAACTTTAGTAGTAACCCTAGAGTCTTAATATCTTTCCGAGGAAACATTTTCGAGGCTACATTTTTGAGGCAACATTCGAATGGGACATTTTGATGTTTTAGACTGGAGGGAAACCACCAAAATCTCCTATGCTTAATGATCGTTTACCGAAGGCAACCGAAGTGAGGTAAACCCTAGGAGTGAACATGTGACACTGATTTGTTTCAGTTATTTTAATCTTTGCACGTTAGGGTTTTCTAACTATTTTAATTTTTTCATGCATTCTTGCCATACAATCCTATTAGCCATACATTTAGACAGTTAACAATTTTCTGAAAGTAAAAGCGGAAATAAACCTAGCTATTGCATGGCTTTGACAATTACATAATTGCCTTGACGGGAAATAAAAGTACAGAATTTTAAAAACCCTAATTAAAACTATTACAACCTTGAAACAGTTACAATAATAATGGCAAAAATAATAACAAGCGCGCGACAAATTAAATGTGAGAGAAATTAGGGTTTTTACCCTTGACTAAACTAATATCAATTGATTAAAGAAAACTTCATTTTTTGTTATTTTTGTTATTTAAGAAAATAAGTAATAATTGAAATAAATAAAAAAAGAACCTAATTACTAATTAACTTTAATTAAGAAAAATAATTAAATTAACCTATTTTTTGTGTTTTTGTTTGAAGAAAAGAAAATAATTAAATCAAGAATTTAAGCCTAGTTTTCTAATTGATTTTAATTATAAAAACAAGTTAAAGTTTCCCTAAATTAAATAAACTAATCAATTTAAAAAAATATTTATTAAGAAAATAAATCATTTTTTGTGATTTTTGATTGGTTAATTTTAAAAAAAATTATTTTTGTATTAATGAAAAAAGAAATAAAGAAAAGAAATTAAAGGAAATGAATAAAATAACCAAATGGGCCTGCTATTAGCAATTCTGGGGGGGGGGTGTTGAACTGAAATCCTTGGCCCATTAACCCAGTCAGCGCTGGATCTGGTGTAGTGTTGACTTTGTGGTGCACCTTGAGTCTTCAAAGGAGAAGTGTGAGATCTGGTCAACGTGTAATCCAGTGGACAGGCATTGAGGGTGTATGATGGTCTCCTAGAGATAAAGCGTATTGGATTCTGTAAAGAAAATATGTAAATGAGAAAATGTTGGAGTCAGGGGTCGAACCCCTGACTTCTGCCTACAACGCCTTATCTCTCCTCCTGGCTACCACTGGACCAACGTGCTTTGTTGGTAACGTAAACAACCAAAATATAATATATTATAAAAAACGTTAATAGCCATGAAAACACGCGCGAGATTTGAATTGGCCAACCCTTCTTTGACACACATCATCTTCTTCCTTGGACCGTTGCTTTAGGTAAAACACTTTTACCTACGGACATTTGTTCGTGGCTATAACCCTGTCCATCTCAAAAATCCTGTACGCGCAATATAAATTCAATTGGTGACCATGAATCAACTGGGCTTGAAGCCCTGATCATCATGGTACCCAATATGAGAGCCAATTGTTTCTGCGTTGAAAACCCCTAAAACAAACTCGTAAACCCTAACAATGGCATTACGCGATTCCTGTGCAGAAACTCAAATTAAAGCATTCAAAAACGTTGCAAGCATGACAATGAACATGGATATGTGATTAAAATTGATTTATGATGCGTAAATCGATGGATTCAAACTTTAAAAAAAATGCAAACCGTGATATCTCTAGGGGCGATTTCTGGATGCTTTCAGGCTAGCAAACGATGCTATTAGCTTCCTGAGATGTCCAGGAATGGATTAAAAGCCTTGGAATGGTTTGAGCTGGCATGTGGAAGAAGATAGGTCTCACTTTTTTCTTTGAAATTTTGCAGTTTTGTTCTTCCTCTTTTCACGACTCTCCTCCTTGTTCTTGCCTTGGATGTGTTCAATATATATCATAGAGTGAATTAGGGTTGTAAAAACAAATCACATCTTTGAAAGTTTTGAAGATTTGATTTGATTTTCATGGCATATGTAAACTTGCTATATTGAGCCAAATTATGCCTTTCTTGTATCAATCAACCTTGATTCGAATTGATCATCATATCCTTGCATTATTTGATTGAAATCCTGTCCAAAAAGCAGATCACAACATATCTTTTTCATTATTCATCAACTATTTGATTTAATTGAAATTTTAATTAACAAAAAATCAAAATAAATTGAAAAGTGAGGCAAATAACATGAGGTTGGATATTTGGGTCGTGGATCACATTATAAGTGAGGTGCAAGCATAGAAAGTTAAGCCCATTTGGCAAAAAATGCAATTTTGAGCCCATTTGACTTTTGGCAGTTTTGCAAAAAAGGTCAACTTTGACAAGGCATATCTCCTCCAATTTTAATCCTAGAGAGGTGTTCTTGGACTTTTCAGAAAGCTTAGGATGTCCCCTAAGCAACCCTTTTGATCTCATATCAATTGAGTCTTCCATGTTCATGTATGAAGCTTTGACCCAAAAGGTGTTTTTCTTTACTTTTCAAAAGGATCTATAATGTCAAAATTCATATCTTTTTGTGAGTGCATATTTTAAACTTTTGGGATGAAGATGAATTGTAGGGAATTGAATCCTATTCAAAATGAGCTTTGGACGGAAATTTCTGATAAAGTATGAAGGAGTTATGCTTGGTCAAAGTTGGGTTGACTTTTACTATAAAACCCTAATTTAACAACTTTTGGGTTTTGATGAATTTGGAGCATTCCTTGTGGAATCATGATCAACCCTTGATCAAATGATGGAAGTCACTTCAAAATGTTGAGTTTGACCAAAAATATTGAAGTTTGACTGTATGTGGGCCACAGTTGACTTTTGACCTAGTATAGTTGATTTTCAGGCATCTGAGCAGTTGGTTGGGCAAACTTCTTGTGAAAGGCATGAAACTTGACATGTAGGGTCTTGGTAACATAATAAGACCTTGGAAAGCATATGAGACCTTTGTGGTCCACCCATATTTATGTAAATAGAAACCCTAATTTGGGGTATACTGCCTTAGGAGAGAGTTTGTCTGGTCAACTCTTGAACTTCCTTGAGCAACTTGGGGACCTCAATTGACATTTGTTGAGTAAAATGAGAGGGAAAATTTTGGGGTACAACAACAAATTTCAAGATGTCCACAAATTCCCACAGAGCCATTTCTATAGATTATCCCCATAAAGTAATCTTCACAAATACATTACACATCATGCCAGTTCCCAAACAGATGGAGATTGCCAACAATTTATCATCTTCTGATACAATATAGATACAATCTAAATACATATTCATTCTGATATTCATTCCATATTTTCTTGCAGATACAGTTCAGATATAATCTACACATAGATTCATTCTGACACTCATTCTCTTCCAGATACAGTTCAGATACAATCTAAATACATATTCATTCTGACAATCATTCCAGATTCTATTGCAGATACAGTACAGATATAATCTAAATACAGATTCATTCTGATACTCATTTAAATGTGTCTTCCTAGATACAGTTCAGATACGATCCAGACAAAGATCCATTCTGATACTCATTCAAATGTACCTTCCTAGATACGGTTCAGATACAATCTAAATACATATTCATTCTGACACTCATTCTAGATTCTCCTGCAGATACGGTACAGATAAAATTTAAATACAGATTCATTCTGACACTCATTCTAGACTGTTTTCCTGATACAGTTCAAATACGGATACTCATTCAATACATCCTCGGATACAGTCGAGGATTGGATTTATTCTAACATTCCCCAGCCAAATTCGGTCTTCCAAAGCTGGAAAAGAAACCTTGCAAAAGTTCTTCCCCAGAAGAATTCATTTCGCCAGTAAGGTCACCAGAATACTTTCCTTAACAAGGTTTATTTCCCCAACGAACTACAATCTCCCCAACTTGGGTCTATTCCTCAGACTACTACAGATCAACTGACAAAATTCCTTTTCCCCAATAGAGTTGATACTATCCCAAGAAATTTACTGCAATGCCTGGAACCCGACCAGATACCAGTTAACTTTTATCCTCCCAAACAAGTCGAAAGATTATCCATCTCTTTTATCCCCAGTCAGGGTATATAAGAATTCCCCAGTAGAGCAATGGTCAACCAAGGTTCCTGAATTATACTCCTCAAGCAGAAACCAACATTCCCTGCAGAGTTTCCTCAAATAACAAACAGGAATTCTCAACGGAAGCATTCTAAACAAGGTTGAAGATACACATACTATTCATCTCCAGCAGTAGTCCGGGATTTAGCTTCCCAAAAATTCCCCAACATTAGTCAGGGATTTATCTTCCCATACGAAGATACATTTCAATAACATTACACATTTGTACATCATGACATATGCATACAAAACGCATATAGCACAATCTCATTTATTTTGAGAACATCATCACGCAATGCATGCATCAGGACATTGCATACAACTAATTCTTTACCTTTTCAGGAAAGACCAGTCGACATATGAGTTCCATCAACAATGAACAAGTTTCTTCAAAAGACCTCTTCTGGTTAGATTTATTTCTTCCAGTTAAAGACAGGCGAACAAAAGACCTCTTCTGGTTATATTTACTTCTTCCAGTTAAAGACAGGAAAACAAAAGACCTTTTCCGATTAGCTTTAATTCTTCCAGTTAAAGACAAGCGAACAAAAGACCTCTTCTGGTTTGATTTACTTCTTCCAATTATAGATAGGCGAACAAAAGACCTCTTCTGGTTAAATTTACTTCTCCCAGTTAAAGACAGGCGAACAAAAGACCTCTTCTGGTTAGATTTATTTCTTCTAGTTAAAGATAGGCGAACAAAAGACCTCTTCCGGTTAGATTTATTTCTTCCAGTTAAAGATAGGCGAACGGAAGACCTCTTCCGGTTCAGATTTATTTCTTCCAGTTAAAAATAGGCGGACAAAATATCTGTGTTGGTTAATTTTAAATCGACCAATGATTTATCTTGATTCCGTTCCGGTAGACACTTTCTCAGGTTCAATTAAATCACTCCTAAGATTTATACTGATTCGTTATCCAATTAAAGACAATTCCATACCTCTGCTGGTTCAGTTTAAATTGACCAATGATTTATCCTGATTATGTTCCGGTAGACACTTTTTCTAGTTCAGTTAAATCACTCCAAAGATTTATATTGATTCGCTATCCAGTTAAAGATTATTCAAAACCTCTGTTGGTTCAGTTTGAATCGACCAATGATTTATCCTGATTCTGTTCCGGTAGACACTTTTTCTGGATCAGTTAAATCGCTCCTAAGATTTATACTGATTCGTTATCTAATTAAAGATTATTCAAGACTTCTACTGGTTCAGTTTAAATCGATCAATGATTTATCCTGATTCCATTCTGGTAGACACTCTTTCTGGTTCAGTTAAATCGCTACTAAGATTTTTACTGATTCGTTATCCAGTTAAAGATTATTCAAGACCTCTGTTGGTTCAGTTTCAATCGACCAATGATTTATCTTGATTTCGTTCCGGTAGACACTTTCTCTGGTTCAGTTAAATTGCTCCTAAGATTTATGCTGATTCATTATCCAGTCAAAGACAAATTTAGATATTTGTTGTTTCAGTTTAAATTGACTAATGATTTATCCTGATTCTGTTTCGGTATATACTTTCTCTAGTTCAGTTAAATGGATCCTAAGATTTATGCTGATTCATTATCCAGTTAAAGATTATTCAAAACCTTTGCTGGTTCAGTTTAAATCGACCGATGATTTATCATGATTCCATTCCGGTAGACACTTTTTCTGGTTCAGTTAAATTACTCAGAAGATTTATACTAATTTGTTATCCAGTTAAAGATTATTCAAAACCTCAGCTGGTTCAGTTTAAATCGACCAATGATTTATTCTAATTCCATTCTAGTAGACACTTTTTCTAATTTAGTTAAATCGCTCCTAAGATTTATACTAATTCATTATCTATTTAAAGATTATTCAAGACCTATGTTGGTTCAGTTTAAATCGACCAATGATTTATCCTAATTCTATTCTGGTAGACACTTTTTCTGGTTCAGTTAAATCACTCTTAAGATTTATACTAATTTGTTATCCAGTTAAAGATTATAATTTTTTTTATTAATAACCAAGTATTAAAAAAATATTTCGCAAATAACCAGGTTTCGGAAAAAATTACGCAAATAACCATGTTTGAGATGGCTCCACAAAGGAGGAGCCATCTCATTTGGCGCATGCACCTAGGGTTTTGCCCTAGGCGCCATCTCATTTGGCGCCTCCCTTGGCTTTAAGCCAAGTGAGATGGCGCATGCTCCTTAAAAAGGAGAGGAGGCGCCATCTCACTTGGCGCCTAGGGCAAAACTAGGGTTTTTTGCTGTTTTATAAATAATTCGTCCGTTTCTTTGAAATTTCTCACACTTTCTCGCACTGTATTTTTATTCTGTACTCCCTTATTTACGTAATGACGTCGCCTATGATTTTTAGCAGAGATGGTTACGTTATATTCTCCGCCACGAAACCTGCGATGAAAATGAAATTCTGGCACATTCACTCCATGGAGCGTCTGAAGCGGGAGTTGATGCGGTGGCTAGATGGAGACATCGCCGAGGGGGAAAAAATTCGAAGGATCCAGCGAAAACGAACAACAACCTCGCATGCGACAGGAAGACCTAATGTGTGGTTGGAGGAAGTCAAAACAGACAGTGATGTAATGCTGATGATGCATGGGTCAGATGAAATTGTGTTAACAATTGTAATTTCCTAGATTGAATATTGTTAATCATTGTTGTACGCGAAAACCCTAATGTAATTTCCTATATTGAATTTCTTAAATTGTGTGAACAGTTTTATTAACGGAAAACCCATAATGTTTACAACACAAATATTGAAAAGATTTATTGTATTACAAAATTTATGTGGTCGAGCCAGACGCCCGATTCAGACAGTTTTTGCGATTGTGTCTGACCTGACGGCATAAACCACACTTTCTTTCCAACCTGTCAAGATCGTCCATTTCTGTTGTTATGCGCCTGCTTTTGGGACGACCCTTCTTGTTCCTTCGCATTTGGTCATTGTGCCAAACTATATCACCGTTGTATTCAGGCCAATAGTCCGGTTTTGCCACCAAAGGAAAGTTGTTGTTGTAAACAGTGAGCAACGTTTCAGATTTATAAACGTTTGAGAGCAGTTGAAGCGCGTCTTGATGGGTATGAGCACAAGCGGCAATGACATGAGAGCAAGGCATACGAAAAGCTTGAAACCTGCCACAATCGCACCATTGAGAAGGTAAAATGACCCTGTATTCCTGTCTTGCCAGGCCTTCATTGTGGTCAATTGTCTCTTTCACAATGAAGTTGTGGCTATGGCGGTCAAACCGTGTAACCATGTGAGTGTTGGCTTTAGCACTTTCAGCCTTAATGTATTTCATACAGCTTTCACTCCATAATTGTCCTGATTGCAAGACCGAATACCACATTTCACCTCTTTTGGCAAATAACGCAGCCATCCTAAAATACGTGGATTTCACCAAGGCAGTGATGGGGAGGTTTCGTATGCCCTTGAATACCCCATTCATTGATTCAATCAGATTTGTTGTCATATGCCCCCATCTTTGGAGAACATAAACACTGCCTGGAGAATATGTCTTTAGTGCATTGAGGTAGCGGGGAAGTTCTCGGTATGACTCCTCCCAGTTTCCATACACCCTTTCAATCGCCTTAGTCTTTGCTAACCACGCCTTACGGTAAGACGGAGTGTAGTTAAAAACCGTGGTGATGTGGGAGATGATTGTTTTCACCTTCAAAGAAGGGTCGTTGCTCACCAGGGGTAGGATTTCTTGACAGATAAGATCATGGTTGAGTTTTCGGTGGTCTTGTGATTGAGTGGAACTTACACAAGTATGGGTTGTCATGGAACCTATGACCCAGCAGTCACCCCTTAGTCTGTATGAAGCGGTCAGCTTGAACATGCAGTTAGGGTGGACACACTTGATCTTGTACCTTTCCGGGTTTACACGATCCACCTTATAATCAACCGAGTTGACCATGTGAAATTTTTTGATGGCCCTTATGCATTCCTCTCTATTACGAAACTTGTCCTTCTCTTTTAAATTTTCATCTGATTGCATATACGGTTGGAAAAACAAGTCCGTAGAAGGTTCATCTCCGCCCATGTTGAAGTTTGTCATGTGCGTAGGTGGTGTGTAGATTTTGTCGGTAGGAATACTTGGGATGCCATCATCGTCAGAATCGTCGTTCACCATTTCATCGAACTCCAACTCGTTATCTTCTTCTTCATCATCAACTGCATCCACCTCATCTTGCTCATTCTCCAAAGGATCAACCTCCTGTGTCACCGGAGGCTCTACCTCTTGTGTCACCGGAGGCTCTTGAAACAAAACGTACAACTCAATAGAGTCGTTTCCAGAATAGACATGGCTGGAAATCATGGTCTGGAAATCTTCGTCATCTTGAATTGCAACCTTATAAAATATGACTTGGTTGTTTCCAAAAAAGACTGGACTCTGATAAAATATCTGGGATACCAGGCCTCGTTCAAGTTTGGCCTCCAATCTTTTCTTAAAGTACGAGAAATTTGCTTTCCCGTTTAAGAGAAATCGGACATTATCGGTGTTTCTAAACAAAAACCCAACTGTGGGACACATGTATGTCTCACCGTTGAAATGTGCTTTGACAACAAATTGTGGTGAAGAGGCCATTGTGTAGAATTGTTTTAGGTATGAAGGTGGGAATGTTTTGGGTTTATTGATTGTATGAAGGTATGAATGCTGGAATGTTTGAAGGTTAGATGACTGATTCGAAGGTTGGAAAATTTTACAGTTTATGTGAATGAATGTTATGTTCAACCTAAGGCAAAATATTTCAATTAAGTAAGTGATGCAACCCCCCAAGGCTGCCAATAATATTACATGCATGGGCTTATGCTGCCACCTAGCCTGGCCCTATTCTACACACATAAATGTTTTGTCTAAGCCTGCCACCCATCTACTCAAATGGTCTTGCATGCAACAGAGAAAGGAATCCCAAAGGCTGTCACGTAGCCTGAGCCATTGCTGTAAAACGTGACACCTCTTATTCGCCAAATGGGGTGGCGACACCATTCATTTTTGTACTATTTCGCCAAGTGAGATGGCGCCTCCCTTACTGTCCAATAATATTACATGCATGGGCTTATGCTGCCACCTAGCCTGGCCCTATTCTACACACATAAATGTTTTGTCTAAGCCTGCCACCCATCTACTCAAATGGTCTTGCATGCAACAGAGAAAGGAATCCCAAAGGCTGTCACGTAGCCTGAGCCATTGCTGTAAAACGTGACACCTCTTATTCGCCAAATGGGGTGGCGACACCATTCATTTTTGTACTATTTCGCCAAGTGAGATGGCGCCTCCCTTACTGTCCAATAATATTACATGCATGGGCTTATGCTGCCACCTAGCCTGGCCCTATTCTACACACATAAATGTTTTGTCTAAGCCTGCCACCCATCTACTCAAATGGTCTTGCATGCAACAGAGAAAGGAATCCCAAAGGCTGTCACGTAGCCTGAGCCATTGCTGTAAAACGTGACACCTCTTATTCGCCAAATGGGGTGGCGACACCATTCATTTTTGTACTATTTCGCCAAGTGAGATGGCGCCTCCCTTACTGTCCAATAATATTACATGCATGGGCTTATGCTGCCACCTAGCCTGGCCCTATTCTACACACATAAATGTTTTGTCTAAGCCTGCCACCCATCTACTCCAATGGCCTTGCATGCAACAGAGAAAGGAATCCCAAAGGCTGTCACGTAGCCTGAGCCATTGCTGTAAAACGTGACACCTCTTATTCGCCAAATGGGGTGGCGACACCATTCATTTTTGTACTATTTCGCCAAGTGAGATGGCGCCTCCCTTACTGTCCAATCGTGATACATGCATGGGCTGCCACCTAGCCTGCAAGAGTGACACCTTACATTATTTGTAAATGCATGCATGCATATGTGTAACTCCCTAAGCATGCAAATGTGACACCTCGCAGGCATGCAACCACTACATCAAAATTATTTGCCTATAAATACATACCTTATGAAACATCTCTCACACCCACACAACTCTCACTCTCTCCTACGAAATATATCTTAAGTCTTTCATACTCTTTATTTCTTCCAAAGTCTTTCATTCTCTCAAGCGTTCTGAAGAATGGCCCTTCTAACAATGGGAGATACTCACAGAGGCACAAGGGAAAACATTGCTGCATTTGTAAGTCTCTTCTTTGGTTATACATTTTTCATACTTTAAAAAACGTCTTGTTCATCTTAATTAATCTTACTCTTGTTTAATTATGATCTCAGGATACACAAAGATTCATAATCCGTTCGCACAAATACCTGGCTCCCGACCCTTTTATCGTCCCTTATCTGGAATATGCAGGTTTTGGACACGTGATAAAGATCTCCAACTGCACCATTGACTCCAAATTCATCCTTGCAATGTTGGAGAGGTGGAGACCGGAGACCCGTACATTTCACCTACCAATAGGTGAATGTACCATCACTCTCGAAGATGTGTACATGCTACTGGGCCTCCCTATTGACGGTAAAGCGGTGAATGGGTCGGTTCAACAACCCAACTCACAGTGTGAAGAACTGTTGGGTAGGGACATGGTAGAAGGTGGTGGAGCAAGAGGGCAGGGAATACTACTCACAGACCTGAAACAGCATTATGCAAGTATGGAATTAAATGAAAATTCCTCAGAGAATGACCGAGTAGTAAAAGCCCGAACGTATATTATGATACTTTTTGGTACTTTTTTATTTCCCGAAAGTACGGGAAATAGTGTAAATTTCATGTACTTACATTTACTAACAAATTTTGATAAAACTAGAAAATTTAGTTGGGGTTCTGCAGTATTAGCCCACCTGTACAGTTCCTTGTGCAAAAACGCAGTCAAGGAAAAATGTACATTTTATGGGTGCGCATTTTTACTACAAGCCTGGGGTTGGTGGAGGATGGAGTCCTTAAACCCCATCAACAACAACAATTTTGGTTTCCCTTACGCAACAAAGTAAGTCATTAAGTTATAGCATTTATAACTATTCTTCTCTTTCCAAAATATATGCTAAAAATAACATGTTTCTCATTTCCTATAGGTACTGCGTGAGGGGTATGGATTACGGCAGGAATCCCAGATTCAATGTCGCACTCTACCGGAATCTGTTGGATCACTTAGGCCCAGATGACGTAAGTCGTAGCTTTTAACTTTTGTTCATTTTAATTATTTATACATTACTTTTGCGCTTACCTGATTTAAATTTTATCGCAGTTCGTCTGGAGACCATATTTGGGTTTGGACCATTCTCCAAATCCAGAGGATGCAGCAACTTGGACTGCAAAGACTGCACTCATTCGGTTCAACATTGTGGAGATGCACCACAGCGACCGTGTGAAGATGCAGTTCGGAATGATCCAAGAGATACCAAGTGATCCAACAGATTTGTCCCCCTGGCATCTAAAAAGGGTCGACGCCCAGTGGAATCTAACCAACTGGAAAGACTTTGCTCCAGAATGGTGTAAAATGTGGCAAAGGCGTCACCGCTACATCTTGCAATCCCCTATTTTCCTTACTCAAGGTAACATGCGACACACCGATCAATATATGTCGTGGTACAGGTCGGTTAGTAACCCAGATATGCACGTGTCTCATCCGAGGTACTTGGTTGACCCACGCACACAATGGGCACAACCCTCGATTCCCCACCAACAAACCCAAAATCCATCAACCTCAAACCAACCCCCAAGAAGAAACAGACCAACAAACACACAACCACATTCCCCACCACAACACAACTACAACCAAATGCCGTACTACCAACCACAATCACCGCCAAACTACCAATACCCAGATATGCCTCAAACCCAACCACAATACCAACCCCAATACCAGCAAACCCACATACCCCATACACAATTTCAGTCTTCCACATATCCCAATACGGGGCCCTCAACATCCAGCCTTAGCCCTGATATGGGAATGTCAGAAGACTATGACCAACCCGACCAAACCTACCATCAACCACCATATCACCAAACAACCCAACATCCACAGTACCAAACACCCCAAGATCCATTTCCTTTCTACCCCCCATACTCAGACGACCAATGCTACCGACCAACCATGGAACCCCACCCACCGCCAACACGACCAAACTTCGAGGGTATGGGTAACCGACTGTACCAGAGCGGATCTTCGAGATATGGAGATCTTACTGATTTTATGGATTCGGATCGCATTGACTTCGCTGGGCCATCGACCTTGCCGCAACAGGAAACGAGAAGGCACCCAGCAAGAGAAAGGCGAGGACGGGGATGCGGAACTGGGGGTCATTACCGGGTTCCTGGGGATCATTGATGTATCTTTTTTTTTCCAGTATTTTTTGTATCTATTTTTTTACTGTTATTTAAATGTAAAACAGCTGAATGTAATTATTTTTTTTCAAATAAAAAATCAATTTTGTTTATCTCTGTCTAATACGCAACGCACAGGAAAGAAAAAAAATATTTTTTTTTTGACCTAATTTAGTACATAGGCGCCATCTCACTTGGCTTAGGGCTTGCCATTTGCCCTTAGGCGCCAAGTGAGATGGCGCCTCCCTTATAAAAAGAGGAGGATGCGCCAAATGAGATGGCTCCTCCTTTGTGGAGCCATCTCAAACATGGTTATTTGCGTAATTTTTTCCGAAACCCGGTTATTTGCGAAATATTTTTTTAATACTTGGTTATTAATAAAAAAAATTCTAAAGATTATTCAAGACCTCTGCTGGTTCAGTTTAAATCGGCCAATGATTTATCCTGATTCTGTTCCATTAGACACTTTATTTGGTTCAGTTAAATCGCTCCTAAGATTTATGTTGATTCATTATCCAGTCAAAGACAAATTCAGACATTTGTTGTTTCAGTTTAAATTGACTAATTATTTATCTTCCGTTTCACTAGACACTTTCTCTGGTTCAATTAAATTGCTCCTAATATTTATGCTTATTAATATCCAGTTAAAGATCATTTCAAGACCTCTGCTGGTTCAGTTAATTCGACCCTAAGATTTTTCTGATTCTTACACAGTCAAAGATAAATTTAGACATTTGCTGTTTTAGTTTAAATCGACTAATGATTTATCCTGATTCCGTTCCAGTAGACACTTTCTCTAGCTCAAATAAATCGACCCTCCGATTTATTTTGATACTTCTTCCAATCTCCATCAACAAATACTTTGGATGGCATCTATAAGACCACCTCTAATTCCTCCATTACTTGTTGAGGTAGCAGTCGTCAGAGATTCCTTCATTACCTATTGAAGTAGTAGTCGTCAGAGATTCCTTCATTACCTGTTGAAATAGTAGTCGTCACAGATTCCTTCATTACCTACTGAAGTAGTAGTCGCCACAGATTCCTTCCAGTATTCATTAAAATAATAATCACAATCAAGTATTAAACTTACCAACATTCACTCCTGGATGGCATCTATAAGCACATCACCAACGACTCTCCATCACTTTTGGATGGCATCTATAATATCATCTCCAACAATATTCCACTACTCTCCAAATGGCATATGTATGCCCATTCCCTATACAATCAACCAATAACATTACTTCACACACCGACGAGTGCAAATTTCTAGGCACTCTAGTGATCAATCATCGTCCACCTTCAAGCTACGAACGGCGAACATGTGAATCTCACTTATCAGGTTTAAGAAAATTGAATAGGGGCAGCTGTTGTACCCCAATATTGTCCCTCTCCTTTAATTCAAAGATATCCCTTCATACTCCTGGGGCTTTTTATCCCACTTCTGACACCAAGGTTCATGGTTCAATGGTTGCGCAATATTAGGGTTTACATTTGAGTTTATCTTGAGTTAGGTTTTAATTCATGATAAAAGTTGTTAAGTTTAAGGGCTCTTTGATGATACATTCTTTGCCTGAGAAGAAATTTAACCGAAGTTGGATTTGAGATTAGGGTTTGCTCATCTTTTGGTTCATTTTTGTTGATAATTATCAATGGAGGATTTACTGGAACTTTATGTCGAATCTCACACATCTTCAAAATTCACTAAGGCATCATGACTTTGAGTGGGCATTCAAATGTTTGTTTGAAATGTAGAAGTGATCGAATTCAATTGCATAATGGACATCAAGATTTTTTGAACTCAAATTTAGAAAGAAAAAAAAAAGAGTCTTAGACTTGGTAGAAATGAACAAGAATTCGATTTTGTTTCTTTTCAATTACAAATATGGAAGCTTCACTTGTTACTTCAAATTCAAGAAACTAAAATACATTCTTCATACAAGCTTCATTTGGAATAAAATTCAAAAAATGGGGAACTTTCTATTTGACATTTCAAAGGATTACAAAACTTCATGTTTATTCTAAATTGTTTAAAGATTGTCAAGAGAGTTACAAAAAGAGAATTAAAATGACATTCAAAATCCTAAATGTACAAAGTCCTAAATTCCAAAAATTACTTCCTAATGTTACAAAGACATTCATTCTATGTCCTAAACACAAATTCATATGTCTAATGCTATCCATATGGCGAATTGGCCTTTGTACTCTCCACCTCACGCCTTGCCTCGGTTTCATCTTCAAAGTCTTATTTCATCATATTGCCAAGCTTATATCAATGACAAATGCCTGGAACAAAAGAGAAAGAAATAATTAGCAAACAATCAAAAGTGAACAAAGATTTGCAAAATGTTTTAGTTCATCGTTAGGGTTTGGCTTATGGAATCAGATTTTTAGGGACTAGTTTTGCCTATTGCAAATCACAAATTTAAGTTTGGTTCACAAAAAAGAGAAAACAGAATCATACAAGCCTCGCAAGTCAGAATTCTATCATTGTCTAGGAGTAAAACTTTTGCAAATCACAAGACAGAGTTTGGTTCACAAAAGACAAAGGAAAATCAAAATATCCAAATAAGAATCTCAAACTCAGCATCATGTTTTCACGCAAACAATCCAAAAGCCTCATGCTGTTTCACTTCAATGAAAAATCAGAATTCACAAAATCAAATCACAGGCCTAGAATAGTTTACTACAAATATCAAAATAATGCTTTTGTTTGGTTCACAGTAAAGGAAAAATTTCAAAAGATAATATACTGCACAAGCAACAGGGACAAGTCATCAAGGCCAATACAGAAAATCCACCAATAAGTACAAGTCCGAAAAGAAGCAAGCAACAAATTACAAAAGCCAGACACAAGTACAACTTCGAAGCAAGCAACACAAGAAAGTCAAGGCCAGCAAGCAACATAACAAAGTGACAAGTCTAAAAAAAGGCAATTTCTCTCAAGTCAATGTCAAGACTTTATAGAAAAAAGAAAACAAAGCTCACAATATAAAAAGAGGAACACAGTTCACATTAAAGGGACAGGAAAAAATACATAAATAGAACTGAGCCATAACCACAAAAAATTTCCATTCATTCTTTTTCTGTAACATAGAAAACATAACCAAACACAAAACCTTGTTTCATTTCCGACAACAACATAAACCCCTTTTTCAAAGTTCGTTCACAGAGAGAAAATAGAGAGATACAAAACAGAGCCATAACCACAAACCCTAAAGTTCATCCATCATCTTCCTAAACCAATACTCTTCAGAAATTCTTAAAAAGAGAAATAAATCAGAAAGATCTCACCGAAACCACGCGAAAAGGGAAAATCAGAATCCCTAGGGTTTCGTTGATCCCCTTTAAGATCTACACGAAATCATTTACGATCTGCAAAAACCAACCGTAGATTAGTAACCAGGAGGACAAGGCGAATCAGAAAATGTAAGTAAAATTATGATTGGAGCCTCGCCGCTGCCGCAAGGGCGATTCCCGGTGCAACATCTTTCTCTTCTTCGGCAAGAGAACTCCACAGAGAACAAGAGAGAATATTAAAACAAGAGAGAGAGAGAGAGAGAGAGAGAGAGAGAGTATTTATATTCAAATGAAAATTTCTTTTCACTTTTTTGTTCTTTTGTTGGTTTATGTTTTGTTGGGCCTCAACCAAAGACAACACCAGGCCCAATTTCCCATTCGTGCACCCCCTCCATATTGCTATTCTTCACACCTCTACCAGGCCTCCTCTCAAAACCCTCCTCCAAGCCCAAACTTATCTCTGTTCACAACCCCTTCTCTTTTTAGTGTTGCGCAACAACAACATCCTGGGCTTCACATTTCAGCCCAATTCCTTTTTCTTAACTGTTTTTTTGTTGTTGTTACAAACGTTCTGGGCCCCAACTGCACTTTACTCACAACACCTCCCTGTTTACTTGTCACAACGCAGCCCACATAACTCTTTTTTTTTGTTTTATTTCTGACTACAGAAAAGGGCCCTGGGCCTAACCTTTTTTCAAGAACAATTACTTCCTAACACTCTTCTTACTTTTAAAACCCCCCTGACTTTTTATAATTTATATTTTCTTTTCTTTTCTTTTATTCATTATTATTATTATTATTATTATTATTATTATTGTTATTATTATTAATCAAAAATACCAAAAATATATTATATTTATTATTTATATTATTAGTTTATTTTTTATTTCATTTCTTTTAAAACAAAAAAGACCAAAAAAACACTTTCTTAACAAATTTCTTTTTTTAATTAATTTAATCTAGACTTAGATTTATTTTAATTTTCTTTTCTAATTTAATTAACTTAGAATTTAGGAACTTTAATTAATCTCTTTTTATTAAGTGTAAATAGGATAACTTTAAAACTTTTTCATAAAAAACCCTAAAAGTTGTTTTCTTAATTAATTTAATTTCTTTTCTTAAATTAATTTAACTTAGACTAATTATTTATTTTATTTCTATTAATTTAGCTAATTAGTTTAAAACATTTCCATTCAAAAACTCAAACAAAAACATTTTTCATTTCTTGCACATTATCTTCATATTCTTGTACATTTTATTTTGCAATATTCAATATGGTTGTAATAGTAAATTAGGTTTTAATTGCTTTCATCCCCCATTTGTAAATTGTATCCCCATCCTTTAAAATGATGTAATAGCGTAGGACTTTAAATTTCCACAATTTATCGCTTTCCATATTATTGCTAGTAATTAGGGTCTGTATGGCAAGACTTAAAATTAGAGGTAGATAACCCTAAATTCAAGAATAAAAATGCATGAAAATAATACACCTTGCACACTTGCACCTCTAGGGTTAACCCACACTAGTTGCCTTAGAATAAAATAGTCATGTACCTCGAACGTGGGATACTTTAGCAAAGACCCTCAAATACATGATCGTAGTCCCCCGATGACCCTTCGACGTTGCCTACGGTAAACGATCTTAGAGCCTTACGACAAATTGCTAAGGTATCCTACAATGTTGCCTTCTATGACTGTACGACGACCCACGCCTGGCCATTCACATTCAATGATAAGTTTGCTTACTAACTAATGGTAAGACAACACTGTCTAAAGAAGGAGGAAAATAACAAATACTTTTTGAGTAGATAGAACGTTCGTAGTTGTTTGCTCACAAACATTTCAAACAAAACATCTTTCAAAACACACCAACACTTTCTATGAAATATTTTCAAAAGTCAACACTTTGTATACAGTTTTCGCCGAAACGAGAATCATTACAAAGTTCGCCTAAAAAAAGGAACTTTTCAAAAGTACTTTCAAAAACAAATCACAAGCACATTTACAAAGCATTTCAAAGTGAGATAACAACTAAGAGCCCGTAGATAAATACGGATGAAAAGGGTGCTAACAACTTTCCTTTTCATAACCTACCCCCCGAACTCAAGAAATTTCTCAAAAGGTCTTTCCTGTTCTTTTCACCCTTTCCTTTATTGGATAAAAGAAAAGTCAGTGGTGACTCTTGCTATCCGTAAAAATTGAGATAAAATGAAAAACACCCAAGTTAGTCCTCCCACCATATTACAGATCCCATCATATACATATTTGAGAAGCTAACCCTCTTTGGAAGAATAGCCCGATAGCAAATGGTCCTAACAGAATACGACATTCAGTACACCACTCAAAAGGCAATCAAAGGAAGTGTACTGGCAGATCATTTGGCGCATCAAGTTGTAGATGACTACCAATTTACGAACTTCGAATTCTCGAATGAGAACATCATGCTAATTACAGATTGTGAAGAACTTGGATCGTATAAAGGACCTGAGTCAGGATCCCGATGGACTATGGTTTTTGATGGAGCTTCTAACGCACTTGGAAACAGAATCAGTGTTGTAATTATCTCTCCCCAGGGTTGTCATACGCCCTTCACTGCCAGACTTTGTTTTGACTGCACCAATAATGTGGCTGAATATGAAGCAATCATGGGTATTAAAGCTGCTATTGACCTGAGAATCAAATTCCTGAGTGTATATGGGGATTCATCCTTGGTAATCAGTCAGGTCAAGGGAGAATGGTATACGAAGAATCTTAATCTTATCCCTTATCGAGAACATGTGCTAACCTTGATTATGTACTTCGAAGAGATTACTTTTGAGCATATCCTAAGAGAAGGGAATCAGTTGGAGGACACATTAGCTACCATGTCATCCATGTTCAAGGCCAGATGGGACAATAAGGCCCCTAGAATTACCATTGAAAGATTCGACGAACCGGCACACTGCTACAACATTGATACTAATGGAGTAGAAGAAAAACCTTGGTTTCATAAAGTGAAAAGGTACCTTGAAGCTCAAGAATACCCTGAAGGGGCATTGATTAATGACAAGAAATTCCTATGGAGGTTCTCGTCTAAGTACTTTTTGAGCAATGGAATTTTGTACAAGTGAAATCATGATTCAACTCTGCTTCATTGTGTAGACAAAAAGGAAGCAGAGAAAATCATGGAGGATATGCACGAAGGCATCTTTAGTACTCACTCCAGCAGACATACTATGGCTAAAATGATTCTGAGAGTAGGTTACTATTAGTCGACTATGGAAACCGACAGTCACCACCACTCGAGAACTTATCATAAGTGCAGAATCTATGCTGATAAAGTTCATGTGCCTCCGGTTCCTCTGAATTTTTTGACTGCTCCTTGGCCATTCGCAATGTGGGACATTGATATGATCGAATAAATTAAGCCTACTGCTTCTAACGGACATCACTTCATTCTCGTCGTCATTGACTACTTTATAAAATGGGTTGAAGCAGCCCCGTTCGCCTCTGTTACAAAGAATGTGGTCGTCGGGTTCATAAAACATAACCTTATCTGCCCGTATAGCATCCTCGAGAGAATTATCACCGACAATGGTACCAACCTCAACAACACTATGATCACTGAACTCTGCATGCAGTTCAAGATCAAGCACCACAACTCTTCTCTGTATCGACCATAAATGAATGGCGCAGTGGAAACCGCCAACAAGAATATTAAAAAGATCATATAGAAGATAGTTATGACTTACAAAGACTTGCATGAGATATTACCTTTTGCTCTGAGAATTATGAAAGATGTAGACTTAGACAAAGACGAGTGGATTCAGACCAGGCTAGACCAGTTGAATATGATTGACGAAAAGAGGCTTCCGGCTGTCTGTCACAGTCAAATGTATAAAAAACGTATGATCAAGGCATTCAACAAGAAAATCAAGCATCAGGTATATCAGGCTGGTGACTTGGTAATAAAGCGCATCATTCTACTGCAAGGTGATCCCAGGGGAAAATGGACTCCCACCTACGAAGGGCCATTTATTGTCAAGAAAGTATTTTCGGGCGGTGCTATGATACTAACTACCATGGACGATGAAGATTTCCCGCACCCTGTGAACGTGGACATAGTTAAAAGATATTATGCATGAAAACTAACCGCTAGGTTGACTGGCCTAGGCAAAAATAACGGTGTTCTGGAGAAAAAAAAAGGGTTCGGGCAAAAATTAGGGATATCTATAAAAGATTGTACACCTGGCAAGTCGAAAAACTGAAAAGGCGGCTTGGACAAGAAAGGGTATCCCGGTGGACTGAAAACCCGAAAGGGAGGTCCAGGCAAAAGTTAGGGATTAAAAGCTTATGACTATGTCCCATTGGATCATTTACTACAAGCTTTATTACCAAAGTCAAAAGTTCAAATTGTACAAATCAGTTCAATCAACTTCTTCCGACATCAAGGGATGAGATGTTTGAAGACATAGGGGCAATAGCGGAGTTGGAACCCAACAAGATCACTTCCATATAGCTATATGTTTTGTTTTCACTTTGTACTCTTTTCATTTCATGACAATATCCTCTTACTAGGATTTATGTCTCTTTGTACAAAATCGTCTGTTTATAGGCAAACTATCAATACAAATACACCCTAAAATTCAAAGTTTTTATATTTTTTTTATTTTTCTGTTTTGTTTGCAAAATCGTCCAATGACTAAAATTGAATGATCATATGCATATGAACACAATCAAATGTTAACAAATATATGAATGAGAATAGGAATAAGCTTTTACTCAAGACTCTAGGAGTTGGGATGACGTTGAAGTTGTCCACAAATCCCCACAAAGCCACTTCCATGGGATTATCCCCACAGAGTTGTCTTCACAAAACAAACTTCAACAAAGATATATCCCCCACAAAATAGGATACACCGATCATACTCACTAGTCAAACCCCCCAGGGAATAAAAGAATATGATCTTTTTCCCGGCAATATCACCCACCTATGGAGTTTCAATCAGTACAGTTCATGGAAGTTCTCTTCCTCAACCGAGTTTATTCTTCCAAAACTGTAAAACCCCCTACAGATTTCTGCTCTCCAACAGAGTTCATTTCCTCAACAAGGGTGTTCCTTAAGTAGAGTGTTTCTCCGTCAACAGGGTTTATTTCCACAACAGGGTTTATTTCCCCAACAGATTACAATCCCCTAGCTTGAGTCAATTCCTCAGATGCCTACGAATCATTGGCAAAATTCCTCCCCCTAGTGAAGTCACCATTATCCCCAGAAAGTTTCTATGAAACCTGGAATCTGACTAGATATCAGTCAACTTTATCCTCCCTAGACGAGTCAGAATGTTATCCATCTCTTTTATCCCCAGTCAGGGTATATAAGAATTAAACTCCTCAGTTGAGAGATGAACGACTAATGTTCCTATACTCTTCTCCCAAATAGAAGTCAACATTCCCCAGCGAAGTTTCCTCAAATAGCAAGCAGGAATCTCCAGTGGAAGCATTCTAGACAATGTTGAAGATTACACTTGTTATTCATCCCCAACACTAGTCAGGGATTCATTTCCCCCAGCAAGATGTCATACGGGACAGTTGATACACTTCCAACAACATTTTACATTCATACATCATTTACTAATATCATAGCATATGCATACAAAACACATATAGAACAATCTCATTTATTTTGAGAACATCATTACGCAATGCATTTCATACATCACGACATCACATACATCTAACTCTTTACCTTTTCTGGAAAGATCAATCAACAGACAAACATCATCAACTACTTATATGACCCGACAGTCTTCTCCAAGGCTACATCTGGAAAATGGATATTTCAGCTATTTCCTCAGAGGATCATTCTCAAAGAAGACATCTTCTGGCTCATATTAAATCGACCATAGATTTATTCTGATACTTCTTCCAGTATAGATCTCTTCTGGCTCAGATTAAATCAACCATAGATTTATTCTGATACTTCTTCCAGTTGAAGACGATCATAGACATTTTCTGGCTCAGATTAAATCAAGCGTAGATTTATTCTGATACTTCTTCCAGTTGACATTTTCTGGCTCATATTAAATCAACCATAGATTTATTCTGATACATCTTCCAGTTAAAGACAAAAAGACATCTTCTGGCTCAGATTAAGTCGACCATAGATTTATTCTGATACTTCTTCCAGTAGACATTTTCTGGCTCAGATTAAATCAACCATAGGTTTACTCTGATACTTCTCCCAGTTAAAGAGAGACACAGACATATTCTGGCTCAGATTAAATCGACCATAGATTTATTCTGATACTTCTTCTAGTAGACATTTTCTGGATCAGATTAAATCAAGCATAGATTTATTCTGATACTTCTTCCAATCGAAGTCGAGTGTAGACTTATTCTAATCTCTATCAATAGTTACTTTGGATGGCATCTATTAGCCCATCTCTAATGACTCACCTTTACCTCTCCAAATGGCATCTTTAAGCCTATTCGCGGTATAATCAACCAACAGCGTTACTTCGTGCACCGACGAGTGCAAATTTCTAGGCACTTAAGTGTTCAATCATCTTATACCTTCATGTCACGAATGATAGACATGCCAATCTAACTCTTCAGGTTTAAGAAGATTGAACATGGGAAGCTGTTGTACCCCAGAATTTGCCCTCCCATTTTCTTCCAAACATGCTTACAAAGATCTCAAATACTCAAAGCTACTCAAGAGTTAACTGTTCAAACCTCCTCATAAGCAAGGGTCTACTGTAGCGGTAGAAATGTTCAAGACTAAGCCATTGGATTGACTAGACTTTATACAAATCAAAATAAAAATCTCCACCGCACTTTATTGTTTCTAAAGGAATGGGAAAAGAGCGAATAACCCAAAAAGAGGGGGAAACATTCAAGGTAACGGGGTTGGTTATGCAAAGGGAAGGTATTAGCACCCTAAACATCTACGGTACTCCGCAGGAGCCTCTTTGTAAAAAATCTATATATTTTGGCTATAAAAACTGTTATATAAAATGGATGGTGGAGGTGAGAAAAGAAATATATATTTTATGATTTTTGCACCCGTCGCAGTTGCGAACCTTTAGCGCCTACATACCACCTTTCGTGCAATAGGGGATCAGCGTACACGTAGTTCCTTTTAAAAAAAATTTAAAACACAAGTGTGTTAGTCAATTTTATGAGATAAAACATCATCATCATTGTCCGTGTGGAAAACATACCTACTACCCGCAATCATGAGAAAGGAGAATTTGCATCATCTCAAAGTGGAGTATATGGCTTGGATTTTAAAATCAAAAATTCCTCACTCAACACCCAAGTGGAAAATATCTATCTTCACTATATATTGTAGAAGTATAGTTGTTTGCATCACTACAAGAATTGACAAGAGTTTAATCTTTTTCAGAAAAGTTTTAATGGTAAAAAAGCCAAAGTGGCAAAATGGTTTGAAATGAGATTGATTGACTTTTAGTCTTCTCAAAAAAAAAAGTCAAGGTATTATTAAGTTGATTGGAGTTTATTTATGAAAATGTTTTGAAAATACATGGACATAAGTCCAAGTTAATTATGTAAATGGTTCAAATTTAAAACAAGAAGAGTTTTCAAAAGGAGGGAGAAGATTTTTGAAATTAAAGAAGATGGGAGGAGAAGAAGAGACTATCCTAAAGCATAAGGTAAAAGCTAGGGATAAGAACTATCTAACCAACAAGAAGCCAATACTTGGCATTATGAGCCAAGATAGAATTCCCATTATTTGGATTGAAACCAAGCAACCAAAAATATTAGACCTCTTGAGAGAACCAAACTTCAAGTGTATTAAGTATTCACAAAAATTGGGCAGAGTAACGGCTGTATATGGGTGAATTCTAGATTACAAACAAAGGGTGTAATCACAATAACCTACACACAAAAAAAACAAACAACCCAATGTCTTGAGGTAAACCTCAAGAGCTCCAGACAAAAATAATCAGATAAGATCATAAGGTTTCCAAGATAGGACAAGGTTTCTAATTCTAAGTCCAAGAAAAGTCCCATGCTCCATAACGCCAAGGATAGTAGCCAAATAGTCCAAGTACCATTAAATATTTTTAGGGTTTAGGTTGATTATTAAGTATCTTAAGAAAGGAAAAGAAAAGCTCAAGTGAGCAAAGTACAAAATGGCAAGAAAATAAATGCTCAAATGAGCAAAGATGAAAATGGCATGAAATGTAAATGCTAAACGTAAATAGTACATAAAGCATAAAAAAAGAATAAAAGCATAAGGAAAAACAAGTCAATAATTAGTGGCTAGTTGGATGACCATCTTGAAACTTGCATTTGGAACTCATTAGAGGATTGGTAGAACCAAAGCCTCCACACAACAAGTTGCATTTTCTTTTTGTCAAGTATATCATCCATTTGGAATTCTCATAAGTACCATTTAATGATCAACGATGTTTAAGTGATCCGCGTTGACCAAAGGTGTTGTAGATCCATTAGAGGATTGGTAGAACCAAAGCCTCCACACAATGAATCTCAAGGTTATTGGATCAAAGAGATCAAATTAACATACTTGGGCTTGCAATCATAAGTTTGGGCCACAAATGATCATTTATTCGAATCGAGACAAAATTTAGCGCTATGTTAAGCAATCGTAAGTGGACTTATATAGAAGTCACACCTATTTTGAGGACGGTCAATATCAATTTATGCACCATTTGTTTTGAGACATGATATAGAGATCATGCTCCAATAACACCTAGTGCAATAAGAAGGGGATGCGATGAAAAGGGATAGGGAAAAAAATATACAAACCACATTTGAATTAAATTTTAATCAAACTATTATTAAAATCATTCATCCATTTTTATGGAGTTAAACTCAACACCATGGATCCAATGATGTTAATAAATTTCATGATCCAAAATCTAACCCAAGATCAACCAGAAAATAGTCACAAAATAATATCACATTTTAATATATACAAAAGGGTAAAAAAATAATGTTTAAAAATAGAAAATAAAGAGAAAAATATCAACTATGTCCAAATTAATCAGAAAATAAAAAGTAAGACCATAGAAAAATCAGAAATGGATCCAAATATTTTTTATAAAATTTTTGGTAATTTTTAAAAGTCAAAAAATATTTTTAAACTATTTAAAATTGCTCAAACAAATAGAAAATAGGTAAAAAATAGTAAACCTCAATATAAAATTCAATAAAATTTTCAGAAAGTCAAAAATATGCAAAATAATATTTATGAATTTTTTCAGCATTAAAAAATGTCAGAAAGTATTTTTTAAGTAATTAAAAGAAAGCAAATGATTCAAAAAATACAAAAAAATATCAAATATCAAAATAAAAATATGAAAAAATAGTCATGAGATCAGAAATTATTCAAAGTATTTTTGTGAATTTTTTCATAATTTTTGTATAAAAAATAAAAGAGTTATGAATTTTTTTAAAATTTAATAAATAAAAAATATAAAATCAGAAAATAAAATAAAACCAAAAAGATGTGGACCATCAGATCATAGTCAAAACGCGTTAGTAAGCTGATCCAGTGGACCAGACACGCTGTGCTTGATATGGACCTTAGTGAGATACGCATAGGATCAGAAAAAGGGCAACCAATGAAATTAAAACGTTTGGCACGCTGTCATTGGCTGAGACGAGACATGTCATTGTCTTCAACCTCCAGACACCCTGCAATGGGGATTTTGTGAGATCCTTCAAATGGAAAAATTAGAACCCCAGGCTAGTATCATTGAACTCGTCTCTTCAAGACGATTCTAACACCACCATCGCGCCAAATTTATATAAGGTATAGAGAGAGATATGAATCAAAAACCCAGAAAATAACGAGCACCTTCAATTTGAGATTTCTCTCTCAATTCTCAATAGATTTAAAAATTGTAAGCAGCATTAGAATCAGGAGAAGGAGTAGAATAGATTAGTGCTTGATTTGGATCCAAATGGTGGAGAGTTCTACCTTTTTGAAGTTCAAGGAAGAAGCTCTGAAACTGGACTTCTGTAGCTTGAATTATGGCTCATTTTGATTGGTTTAAGTGCTGGAGAGTTTGTATGATGCTTAAGGATGATGAATGTGCAAAGAATTTTGGAAAATGGAGCTTAAATCTCAGAAACTGAATTCAAAAAAGATGGGTTCGTGTGAGGTTTTGGCAGGGTGTTTTTGGCTCTCAAAGCTTGAAGAAATGAATGGGGGATGACCCTCTATTTATAGGGAAGTGAATGGGAATGAAAATTGGAAGAAACGAGGAAGTTTGGAGGGAAATTGAATGAAGGTCAAGCACGAGTGAAGTGTGACTTCATTTCCATCAAAACTCAACCAAATCTTGCGTTTTGGGATGGTAATCACTTCTGGAAAGTTTGCTAATCAAGTTTAAGTCAAAAACACGCATAAATCTTGTGTTTAGAAGTCACATTATGGATTTCAAAATTCTGACTTTGTGGAATATTCAGTTTCAAGTTACCAAATTCAAATCCATGGCATTTCCAACTCAGGGGATCTTAGGGCATGATTCTTGATGCTTTAGAAAGATGAGGTTACAAGCTTTGCAATGGAAAAAGAATGGAATCAAATGGATGCTTGAGATGAAAGTTGCATTTAGTCAAAGTTGAAGAAAAAGGGTTGACTTTCCATACTTAGAAATATTTCAAATTCTTCTTTAAAAATGACCTATAATCTTTTGCTTCCAAACATGGCATTCCACTTGAAATTTTCTGTTGACCAAAAAAGATGGAATGAAATAGATATCTTGAATGACATTTTGAAACTTGAACCAATCAAAATATCCAAAAATTTAGCAAGTTATGACTTGTTGAAGTTGGCCAAAAATCATGAAATGACCTATAATATTTTGCATATTTAAGGCAACCTCCATCCATTTTTCCACTTTGCACATAAAAGAAGGAATAAAGTTCACATCTTCAAGATCATTATGGAAAAAGAATGGGCTCAAGGTGATAAAAATTGACCAAGTTATGATCATTGAAGTCACACATGGAAAATTGGGGATTCATCTGAAGGACTTGTAATCTTTCTTCTTCATCAAGTTTCTTCCACATGAAAAATCCTTGGAACTTTTGAAGTGATTTGCTGATAACCCTTTAAAGAGAAGGATGTATTTGGAATCATTCAAAAATACCAAAATATGAGCAAGATATACTCCTTTGAAGTTCAAAACCCTAGCTTTTAGATCAAGAAAATGCCTTGAGGAACTTTGACAAGTTTGAACAAACTTCTTGTACCAATATTCTTGATTTGTGAATAGAAGTTGTTGAGGATGATAATGAGAACTCTTAGCCACCAAAACCACTTACATATCTTGAAATTTGAGAGAACTATGCCCTTGTGACCAATATGAACAAGGCCTTGTCCAAACATAACAACTTCTCCAATCAACCCCTTGTACTTTTGAATAAATCTTGATAACTTTGAAATGTGGTGAACCAAAATAAACATTGCCGTAACATTTCTTCCAAAACAACTTCAATGATAAGGTTTGAACTTCTCAAGCTGTTATTGGCTAGGGCTTGGAAATAAACTCATGAACCCATGGAGTAATTTGTTAAATCTCATTCCCCTTCACCTACATGTATAACAAGCAAGACAAACCAACATTGCATTTTATTAGTTAAATAAAGAAAACAAAACAATATTAATGATCACAAAAGGAACATAAGTCCAGGTGCTTGGTAATCCCTCAAAAGGAGAAAAACTCAAAGTAGGAAGGGGAACAAAGAATCCTAGTGTGATCTTGTTGTGAATAAATCAACACGGTGTGATGAAGGGATCTTAGGGGGAAAAATTGGGCTACAACAGCTGCCCTTATTTAAGTTTCTTCTATCCGGAGATACGAAGGTTAAAATATCCGTATCGACGCGATCGAAGACACTTAAATATAAAACAAACCCTATTTTTGGCCCTAAGATGCCATGCAAATGCTTATGCATATGAATGCATATGAACAGGACCAAAGAGACGCAAAGATAACATTGGGGGTGTAACAATAATAAATAAACAAGGGAGCAACCCCACCAGAAAATAAATCACTGGTGGACCAAAAGAAATGAATCAGAGAGGATGGTAGGATGGTCAAAGGACACAACAACTTCTACCGAAGGTGAAGCTACTGACGTTTACTGAAGGCAGCGAGAAAGATAACAAACATTGACTTTCACTATCAATGGCCCACCAACTTTCACTGAACGTAGAGGGAGAATATATCATGGCACCGCCATTCACTGACGATGAACTACCAACGTTCATTGAGGGTAGCAAGATAACAAACATTAACTTTCACTGCCAATGGTCTACCAACTTTCACTGAAGGTAGAAAGAGAATATATCATATCACCGCCATTCATGGACGATGAACTATCAACGTTCACTGAGGGTAGAAAAAACATAACAAACACTGACGTTCATTGCCGATGGTCTACCAACTTTCACTTAAGGTAGAAAGAGAATATATCATATTACCGCCGTTCATTGACGATGAACTATCAACGTTCACTGAAGATAGCAAAAAGATAACAAACATCGACGCTCACTGCCGATGGTCTACCAACTTTCACTGAAGGTAGAAAGAGAATATATCATATCACCACCGTTCACTAACGATGAACTATCAACGTTCACTGAAGATAGCAAAAAGATAACAAACATCGACGTTCACTTCCGATGGTATACCAACTTTCACTGAAGGTAGAAAGATAATATATCATATCACCGCCGTTCACTGATGATGAACTATCAATGTTCACTAAAGATAGCAAAAAGATAACAAACATCGACGTTCATTGGCGATGAACTATCAACGTTCACTGAAGATGGCAAAAAGATAACAAACATCAACGTTCAGTGCCGATGGTCTACCAACTTTCACTGAAGGTAGAAAGAGAAAATATCATATCACCGCTGTTCACTAACGATGAACTATCAACATTCACTGAAGATAGCAAAAAGATAACAAACATCGACGTTCACTGCCGATGGTCTACCAACTTTCACTGAAGGTAGAAAGATAAAATATCATATCACCGCTGTTCACGGATGATGAACTATCAACGTCCACTGAAGATAGCAAAAAGATAACGAGTTTCCCCAAGATTCAGGTGTTTCGCCTAGAACGGGTCTCAACTTTTTCTTTAACCGAGGCACTCCGCCTGGAAAGGATAATACATGATTTGTCTCAAGTAAAGAGAACTTGCTATTTGCGATCACAGAGGATTGTAAAAAGAAATGACTTTTTGGGGCAAGAGGTATGACTTCCTGGGGAGATGCCATGATATTCTCGCTAAGGGGATAAAATCTTCTTATGCAAAATAAATGCACCAACCAAAGCTTGGAGTTTTTCAGATTTCCAGAGTAAATAATATTGCCGGGTGTTGTACCCCAAAATTTTCCCTCCCATTTCTTCAACATTTCCTCACCACAAGACCCTTGGAGCTCAAGATCAAGTTAGGGTTTTGCTCTGCTCAAGACTTCTCCTTGCGTTGTTGACCCAAATTAGGGTTTGAGATTGCACAAAGGTTTTTTGACCTAAAATTCCAAAAATGACTTTCATGCTTCATGTTGGATTCACAAGTTTATCCATACCAAGTTTCAAGCCTTGATTCCAATCTTTGCCCAGTCAATTGGACAATTGACCTAGAAATCTATTGTATTGGGGGAAAAGTCAACTGTGGTCAATTGACAGTCAAACCTCATGATTTTTGACCCACATCAACATTATGAACTCATATGGACCATTTGATCAAGTTTGGATCACAATTCCACAAGAAATTTGATCAGATCACCAAAAGGGCAAAATGGTCATTTTTAGGGTTTTGACTGCACAAAGGCAATTTTTGACTGTTTGACCTAGCCAATGGCAAACCAAGCTCACATATGGACTCAAGGATTCAGTGGCATTGTCTTGACATGTTCAAAAAGTTCAAAAGATCCTAAATGCACAAGATTGACAGATGAATTTTCCAGTCAACTGAGCCAAAATTGACTGTATACTGAAAAGTCAAACTTTGACTTTTTGGTCAAAATCAAGTGTCAAGATTCATTTTTCATCAAGACATGTCAAATCATGAAACTTGTTCATCAAGAAATCAAAAATCACAAATTAGGGTTTGAAATGAAGAATTTTCATAACTTAGAATTTTTCTAAGTTATGAAAATCCCTAATTTTTTCCTAACTTTGTCCCATTTTTTCATCAAGATGCATTTGGATTCAAACAAAACTCAAAACATGAAAGTTGTAGTCCATTGCAAAATATACAACTTTTATTCACAAAGTTTCCTCAAAAGAAGCTTGTAGTTCAAGTTATAATTTTTGGAACAAGGGTGCAAAACATTCTTAACTTAGAAAAATTTTGACCTATTCTAGGCAGGATTTTTGCCTAACTTCATGGCCACTTTTCACATGCTTCCACTTTGAATCTCAACTTGAATTACAAATATGGATTGTATTACACATTCCAAGCTTTCCAAAATGTCCAAGAACTTCTCAAACAACCTTGTGGTTAGGGAGAATCGAATTTGTCAATATGGGCAAAAGTCACATTGTTCATGAGCCATTTTCACGTTCATACACTTTGCAATTTTTCAAATCAGCATGTGCAAGCTAGTTACAGGCCTTTTATCTCATCCACACTCAATAATTTAATGCAAATCCTTTGTGTTCAAGCCTTATCTTATGTGTTTAACCATTACATGCCAATTTAATCCATAATTAGAAAAAGTGACTTAGCCATTTTTGAAAAGTTGAACTTTATGTCAAGTTTGCAAATCAAGAGGTACAATGCATATATTCTAGGCACAAGTTATTGAACATATCCCACTGATCAAGAGCCAACTTTGCAGCATATTTGAGGGGCCTAGAGGAGCCTGTAACAGGACTGGGCATTTTTGACATTAGAAAAGAAGAAAACTTGCATAACTAACCACAACTCTCATTCCTGTGAAGAGAAGCAAAAGTAAACTTGTTGAACACATTCCAAACCTCAAACCTGAGCTAAGACACGACCTAACCACCTTCAATACCTCCCCATTCACAGAAACACCATTGAACTGCACAAAACAGGGCATCCCTGGAGTTTGAGTTGCACAGCTCATTTCCATCGTGCATTTTCATCCAAACCACTTCATACACCTTCCCTACCACCTATACAAACTATCCCAAGCATTGGACACGAACTGTAACATTCCTAACATCATTTGCCATTTTCATTTTTCTCTCTTGCAGGTTGACTTCTGTAGCTTGATATAGCAAGGTTCAAAGCACACCAAGCATTGGAATAGCATCCCTGGACTTCAAGCAAGCTGTACAAGTCCTCATATTGCCTTGAAAGTACCTCCATTGTTGTACACGATTCAAGCTGAACAGGTAAGTTCTTGAACTTCTATCTCCCTATCCAAGCATATCTAGGCTTAGGTTTGTGAAGAAGTTATGTCCTACTCATGGCCCTGAATCCACCCATATCATTACTTTTCATTTATGTTGTGTGTGCTAAGAGTATTTTGAACCTGAACATTGGGAAAAAGTTAGGTCAAGAACTAGGGGAGAAGAAATTCTCTCTCATTTCTGAGAGTTAGATCAAGTTTTTGGTATGTATGGATTCGTGGTTTGATGCTTGACATTTTTTGTGTTATAAGTTTGTGCTAAAAGTCTAAGAATCAGGATGTTTGAACAAGGTGGGAAAGGCGCGCGTTTTTGACAAAATTGTTGCTGGAGGTTGAAGATGAGCCTTCTTGGGCTGGGCCTGACTTGCTCTTTCTTTTTTCACTTTCATTTTTCACATGCACCCCCCTGGCCCATTTTGAGATATATTTGTTATTTTTGAATTTTTCCTTTTGATTTTGATTTTATATTTTTATCAAAACATGAAAAAACATTAAAAATATTTTTCTCACATTTTTTGCATTTTATTAGGCATTTATTTGTTTCATTTAGTTATAGATGTAAATAAATATACATAATATTCTTGTTTAAAATAACTTAAAATAATACAAATACATTTATTTTCTGATTTCATTTTATTTTATCTTTTGAAAACATTTTTATAAAAAAATATACTTTTTTTTGTAAATATTAAATATTTTTATTTTTTGTATATATTTAATATATTTAATATATTTAATACATAATATAAATATATATTTATATTTAGAGTATTTAGGATAAAAAAATACAAAAATAATACATTTTATTTTTTATTAATATTTGACTTCAAAAATCACTTTTTTTACAATATACTTCCTTTTTATTTATTTTTTGTACATAGTTAATAAATATTGTATATAATATATAATAAATACATTTTATTTAGCAAATTAGGGTTTTTGCCCTAACCATGAAAAAATCCAAAAAAAATAATCCTTTTTTATTTTTGTTTATTTGACACATAAAAAAATACCTTTTACATACATATAAAAATCATTTTTTGCATCTTGCATATTTTATTTTATTTTTATTTAATTATTGCAATTAAATACCTTGTAAATTCCATTTGGATTGTAATAGCTTAGGTTTAAATTTCTTGCTAAAATATCCCCATTTGAACATTTGTACCCCCCATCCCATAATTGTGTTGTAATAATTTAGGACCTTTAAATTCCGCATTTAAAAGCTTTCTAAATATGTCATGATAGACTTAGGGTTTTGTATGCAAAAATCAACCAAAAATAGCTTGACCTAATTCCAAGATAAAAGCATGAAAATGAACAACACCAATCACACTTGCACCCCTAGGGTTACTCCACTTGTTGCCTTCAATAATGGGCCATATTGCATGTTAGGTGTCTTTGGCAAAAACAAACAAATTCAAATGATCATAGTCCCTCGATGACGCTTTCGAAAGTTGCCTAAAAATGATCAAGTCCCTTAAAGGAAAAATTGCCCAAAGACACTTGGCACCATTGCAATCATGGTCTAAACGATGACCCGCGCCCGTCCCGTTCACATCCTAACACAAGATTGTCCACCAAATACAATGGTGGAACAAAATTGTTAAAAGGGTTAAAACATAGCAAAGATCTTTGAGTAAATTTAGGAGTAGACAACTCTTGGTTACTTGCCAACTTGCAAAACAAAAACACTTGCCTATTTTTCAAAACCACACATCACAACACACTTTCAAAACAACTTTCAAAAACATTGAAAACTTTTCAAAATATAGTACACCTTTGCATACATCCCAACATGGATCATTACAAAGGTTGCCACAACAAATGGCTTCTTTTCAAAACATTTTCAAACCCACACACAAAGCACCATTTCAAACAATTGAAAACACAAGGCAAGTGATCTAAGCAAGTAACTAAGAGCCCATGGATAACCATGGATAGAAAGGGTGCTAATACCTTCCCTTTCTATAATCTACTCCCCGAACCCAAGAAAACATCTCAAAGGTTTTTGCTGTGCTTTTTAACCTTTCCTTAGGATAAAATAAAAAGTCGGTGGTGACTCTTGCTCAACCGAAACATTTGCGAAAACAAACGCAAAACCTCAAGCCAGTTCTCCCACCGTATCACAGAACTGGCGACTCTGCTGGGGAGTAACTTAAAAGTGGAGTAACCTTAGGGCTTAGATCACCCTCTTGCATGACTAATTGTTTGCTTTGTTTGCTTTATCTTTTAGTTCTCTTGTTTGGGCTTGAAATCCTACACCCAGATTTGGGGAAACATTTCATAGATAACAATACGTTGTGAAAACTGTGCGGGGTATACCGACACGGTTGAAGCAATAGCTATGTTAGTGCGACATATTTGTGAGTACCGGTAACCCTTGAGTTAAATCAAGGAGAGTACGGGGCCGCTGAGTGATGTCACTAAGCACTAATGACCTAGAACCTTACTTGACCATCTTAGCCTTTCATTAGGGGTAGTGAGATGACCGGCTTTGGTGCAGTCCGAAGTTGGTAGATACTCGATACTACACTCATTGAGGGTTGTTTTCTTGGAATATTTTGGTCGCTAGTTAAGTGGCTAAACCAAAACAATGAACATAGAAAACAATCCAATGATATTGAGCTCCTTAGAACCCGGTTACTATTTATAAGACAGGTTTTTAAGCCAACTACACTCAAGAGGGTACTTACCTATGAAACCCATGCAAGCCTGAAACTAGGGTTTTGTGTGATTTGCTTGTACATATGTTTGTGCATACATCATGAACATCATAAAGCATCATTTGCATTCACTAACCATTTCAAGGGTTTGGATCTTCATCTTTGTTCTTGTTTTGTAGGTCATGGAAATTCTTCGCAGGAAAACTATCCAAGTCAACCTTGTGAGGATCCCTCCTCAACTCAAGGAGCTCACATCCAGAATTCCCGAAAGCTCTCCCTTCAGTGAAAGACATGGTAGACTGCTCATCCTAGTCAGCACCAACACTGAAGAGGACATGGTAAAGGTGTTATTCCAGTTCTTTGACCCCCTTCACCACTGTTTCACTTTCCCCGACTATCAATTGGTGCCCACTTTGGAGGAATTTTCTCAACTCTTGAGAATTCCTATTCTTAATCAACTACCCTACAACGGTACGGAAAAAGAACCAAAGCCTGAAGATGTTACTCAAGCCCTACACTTGCAACCATCTGACATCAAGGGGCATTGGGAAACTAGAAGCGGTGTCAAAGGCTTCTTAGCAAAATTCTTGTTTGAGAAGGCACAAGAGTGATGGAATTCATTGGATCTACAAGCCTTTGAAGAAATTGTGGCACTCCTCATTTATGGGTTGGTCCTGTTCCCAAATCTTGACCAGCTTGTAGATGTCAACACCGTCAAGATCTTCTTATCCCGGAATCCAATACCAACATTGCTTGGGGACATTCTTCACTCATTTTACACACGAACAATGAGAAAGAGGGGTGTTCTCATGTGCTGTACTCCTCTCCTTGCAAGGTGGTTTATTTCGCACCTTCCACAATCTGTTTTGAAGAATGAACAAGTCTTAAGGTGGTCACAACGATTGATGACCCTCACTCACTCTGATGTACATTGGTGTTCTCGGTCCAGAGAAAATGTCATCATCGTCGATCGTTGTGGAGAGTTCCCTAATGTTCCATTGCTTGGCATTAGAGGAGGTATTACCTACAACCCTTGTCTAGCTTTGAGACAATTTGGATATGCACGGAGGGATGGCCCTCACGACATGTTGATTCCTGACCTAGTTTTTGACTTCGACAACGATGCGCAAGGACTTCGCCAAAGATTCATCAGAGCTTGGAGGATGCCTAACAAGGTAGACAGCAAGACACTGGGGCACAAGAACTCCATCCCTCTTGAACCTTATCTCAAGTGGGTACGAACCCGGGCCCAGAGTCTAATGATGCCTTACCCTCATGTTCTCCCTATGATTAAAGAGCCCGTTAAGGAAGGAGAGGTTCCCTACACCATCCTGTATCCTGACATGCCAACATCGTGGGAGGAGATGCAGAAGAGTTGGATCCAACTAAAGGAGGAACAGAACACTTTTGAATCCAGCTTCTACGCCAGTGAGAAGAAGGTTTTGGAGCTTACCCGCCGACTCCATGAGGAAGAGACCCTCAACACCTACATCGCACCAAAGAGGATGCGCAACGTCTTTCTACCTTGAGAAGTTTTTTGTAATATTTGGCCCATGGGGCATTTATGTACTGACAAAATTTCTTCTTATTAATATGACGTGTGTTCTTTTTGTTTGCAACAATTTTGAAGTTTCTAAATCCTTGAATGCATTGCATAAACAAACATATCATTCATCATATGCATAACAGGTACCCTTCTTCTACAGGTTGCTTAATCTTCTTCGTTGTTTATTTCAGCACTCAACCATCATGTCTTCCAAGCCTACTACCGAACAAGCTATCAAGGCCCTCCAGGCCCAGAACGCCCAGTTTCAAGAGCTGGTCATGAGCTTAGCCCAGGGTCAACAGGAGTTGAAGACTCTGCTTTTGAAGAAGAAGAAGAAAAAGAGGACTGCGCTGTTTAACTCTGGACGGAGGTTTGGGAATACACTGCAGGAAGAGGATGATCAGGCTGTTTCCTATGTAGGAAAGGATGGTCCCCAAGGGGGAAGGGTTCCTAGTCCTGCAATCTCCGACAACGAGACAGATTATAACGGCGAACAGTACCCTCCTGCCGAAGACATGTACAAGCAACTAGAGGACCGTTTAAGTGCCATGGAGATTCAACATGTGCCGGGGCTGGATTTTGGAGATCTAGGCTTATCTTCTGGGGTGGTGATCCCACACAAGTTCAAGGCACCTGCCTTTGCAAAGTACGACGGGGCTTCCTGTCCTAAGCTGCATCTCAGATCATATGTAAGTAAGATCCAACCTTATACTGCAGACAAGAACCTTTGGATCCATTTCTTCCAGGATAGCCTTTCAGGGGGTCAACTCGAGTGGTTCTATCAGCTGGATGGAGCCAGTATCCGAAACTGGGAGGACTTGGCTACTGCATTTTATAAGCAGTATCAGTACAATTCAGACCTCGCTCCCACGCGTACCCAACTCCAGGGTATGTCACTGGGGACGGGCGAAGGTTTTAAGGAGTATGCACAAAAGTGGAGGGACCTGGCTGGTAGGGTGCAGCCACCTTTGACGGACGGTGAGCTTGTCGACATGTTCTTGGGGACCCTGTCCGGTCCATTCTTCAACCATCTGATTGGTAATTCTTCTGCTGGATTCACAGATTTGATCTTGACTGGTGAGAGAATAGAAGCTGGTATCAAGTCGGGGAAGATACAGAAAGGTGCCTCCTCAAGTACTGAAAAGAAGCCCTTCAAGAAGGAAGCCAGTGCTGTTTATGGTCCCAGAAGACAAAATAAGCCGGAACGCCGCCAAGCTGTCAACGCGGTAGTAATTTCAAAGCCTGCTGCTCCTCCTCAATAGTATAACCAACCAAGGGGTGAGAGACCCAAAAGGTAGTACACTCGGCTCAGTATGACCCTGTCTCAGATTTTGCCGCAACTACTATCAACCAATCTGGTAACTGTCAAAGAAGCTCCGATGGTAGTGAACACAACTTCTCCAAAGTACAACCCCAACGCCCGTTGCGCTTATCACTCTGATAGCCCAGGGCATACTACGGATGATTGCTGGGCTCTGAGGAATAAGGTTCAAGACCTTATTGATGCTAAAGAAATACAATTTGAGGCGCCCGAAAGACCCAATGTTGTGACCGCTCCCATGCCCCAGCATGGAGTGAATGATGTGGAAGAAGACCTGTATATGGCCTCCGTGGATGATATTGTTACTCCTTTATTGACCGTTAAAAGGAACCTATTGCTAGCCGGTTTATTTCCGGGATGTGGTAAAGGTTGCCTTCTATGTGCTATTTCACCTGCTGGTTGTCCCTTGCTGAAATCAGGCGTCCAAAACCTGATGGATAACAAAGAAATCTTGTTCGAGAAGATTGTTGTTCCTGCTACCCCTACCGAAGAAGTGTCTATTGTTACTATTTTCAACAACCCTCCTAAGGCTCCTTCAAAGAAGCCTGTCAAAATCATGTCTACTCAGAAGATTGCTCCTATTGTCATCACTGTTCCGGGGCCTCTCCCCTATACGTCCGACAAAGCTGTCCCATGGAATTATGGGGCCGATGTTTATGTGCTCGGAATAAAATAAGAATTCGATACAAGTACCGGTGTCAGCAACATCACCGGGCCTGCCAAAATTACTCGCAGTGGTAGACTGTTCTCACCAGATATTGCGCCACCAGCTATTCAGAGACCTCTTATCATCACACCTGCCAGTGTGCCTGCTTCCCTTCCTAATCAAGTTCCTGTTTCCACCCCTGCTGTCGAGTCATCTGACGCTCGGGGCAAAGGGATTGCTACTGATTTGCCTGCCCGGACGGAGGCACCAAAGACAACCACTGTTGAAGCTTCCCAGCAAGAGATGGAAGAGATTCTCAAGATTATCAAGAAGAGTGATTTCAATGTAGTTGAGCAGTTGGGGCACACCCCCTCTAAGATTTCTATGCTATCACTGTTGTTGTGTTCAGAGGCCCACGCCAAGGCTCTGATCTCCTTCCTGAAGACGGCCCATGTGCCGCAAGAAACGTCTGCTGATCAATTTACTGATTGTGTGGCCAACTTGACTGCCGATAATGGTTTGGGCTTCTCTGACGCCGATCTGACTGCCAAAGGAAAGAACCATAACGACGCCCTGCATGTCTCCATTGAATGCAGGGGCACTACTCTTGCCCATGTGTTGGTATACACCGGTTCCTCATTGAATGTATTACCCAAGAAGGCCCTAGACAGGTTGGATTGTGAGGGTTTGGAGCTCAATCCTAGCAACATTGTTGTCCGAGCCTTTGACGGTTCGAAAAGGATGGTACATGGGGAAGTTGACATTCCAATCAGGGTTGGCTCTCAAGTTTTTGATTCTACTTTCTATGTGATGGACATCCGACCATCCTATTCTTGTTTGCTGGGTCGTCCGTGGATCCACAAGGCTGGAGCTGTGACCTCCACACTACATCAGAAGCTTAAGTACCCGGTCAGAGGGAAGATTGTTACAGTTCAGGGGGAGGAAGAGTATATGGTCAGCCACCTCAAGTTGTTCCGGTACATAGAAATGGATGGGGAGTTCATTGAAACCCCCTTTCAACATTTTGAAGAGGTGCCTCAGACATTGGCGTCAGCAGAGACTGTGACTGAAAAGGGTTCTCTTTTGAAGATGGCTTCCTTAAAGGATGCTCGGGATGTGATTGAGAAGGGTGAGTGCGCAAACTGGAGCCGACTTCCTGATTTCACTCCAAAGACCGACAAGTTTGGTCTGGGTTTCACTGCAGAAGCCCAGAAGGCTGTTCGTAAGGCAAGGATTGGAAGACCTCCTGTGTTCATCACCAACCTGGGAGTAAATGCTATTGAAGACGACATAGAGGAATCTGAATTCGACAGCTGGATCTACCCAACAACTGACGGCGGACCAAGCAACTGGACTGCCAAAGACTTCACACCTATTACTTTTGTCACTCAGTAATGAACTCTTTTGTTTTGAATTTGTAATAGACAATATTTTGAAACTTTTATGGTTCGGTGTCTTACCCGGGGCACCGTGGCTTTATTTGTGAGGGCTTTTGTGTGTCACTCTCATATATCATTAATGAATGCATTGGACGTTTTTACATTTCAAATCTTGCGCTCTTTGTCTTTCTTTATTATATATTGCAAAATAGCTATATTTACACACACTCACTTATACAGGTTCCAATCCACTCTGGATCTCACTGGTAACGACTCTGCTACTGCCAGTTATGACTTCGAAAATCCGATCAACTTAGCCGAAGACGAAGGTGAAGATGATTGCGAAGCGCCTGGTGAACTTGCAAGACTACTACTCCAGGAAGAGAGGACCATTCAGCCACATGAAGAGCCAGTGGAAACGATAAATCTGGGTACTGAGACAGACAGAAAGGAAGTCAAGATTGGTGCCAATCTAGAGCTCAGTGTGAAACAACGGTTGATTCAGATGTTGCATGACTATGTGGAAATCTTTGCTTGGTCTTACGAGGACATGCCTGAGTTGGATACCGACATTGTGGTTCATCACCTGCCTACCAAGGAAGAGTTCCCTCCGGTAAAACAGAAGGTCCGCCGTATGCGTCCAGACATGTCTGAGAAAATCAAAGCTGAGGTTATGAAACAATTTGATGCCGGGTTTCTAGCAGTGACTTCTTACCCTCAGTGGGTTGCCAACGTGGTTCCAGTGCCTAAAAAGGATGGTAAGGTCCGAATGTGTGTTGATTACAGGGATTTGAACAGGGCGAGCCCTAAGGATGATTTCCCTCTGCCTCATATCGACGTTCTGGTTGACAATACTGCTCAGCATAAAGTATTCCCCTTCATGGACGACTTCTCCGGTTATAATCAGATCAAGATGGCTCCTGAAGACATGGAGAAGACCACTTTTGTTACTCAGTGGGGCACCTTTTGCTACAAGGTCATGCCTTTTGGGTTGAAAAATGCTGGGGCAACCTACCAACGTGCCATGGTTGCTTTATTTCATGACATGATCCATCATGAGATAGAAGTATATGTCGATGATATGATTGTAAGGTCCCAAACTGAGGAGGAACACCTTGACCACCTACAGAAGCTGTTTGATCGTCTGAAGTTGTACAAGCTGAGGTTGAACCCAAACAAGTGCATCTTTGGGGTGAGATCTGGAAAATTGCTAGGCTTCGTCGTAAGCGACAAAGGTATTCAAGTGGACCCTGCCAAGGTGAAAGCCATACAAGAGATGCCAGTTCCCAAGACAGAGAAAGAAGTCAGAGGATTTCTAGGACGGTTGAACTACATTGCCCGATTCATCTCGCACCTAACTGCTACTTGTGAACCACTCTTCAAACTGCTGAAGAAAGATCAGGTAGTATGTTGGAACGATGAATGTCAGGCTGCTTTCGAAAGAATCAAAGAGTATCTCCAAGAGCCAGCCATTCTTATGCCACCGGTTGAAGGGAGACCTCTAATCTTATACTTGACAGTACTTGACAACTCAATGGGGTGTGTGCTGGGGCAGCATGACGAGTCTGGCCGAAAAGAACACGCCATTTATTACCTTAGCAAAAAGTTTACCGACTGTGAGACCCGATACTCACTGCTCGAGAAAACTTGCTGCGTTTTGGTATGGGATGCTCGCCGGCTGAGACAGTATATGTTGACTCACACTACTCTGTTGATTTCAAAAATGGATCCAATCAAGTACATATTCGAAAAGCCTGCCTTGTCCGGAAGAATAGCAAGATGGCAGATGATCTTGACGGAATATGACATCCAGTACACAACTCAAAAAGCAATCAAGGGAAGTGTATTGGCAGACCATTTGGCACACCAGGCGGTGGACGATTACCAGTCGATGAACTTTGAATTTCCAGACGAGGATATCATGGTAGTGACTGATTGTGAAGTACCTGGACCGGATGAAGGACCTGAGGAAGGATCCCGATGGTCTATGCACTTTGACGGAGCCTCGAACGCTTTGGGTAATGGCATCGGCGCTGTGATCATATCCCCTAAAGGCACTCATACACCACTCACCGCCCGTCTATGTTTCAACTGCACCAACAACATGGCGGAGTATGAGGCATTCATTATGGGTCTTCAAGCTGCAATTGACTTAAGGATCAAGTTTTTGAGTGTCTTCGGAGATTCCGCTCTCGTGATCAATCAGATCAAAGGCGAGTGGGATACGAAACACCCAAATCTTATTCCTTACAAGGAGTATGTGCTGACATTGCTTCGCCATTTCGAAGAGGTAACTTTTGAACACTTCCCAAGAGAGGAGAATCAGTTAGCGGACACGTTGGCTACGATGTCTTCTATGTTCAAAGTCAAATGGGACAACGAGGCTCCCCGGATCATTATCTGGAAGTTGGATGAACCTGTATATTGCTGTGATCTCGAGACCGAAGAGGTAACAGAAAAACCCTGGTATCATGAAGTGAAGAGGTACTTGGAAGCTCAAGAATACCCCGACGATGCATCCGTTAATGACAAGAAGTTCCTGAGAAGGTTTGCGGCAAAGTTCTTCCTCAGCAATGGCATTCTCTACAAGCGAAACCATGATTCAACCTTACTGCGTTGTGTGGATAAGACTGAAGCAGAAAGAATCATGGCAGAACTACATGAAGGTACCTTCGGAACACATTCCAGTGGACATACCATGGCACAGAAAATCCTTCGGGCAGGTTATTTCTGGTCCACAATGGAAGCCGACTGTTATCAGCATTCTCGAACTTGTCATAAATGCCAGATCTATGCTGATAAGGTGCACATTCCTCCAGTTCCTCTGAACGTGTTGACAGCACCTTGGCCTTTTGCAATGTGGGGCATTGATATGATCGGCGAGATCAAACCGACAACATCCAACGGGCATCGGTTCATCTTGGTAGCGATTGATTACTTCACAAAATGGGTTGAAGAAGCTTCCTACGCTACGGTAACGAAGAACGTCGTGGCACGGTTCATTCGGCACAACCTGATCTGCCGATACGGTGTACCTGAGAGGATCATTATGGATAATGGTACCAATCTTAACAACAAGATGATCACTGAGCTCTGCGAGCAATTCAAGATACAGCACCACAACTCTTCTCCATACCGGCCGGAGATGAATGGAGCTGTAGAAGCAGCAAATAAGAACATCAAGAAGATTGTGCAGAAAATGGCAGTGACCTACAAAGATTGGCACGAAATGTTACCGTTTGCTCTTCATGGGTACCGTACCTCAGCACGGACGTCAACAGGGGAAACTCCCTTTTCCTTGGTCTATGGCATGGAGGCAGTCTTGCCTATTGAAGTCCAAATACCCTCTCTCCGGATAATGAAGGAAGCAGGTTTGAGCGAAGATGATTGGATCCAGACTCGGCTTGATCAATTAAACCTAATCGACGAAAAGAGACTCACTGCTATTTGTCATGGTCAAACGTACCAAAAACGGATGATCAGGGCGTTTAACAAGAAGGTCAGGCGACAAGAGTATCAAGTCGGAGACCTAGTAATCAAGCGCATCATTCTTCCTCAAAGTGATCCCAGGGGCAAATGGACCCCTATGTACGAAGGGCCATTTGTGGTTAAACATATCTTCTCAGGAGGAGCTATGATTCTAACCACCATGGATGGTGACGACCTTCCTCACCCCACCAATGCAGACATAGTAAAAAGATACTACGCATGATTAAAGACCCGCTAGGTCGACTGGCCTAGGCAAAAATAAGGGCTTCCCGGCGAACCAAAAGGGTTCGGGCAAAAATAAGGGATGAAAATGAAAAAATTTGTACACCCGGCGAGTCGAAAACCTGAAAAAGGCGGCTTGGGCAAAAATGGGTATCCCGGTGGACTAAAAACCCGAAAGGGCGGTCCAGGCAAAAGTTAGGGATAAAGCGTAACACTATGTCTCATTGGATCACCTTTGCATCCAGAATTCGGCATCAACTATCGGGCTCAGACGGCGCCAATCAATCAGCTTCATCTTCAACTAAACAGCAAAGTGGTGAGACACTCGAAGACATAAAGGCGATAGCAGAGTTGGAACCCAGTGGGATTATTTTTCACATAGATGTTTTGTTTCCTTTTCAAAATTGTATAAACTCTATTTTGTTCGGCGGCGTTCTCTTACTAGGACGTCAGCCTCCTGTACATAAAACGCCTATTTACAGGCAAATTTTGAAATCAATACAAGTTCAATTTTTCAGACAAATTACCCATCGTTTTTCCTTTTTCTGTTTTGTTTTGCAAAGAGCGTCCAATGTTCATTTTTGATATATGCATTTGACATTAATTGCTAATCATGAATATTTGCATGCGAAACAAAGGACTAATTACAGATGACATCAGAAACAGGGGCAATAAAGAATTGTTTAAGTGATCTAGTTGCTCTGTCCACCAAGGTACCAAGGTAGGTTCGGCTGAAGAATGTAACCAGGTTACCTCAACTCCCCACAGAGTAAGACCAGATTTCAACAATACTGTCCTCAAGCAGAGCTGGTCTCCCATCAGCCCCGAAAAGGCGCAATGTTCCCCTAGCAAGTCAGTGATACTCTCCACAAGCAGAGTTAGTCTACTGTCAGCCTTAAGAAAGTTGGGTATCCCCAGAAGATCTCAATATTCCCTAGCGGAGTATAGACATTCCTCAACAAGCATCCCCGGCAGTCTTAATCTAAGATTGTTCCCCAGCGGACTACCAGACACCCCAGTGGAGCCACTTCCCCAATACAATCTGAAAGGTTTCCCCAGGAAAGTGGAATCCATATCCCCAGCAGGTCTTGAAGCTTATCCCTAGTAGATTCTGGAAGCTTATCCCCTGCAGAGTACGAGCATCTCTCCCCGACTTTTTTTCAAAGGTTATTTTCCCACCAGGGTATAACTGGGTTATCCTCAGCTAATTACCACGGAAAGATCGTCCTCGGCAAAGTTCTTCCTTTCCCCAGCGGAGTTCATCAAGTTCCCCAACATAACTTATCAGTGGAATCCCCAACGGAGCTCTCATCAAAACCTCAGCGAAGTATCTCTTCCCACAGAGTAATACCCTGCAGAGTAATCTCTTCACCTATTTTATTCCCCTCAGAGTAATCTCTCCAACAGGTTTATTCCCCAACGGAGTCATCTTCTCCTACCGGTCTATTCTTGCAACCATCATCCCCAGCGAAAACGAAGAACTCCACTCTTCAACATCAGCCCAGGATTCCACAAACTCCCGGCACTCGTCAAGGATTTATTTTCCTAGACGAAAATACATTCGCAAACATAACATTTTCATACATCGTGATACATGCATATACGCATCATATCATTTTGAACATCATGACATCATGCATTTCATACATCATGACATTGCATATAACTGATGTTTTGCCTTTTCAGGAAAAGTTCAATCCAAAGATGATTACTATCAACTGTCACAATTCCAGATTCGATACCTGTATCTAGCCAGGGCATATCTGTGAGTGATGGATTGTAGATTCGATACCTGTATCTAGCCAGGGCATATCTGCATGAAGAGTTTGAAGATCAACCCCTGTAACAGGCCAGGAAATTATCTTTCATTCTCAGGTCAGAGGTTTACACCTATATCCAGCCAGGAAAGCTATCTCTACCAACCTTTTGCAATTCCAGATTCGATTCCTGTATCCAGCCAGGGCATATCTATAGACAACATTTTCCAGATTCGATTCCTGTATCCAGCCAGGGCATATCTGTAGACAACATTTTCCAGATTCGATTTCTGTATCCAGCCAGGGCATATCTGTAGATGACCAATTTCCAGATTCGATACCTGTATCCAGCCAGGGCATATCTGTGAGTATTTGATTGTGGATTCGACACCTGTATCCAGCCAGGGCACATCTGCATGAAGAGTTTAGAGATTCGATACCTGTATCCAGCCAGGGCACGTCTGTAAGCAACCTTTTGAAGTTCCGGATTCGATTCCTGTATCTAGCCAGGGCATATCTGTGAGCGTCTGATCGTAGATTCGATACCTGTATCTATCCAGGGAATATCTGCATGAAGAGACTAAATATCAACACATGTAGCAAGCCAGGAAACCATCTTTCTTTCTCAAAACACACAAGTTCTCGCTAAGGAATCTCTTACGCGATCAACACTTCCAAATGGCATCTATAAGCCCATTCCCGACAAGGTTCTGTCACACCCCCAGATGGCATCTATAAGCCCATCCTCCTATCCATCCTATCTCCAAATGGCATCTATAAGCACATTCCCGCCATCACATTGCTGATACTCCACTATGCGAGTGCAAATTTCTGGGCACTTTAGTGTTCAATCATCTTCCACCTTCGGATCACGAAAGGCACGTGAGCCAATCTACATCCTCAGGTCTAATAAGATTGAACAGGGGCAACTGTTGTACCCCAAAATTTTCTCTCACATTTCTTTAACATTTCCTCACCACAAGACCCTTGGAGCTCAAGATCAAGTTAGGGTTTTGCTCTGCTCAAGACTTCTCCTTGCACTGTTAACCCAAATTAGGGTTTGAGATTGCACAAAGGTGTTTTGACCTAAAATGCCCAAAATGACTTTCATGCTTCATGTTGGATTCACAAGTTTATCCATACCAAGTTTCAAGCCTTGATTCCAATCTTTGCCCAGTCAATTGGACAGTTGACCTAGAAATCAGCTGTATTGGAAAAAGTCAACTGTGGTCAATTGACAGTCAAACCTCATGATTTTTGACCCACGTCAACATTATGAACTCATATGGACCATTTGATCAAGTTTGGATCACAATTCCACAAGAAATTTGATCAAATCACCAAAAGGGCAAAATGGTCATTTTTAGGGTTTTGACTGCACAAAGGCAATTTTTGATTGTTTGACCTAGCCAATGGCAAACCAAGCTCACATATGGACTCAAGGATTCAATTACATTGTCTTGACATGTTCAACAAGTTCAAAAGATCCTAAATGCACAAGATTGACAGATGAATTTTCCAGTCAACTGAGCCAAAATTGACTGTATACTGAAAAGTCAAACTTTGACTTTTTGGTCAAAATCAAGTGTCAAGATTCATTTTTCATCAAGACATGTCAAATCATGAAACTTGTTCATCAAGAAATCAAAAATCACAAATTAGGGTTTGAAATGAAGAATTTTCATAACTTAGAATTTTTCTAAGTTATGAAAATCCCTAATTTTTTCCTAACTTTGTCCCATTTTTTCATCAAGATGCATTTGGATTCAAACAAAACTCAAAACATGAAATTTGTATTCCATTGCAAAATATACAACTTTGATTCACAAAGTTTCCTCAAAAGAAGCTTGTAGCTCAAGTTATGATTTTTGGAACAAGGGTGCAAAACATTCTTAACTTAGAAAAATTTTGACCTATTCTAGGCAGGATTTTTGCCTAACTTCATGGCCACTTTTCACATGCTTCCACTTGGAATATCAACTTGCATTACAAAGATGGATTGTATTACACATTCCAAGCTTTCCAAAATTTCCAAGAACTTCTCAAACAACCTTGTGGTTAGGGAGAATCGAATTTGTCAATATGGGCAAAAGTCACCTTGTTCATGAGCCATTTTCATGTTCATACACTTTGCAATTTTTCAAATCAGCATGTGCAAGCTAGTTACAGGCCTTTTATCTCATCCACTCTCAATAATTTAATGCAAATCCTTTGTGTTCAAGCCTTATCTTATGTGTTTAACCATTACATGCCAATTTAATCCATAATTAGAAAAAGTGACTTAGCCATTTTTGAAAAGTTGAACTTTATGTCAAGTTTGCAAATCAAGAGGTACAATGCATATCTTCTAGGCACAAGTTATTGAACATATCCCACTGATCAAGAGCCAACTTTGCAGCATATTTGAGGGGCCTAGAGGATCCTGTAACAGGACTGGGCATTTTTGACTTAGAAAAGAAGAAAACTTGCATAACTAACCACAACTCTCATTCCTGTGAAGAGAAGCAAAAGTAAACTTGTTGAACACATTCCAAACCTCAAACCTGAGCTAAGACACGACCTAACCACCTTCAATACCTCCCCATTCACAGAAACACCATTGAACTGCACAAAACAGGGCATCCCTGCAGTTTGAGTGGCACAGCTCATTTCCATTGTGCATTTTCATCCAAACCACTTCATACACCTTCCCTACCACCTATATAAACTATCCCAAGCATTGGACACGAAATGTAACATCCCTAACATCATTTGCCATTTTCATTTTTCTCTCTTGCAGGTTGACTTCTGTAGCTTGATATAGCAAGGTTCAAAGCACACCAAGCATTGGAATAGCATCCCTGGACTTCAAACAAGCTGTACAAGTCCTCATATTGCCTTGAAAGTACCTCCATTGTTGTACACGATTCAAGCTGAACAGGTAAGTTCTTGAACTTCTATCTCCTTATCCAAGCATATCTAGGCTTAGGTTTGTGAAGAAGTTATGTCCTACTCATGGCCCTGAATCCACCCATATCATTACTTTTCATTTATGTTGTGTGTGCAAAGAGTATTTTGAACCTGAACATTGGGAAAAAGTTAGGTCAAGAATTGGGGGAGAAGAAATTCTCTCTCATTTCTGAGAGTTAGATCAAGTTTTTGGTATGTATGGATTCGTGGTTTGATGCTTGACATTTTTTGTGTTATAAGTTTGTGCTAAAAGTCCAAGAATCAAGATGTTTGAACAAGGTGGGAAAGGCGCGCGTTTTTGACAAAATTGTTGCTGGAGGTTGAAGATGAGCCTTCTTGGGTTGGGCCTGACTTGCTCTTTCTTTTTGCACTTTCATTTTTCACATGCACCCCCCTGGCCCATTTTGAGATATATTTGTTATTTTTGATTTTTTTTCCTTTTGATTTTGATTTTATATTTTTATCAAAACATGAAAAAACATTAAAAATATTTTTCTCACATTTTTTGCATTTTATTAGGCATTTATTTGTTTCATTTAGTTATATATGTAAATAAATATACATAATATTCTTGTTTAAAATAAATTAAAATAATACAAATACATTTATTTTCTGATTTCATTTTATTTTATCTTTTGAAAACATTTTTATAAAAAAATATACTTTTTTTTGTAAATATTAAATATTTTTATTTTTTGTATATATTTAATATATTTAATACATAATATAAATATATATTTATATTTAGAGTATTTAGGATAAAAAATTACAAAAATAATACATTTTATTTTTTATTAATATTTGACTTCAAAAATCACTTTTTTTACAATATACTTCCTTTTTATTTATTTTTTGTACATAGTTAATAAATATTGTATATAATATATAATAAATACATTTTATTTAGCAAATTAGGGTTTACATTTTATTTAGCAAATTAGGGTTTTTGCCCTAACCATGAAAAAATCCAAAAAAATTAATCCTTTTTTATTTTTGTTTATTTGACACATAAAAAAAATACCTTTTACATACATATAAAAATCATTTTTTGCATCTTGCATATTTTATTTTATTTTTATTTAATTATTGCAATTAAATACCTTGTAAATTCCATTTGGATTGTAATAGCTTAGGTTTAAATTTCTTGCTAAAATATCCCCATTTGAACATTTGTACCCCCCATCCCATAATTGTGTTGTAATAGTTTAGGACCTTTAAATTCCGCATTTAAAAGCTTTCTAAATATGTCATGATAGACTTAGGGTTTTGTATGCAAAAATCAACCAAAAATAGCTTGACCTAATTCCAAGATAAAAGCATGAAAATGAACAACACCAATCACACTTGCACCCCTAGGGTTACTCCACTTGTTGCCTTCAATAATGGGCCATATTGCATGTTAGGTGTCTTTGGCAAAAACAAACAAATTCAAATGATCATAGTCCCTCGATGACGCTTTCGAAAGTTGCCTAAAAATGATCAAGTCCCTTAAAGGAAAAATTGCCCAAAGACACTTGGCACCATTGCAATCATGGTCTAAACGATGACCCGCGCCCGTCCCGTTCACATCCTAACACAAGATTGTCCACCAAATACAATGGTGGAACAAAATTGTTAAAAGGGTTAAAACATAGCAAAGATCTTTGAGTAAATTTAGGAGTAGACAACTCTTGGTTACTTGCCAACTTGCAAAACAAAAACACTTGCCTATTTTTCAAAACCACACATCACAACACACTTTCAAAACAACTTTCAAAAACATTGAAAACTTTTCAAAAGATAGTACACCTTTGTATACATACCAACATGGATCATTACAAAGGTTGCCACAACAAATGGCTTCTTTTCAAAACATTTTCAAACCCACACACAAAGCACCATTTCAAACAATTGAAAACACAAGGCAAGTGATCTAAGCAAGTAACTAAGAGCCCATGGATAACCATGGATAGAAAGGATGCTAATACCTTCCCTTTCTATAATCTACTCCCCGAACCCAAGAAAACATCTCAAAGGTTTTTGCTGTGCTTTTTAACCTTTCCTTAGGATAAAATAAAAAGTCGGTGGCGACTCTTGCTCAACCGAAACATTTGCGAAAACAAACGCAAAACCTCAAGTCAGTTCTCCCACCGTATCACACCGGGGAGCCACAGACCCAAACAAGAAATAAATTGGAAATGAAAAAGTCAACCAGAATACATCCTTTGAGAAATAAACTCAAAAGGGAAAACAAGATATGTCCAAACAAGGAACTGTATCGGAAGGTTTAAAGCAAAAATCTATTATGAGGGACAACTCAGTAGAGAAATTGAAAGAGCGTGCATTTTCTACTTAAGACCGGTGTTCTAATGAAAAGAGGGTAACTTATCTCTTCAAAACAGGGTAATATGTCAACAAAAATATTAAGAAATGTCAATAAACAATGATTTGTCAATTTTAACTATGCATGATGCATGTATGAATGTATGAGTGTTTTCGTGTGCATGCTGACAAAACAGACACACAACACAGGGAACAACCAGGAAAAACTTCCCCGGGCACTAACAGCACTCGGCTAAGCTTCAACCAAGATTATCATTCAAAGAAAGGTAAAGGCCAGCTACAGAAACCAAACCTACTGCCTGCTTTTAACTTTACCGAGGAGAAACATAATCCGGAGGTGGAAAAATCAAACAGATACCGGGGTAGAACATCCTTCTTCAGGATTCATCGGGAAAACTAGTGTTTTTTCAAAAGTAACATGCCTACTGGAGATTTCAAGACCAGTCTCAAATAAAGCATACTTACACCGAAACAATCAAACTTCGCTGGGGAATTCAGACCCACTTCACTGGAGAAAAACGCGGATTGAAACTTCACATCATGAAAACTCAGAAAAGAGGAGAAACGAATCCAAACTTGACCGAGGATACCGGAACCATAAACCCAATACGGTAAAAACAACCCGAGTAGACTTTCTCGAGGGGAACAAAACTTCTCAAAACAACCTGAGTTTGTCCATTCCTGGGATCACCATTTTTGTTGTCATTGTTTCATCACAAATCTAGAAGTAAAAGTAAATTGTAAAAATCCTTTTTTTTTTGAAAAATCAATTTTTTTATTTAATCTCTTTTCTTTGAATGTTATTATCAGTAATAAATGGATTCTTTGCAAGCTAAATAAAATAAGAAACACAAAGAATTGGGTAAAAGCTCGAATTTCATTAATAGAATGGTAGTCCGCGAATGGCGAGACTCCATAGATGATTACAAAGTTTGGGAAATGGTAATACATAATGGAAAAGATACATTGAGATACAATGACCACTATCCCCTCTAACAACTTTTGAAATCCTGAGCAGCAGCTTTTGTTGAAGTATGGTAAGGATCCGAGAAGATTGCTGCTTCAACGATCAAGTCTTGTCTGACGTAGTTACTTGCCAAGAAAATCCCTAACTTTTGCCTAAGCTGCCCTTGCGGGTTTTCAACTTAGCGGGAAATTTATTTTGTTTATGTCTCTAATTTTTGCCTAGACCGCCCTTTCGGGTTTTCGGCCTACCGAGACGATCCTTTTTGCCTAAGCCTCCCTTTCGGGTTTTCAACTTAGCGAGTTGTTCTTTTATTTCTTTAGGCGAAGTATTTCTTGACTGCATCAGCATTCATGGGACGTGGGAACTCCTCGCCATCCATAGTTTCAAGAATTAATGCACCACTAGAGAAGGCTTTCTTGACAACATATGGGCCTTCAAAATTGGGAGTCCACTTGCCCCTAGAATCAGTGTTAAAAGACATGATCTTCCTGAGCACGAGGTCGCCTTCTCTGAATTCACGAGGTTTGACCTTTTTATCAAAAGCTTTCTTCATTCTTCTCTGATATAACTGGCCATGACAAAAAGCTATCATTCTCTTTTACTCAATCAAATTCAATTGGTCAAACCTATTCTGGACCCATTCATCCTCCGTCAACTTGGTTTCCATTATCACACGCAATGAGGGAATCTCTACCTCAACCGGGAGTACGACTTCCATTCCATATACTAAGGAGAATAGGTTTTCTCCTGTTGAAGTGCGGACAGATGTTCGATATACATGCAGAGCAAAAGGAAGCATTTCATGCAAATCCTTATAAGTAACGACCATCTTTTGGATAATTCTCCTGATATTCTTATTAGCAGCTTCAACAGCCCCATTCATCTTTGGCCTGTATGGAGATGAATTGTGATGGACAATCTTGAATTCTTCACACAGTTCTGTCATCATCTTGTTGTTCAAATTCGAGCCATTGTCAGTGATGATTCTGCTCGGCACACCATACCGACATATAAGATTATTCTTAATGAAGCGCATAACCACCTGCTTAGTAACATTGGCATATGAAGCAGCCTCCACCCACTTGGTGAAGTAATCCATTGATACCAAGATAAAACGGTGCCCATTCGAAGCTTTGGGTTCTATCATCCCAATCATGTCAATACCCCACATAGAGAAAGGCCACGGGGAGGAAATCACATTGATAAGTGTCAGAGGCAATGGACCTTGTCTGCATAAATCTGGCATTTATGGCACTTCTTTGCAAATTTGTAACAATCAGATTCCATTGTCAGCCAATAATAACCTTCCCTTAGCATCTTTTTAGCCATCGAATGTCCATTGGCATGAGTGCCAAATGAACCTTCATGAATCTCATGCATCAACATGTCTGCTTCGTGTCTATCCACGCATCTGAGCAAGACCATGTCATAATTTCTCTTGTATAACATATTTTCACCGAGGAAGAAACTGCCTGCCAATCTTCTCAATGTCTTTCTATCTTTCCTTGACGCACGAATCGGGTATTCCTGAGTCTAAAGAAAATGCTTGATATCATAATACCAGGGTTTTTCATCTGCTACCTCCTCTACTATAAACACATGAGCGGGCCTATTTAGCCGTTGAACCGCAATTCGGGGTATATCATTCCAAGTATTCACTTGGTACATAGAAGCCAGAGTTTCCAGAGCATCCGCTATTTGATTTTCGTCTCTAGGGATGTGATGGAATTCAACTTTATTGAAGAATGGTAATAATCTTCTAGCATAATCTTTGTAATGGATCAAGTCGGGGTGACGAGTGTCCCATTCTCCTTTAATCTGATTTATTACCAAAGCTGAATCACCATAGACATCGAGAATTTTAATTCTGAGATCAATAGCTTCTTTGAGACCCATGATACAAGCCTCGTATTCTGCCATATTATTAGTGCAATCAAATGTTAACCTTGCAGTAAAAGGAACGTGCGATCCATTAGGAGTGACAATCACAGCACCAATTCCTTTACCATAAGCATTTACAGCTCCATCAAATATCATACTCCAACGAGATTCAGGGTCCGGACCTTCCTCAAGTAATGGTTCATCACAATCTTTCACTTTCAGGAACATCACATCCTCATTAGGGAATTCATATTTGCAGACTGGTGATCTTCCACTGGTTGGCTAGCAAGATAATCTGCCAACACACTACTTTTAATAGCCTTTTGAGTGCGGTATTCGATATCATATTCAGATAACAACATCTGCCAGCGAGCAATTCTCCCAGTAAGAGCAGGCTTTTCAAAAATGTACTTGATTGGATCCATTTTGGAGATCAACCAAGTAGTGTGATTTAACATATACTTCCGCAAATGCTTTGTCGCCCAGGCCAAAGCACAACATGTTTTTCCAGCATGGAATACTGCGAATCACAATCAGTGAATTTTTTACTGAGATAATAGATGGCAAACTCCTTCTTCCCTGTTTCATCCTGTTGTCCCAGAATACAACCCATGGATTTATCTAACACTGTCAGATACATAATCAACGGTCTTCCTTCTACGGGAGGGAGCAAGATAGGAGGTTCAATAAGATATTCTTTAATACTCTCAAATTCCCTTTGGCAGTCATCCGTCCACACACAACCTTGATCTTTCTTTAACAACTTAAAGATCGGCTCGCATGTTATAGTCATGTGGGAAATGAATCTGGAAATATAATTCAAACGCCCGAGGAAACCTCTGACTTGCTTTTCAGTTCTTGGTGCTGGAATTTCTTGAATTGCTTTGACTTTATCAGGGTCAACTTTAATTCCTTTCTGGCTAACAATGAAACCCAACAACTTCCCCAATCGAACACCGAAGGTGCATTTATTTGGATTCAGGCGGAGACGATACTTCCTCAAACGCTGAAACAACTTCAACAAATCATCTATATGCCCTTCTTCAGTATGGGATATGTCAATCATATCATCAACATATACTTTGATTTCCTTGTGCATCAGATCATGGAATAGGGTTGTCATAGCCCTCTGGTACGTTGCACCAGCGTTCTTCAACCCGAAAGGCATCACTCTGTAACAGAATGTTCCCCAGGGTGTGATAAACGTTGTTTTTTCCATGTCCTCTGGAGCCATTCTTATTTGATTATACCCGGAAAATCCGTCCATGAACGAGAATACTTTGAATTTTGTTGTGATATCCACTAACATGTTGATATGTGGCAATGGAAAATCATCTTTTGGACTAGCTTTATTTAGATCTCTGTAATCTACGCATATGCGGACTTTTCCGTCTTTTTTCGGTACTGGGACAATATTGGAAATCCATTGAGGATACACTGACGTCACAAGAAAACCATCATTAATCTTCTTTAGAACCTCCTCTTTAATCTTTACTGCCGAATCTGGGTGAGTTCTTCTCAACTTTTGTTTAATTGGCAGACACTGTGGCTTCAACAGAAAACGGTGCTCGACAATATTTGTACCTAGACCAGGAATATCTTGGTAAGACCAAGAAAAGATATCCACATACTCCTTCAACAACTCAATCAACTATCTCTTTACATCGGGATGCAGCGATGCTCCAATCTTGACTTCCTTTGGATCTTCTTCTGAACCCAAATTGATCACTTCCAAAGGATCTTTATATGGATGAATGGTTTTTTCCTCGTGCTCAAGCAACCGTGAGACCTCTTCTGAAATCTCATCATAATCTTCTTCTTCAGCCCCAAACACAAGACATTCAAAGTTGGGAGAGGGTGCAGGGTCATTGTATTCAACAGTTTTTTTAATTAATTTGCACAATCATTTATGATTGCTTTTAGAAACTGACACATATAACAAGTGATCATGCAGATTGAATTTCAGTTATTATTTATTTTGAAAGGGTTATTTTTATTACCATTTCTAAGAAAAAAAGCAAAAAATAAAAACACAATTTGGGAAACAAAGTCAACTTTTATTAATGATCTTAACAGTCATAGCAAACAGATAAGCCCCACAACATTAATACTTCCACCTTGGGCAGAGTGAAAGCTTTTCAAGAAAAAAATATTAACAAATCAAATTACTTTGAAACATGTATGCAAGAGGGAACATCAACGGTGACCCAGTTTTGAACCCTGACTCCATGCGTCACATAATTCAGCATTTCCTGCTCTGCTTCATCCTCCTCAACAACATTAACTCCAGAATCAGTTGGATGGAGGTAAACTCCGCTGCGGAAAAAATTATAATAGATGCTCATAGTAGACTTTGACTTCAAACCTTCGACTCTGCCATTCTTCGAAGAGAAACTCAAACCAGTTCTTTTCTTGTTCACGGGTGGATCCACAATTCGCCCCCAAACTGCATTATGACCATTGCGCACAACCTGTTGCGCGTCCTTCAGCGAAACCATGGAATTCTCATTTCTCCTTATGTTGTCAGTGGATAGGGCTTGGAACTGGGTTCCAACAGCAGCCTCATCGGCTTCTACAATACTAAAGGAGGACAAATGAGATATCAACAATGCCTGCTCCCTACTTATGATCACTACCTTCCCTTCACGCACAAACTTTAGCTTCTGATGTAAGGTTGAAGTGACAACCCCCTGCTTCATGTATCCATGGCCGTCCTAGCAAACAACTATACGCGGGAATAATGACCATGACCTGGAAGGTTATCTGGAACAAATGTGGTCCTATATGGATGGGTAAGTCCACTTCACCGATGACAGATTTCCTCGACCCATCAAATGCTTTCACAATGATTCCACCCGGGCGCATAGGTGTTCCTTGGTATTTCAACTTCATGAGAGTACTCCTCGGTATAACATTCAGCGCAGATCCATTATCAATTAGCACATTGTATAGCGAATCATTCTTGCAGCTCATAGATATGTGGAGGGACAGGTTGTGATTGCTACCTTCATATGGTAATTCATCATCGCAGAAGCTCAAGTTATTACATGACGTAATGTTTCCAATTACGCTGCTGAATTGATCTATTGGAATATCACTCTCCACAAAAGCTTGGTCCAGTACTCTCATCATGGATTCTCTATGAGCAGAGGAATTCATTAATAAAGCTAAGATATATATCTTTGAAGGAGTCTGCAGTAGCTGATCTACAAATCTATAGTCGCTCATCTTAATTATCTTCAAAATATCATCCACTTCTTTCTCTAGCGTAGCTCCACTAGTCTCACCCGTAGCCTTCTTAGGTTCATCATTCTCGGCAATTTTCTTTCCAGCAGCAACATCTCTCTGAACAACCGGCGCAAACACACGACGGCTACGGGTCACCCTACTATTTTCAGCTATATTCCCAACATCGGGCATTGGCTGGATGGTAATTTCCACCCCATCTTCTAAGATTGTAGCGTTGTATTTGTAAGGCACAGCCTTATCTGACTTGTAGGGGGTAGGACCTGGAAAACTAATTACCAATGGGGTAACAGTTGGCTTGCTATGGTACTCTACTTCAAAATGAGCGGGTGCACCAAAACAAGGCACAATGACATTTACCCCTTCTTCAACACAACCAGTCATCAATAAGTCATTTCTGGAAAACAAATCTTCGTCTGAAGAAAAATACTCATCCGCGGAAGTATACTCTTCCTCTGACTCTTCTTCCGTTAAACTAACTTCAACCATATCAACCTCATGATAATCATCCCTCTGACATATGATCTTGATAGTTCCATTGTCTAACAGCAACTAAACACCCCCTTCACGATTGAACATCTTCGGGGATCTCGAAAGCAAACTAGGCAAGATCCATATTGGTGCTCCACCTGACCTGCCGTATGGAAGAAGGTAGAGTGCAACTGCACGAGGTCCTCATTCAAATTCTCCACATCAAAAATTATGAATTCACCAGGACATCCAGAAACCGTGTTCACTTCCTCTTCATACTCTACCCTAGGCCTGATTATGTGGATGAGGCCCTCATCCATCATCTCCTATAAATCAGCCTTTATCTTCTCGCAGCCCTGTATGTTTGTACTGCAAATAGCACAACCAGAATGGTCATGCGTATAGTAGCTAAATTCACATAGGTCTGCGTGCATTTTCACCAAATCTCCTCTAACTAGATTAATGTTAAAAATCCGGAAGTCACCTGGACAACCGGCCACCATGTTTACAGCATTTACTCCCTCATGCTTGGGTAGAGGATTATCTTTCACATTAGGTCCCATATCCTTGAAAGATAGAAAACCAGACTTCACCAATTTCTGTACCTTGGTTTTCAAAGGATAACAATTCTCGACATTATTCCTTGGTGCTCCCTGATGAAAAGCACATGTTTGGTCTGCCTTGTAATACCAAGGCAATGGTGATGGTATGGCGAGAGGTGGTCGTGTCTGGACCAACTTTTTCTGAATCAAGGCCGGTAGTAACTCTGTATAGGTCATGGAATAGGGTCATAACTCTCCCTTCTCTGATTATACCCTTGATTCCCCTTCTGGGACGGTCTTTGATAAGAAACGGTAGTTGGAGCAGTATTCATAACAGGAGTAACTGAGGTGACTTGCTGATGATGCTGATAATTCCTTCTAGGAGTGTTTACCCTCCTCTCTTGTATAACAGCATTTGCATCCCCCTCTTTCTTCTTGGCAAACCCATAAGATGGCTTCTTCGCACCTCCAGATCCTTCACTCTTTGTTAAACGACCTTCTCTTACAGCCTCTTCCAAGCGGATACCCATTCCTACCATCTCAGTAAGGTCACTTGGCGCGCTTGCTACCATCCTCTCGTAGTAGAAATCACCCAGCGTCTTCAAGAAAATATTAGTCATCTCCTTCTCTTCCATGGGAGGAATCACTTGGGCGGCTACCTCACACCATCTCTGTGCATACTCTTTGAATGATTCCCTGTCTTTCTGAACCATGGCCCTAAGTTGATCACGGTCAGGCGCCATGTCCATGTTGTACTTGTATTGTTTGATGAATGCTTCTCCCAAATCATTAAAAGTATGGATATTGGTGCTATCCAAACTCATATACCACTTCAACGCAGCACCAGTCAAACTATCCTAAAAAAAGTGAATCAGCATACGCTGATCATCAGTATGGGTAGACATTCTCCTCGCGTACATCACCAAATGAGCACGAGGGCAAGTGTTTCCCTTATACTTCTCAAATTCCGGGACCTTAAACTTAGCAAGTATCTTAACATTTGGGACCAAGCATAGCTCATTCATATTCTGCCCAAATAGCTCTTTTCCCCTGAGGGCCTTCATCTCTCTCTACATTTTGTCAAACTGCTCTTGAAAATCATCCCTTATGTCATAAAGACCCAAGTCTTCACTCGATGGAGGGAAAGAACGACACACATCATCATTAAAAAACGGAACCATATTCACCGAAGGAGGTGCAGTAGGAACAGCATGCACCACAGAAGGTGCCAGAGTAACAATAGTCTGAACCACTGGAGTATCAAGATTGAAACCTTCAGGCGCAAAATTCCCTGGCATTCCCCATGGATAACCTTGAGGCATGGGATTCTGAACAACAACCGAAGTAGCAGATACAGGAACAATCAGAGCTTCAGTAGTTTCCCTTGTTGGTTGAGGTTGAACACTCGGTGGCTGATTTTGAGCAGCCACTAGAGCTTCCATCAGAGCAGTCAGATTGGCCATGTCGGCCTTCAAAGCAGAAACTTCTTCATGCAGCTCGCGATTCTCTTATTCTAAGTTGTCCATCTTCTTCTTAAAATTAGCCCAAGTATTGTAGTGATGAGTCAGCTTGCTGAATGAAGTAAAGAAGCTTGGTAAGACACCTGGATATGCACAATAAATGCAAGAAATATGTGCAATATGATGCATGATATGCAATGCATATGATTATTTTTACTTCATTATTTAATATTTCAAGGGATTTAAAGTTTATAGACATATTGCAAACATCAAAGTAATAAAGCTTTTGAAATACTGAAAAATTTTATTATAATAATTCCAAAATGGATTACAAGTTTCAATGATCTCAAGTACAAGAGGAAAATACAATCTAAAATCCTGAGAAAAAGAACTGATGGAGATTACTCTATACGCTGGCGCTTCCCCGTGAGCCTGGCAATCTGAGCCTTCAACCTCCGGTTTTCTTCTGCATGTCTGATGGCAATCTCTTTCCAATCATCTGAATCAGGAAGTAAGTGATCAACACCTGATTGAGGCTTAGGATAAAATAAATCCCCTTTCCTCTCCATATACTCTACCGCCTAACTCTCAAGGATCTCTATCAAGTCATCTTTCTCCTTCAGATCTGCTCTGTAGGAACTCTCTAAAGTATGGAACTTGTTCTTCCAAGCATCCCTTTTCTGTTGTATCCTAACCAAAGCAAGTTGCAGCTCTTCCAAATCATCTAATTAGGGAGGAGTGGTTTTCACAAACAGATCAGGCATAGGTGTCTCCTGGGTATACGGCATCTTTAACTGAATGGATCTTGATCGGATCCACTGAAGATATGGCTCCAAAGAAACAACACCCCTAGGTCCCAAATCCTTCCTACCCTTCTTATGAATGTGACGCCAGACCTTCACAATCTGCTCCCTAGATTCCCTATGGTCTTCCCCTTCCTTCAGAAAGAAACTACTCAAATGAATAATATTCGGTTTATCCCTCATCAAATAACCAAGTTGTCGCCGTGCAAGAACAGGGTTATAGTTAATTCCTCCCTTTGTACCAAGAAGATGTACATTGGGGAAACTACCACAACTGTCAATAATCTCTATATCCTAATAGGCTCGATGATACCAATCAATATCTGAGTGAGTAAGTGCCATGATCTTAGGCGCCCAACGAGGTTCCTTCTTGACATCCCAAAAAGCATCAGACTGAGGCATATGAGAGATAAACCACCGGTACAATAGAGGCGTTCAACAGATAATCATCCCCCCATGATAATAATTTTGAAGATGAATAGATTAATAAGAATCACCCAACAGTGTAGGAACTGGGTTTCTAATCATGAAAATCCTGATAGCGTTAATGTCGACAAACTTGTCAACGTTAGGAAATAAGAACAACCTGTAAGTAAGTAGAGCAAAGATGGCCTCAAAAGCAACTGTGCTCTTCATTCTGGCAAAGTAACGAGCTTTCTCCAATAAGAACTGAGCTGGTAATCCTCTAATCAGTCCTTTGGTAGTCATATGGGCTTCCACCTCATACTTCCCCAAGTGAATCAAAGCAGAAATCACATGTGGTTTTGGCTCACCCTCCAAACCAGTAAAAGGAATACAATCGGTAACAGGTAAATCCAATAGATAATAATACTCCTCCAGTGTAGGCATCAACTGATAGTCGGGAAAAGTAAAGCAATGATACATCAGATCATAGAACCGGACCATTGTCGAGAGAAAATCCTCCTTCATCTTCAGCTTCATGAGAGGGATAATGGATCCATACTTCTTCCGAAAGTCTGCAGAACACTCGATCTCGGGAATTAGACTGATCAACTCATCTATCTTAGGAACCTTGAAACTATATATTCCAGTCTTTCTCTTTCCAAAATCCATGGTTAAAGGTACCTGAGATATTCACAAATAGTCAACCTTTAAATCCCTTGACATATGGTTTCTTCAAAATATGTTTAAGAGTGCATGGATGTATGATGCAACAATCACACACAAGATCACACATATAGGGTTCATAGGTTCAACGTCACGAGCATGAGGTCGAAGGTACTACCCGTAAGGTGTTGGTCTAAAAAGTTATCACTTTCCGAACAAGGTTCTAGAGGTTCCCAGAGTCTACATCCTTCCTTCAGATATTACCAACTTCCCGATTAACTCGGTAATTAGTAATATTCTCAAGAAAGACTCGCCCGAGCGTAGTATCGTGTGACAACTATTTCTAGATTACTCCATCATATCTTCCGCACTACACCTAAAAGGCCAAGATGGGTTTGGTATTCTACGGTCCTCAGTTTCAGCAGGCTCCCAAGTTGAAAGCAGTACGTCTTCCCAATTATTCAGTAAACGACACTACAGTCAAAGGGGCCTCCACTGAGTGGGGGATCTCATGCCTCCTTTTTTGGGATTACTCCCTCAAAGTTAACATGACTATACCGCCCGTCCTATCTTAAAGTTTGCCCAAGTCCGGGTATAGGACTTATGAGTAATCTCTAAGCACCCTGAAAACTAGGAAAATCCAGACAAACATACATATAACATATAACACAAAAAACAGTACTAACACATATACAGATATAAACAAAGATAGGCTTAACCCACTTAGGGATGGACCAGCAAGAGGTCAATTTGTCCCTAGTGAAGTTGCCATTTTTCTTTAGCGGTAGAAACGTTCAAGACTAAGACATTGGATTGACTAGACTTTATACAAATCAAAATAAAAATCGCCACCGCGCTTTATTGTTTCCAAAGGAATGGGAAAAGAGCGAATAACCCAAAAAGAGGGGGAAAGATTCAAGGTAAGAGGGTTGGTTATGCAAAGGGAAGGTATTAGCACCCCTAAACATCTACGGTACTCCGCAGGAGCCTCTTTGTAAAAAATCTGTATATTTTGGCTATAAAAATTGTTATATAAAATGGATGGTGGAGGTGAGAAAAGAAATATATATTTTATGATTTTTGCACCCTCCGCGGTTGCGAGCCTTTAGTGCCTATGTACCACCTTTCGTGCAATAGGGAATCAGGGTACACGTAGTTCCTTTTTAAAAAAAATTTAAAACACAAGTGTGTTAGTCAATTTTATGAGATAAAACATCATAGTCATTGTCTGTGTGGAAAACATACCTACTACCCACAATCATGAGAAAGGAGAATTTGCATCATCTCAAAGTGGAGGATATGGCTTGGATTTTAAAATCAACAATGCCTCACTCAACACCCAAGTGGAAAATATCTCTCTTCACTACATATTGTAGAAGTATAGTTGTTTGCATCACTACAAGGATTGACAAGAGTTTAATCTTTTTCAGAAAAGTTTTAAAGGTAAAAAAGCCAAAGTGGCAAAATGGTTTGAAATGAGATTGATTGACTTTTAGTCTTCTCAAAAAAATGTCAAGGTATTATTAAGTTTATTGGAGTTTATTTATGAAAATTTTTTGAAAATACATGGACATAAGTCCAAGTTTATTATGTAAATGGTTCAAATTTAAAACAAGAAGAGTTTTCAAAAGGAGGGAGAAGATTTTTGAAATTAAAGAAGATGGCAGGAGAAGAAGAGACTATCCTAAAGCATAAGGTAAAAGCTAGGGATAAGAACCATCTAACCAACAAGAAGTCAATACTTGGCATTATGAGCCAAGATAGAATTCCCATTATTTGGATTGAAACCAAGAAAGCAAAAATACTAGACCTCTTGAGAGAACCAAACTTCAAGTGTCTTAAGTCTTTATAAAAATTGGGCAGAGTAACGGTTGTATACAGGTGAATTCCAGATTACAAACAAATGGTGTAATCACAATAACCTGCATACAAAATAAACAAACAACCCAATGTCTTGAGGTAAACCTCAAGACCTCCAGACAAAAATAATCAGATAAGATCATAAGGTTTCCAAGATAGGCCAAGATTTCTAATTCTAAGTCCAAGAAAAGTCCCATGCTCTATAATGCCAAGGATAGTAGCCAAATAGTCCAAGTACCATTAAATATTTTTAGGGTTTAGGTTGATTATTAAGTATCTTCAGAAAGGAAAAGAAAAGCTCAAGTGAGCAAAGTACAAAACGGCAAGAAAAAAAATGCTCAAATGAGCAAAGATGAAAATGGCATGAAATGTAAATGCTAAAAGTAAATAGTACATAAAGCATAAAAAAAGAATAAAAGCATAAGGTAAAACAAGTCAATAATTAGTGGTTAGTTGGATGACCATCTTGAAACTTGTATTTGGAACTCATTATAGGATTGGTAGAACCAAAGCCTCCACACAACAAGTTACATTTTCTTTTTGTCAAGTATATCATCCATTTAGAATTCTCATAAGCACCATTTAATGATCAACGATGTTTAAGTGATTTGCATTGACCAAAGGTGTTGTAGATCCATTAGAGGATTGGTAGAACCAAAGCCTCCACACAATGAATCTCAAGGTTATTGGATCAAAGAGATCAAATTAACATTCTTGGGCTTGCAATCATAAGTTTGGGCCACGAATGATCATTTATTCGAATCGGGACAAAATTAGCGCTATGTTAAGCAATTGTAAGTGGACTTATATAGAAGTCACACCTATTTTGAGGCCGGTCAATAGCAATTTATGCACCATTTGTTTTGAGACATGATATAGAGATCACGCTCCAATAACACCTAGTGCAGTAAGAAGGGGATGAGATGAAAAGGGATAGGGAAAAAATATACAAACCACATTTGAATTAAATTTTAATAAAACTATTATTAAAATCATTCATCCATTTTTGTGGAGTTAAACTCAACACCTTGGATCCAATGATGTTAATAAAGTTCATGATCCAAAATCTAACCCAAGATCAACCAGAAAATAGTCACAAAATAATATCATATATATATATATATATATATATATATATATATATATATATATATATATATATATATATATATATATATATATATATATATATATATATATATATATATATATATATATATATATATATATATATATACAAAAGGGTAAAAAAATAATGTTTAAAAATAGAAAATAAAGAAAAAAATATCAACTATGTTCAAATTAATCAAAAAATAAAAAGTAAGACCATAGAAAAATCAGAAATGGATCCAAATATTTTTTATAAAATTTTTGGTAATTTTTAAAAGTCAGAAACTATTTTTAAACTATTTAAAATTTCTCAAACAAATATAAAATAGGTCAAAAATAGTAAACCTCAATATAAAATTCCATAAAATTTTCAGAAAGTCAAAAATATGCAAAATAATATTAATGAATTTTTTCAGAATTAAAAAATGTCAGAAAGTATTTTTTTTAAGTAATTAAAAGAAAGCAAATGATTCAAAAAATAAAAAAAATATATCAAATATCAAAATAAAAATATGAAAAAATAGTCATGAGATCAGAAATAATTCAAAGTATTTTTGTGAATTTTTTCATAATTTTTGGATAAAAAATAAAAGAGTTATGAATTTTTTGAAAATTTAATAAATAAAAAATATAAAATCAGAAAATAAAATAAAACCAAAAAGATGTGGACCATCAGATCATAGTCAAAACGCGTTAGTAAGCTGATCCAGTGGACCAGACGCGATGTGCTTGATATGGACCTTTGTGGAAAATTCAGTTTCAAGTTACCAAATTCAAATCCATGGCATTTCCAACTCAAGGGGTCTTAGGGCATGATTCTTGATGCTTTAGAAAGATGAGGTTACAAGCTTTTCAATGTAAAAATAATGGAATCAAATGGATGCTTGAGCTGAAAGTTGCATTGAGTCAAAGTTGAAGAAAAAGGGTTGACTTTCCATACTTAGAAATATTTCAAATTCTTCTTTAAAAATGACCTATAATCTTTTGCATCCAAACATGGCCTTCCACTTGAAATTTTCTCTTGACCTAAAAATACGGAATGAAGTAGATATCTTGAATGACATTTTGAAACTTGAACCACTCAAAATCTCCAAACATTGAGCAAGTTATGACTTGTTGAAGTTGGCCAAAAATCATAAAATGACCTATAATCGTTTGCATATTTAAGGCAACCTCCATCCATTTTCCCACTTTGCACATAAAAGAAGGAATAAAGTTCACATCTTCAAGATCATTATGGAAAAATAATGGGCTCAAGGTGATAAAAATGGGCCAAGTTATGATCATTGAAGTCACACATGGAAAATTGAGGATTCATCTGAAGGACTTGTAATCTTTCTTCTTCATCAAGTTTCTTCCACATGAAAAATCCTTGGAACTTTTGAAGTGATTTGTTGATAACCCTTTGAAGAGAAGGATTTATTTGGAATCATTCAAAAATACCAAAAGATGAGCAAGATATACTCCTTTGAAGTTCAAAACCCTAGCTTCTAGATCAAGAAAATGCCTTGAGGAACTTTGACAAGTTTGAACAAACTTCTTGTACCAATATTCTGGCTTTGTGAACAGAAGTTGTTGAGGATGATAATGAGAACTCTTATCCACCAAAACCACTTCCATATCTTAAAATTTGAGATAACTATGCCCTTGTGACCAATATGAACAAGGCCTTGTCCAAACATAACAACTTCTCCAATCAACCCCTTGTACTTTTGAATAAATCTTGATAACTTTGAAATGTGGTGAACCAAAATAAACCTTGCCATACCATTTCGTCCAAAACAACTTCAATGATAAGGTTTGAACTTCTCAAGCTTTTATTGGCTAGGGCATGAGAATAAACTCATGAACCCATGGAGTAATTTGTTAAATCTCATTCCCCTTCACCTACATGTATAACAAGCAAGACAAACCAACATTGCATTTTATTAGTTAAATGAAGAAAACAAAACAACATTAATGATCACAAAAGGAACATAAGTCCAGGTGCTTGGTAATCCCTCAAAAGGAGCAAAACTCAAAGTAGGGAGGGGAACAAAGTATCCTAGTGTGATCTTGTTGTGAATAAATCAACATGGTATGATGAAGGGATCTTAGGGGCAAAAATTGGGGTACAACATCTACAGCTAGGGGTTTGTGCTTCATAATTAATATTGGGTTGCAAGGGTCTCAAATTACTTTCATGGTTCATCATGGGTCCTCAATAATGCTTATGTCAAGCTGCAAGTCTTGTATCACATGTTTGTTCAATCAATAGCTCAGAAGATTGAAAGTCAACTGTATTAGGTAAAAAAGTCAACTATGGTCAACATACAGTCAAACTTCAAGATTTTTTGTAAACATAAACATTTTGAGGTGATATTCATCATTTTATCAAGGTTCGATCATGATTCCTCAAGGAAAGCCCTCAAATCATCAAAGGTTAAAAATGGTCAAATTAGGGTTTTGATTGAAGATGACTGATCATTGACTTTTGGCCTAGTGCATGACCTATAGGCTTAAAGAATGATATCAAGGGCTCAAATACAACATATTGACCTAATTACATGGCTTAAGACTTTTCCAAAGATACAAGTGATTGATAGTTGAAGAATTGAATCAATTGATAAAAGTCAACAATCACACAAAAGTCAAACTTTGACTTTTTGGTCAACATTGGAATTCAAAAATCAAGAATCATAAAAACATTCAAAATTATCAAGTTTGATCATCAAGAATCAACAAAGTCAAGAAAATCAAGAAAAAAGTCAACAAAAGTCAAAATTTGGAAAATTTTCCAACACTTAGGAAAATTTTTAAGTGTTTTGTTCTTAACAAAGTCACTAATTTATGGCCATTTTTCACTAAGATCCAAGTTGATTCAAAGAAAAATTTCAACATTAATGTTGTAGGGAATGAAAAGTTCTACGACTTTGTTGATAAGAGTTTATCTCCAAAAAGTGCTCAAATCAAGAGGTATAAGCATGTGAAATTCTGCCAACACTTGGAGAAATTTATCACAATATTGCCCCTAAGATCCCCACATCATACAATATTGATTCAATCACAACAAGGTCACATTAGGGCTTTTGGTTCTCCTCCCTATCTTTAGATTTGCTCTTTGAGGATTCACCAAGCACCTTGACTTGTTTTTCTTTTGTGATCATGCATTATTTGTTTTGACTTTCCTTTTAATTAATGAAATGAAATTTTGGTTTGTATTACTTGTTAATAATGTAGGTAAAGGCAATGAGGCTTAGCGAGTTGATCCATGGGTTCATGAGTTTATTTCCATGCCCTAGTCAATAAAACTTGAGAACTTCAAACCTCGCCATTGAAGTTGTTTTGGAATAAATGGCATGGAAAGGTTTATTTTGGTTCATCACATTTCAAAGTTATCAAATTGATCCAAAAGAACAAGGGGTTGATGGAAGAAGCTATAATGGTTGGACAAGGTCTTGTTCCCATTGGTCACAAGTGCATATTTCTCTCAATTCTTAAGATATGGAAGTGTTTTTGGTTGCTATTAGTTCTCATTATCATCCTTAACAACTTCTATCTACAAAGCAAAAGTTTTGGTACAAGAAGGTTGTTCAAAAATGTCAAAGTTCCTCAAAGCATTTTCTTGAACTAGGAGCTAGGGTTTGGAACTTCAAAGAAGTATATCTTGCTCATATTTGTGTATTTTTGAGTGATTCCAAATACATCCTTCTCTTCAAAGGGCTATTAAAAAATCACTTCAAAAGTTTCATGGAGCTTTCATGTGGAAGAAGCTTGATGATGAAGAAAGATTACAAGTCCTCTAGATGAACCCCCAACTTCCCATGCGTGACTTCAAATGATCATAACTTGGTCAATTTTTATCACCTTGAGCCTAATATTTTTCCAAAATGATCTTGAGGATGTGAACTTTATACCTTTTTTTATGTGAAAAGTGAGAAAATGGATGGAAGATGCCCTAAGGATAGAAAGGATTATAGGCCATTTCATGATTTTTTTTCAACTTCAACAATTCATAACTCTCCCAATTTTTGGAGATTTTGAATGGTTCAAGTATAAAAATGTCATTCAAGAGGTCTATTTCATGCCATCTTTTTTGGTCAAGAGAAAATTCCAAGTTGAAGGCCATGTTTGGATGCAAAACATTTAGGTCACTTTTGAAGAAAAATTTGAAATCCATTTGACTCAATGCAACTTTGACTCAATGCAACTTTCAGCTCAAGCATCCATTTGATTCCATTCTTTTTCCATTGCAAAGCTTGTAACCTCATCTTTCTAAAGCATCAAGAATCAAGCCCAAAGACCCCTTGAGTTGAAAATGCCATTATTTTGAAATTGGTAACTTGGAACTGAATTTCTCACCAAGTCAGAATTTTGAAATCCATAATGTGGCCTCTAATCACAAGATTTATGCGTGTTTTTGATTTAAACTTGATTAACAAACTTTCCAAAAGTGTTTAGCACCTTAAAACGCAAAGATTGGATGAGTTTTGGTGAAAATAAGATCACACTTCACTCGTGCATCAGATTCACACGAATTCCCTCCAAAATGCATCATTCACTCTTCCTTTTGATCCCATTTGCTTCTCCTATAAATACATGAACTATACCATTCATTTTCTCAAGCTTGAATATCCATAATCACCTTGCCAAACTTGCTCCATAACTCAATTTTATGTAACTTCGTAATCAGTATTCAAGCCTTTTTCAATCCAAGTTTTCTATCAATTCACCTTTCTTAATCTTCCCTGAAGCTAACCATACAATTACCTTTAAGAATCGTGCCCTATATTGCTCCATAAAAGTCCAGTTTCAGAGCTCTGCAACTCAACTTCAATAGGTAGATTTCTCCATCAATTCTTCAAAACTTTGATATCATTGTGATGCTCTCATTGCCCTAGTTCTAGTCGCAACACTTACTTTTATCTGGAAACACGTTTTGACCATGAAATTTTAAATCTCTTTTCCAAACTTTCCTTCCAAATTGCTTGAGCTACAATTTATATAAATTTGTCGCGAAGGTGTGGTTGTCTTCGTCTTGAAGAGACGAAGCGAATGGCATAGGTCTGAGCTTCTGATTTTACAGTTTGAGAGACCTGCAATTCACGTTGGCTGGAGGTTGAAGATGACCAACGTGTCATCTTCCAACCAATGAAGGCGCGTCACTTGTTTTTTTTGAATTTCTGATTTAATAAGTGATCCAGTGTTTTATTCACTAATGACCATGATATGCACAGCGCGCCAGATCCCTTGGATTTGATTACTAACGTGTTTCAACTCTCATCCATTGGTCCACATCTTTTTGGTTTTTATTTTATTTTCTGATTTTTATATTTAATTGTTTTAAATTTTAAAAAATCATGGAAAATTCATTTTTAGTCCAAAAAATCTGAAAAAATTACGAAAAAGTATTTTTGATTTTTCTCTTTCAGATTTTTATTTTTTCACAATTTTAGTTTATGTTTTGATATTTTTTATAAATTTTCACTTTATTTGAATTGTTTTAAATGTTTAAAAAAAATACTTTTATGCATTTTTAAATTCTGAAAAAATTATGGAATGGTCCAATGATATTGTGACAAATATTGGTGACCTCATTTATTTTTTATTTCTGACTTTGTCATTTTTTATCATTTTTGGTTTATTTTATCTATTTCTTTTAATTTTTAAAAATAGTTTCTGACTTTAAAAATTACCAAAAAATTTGTAAAAATATTTGAGTCCTTTTCTGATTTTTCTATGGTCTTACTTTTTATTTCTTGATTAATTTGAACATGGTTGATATTTTTCTCTTTTATTTCTATTTTAAAACATTTTAAAACATTTTAAAACCTTTTTTAATGTATATATTAAATGCAATATTATTTTGTGATTATTTTCTGGCTGATCTTGGGTTGAATTTTTTATCATGAACTTTGTTAACATCATTGGATCCATGGTGTTGAGTCTAACTCCATAAAAATGGATGAATGATTTTAATAACAGTTTAATTAAAATTTAATTCAAATGTGGTTTGTATTCTTTCCCACCCCTCTTCACCTTATCCCTTTCTTATTGCACTAAGTGTTATTGGAGCATGATCTCTATATCATGTCTCAAAATAAATGGTGCATAGATTGCTATTGACCGTCCTCAAAATAGGTGCGACTTCTATATAAGTCCACTTACGATTGCTTAACATAGCGCTAAATTTTGTCCTGATTCAAATAAATGATCATTCGTGGCCCAAACCTATGTTTGCAAGTCCAAGTATGTTAATTTTATCCCTTTGATCCAATAACTTTGAGATTCATTGTGTGGAGGCTTTGGTTCTACCAATCCTCTAATGGATCTACAACACTTTTGGTGAACACGGATCACTTAAGCATCGTTGATTATTAAATGATACTTGTGAGGATTCCAAATGGATGATATACTTGACAAAAATCCAATGCAACATGTTGTGTGGAGGCTTTGGTTCTACCAATCCTCTAATGAGTTCCAAATGCAAGTTTCAAGATGGTCATCCAACTAACCACTAATTATTAATTTGTTTCACTTTATGCTTTTATTTGTTATTCCTTGTGTACCATTTACTTTAAGCATTACATTACATGTTATTTGTATTTTGCTCACTTAAGAATTTATATTCTTGTTATTCTTATTTTGCTCACCTGAGCTTCTCTTTTTTAAGACACCTAATAATCAACATGAACCATAAAAAGCTTTAATGATACTTGGACTATTTGGTTACTATCCTTGGCATTATGGAGCATTGGACTTCTTGGACTTAGGATTAGAAACCTTGGCCTATGTTGGATACCTTGTGACCTTAATTGATATTTTGTCTCGAGCTCTTGAGGTTTACCTCAAGACATTGGGTTGTTTGTTTGTTTTGTGTGTAGGTTATTGTGATTACATTCTTTGTCTGTAATCTGGAATTCACCCGTATACAGCTGTTACTCTGCCCAATTTTTTGTGAAGAATTAATACACTTGAAGTTTTGGTCCTCTCAAGAGGTCTAGTATATTTGTTGGTTTGGTTTCAATCTAAGGAATAGGAATTCTATCTTGACTCATAATGTCAAGTATTGGCTTCTTGTTAGTTACATGGTTCTCATCCCTAGCTTTTACCTTATGCTTTAGGATAGTCTCTTCTTCCCCTTCCATCTTCTTTAATTTCAAAAATCTTCTCCCTTCTTTTGAAAACCCTTCTTGTTTATAAACTTGAACCACTTTCATAATAAACTTGGCCTTATGTCCATGAATTTTCAAAACATTTTTCATAAATAAACTTCAATCAACTTAATAATACCAAGACGTTTTTGTGATAAGACTAAAAGCTAGTCAATCTCATTTCAAACCATGTTGCCACTTTGGCTTTTTATTTTAAAATCTTTCTCAAAAGGTTGGACACTTGTCAATCCTTGCAGTGATGCAAACAATTATACTTCTATAATATGTAGTGAAGAGATATATTTTCAACTTGGGTGTTGAGTGAGGCATTGTTGATTTTAAAATCCAAGCCATATCCTCCACTTTGAGATGATGCAAATTCTCCTTTCTCATGATTGTGGGTAGTAAGTATGTTTTACACACGAACAATGACGATGATGTCTTCTCTCATAAAATTAACCGACACACTTGTGTTTTTTTTTTAAATTTAAAAAGAGGAACTACGTGTACCCTGATCCTCTATTGCACGGAAGGTGGTACGTAGGCACTAAAGGTTTTTCAACCGCGGCGGGTGCAAAAATCATAAAAATATATATATATTTCTTTTCTCACCTCCACCATCTATTTTACATACAACATTTTATAGCCAAAATATACATATTTTTTCAAAGAGGTTCCTGTGGAGTACCGTAGATGTTTAGGGTGTTAATACGTTCCCTTTGCATAACTAAGCCCTTACCTTGAATCTTTCCCCCTATTTTGTGTTACTCGCTCTTTTCCCATTCCTTTGGAAACAATAAAGTGTCGTGGCAATTTTTATTTTGATATGTGTAAGTGTAGTCAATCCAATGGCTTAGTCTTAAACATTTCTACCACTACAAAAAAAATGGCAACTTCACTGGGGAAAGATTGACCTGTTGCTGGTCCATCCCTAAGTGGGTTGAGCATATCTTTGTTTATATCTGTATATGTGCTATTGTTATTTGTGTGTTATATGTTGTATATATATTTGTCTGGATTTTCCTAGTTTTCAGGGTGCTTGGTGATTACTTATAAGTCCTATACCCGGACTTGGGAAAACTTTAAGATAGGAAGGGTGGTATATTCATGTTAACTTTGAGGGAGTAACCCCAAAAAAGGAGGCATGAGATCCCCCACTCAGTGGAGGGCCCTTTGACTGTAGTGTTGTTTACCGAGTAATTGGGAAGACGTACTGCTTTTGACCTGGGAGCCTGCTGAAGCTGAGGACCGTAGAATACCTAACCCATCTTGGCCTCTTAGGTGTAGTGCGGAAGCTATGACAGAGTAATCCAGAAATAGTTGTCATGCGATACTACACCCGGACGGGTTTTTCTTGAGAATATTATTAATTACCGAGTTAATCGGGAAGTTGGTAATATCCGAAGGAAGGGTGTAGACTCTAAGAACCTCTAGAACCTTGTTCGGAAGGTGATAACTTTTAGACCATACCTTATGGGTAGCACCTTCGACCTCATGCTCGTGACGTTGAACCTATGACCCCTATATTTGTGATCTTGTGTGTGATTGTTGCATCATGCATCCATGCACCCATAAGCATATTTTGAACAAATTTTTATTTCAAGAGACTTGAAAGTTGACCATTTGTGAATATCTCAGGTACCTTTTGACCATGGATTCTGGAAAAAGAAAGACCGGGAAATACAGTTTCAAAGATCCCAAGATAGATGAGTTGATCAGTATGATTCCCGAGATTGAGTGTTCTGCAGATTTTTGGAAGAAGTATGGATCCATCATTCATCTCATGAATCTTGCGATGAAGGAGGGTATTCTCTCGACCTTGGTCCAGTTCTATGATCCGATGTATCATTGCTTTACTTTCCCCGACTATCAGTTGATGCCTACGTTGGAGGAGTATTCTTATCTGTTGGATTTACCTATTACTGATCGTGTTCCTTTCACCGGTTTGGAGGGTGAGCAAAAATTACATGAGATTGCTGCTTTAATTCATCTGGGGAAGTCTGAGGTTGAAGCCCATATGACTACTAAAGGAGGGATTAGAGGATTACCAGCTCAGTTCTTATTTGAGAAAGCTCGTTACTTTTCCAGGATGAAGAGTACAGTCACTTTTGAGGCCATCTTTGCTCTACTTGCTTAGGGGTTGTTCTTATTTCCTAATATGGACAAGTTTGTTGACGTTAATGCTATCAGGATCTTCATGATTGGAAACCCAGTTCCTACATTGTTAGGAAATGCTTATTACTCTATTCATCTTCAGAATTCTTATCATGGAGGGATAATTATCTGTTGTAAACCTCTATTGTACTGGTGGTTTATCTCTCATATGCCTCAGTCTGATGCTTTTTGGGATGTCAGGAAGGAACCCCGTTGGGCTCCTAATATCATGGCACTTACTCACTCAGATGTTGATTGGTATCATCGAGCTTACCAGAATGTAGATATTGTCGACAGTTGTGGTAGTTTCCCCAATGTACCTATTCTTGGTACAAAGGGAGGAATTAATTATAACCTTGTTCTCGCACGACGACAACTTGGTTATCCGATGAGGAATAAACCAAATCGTATTCATTTGAGTAGTTTCTTCCTGAAGGAGGGAGAAGACCAAAAGGAAGCTAGGGAGAAGATTGTGAAGGCCTGGCGTCACATTCATAAGAAGAGTACGAAAGATTTGGGACCGAGAGGGGATGTTTCTTTGGAGCCTTATCTTCAGTGGGTCCAAACGAGAGCTATTCAGTTAAAGATGCCATATTCTCGGGAAGCACCTATGCTTGATTTATTTGTGAAGACCACTCCTCCCTTATTGGATGATGTGGAAGAGCTACAACTTGCTTTAGTCAGGATGCAGCAGGAAAAGGATGCTTGGAAGAATAAGTGCCAAACTTTAGAGACTTTCTATAGAGCATATTTGAAGGAGAAGGACGACTTGATTGAGATTCTTGAGAGTCGGGCTGTAGAGACCATGGAGAGGTAAGGGGGTTTATTTTATCCTAAGCCTTATGCTAGTTGCTCACTTCCTGATTCAGGTTATTGGAAGGAGGTTGCCACCAGATATGCGGAAGAAAACCAGAGGTTGAAGGCTCAGATCGCCAGGCTTACAGGGAAGCTCCAGCGTATAGAATGATCTCCATCAGCTTTGCTTTTTAGGGTTTTAGACTTTACTTTTATCTTGAACTTGGGATCATTGAAACTTGTAATCCATTTTGAAGTTAGTATAATAAAATATTTCAGTATCTCAAATGTGTTATTACTTTGATATTTACAATATGTCTATAAATCTTTAAGTCTCTTAAAATATTAAAAATAAATCATGTGCATTGCACATCATGCATCATATTGCACATATTTCTTGCATTTGTTATGGATATCCAGGTGTCTTACCAAGCTTCTTTACTTCAATAGCAAGTTGTATCACCACTACAACACTCGAGCTAATTTCAGAAGGAAGATGGACAACTTAGAAAAAGAGAATCGCGAGTTGCGCGAGGAGGTTTCTGCTTTGAAGGCCGGTATGGCCAATTTTACTGCTCTGATGGAATCTCTGGTGGCTGCTCAGAATCAGCCATCGAGTGTTCAACCTAAACCAACAAGGGTTACTACTGAAGCTCCAGTTGTTCCTGTGTCTGCTACTCCAGCTGTTGTTCAGAATCGCATGCCTCAAGGTTATCCATGGGGAATGCCAGAGAACTTTGTGCCTGAAAGTTTCAATCTTGGTCCTCAAGAAGCTCCAATTGTTCAGACTACTGTTACTCCCGCACCTTTTGTGGTGCATGTTTCTCTTGCTACACCTCCTTCGGTGAATATGGTTCCATTTGTTAATGATGATATGAGTCGCCCTTTTCCTCCACCAAGTGAAGACTTGGGTCTTTATGACAGAAATGATGATTTTCAAGAGCAGTTTGACCAGATGCAGAGAGAGATGAAGGCCCTCAGGGGAAAAGGAACTATTCGGGCAGAATGTGAATGAATTATGCTTCGTCCCGAATGTTAAGATACCTGCGAAGTTTAAGGTCTTGGAATTCGAAAAGTACAAGGGAAACACTTGCCCTCGTGCTCATCTGGTGATGTATGTAAGAAGAATGTCTACCCATACTGATGATCAGCGTCTGCTAATTCACTTTTTTCAGGATAGTTTGGCTGGTGCTGCGCTGAAGTGGTATATGAGTTTGGACAGCGTCAATATCCATACTTTTAATGACTTGGGAGAAGCATTTATTAGATAATACAAATACAACGTGGACATGGTGCCTGATCGTGATCAACTCAGGGCCATGGTTCAGAAAGACAGGGAATCATTTAAAGAATATGCACATAGGTGGCGTGAGGTAGCCGCCCAAGTGATTCCCCCATGGAAGAGAAAGATATGACTAAGATTTTCTTGAAGACTCTGGGTGATTTCTACTATGAGAGTATGGTAGCGAGTGTGCCAAGTGACTTTACTGAAATGGTAGGCATGGGTATCCCGTTAGAAGAGGCTGTAAGAGAGGGCCGTTTAACGAAGGGTGAAAGTTTTGCAAATACAAAGAAGACATCCTATGGGTTTACCAATAAGAAGGAAGGAGATACAAATGTTATTATGCAAGAGAGGAGGATTAATCCTCCTAGAAGAAATTATCAGCGTCATCAACAAGTCGCCTCAGTTACTCCAGTTGTTGGTGTAGAACCAACCACCGTTGCTTATCACAGACCATCCCAGCAAGAGAATCAAGGTTATAACCAGAGAAGGGAGAGTTATGATCCTATCCCTATGATTTATGCAGAGTTACTCCCGGTGTTAATTTAGAAGAAGTTGGTTCAGACCCGACCACCTTCCACGGTACCATCATTGTTGCCTTGGTACTACAAATCAGACCAAACATGTGCTTATCATCAGGGAGCACCCGGGCATAATATTGAGAATTTCTATCTGAAACAACCGGCTGAAAATCATCAAACCATGAAGTCGCCATCGAACGTCTTTTATCCCACATGTAGGGAAAGGTAAACATCGAGAAAACCTGAGAAGGGAGAAGTCACGGTCTTGCGACTGAGAGATCGGGTAAGGGAGTCTGTTACGCGAGGGGAAGGTATTAGCACCTCGCACGCCCGTAGTACTCTATGGTATCCACTCTTGTTATCTATCTTATGGGTGTGTTTAATCTATGCTTACTGTCTACTATACTATTGGAGGGAAAATGCATGCAAAATAAAGGGGAAAAGAATGTAGGGAAAATAAAATTGTGCTCGCCTGGGCCCTACCCTAATGCCTACGTATCCTTTTTGAGGAATCAGAGCTACCGTAGTTCGGCTCACAAGTTTTTGTTTGTTTGTGTTTTTTATGGACAATGTTAATTCCGCCTTCTGCCGCAGTTCGACCTTTGGAGACTTATGCGTTGGCTCAGAACTAAACTAATCATGTCCTTACCTGAAAAGGGTTTTAGAGAAAAGGTACTCGAGCGCACAAAATGGTTTGAATTTGTTTTGTGTTTTGCTACCTTGAAAAAGGGTTTAAGTGAGATTAGCATGTTTTTGATTTGCTAAGAAAAGAAGTTTTTGTTTTGAATGCACATGAAAAAGGGAAGAAAAGAGTCTAAGGGAGACTAGCCTATTTCTAAACCTAATGTTATCATACAATGGTATCCTTATGTCAAGGATGAAAGGGGAAGTTTATACCTAATGTCAGCATGCATGGTTTACAACCTAAGGTCTAACTTGCGTCTGAACGGAGCGAGCGCATCCTAAGGGAACATGGTATGTATAGGGATAAAGCAAGCAAGCCAGCAAAAAAGAAGCACACCTAAAGGGATCATTCCTAGGTTAGCATGCCAAAGAAAAGTCTAACAAAAACTATCCTATAGGGAACATGCGATGAGAGCGAAGTCGTGATCTCAATTTCTAAATTGAGTGACTCGTCGATCGGCAAGAAAGAAAAGAAAGCGATAAAGTCCTATAGGGAGCATGCACTGAGAGCGAAGTCGTGATCTCAATTGCTAAATTGAGTGACTCATCGATCAACAAGAACGTAAACAAACACAAGCACAACACATATAGAAAATGAAGTGCGGAATGCCTGCTACAGGTCTTTAAACAACGACTTCGAGCGCACGCTCTTTATTGCCTACTTCACATGATATCTAGAAAGCAATAAAGTGCGAAAATGAGGAATAAAACGAGGTTGCGATGATACCGAACGGAGAAGGTCTGTTTCCTCTTCATAATCACACAAGCAGTAAGAAAACTCTACATAAGCCTCCTTTAATTCCTTGATGAAAATTATGCTCTTAGCTAGCTTTGAAACTTCATGAAACTCCTCACTCAAGTCTTCAGGGGGTACAAGCTGAATTCAGGATGCTGTAGAAATCAGGTGTTAAACCCAAAAACTAATCCATCAACATTTTTATGCATAAGCCATTTAGCTCCAAAACAATTATCATGGGATCAGTTCAGAGGATGGCATGGTCCATTAGCCCAAAGATCTAAAATCAACCTAACAATTATCACATCCAAAATTCATTTATATCAATACACAATAAAACATTTTTAATAAAAAATAAATGGAATTAACATCCAAATGATGCAGTTTGGTATTTGGATAGTGTTTAGAAGTTTGGGCTTTTGGCCTTCCAATCATCCGCGAGCAATGCGAACAGGACGAACGACGAACGTAATTCAGGTCCCCGGCCTCACTGCTCTCGATCATCTTCTCCTTCTTCCAGTTTTGACAAACTCAACAGCGTTTCCGATTCAACTCTCTCTGATTCAGCCTACGGTGTTCAGCCTTCTTCTTCTTCAACGAATCGTACCGCTCTTCCGCTTCAGCCATCATGACCTTCGCCTCTCACATCGTTCTGATTCAGTTTCGCCATTCATCTCTGCCTCAGGTATCAGCAACTTACCTCTATCTCCGTTCTCGTCGATCCGATTCACCTTCGTCAAGATTCATCTCAATCCGCGATTCACTTTGTTTCACACGATCTTCATCAGCGTTTTGTTTTAGTCACAGTTGCCTCATTCTCTCAATTCTGAGATTCGAAACAGAAAACAGAAACTGGATCTATGAAAATCTACCAGAGAACGTCCAGCGTGTCTTTGACGGCGTCAAAATCAAGCATAAAAACAAAAATGTCTCCAGGTAACCGTCTTCGTGCACTTCTCATTCTCTGTTACGAAATCCTCTTCTACCGATTCTTTTTTCATTTTTTTCATTCTGAAACTTGTGGTTGTTACGTTTTCATTGCTGAGAAGTCGTTGTGGTTGTTGTAGATTACACGTTGCTGATGAACAAAGATGAAGATGACGATAATTACAGGGATGCGGTTTGATACTGATAACAGATAGAGATTGGAGGTCTTTCAGTTTTGATGATGAATGAAGATTTGAAGAGGTTGAAATACGATAACCCGGTTCAGGGAGAAAGAGGTTTGGTTATGGGGATATTGCAGAAGATGAAGATTCGGTTATGGAAGATAAATATGGTGAAGTTCTTGATTCGTCAACAAAGATGATGATAAAGGTGGTTATGGAGGTTCAAAGAAGATAAAGGTGAAGATAGGATCCAGAGAGAGATATGGAGATTCTAGTGATGGATCAGTGAAAAATGAAGAGAGAAGTTTTAAGGTTGCAGAGAGAGATGTGGAGATTCCCCTCAGAGAGGTTGAAAGGTGAGTATTTCTGTTATCCCTTTCTTCTTTTGTGAACTCTCCCTCTCCCTCTTCTGTTTTTTTCTGTCATCTGTTGCATTTTCTGTTATGATGTTGCAGGAAGTTTGTTAGGTGGTTAAGAGGTAGTTATGAATTCTGTTAGGATTGGTTAAGTTATAAAAATCTGTTATGATAGTGAGAGTTAGGTTGCAAAAATGCTATGGGTTAGTTTTCTGTTAGGGACTGTTTTTGACAGTTGAGTTCTGTTATGCTTGGTTTGGTAATTGGTTAGGATCTTTGACAGTTACAGCAGTTATGGAGAGGTTTTTTTTAGAAAATTCTGTTATCCTCCCTCTTCTATGTGCAGGGCTGTTATGGTAGTTGGAATTCGGTTGGGGAATGGGAAAAAATGGTTAGGAGGTTGTTATTAAAACTGAACTGGAATATTCTCATATTTTCTGTTAGAAAGTTTTTGGATGCTGCTGAGTTGGAAATTTTGTTATGGTTTAATTTCATTTCTGATTTTTTGATTTATTGGGTACAAACGAAATGTAGGGTTGGACTGAGGGATAATCGATGCAGGCTGAATTGGTTTCTCTTGTATTTGTTGTGATATTTTCTCAGATATTTTGCTTTTCTGGAATTCTCAATTGATATTTCCTGATACTTTTTTTTGTTACAGATTTCTGCTAGTAGTTAGGAGGGTGAGTTGATTATGATGGGCTACCATGGAATCGTGTGATTGTGTTAATCTTGGAAACGTTTTGTTCTTTCATATCGACATGCATATGTAGGTGTAGTGGACTGCAATCTTTTACGCAAGTTGGATGTGTGGGTGTAGCAAGGTATTGGATAGGTTTAATCGTGGATGAAGCTTTGGAACATAACTTGAAACATGAAGTAAGGGAATAAGAAGTATATATTTGGCATGAAGATTTTGAAGAAGATTAATGACACTTGGATGGAGTTTTGGTAGATTTAGGCTTTATGTCTTAATGCTTCCTTGTAAATTTTTTTGATGTATTAAAATATGACAGGAATGTAACCTTGGAAAATACTTGAAATGATGTAATGATTTATGGTGTAAATGGTCATGACTTTTGGAAACTTTGAGATGGTGATGTTGTGCTAGAATAGGTGATATACTTGGCTTGTATGGTGAAATTGCTTGAATCTTGATTACTATTGAATCTCTTTTAATACTTGGTGGAAATTTGAATGAACCTTGAATGTTCTTGAATGGTCATGTCTTAAAAATTTGGATTGAAGCTTGTGACTTGTTCTTTGATTTCAAGATAAACCAGGAATGAATTACTCGTACTTTAAAACTTTGATCATCTTTACAATTCCGCAACTCCAAATCTTCATGAAAAGTTCAAATCACCTTGAGACCTTAACTTCCAATTTCAAATTATCATTCCATTCACAAACCCTTGACTTGACAACTAATACCATATCAATGCCTTAAAGAACCAACGAGGAATGAATATGGAAGTATACATGACCAGGATAACCTTGACATGAACATACAATGAATCTCAGTTGATGGGTATTGCAAGCTCAAAACTCCATGAATAAGAAACCATAATCCTCTCGACTTGGGTGCCTTTTGAATGAAGGAACCTCTTGAGATATTAACCAGAACCAAAACATCAACTTAATAAGATCCTTAGCTGATGGTGACAACCTTGTACCTTGATCAAGAATCTAAACCCTAGTTCCATAAACCAGTTACTGGGAAACCAACTGATTCAAGCCTGAGTGAAGATGAGGACCATCAAAGCCATAGAAACCCTAATTCCATCATATCACTGATTCCATGCCAAATTACTGACTAATGATGCATGATGTGTTAGATGACCTAATGAAGGTTATGTACATGAGAAAAGTGCGAGAATGCATAAACCAGATAAAAGTAGAAGGGTAGGACAAATTTGGGGTATTACAGATGCCCCTATTTAATCGTCTTAAATCTGAAAGTACGATTGGTGCATGCCTTTCGGAAGTTCAAGGTGGAAGATGATTAAATACCAATGCCGAAAATTTGTCCTGGGAGGAAGTATACGTGTTTTCTTTATTTTTTTTGGTATCCGCTGGGGAAAAGAAATTTGTTTTTTCAATGATGAGATAGAGATTGGACTTGTAACGTGGCTTGATGCCAATACAAGACAAAAGGTTGGTATGAAAAGACAGTGGACGAGGTTTGCGGGCGACCTACGATCCTAAGGTGACACATGAGAGTGATTTGACAGAGAACCTAGCCAAAGGGCGATCTCAAGTTCTAAGATGAAGTATATGGAAAGAACCTAGCCAAGAGGAGATCTCAGGTTTGACGACGATCTATGGGAAGAACCTAGCTAAGAGGCGATCTCAGGTTCGAAGATCTAAGGAAGAACCTAGCCAAGAGGCGATCTCAGGTTCTAAGATGATCTAAGGAAGAACCTAGCCTACGGGCGATCTCAGGTTCAACGATGATCTGAGGAAGAACCTAGCCTACGGGCGATCTCAGGTTTGACGGTGATTTGAGGGAAGAACCTAGCCAAGAGGCGATCTTAGGTTCTAAGATGATCTAAGGAAGAACCTAGCCTACGGGCGATCTCAGGTTCGACGGTGATTTGAGGGAAGAACCTAGCCAAGAGGCAATCTCAAGTTCGACGATGATCTGAGGAAGAACCTAGCCTACGGGCGATCTCAGGTTCTAAGATGATCTGTGGAAGAACCTAGCCTACGGGCGATCTCAGGTTCGACGATGATCTGAGGAAGAACCTAGCCTATGGGCGATCTCAGGTTCTAAGATGATCTGTGGAAGAACCTAGCCTACGGGCGATCTCAGGTTCTAAGAAGGTGATCTAAGGAAGAACCTAGCCTACGGGTGATCTCAGGTTCTAAGATGATCTGAGGAAGAACCTAGCCTACAGGCGATCTCAAGTTCTAAGATGATCTATGGGAAGAACCTAGCCAGGAGGCGATCTCAGGTTCTAAGAAGGTGATCTAAGGAAGAACCTAGCCAGGAGGCAATCTCAGGTTCGACGATGATTTGAGGAAGAACATAGCCTACGGGCGATCTCAGGTTCTAAGATGATCTATGGAAGAACCTAGCCTACGGGCGATCTCAGGTTCTACGATGATCTATGGGAAGAACCTAGCCTACGGGCGGTCTCAGGTTCTAAGAAGGTGAGGAAGAACCTAGCCTACGGGCGATCTCAGGTTCGACGAAGGAAACATGGGTTACGACATGATGATTTTTTAGATAAGCGACATGGACGAGCATCAAGAAAGGTTAAACACAGACGAGTGTTTGAATCAATACGGACGCGTATTGAAAGAAGATACGGACGAGTGTGATGGACGCGGACGAGTGTTTGAATCAATACGGACGAGTATTGAAAGAAGATACGGACGAGTATCAAAAGTTAAACACGGACGAGTGTTTGAATCAATATGGACGAGTATTGAAAGAAGATATGGACGAGTATCAAAGGTTAAACACGGACGAGTGTTTGAATCAATACGGACGAGTATTGAAAGAAGATACGGACGAGTATTAAAGGTTAAACATGGACGAGTGTTTGAATCAATACGGACGAGTATTGAAAGAAGATACAGACGAGTATCAAAGGTTAAACACGGACGAGTGTTTGAATCAATACGGACGAGTATTGAAAGGAGATACGGACGAGTATCAAAGGTTAAACACGGACGAGTGTTTGAATCAATACGGACGAGTATTGAAAGAAGATACAGGTGAGTATCAAAAGTTAAACATAGACGAGTGTTTGAATCAATACGGATGAGTATTGAAAGAAGATACAGGTGAGTATCAAAAGGTTAAACACGGACGAGTGTTTGAGAGACTGACACATATGAGTGTTTAGGAATGGACAAGGACGAGTGTTTAGGGAACTGACTACCAGACAAGAACTGGGTTTAGAACGACAAAGTGTATTGATTTTGTTTGGCATTGAAAAGGTGAAGGTCACTGATTGGGGATTTTAGGCATGATACCCTCCTGTAGGGACGTATTGTTGTCCTTGAATAATTCAGGTCTTTGTGTAAGGTACCTGATCTGGCTTATGCTTTGTATGCATGTTTGAATTTCTTTTGACGCAAAGATCCACTCTGATGGATCAGCTACGCGCTTTTGAGGATGCAATGTTATGTAATGATAACTATATGCAATGCGAAGAAATAAACTTCATGGGGATAAAAAGGGGCCTATTGGAGACCGCTGCTCATCACTGGGGATGTCAATATATATCGATGCTGGAAGGCTGCAGTACCAAAGATTGTTGGGGATACCGACAAAGATTTGCCCTGGGGAGCTCTTGAAGATCAAAGATCATTGTTGACTCTGCTGGAGATTGAGTTGTTGAATCCTGAATCGTACCATTGGGGAAGAGATAATCTGGCCAGACTCCCATACATATTGAACCATTGAGGGGATGATAGAACTGAATATGCCGAAGAATGGATACCGAACACCATGTGGATCCCTTTGAATGCACGTCCCAAGTTTATGCACACTGGGGAATTATCTTTTGAATCACTTGGGGATAAGAGATGGGCATGGACACCTGTGAATGTCCTGGTTGAGCTTTGCGAATGCCCCAGTCTGGCTCTGGGAATGCCCCGGTTTAGCTCTGCGAATGCCCCAGTTTGGCTCTGTGAATGCCCCGGTTTAGCTCCACTGGGGATGTTCTTGATTAACTCCACTGGGGATGCGCTTGCGCGCGCTGAGTCAAAAGACGACCCTGAATTTTCTGAATTCACTTGGGGAATCAGGTTTGAAATTGTCTATAGCAGATGAAGGCAGCTTCGTGTACTGGCTAGGTCAGGGTGACCATTATGATGCTTTTAGCTTGATTGTAGTCTCTTACAACATAATTGGCTTGAGCAACTTTGCAAGTATGGATGAGGAATGCCCCTGTTGGAGGGTCTCTGGGAAGATCTAGGTCGAATAGAAGACCAGAAGATTTGTGCCACAATACGATATGAGGTGGCCTGCCCCAATGTCTTGAGCCACGAAACAAATTGTTCTTGATTACAGCTTTCTTGGAGAGATTTGTCGAATCTCGACGTAACCGCCCCAGGTTGAATGAATTCTGAATAGATCTCTCGACGTGATAGCCTCTGATTGATCGAGCTTGAAGAGATTTATCAACGTGATAGCCTCTGATTGATCGAGCTTGAAGAGATTTATCGACGTGATAGCCTCTGATTGACAACTTTGAGGGAATGCCCCAGATTTGGCTAAACTTGGAGAGGTCGATTCTCGACTTGATTGCCCCAGATTGGCAGGCTCTGCTAACTTCATCCTTGAATTGTACTCAGACTGTGAAGTACCAAGATGATTTTCTCTGGACAGAAACACCGGTTAACATGCTGTTGGATAAGTCATTTCTCTTGTGGCAGCTGACTCTTGCTTCAACAGGGTATTCAAGCCTCTCTTCTGTGACAAGATTAAGCTCTTTACCGATTGTTCATTGTGTAAACTTACTTGATGTCAATCAGTTGTTTTGTATGCATAAGAATGTTTATTATGAGAATGATAATTCTAATGCAACACATATGTAAGTCTTGAAGTTTGAAAAAACTTTGAATGAAATGACGTCACAACTCTGTTGTGAACGAGTCACTAGATAGAGAGGAACATTTGCAAATTCCCTTTTTATGAAAGATAATGCAAGCATATGATGCCAACACAAATATTTAAACATACCTCTTAGGAGTCAGTTAAACGTTATCTCGTTGTAGCACGCTTTTGGATTGACCCATGCTTCAGTTAGGACTTTTATGGGTTGTAACGTGGCCTGGTTCACGGTTTTAGAAAAAATGATTTAAGGCTCAAAATTATTTGGTAGCCACCCATTCACCGTGATGTTCTCCATTCCTACGTTCAGTTGACCCGATACAAGCATTCGTCTCTCTAGAAGAGTTTGCGATGGTTGAGGAACCACTGTGGTTTCTTGGACACGACAGTCACTAACTTCTGATTTTGGTGTCTGATCAGACGACCTTGTTCTTTGATGATGATTTTAATTGGTAATCCTTTTCTCGCCTTTTTGGCTTTTCAATTTCTTTCTTGCTTTCCCTAATTTTTGCCTGGACAAATTCTTTTGAATTTCGATTTGAAAGTCCAGCGGGATGCCCCAATTTTTGCCTAAGCGACTTATTTTCAAGTTTTGACTTAGCGGGGATTTTTGTTTCTTTCTCATTCGTATTTTCTATTTTGAACAAGTCATTGATCTTTGCGTTGTTTTGATTTGTTGGAAGTGATTTTGACTGCCTGAGTCTTTAGTAAATGATGGATATCCATTGTAGTATTGTCATTTGTTGACCTCCTGATGTGCGAGAGATACCCATTGGGATATAGTCAAACAGACGCACATTGTTGATAGATGAGGGTTAACCATTGTGGTTTTCACTTTCCTCAACTTTTGATGGGTAACCATTGTTGTATCCTTTGATGCACACTTATGATGAGTTCTGAATGCTTGATCAGATTAGCTGAACACTACCCGCCCCAAGGTTAAAATAAGGGTTTTTTCTGAACAGAAAGAAAACTCCTACTTCGAAGGCTCAGAGGGGTTAACGAGGGTCTATCTCCCTTATATCTCCGGTGTTTAGGAATTGAAACAAGGCTTGTACATCGTCAGAGGGGATGTTTCTTTGGAGCCTTATCTTCAGTGGGTCCAAACGAGAGCTATTCAGTTAAAGATGCCATATTCTCGGGAAGCACCTATGCCTGATTTATTTGTGAAGACCACTCCTCCCTTATTGGATGATGTGGAAGAGCTACAGCTTGCTTTAGTCAGGATGCAGCAGGAAAAGGATGCTTGGAAGAATAAGTGCCAAACTTTAGAGACTTCCTATAGAGCACATTTGAAGGACAAGGACGACTTGATTGAGATTCTTGAGAGTCAGGCTGTAGAGACCATGGAGAGGTAAGGGGATTTATTTTCTCCTAAGCCTTATGCTATTTGCTCACTTCCTGATTCAGGTTATTGGAAGGAGGTTGCCACCAGATATGCGGAAGAAAACCAGAGGTTGAAGGATCAGATCGCCAGGCTTACAGGGAAGCTCCAGCGTATAGAGTGATCTCCATCAGCTTTGCTTTTTAGGGTTTTAGACTTTACTTTTATCTTGAACTTGGGATCATTGAAACTTGTAATCCATTTTGAAGTTAGTATAATAAAATATTTTAGTATCTCAAATGTGTTATTACTTTGATATTTACAATGTGTCTATAAATCTTTAAGTCTCTTAAAATATTAAAAATAAATCATGTGCATTGCACATCATGCATCATATTGCACATATTTCTTGCATTTGTTATGGATATCCAGGTGTCTTACAAAGCTTCTTTACTTCAATAGCAAGTTGTCTCACCACTACAACACTCGAGCTAATTTCAAAAGGAAGATGGACAACTTAGAAAAAGAGAATCGCGGGCTGCGCGAGGAGGTTTCTGCTTTGAAGGTCGGTATGGCCAATCTTACTGCTCTGATGGAATCTCTGGTGGCTGCTCAGAATCAGCCACCGAGTGTTCAACCTAAACCAACAAGGGTTACTACTGAAGCTCCAGCTGTTCCTGTGTCTGCTACTCCAGTTGTTGTTCAGAATCGCATGCCTCAAGGTTATCCATGGGGAATGCCAGAGAACTTTGTGCCTGAAAGTTTCAATCTTGATCCTCAAGAAGCTCCAATTGTTCAGACTACTGTTACTCCCGCACCTTTTGTGGTGCATGTTTCTCTTGCTACACCTCCTTCGGTGAATATGGTTCCATTTGTTAATGATGATATGAGTCGCCCTTTTCCTCCACCAAGTGAAGACTTGGGTCTTTATGACAGAAATGATGATTTTCAAGAGCAGTTTGACAAGATGCAGAGAGAGATGAAGGCCCTCAGGGGAAAAGGAACTATTCGGGCAGAATGTGAATGAATTATGGTTGGTCCCGAATGTTAAGATACCTGCGAAGTTTAAGGTCTTGGAATTCGAAAAGTACAAGGGAAACACTTGCCCTCGTGCTCAACTGGTGATGTATGTAAGAAGAATGTCTACCCATACTGATGATCAGCGTCTGCTGATTCACTTTTTTCAGGATAGTTTGGTTGGTGCTGCGCTGAAGTGGTATATAAGTTTGGACAGCGTCAATATCCATACTTTTAATGACTTGGTAGAAGCATTTATCAGACAATACAAATACAACATGGACATGGTGCCTGATCGTGATCAACTCAGGGCCATGGTTCAGAAAGACATGGAATCATTTAAAGAATATGCACATAGGTGGCGTGAGGTAGCCGCCCAAGTGATTCCCCCATGGAAGAGAAGGATATGACTAAGATTTTCTTGAAGACTCTGGGTGATTTCTACTATGAGAGGATGGTAGCGAGTGAGCCAAGTGACTTTACTGAAATGGTAGGCATGGGTATCCGGTTAGAAGAGGCTGTAAGAGAGGGCTGTTTAACGAAGGGTGAAAGTTTTGCAAATACAAAGAAGACATCCTATGGGTTTACCAATAAGAAGGAAGGAGATACAAATGTTGTTATGCAAGAGAGGAGGATTAATCCTCCTAGAAGAAATTATCAGCGTCATCAACAAGTCACCTCAGTTACTCTAGTTATTGGTGTAGCACCAACCACCGTTGCTTATCACAGACCATCCCAGCAAGAGAATCAAGGTTATAACCAGAGAAGGGAGAGTTATGATCCTATCCCTATGATTTATGCAGAGTTACTCCCGGTGTTAATTCAGAAGAAGTTGGTTCCGACCCGACCACCTTCCACGGTACCATCACTGTTGCCTTGGTACTACAAAGCAGACCAAACATGTGCTTATCATCAGGGAGCACCCGGGCATAATATTGAGAATTTCCAGTTAAAACAACCGGCTGAAAATCATCAAACAATGAAGTCGCCATCGAACGTATTTTATCCCACATGTAGGGAAAGGTAAACATCGAGAAAACCTGAGAAGGGAGAAGTCACGGTCTTGCGACCGAGAGATCGGGTAAGGGAGTCTGTTACGCGAGGGGAAGGTATTAGCACCCCACACGCCTGTAGTACTCTACGGTATCCACTCTTGTTATCTATCTTATGGGTGTGTTTAATCTATGCCTATTGTCTACTATACTACTGGAGGGAAAATGCATGCAAAATAAAGGGGAAAAGAATGTAGGGAAAATAAAATTGTGCTCGCCTGGGCCCTACCCCAATGCCTACATATCCTTTTTGAGGAATCAGAGCTACCGTAGTTCGGCTCACATGTTTTTGTTTGTTTGTGTTTTTTATGGACAATGTTAATTCCGCCTTCTGCCGCAGCTCGACCGTTGGAGACTTATGCGTTGGCACAGAAGTAAACTAATCATGTCCTTACCTGAAAAGGGTTTTAGAGAAAAGGTAATCGAGCGTACAAAATGGTTTGAATTTGTTTTGTGTTTTGCTACCTTGAAAAAGGGTTTAAGTGAGATTAGCATGTTTTTGATTTGCTAAGAAAAGAAGTTTTTGTTTTGAATGCACATGAAAAAGGGAAGAAAAGAGTCTAAGGGAGACTAGCCTATTTCTAAACCTAATGTTATCATACAATGGTATCCCTATGTCAAGGATGAAAGGGGAAGTTTCTACCTAATGTCAGCATGCATGGTTTACAACCTAAGGTCTAACTTGCGTCCGAATGGAGCGAGCGCATCCTAAGGGAACATGGTATGTACAGGGATAAAGCAAGCAAGCCAGCAAAAAATAAGCACACCTAAAGGGATCCTGCCTAGGTTAGCATGCCAAAGAAAAGTCTAACAAAAACTATCCTATAGGGAACATGCGATGAGAGCGAAGTCGTGATCTCAATTTCTAAATTGAGTGACTCATCGATCCGCAAGAAAGAAAAGAAAGCGATAAAGTCCTATAGGGAGCATGCACTGAGAGCGAAGTCGTGATCTCAATTGCTAAATTGAGTGACTCATAGATCAACAAGAACGTAAACAAACACAAGCACAACACATATAGCAAATGAAGTGCGGAATGCCTGCTACAGGTCTTTAAACAGCAACTTCGAGTGCACGCTCTTTATTCCCTACTTCACATGATATCTAGAAAGCAATAAAGTGCGAAAATGAGGAATAAAACGAGGTTGCGATGATACCGAACGGAGAAGGTCTGTTGCCTCTTCATAATCACACAAGCAATAAGAAAACTCTACATAAGCCTCCTTTAATTCCTTGATGAAAATTATGCTCTTAGCTAGCTTTGAAACTTCATGAAACTCCTCACTCAAGTCTTCAGGGGGTACAAGCTGAATTCAGGATGCTGTAGAAATCAGGTGTTAAGCCCAAAAACTAATCCATCAGCATTTTTATGCATAAGCCATTTAGCTCCAAAACAATTATCATGGGCTCAGTTCAGAGGATGGCATGGTCCATTAGCCCAAAGATCTAAAATCAACCTAACAATTATCACATCCAAAATTCATTTATATCAATACACAATAAAACATTTTTAATAAAAAATAAATGGAATTAACATCCAAATGATGCAGTTTGGTATTTGGATAAGGTTTAGAAGTTAGGGCTTTTGTCCTTCCAATCATCCGCGAGCGATGCGAACAGGACGAACGACGAACGTAATTCAGGTCCCCGGCCTCACTGCTCTCAATCATCTTCTCCTTCTTCCAGTTTTGGCAAACTCAACAGCGTTTCCGATTCAACTCTCTCTGATTCAGCCTACGGTGTTCAGCCTTCTTCTTCTTCAACGAATCGTACCGCTCTTCCGCATCAGCCGTCGTGACCTTCGCCTCTCACACCGTTCTGATTCGGTTTCGCCATTCATCTCCGCCTCAAGCTTCAGCGACTTACCTCTGTCTCCGTTCTCCTCGATCCGATTCACCTTCGTCAAGATTCATCTCAATCCGCGATTCACTTTGTTTCACACGATCTTCATGAGCGTTTTGTTTTAGTCACAGTTGCCTCATTCTCTCAATTCTGAGATTCGAAACAGAAAACGGAAACTGGATCTATGAAAATCTGTCGGAGAACGTCCGACGTGTCTTTGACGGCGTCAAAATCAAGCATAGAAACAAAAATGTCTCCAGGTAACCGTCTTCGTGCACTTCTCATTCTCTGTTACGAAATCCTCTTATACCGATTCTTTTTTCATTTTTTTCATTCTGAAACTTGTGGTTAATGCGTTTTCATTGCTGAGAAGTCGTTGTGGTTGTTGTAGATTACGCGTTGCTGATTAAAAAAGATGAAGATGACGATAATTACAGGGATGCGGTTTGATACTGATAACATTTAGAGATTGGAGGTCTTTCAGTTTTGATGATGAATGAAGATTTGAAGAGGTTGAAATATGATGACCCAGTTCAGGGAGAAAGAGGTTTGGTTATGGGGATATTGCAGAAGATGAAGATTCGGTTATGGAAGATAAATATGGTGAAGTTCTTGATTCGTCAACAAAGATGATGATGAAGGTGGTTATGGAGGTTCAAAGAAGATAAAGGTGAAGATAGGATCCAGAGAGAGATATGGAGATTCTAGTGATGGATCAGTGAAAAATGAAGAGAGAAGTTTTAAGGTTGCAGAGAGAGATATGGAGATTCCCCTCAGAGAGGTTGAAAGGTGAGTATTTCTGTTATCCCTTTCTTCTTTTGTGAACTCTCCCTCTCCCTCTTCTGTTTTTTCTGTCATCTGTTGCATTTTCTGTTATGATGTTGCAGGAAGTTTGTTAGGTGGTTAAGAGGTAGTTATGAATTCTGTTAGGATTGGTTAAGTTAGAAAAATTTGTTATGATAGTGAGAGTTAGGTTGCAAAAATGCTATGGGTTAGTTTTCTGTTAGGGACTGTTTTTGACAGTTGAGTTCTGTTATGCTTGGTTTGGTAATTGGTTAGGATCTTTGACAATTACAGCAGTTATGGAGAGGTTTTTGTTAGAAAATTATGTTATCCTCCCTCTTCTATGTGCAGGGCTGTTATGGTAGTTGGAATTTGGTTGGGAAATGGGAAAAAATGGTTAGGAGGTTGTTATTAAAACTGAACTGGAATATTCTCATATTTTTTGTTAGAAAGTTTTTGGATGCTGCTGAGTTGGAAATTCTATTATGGTTTAATTTCATTTTTGATTTTCTGATTTATTGGGTACAAACGAAATGTAGGGCTGGACTGAGGGATAATCGATGCAGGCTGAATTGGTTTCTCTTGTATTTGTTGTGATATTTTCTCAGGTATTTTGCTTTTCTGGAATTCTCAATTGATATTTCCTGATACTTTTTTTTGTTACAGATTTCTGCTAGTAGTTAGGAGGGTGAGTTGATTATGATGGGCTACCATGGAATCATGTGATTGTGTTAATCTTGGAAACGTTCTTTTCTTTCATATCGACATGCATATGTATGTGTAGTGGACTGCAATCTTTTACGCAAGTTGGATGTGTGGGTGTAGCAAGGTATTGGATAGGTTTAATCGTGGATGAAGCTTTGGAACATAACTTGAAACATGAAGTAAGGGAATAAGAAGTGGAGATTTGGCATGAAGATTTTGAAGAAGATTGATGACACTTGGATGGAGTTTTGGTAGATTTAGGCTTTATGTCTTAATGCTTCCTTGTAAACTTTTTTGATGTATTAAAATATGACAGGAATGTAACCTTGGAAAATACTTGAAATGATGTAATGATTTATGGTGTAAATGGTCATGACTTTTGGAAACTTTGAGATGTTGATGTTGTGCTAGAATAGGTTATATACTTGGCTTGTATGGTGAAATTGCTTGAATCTTGATTACTATTGAATCTCTTTTAATACTTGGTGGAAATTTGAATGAACCTTGAATGTTCTTGAATGGTCATGTCTTAAAAATTTGGATTGAAGCTTGTGACTTGTTCTTTGATTTCAAGATAAACCAGGAATGAATTACCCGTACTTTAAAACTTTGATCATCTTTACAATTCCGCAACTCCAAATCTCCATGAAAAGTTCAAATCACCTTGAGACCTTAACTTCCAATTTCAAATTATCATTCCATTCACAAACCCTTGACTTGACAACTAATACCATATCAATGCCTTAAAGAACCAACGAGGAATGAATATGGAAGTATACATGACCAGGATAGCTTTGACATGAACATCCAATGAATCTCAGTTGATGGGTATTGCAAGCTCAAAACTCCATGAATAAGAAACCATAATCCTCTCGACTTGGGTGCCTTTTGAATGAAGGAACCTCTTGAGATATTAACCAGAACCAAAACATCAACTTAATAAGATCCTTAGCTGATGGTGACAACCTTGTACCTTGATCAAGAATCTAAACCCTAGTTCCATAAACCAGTTACTGGGAAACCAACTGATTAAAGCCTGAGTGAAGATGAGGACCATCAAAGCCATAGAAACCCTAATTCCATCATATCACTGATTCCATGCCAAATTACTGACTAATGATGCATGATGTGTTAGATGACCTAATGAAGGTTATGTACATGAGAAAAGTGCGAGAATGCATAAACCAGATAAATGTAGAAGGGTAGGAAAAATTTGGGGTATTACACTATCCTCTGAAGACTGAGGTGCAGAAACTGGTGAAGTCCGGTATTCTATCTTTCAAAGATGTGGGCCCAAATGTGAAAGACAATCCTCTGCCCAAGCATGGAGTAGCAAATGCTGTGAACATGGTGTCCGGTTGTCCAGGCGACTTCCGGATTTTTGATATTAATCTTGTTAGAGGAGATTTGGTGAAAATGCATGCACACCTCTATGAATTTAGCTATTATATGAATGATCATGTTGGTTGTGCTATTTGCAGTACAAACATACAAGGTTGCGACAAGATAAAGGATGATTTGCAAGAGATGATGGATGAGGGCCTCATCCACATAATTAGGCCTAGGGCAGAGTATGAAGAGGAAGTAAACATGGTTTCTGGATGTCCTGGCGAGTTTAGAATTTTTGATGTGGAGTATATGAATGAGGACCTTGTGCAGTTGCACGCTACTTTATGCCACATGGCTGGTCAGGTGGAACACTAGTATGGATCTTGCCGAATTTGCTTCCAGGACTCCCGGGGATGTTCAATTGTAAGGAAAGGTGTTCAGTTGTTGTTGGATAATGGAACCATCAAGGTTACATGTCAAAGGAATGATTACAGTGAAGTGGATATGATTGAGGTTTGTTTGGCTAAAGAAGAGTTGGATAATGAGTATGCCTCTGTAAATGAGTATTTCTCCTCAGATGAGGATTTGTTTTCCAGAGATGACTCTGTAATGATTGATTGTGTTGAAGAAGGAGTAAATGTTATTGTGCCTTGTTTTGGTGCACCTGCCCATTTTGAAGTTGAATATCATAGCAAGCCAGCTATTACTCCATTGGTGATTAGTTTGTCGGGTCCTGTCCCCTACAAGTCAGATAAGGCTGTACCCTACAAATATAACGCTAAAATCTTAGAGGATGGTGTGGAAGTTCCCATCCAACCAATGCCTGATGTTGGAAATATTGCTGAGACTAGCAGAATAACCCGCAGTGGTCGTGTATTTTCACCAGTTATTCGTGGGGATGTTAGTACGGGAAATAAAATTGTTGAAAATGTTGAACTCAGGAAGGCAGTGGGTGAATCTAGTGGAGCTACGCTAGAGAAGGAGGTGGGGGATATTTTGAAGATAATGAAGATGAGAGACTACAGAATTATGGATCAGCTACTGCAGACTCCTTCAAGAATATCTATTTTGGCTTTATTGATGAACTCCTCTGCTCACAGAGAATCTTTGATGAGGGTATTGGACCAAGCTTTTGTAGAAAGTGATATGCCTGTAGACCAATTCAGCAGCATAGTGGGGAACATTACGTCATGTAATAACCTGAGTTTCTACGACGATGAATTACCCGATGAAGGAAGGAATCACAACCTGGCCCTCCACATATCTATGAATTGCAAGAACGATTCACTATCCGATGTGCTGATTGATAATGGATCCGCATTGAACGTTATACCGAGGAGCACTCCTATAAAGTTGAAATATCAAGGAACGCCCACGCGCCCAAGTGGCATTATTGTAAAAGCGTTTGATGGATCAAGAAAATCTGTTATTGGTGAAGTGGACTTGCCTATTCACATAGGCCCATATTTATTTCAGATTACTTTCCAGGTCATGGATATTGTACACGCTTATAGCTGCTTGCTGGGACAGTCGGGGATAGAGACAGGGGCAGTCACTTCGACTTTACACCTGAAGCTGAAGTTTGTACGTGAAGGAAAAGTGGTAATTATAAAGGGAAAACATGCCTTATTGATATCTCATTTGTCCTCTTTCCACATTATGGAGGCAGATGAAGCTGCTGTTGGAAACCAGTTCCAAGCTTTATCCATTGCCAACATAAAAGGAAATGAGAATTCTATGGTTTTGCTTAAGGATGCGTAGCAGGTTATGCGTAATGGCCATACTGAAGTTTGGGGACAAATTGTGGATCCACCTGTAAACAAGAATAGAGTTGGCTTGGGGTTCTTTGTGAAGAATGATAAAGGTAAGGGCATGAAGCCGAAGTTTGTTGCAGGAAAGTATCAAGACATCTTCTGTAGCGGGGGTTATCTTCATTCAACTGTTTCCGAGATTAATGACATCGTGGAAGATGAAGAAGAGCCAAAACTTCAAAATTATGTGACGCACAGAGTTAGGGTTCAGAACTGGATCACCATTGATGTTCCCTCTTGCATACTGTTTCAAAGTAATTTGTTTTTTTAATCTTTTTGAAAAACTTTCACTCTGCCCAAGGTGAAAGTATGAATATTGTACGGGCTTATCTGTTTGCTGTGACTTTTAAAATCAATAATAAAAGTTGTCTTTGTTTCCCAAATTGTGTTTTTATTCTTTTCATTTTCTTGGAAAATGGTAATAAAAAAAACCTTTCAAAATAGATAATAACTGAAATTCAATCTACATGATCACTTGTTATATGTTTCAGTTTCTAAAAGCAATCATAAATCATATGTGCAGATTAATTAAAAAACTCGTTGAATACAATGACCCTGCACCCTCTCCCAACTTTGAATGTCCTGTGTATGGGGACGAAGAAGAAGACTGTGATGAGATTCCATAAGAGGTCTCACGGTTTCTTGAGCACGAGGAGAATGACATTCATCCATATAAAGAGCCATTGGAAGTAATCAATTTGTGTTCAGAAGAAGATCCGAAAGAAGTCAAGATTGGAGCATTTCTGCATCCTGATGTGAAGAGCAGGTTGATTGGGATGTTGAAAGAGTATGTGGATATTTTTGCTTGGTCTTACCAAGATATGCCTGGTCTAGATACAGATATTGTAGAGCACCATTTGCCGCTGAAGCTAGAGTGCCCGCCAATCAAACAGAAGTTGCGAAGGACTCACCCAAATATGGCAGTGAAGATCAAATAAGAAGTTCTAAAGCAGATTAATATCGGTTTTCTTGTGACATCAGTGTACCCTCAGTGGATTGCCAATATTGTCCCAGTACCGAAGAAAGACAGAAAAGTTTGCATGTGCGTAGATTACAGAGATCTAAATAAATCTAGTCCAAAAGATGATTTTCCATTGCCACACATTGATATGTTAGTGGATAGCACAACAAAATTCAAAGTTTTCTCGTTCATGGACGGATTTTCCAGGTATAATCAAATAAGAATGGTGCCTGAGGACATGGAAAAAAACAACGTTTATGACACCCTGGGGAACATTCTGTTACAGAGTGATGCCCTTCGGGTTGAAGAACGCTGGTGCAACGTACTAGAGGGCTATGACAACCCTATTCCATGATCTGATGCACAAGGAAATTGAGGTATATGTTGATGATATGATTGCTAAATCCCAGACTGAAGAAGGCCATGTAGAAGATTTGTTGAATTTGTTTCAGTGTTTAAGGAAGTATCGTCTCCGCTTGAATCCAAATAAATGTACCTTCGGTGTTCTATCAGGGAAATTATTGGGTTTCATTGTTATCCAGAAAGGAATTGAAGTTGACCCTGATAAAGTCAAAGCAATTCAAGAAATGCCAGCGCCGAGAACTAAAAAGCAAGTCAGAGGGTTCCTTGGGCGTTTGAATTATATTTCCAGATTCACTTCCCACATGACTGCAACGTGTGAACTGATCTTTATGTTGTTCAAGAAAGATCAAGGTTGTGTGTGGACAGATGATTGCCAAAGGACATTTGAATGTATTAAAGAATATATGCTTGAACCTCCTATCTTTCTCCCTCCTGTTGAAGGAAGACCATTGATTATGTATCTGACAATGTTAGATAATTCCATGGGTTTTATTTTGGGACAACAAGATGAAACAGGGAAGAAAAAGTATGCCATTTATTATCCCAGTAAAAAGTTTACTGATTGTGAGTCACGGTATTCCATGCTAGAAAAGACATGTTGTGCTCTGGCCTGGGCGAAAAAACTTTTGCGGCAGTATATGTTGAATCATAATACTTGGTTGATCTCCAAAATGGATCCAATCAAGTACATTTTTGAAAAGCCTTCTCTTACTGGGAGAATTGCCCGCTGGCAGATGCTGCTATCTGAATATGACATCAAATACCACACTCAAAAAGCTATTAAAAGCAGCATGTTGGCAAATTATCTTGCTTACCAACCAATGGATGATTATCAGTCTGTGAAGTATGACTTCCCCGATGAGGATGTGATGTTTCTGAAAGTGAAAGATTGTGATGAACCATTTCCTGAGGAAGGTCCAGATCCTGAGTCTCATTGGAGTATGATATTTGATGGAGCTATGAATGCTTGTGGTAAGGAAATTGGTGTTGTGATCGTTACTCCACATGGATCACACATTCCTTTTACTGCAAGGTTGACATTTGATTGTACTAATAATATGGCAGAATATGAGGCTTGCATCATGGGTCTCGAGGAAGCTATTGATCTCAGAATTAAAATTCTATATGTGTATGGAGATTCAGCTTTGGTAATAAATCAGATTAAAGGAGAGTGGGATACTCGTCACCCTGGCTTGATCCCTTACAAAGATTATGCTAGAAGATTGTTACCCTTCTTTAATAAAGTTGAATTCCATCACATCCCTAGAGATGAAAATCAAATGGAAGATGCTCTGGCAACTCTGGCTTCTATGTATCAAGTGAATACTTGGAATGATATACCTTGAATTAGGGTTTGACGACCGAATATGCCTGCTCATGTGTTTACAACAGAAGAGGTAGCAGATGAGAAACCTTGGTATTATGATATCAAGCATTTTCTTCAAACTCATGAATACTCGATTGGTGCATCAAATAAAGATAAAAATACATTGAGAATATTGGCTGGCAGTTTCTTCCTCAGTGAAAATGTGTTGTACAAGAGAAATTATGACATGGTCCTGCTCAGATGCGTGGATAGACATGAAGCAGACATGTTGATGCATGAGGTTCATGAAGGCTCATTTGGCACTCACGCCAATGGACATTCGTTGGCTAAAAAGATGCTAAGGGCAGGTTACTATTGGCTGACAATGGAATCTGACTGTTACAAATTTGCAAAGAAGTGTCATAAATTCCAGATTTATGCAGACAAGGTTCATGTTCCTATGACACTTCTCAATTTTATTTCTTCCCCGTGGCCCTTCTTTATGTAGGGTATTGACATGATTGGGATTATAGAACCCAAAGCTTCGAATGGACACCATTTTATCTTGGTAGAAATTGATTACTTCATCAAATGGATGGAAGCTGCTTCATATGCTAACGTTACCAAGCAAGTGGTTGTGCGCTTCATTAAGAATAATCTTATATGTCGGTATGGTATGCCAAGCAGAATTATCACCAACAATGGCTCGAATCTGAACAACAAGATGATGACAAAACTTTGTGAGGAATTCAAGATTTTACATCACAGCTCATCTCCGTACAGGCCAAAGATGAATGGGGCTGTTCAAGCTGCTAATAAGAATATCAAGAAGATCATCCAGAAGATGGTTGTTACTTATAAAGATTGGCATTAAATGCTCCCTTTTGCTTTGCATGGATATCGTACATCTGCCCGCACTTCAACAGGAGCAACCCTGCTCTCCCTTGTGTATGGAATGGAAGCGGTACTCCCAATCGAGGTTGAGATTCCCTCTTTGCGTGTGAAGATGGAAACCAAGTTGTCAGAGGCTGAATGGGTCCAAAACAGGTTTGACCAATTGAATTTGATCGAAGAAAAGAGAATGACGGCTCTGCATCATGGGAAGTTATACCAGAAGAGAATGAAGAAAGCTTTTGATAAGAAGGTCAAACCTCGTGAATTCAGAGTAGGCGGCCTTGTGCTCAGGAAGATCATCCTTTTAATGATGATTCTAGGGGAAAGTGGACTCCTAATTTTGAAGGCCCATATGTTGTCAAGAAAGCCTTTTCTGGCGGTGCATTAGTTCTTGAAACTATGGATGGCGAGGAGTTCCCATGTCCCATGAACGCTAATGTAGTCAAGAAATACTTCGCCTAAAGAAATAAAAGAACAAATCGCTAAGTTGAAAACCCGAAAGGGAGGCTTAGGAAAAAAAGAGCGTCTTGGTAGGCCGAAAACCCGAAAGGGCGATCTAGGCAAAAATTAGAGACATAAACAGAATAAATTTCCCGCTAAGTTGAAAATCCGCAAGGGAAGCTTAAGCAAAAGTTAGGGACTTTCTTGGAAAGTAACTACATTAGACAAGACTTGATCATTGAAGAAACAATCTTCTCGGATCCTCATCATACTTCAACGGAAGCGGCTGCTCAGGATTTCAAAAGTTGTTAGAGGGGATAGTGGTCATTGTATTTCAATGTATCTTTTCCATTATATATTACCATTTTCCGAACTTTGTAATCATCCATGGAGTCTCGCCATTCACAGACTACCATTCTATCAATAAAATTTGAGCTTTTACCCAATTCTTTGTATTTCTTATTTTATTTAGCTTGCAAAGACTCCATTTATTATTGATGATAATTTTCAAAGCGAAGAGATTAAATAACAAAATTGTTTTTCAAAAGAAAAGAATTTACAATTTAGTTTTACTTTAGATTTTTTGATTCAAGAGGAAAACAAAAGTGGTGATCCCAGGAATGGACGAACTCCAGTAGTTTTGAGAAGTTTTTGTTTCCCCTAGGAAGGTTTACCCAGGACGTTTTTGTTGTATTGGGTTTGTGACTCCAGTGTCCCCAGTCAAGTCTTGGTTCATTTTTCTTCTTTTCTGAGTTTGCATGATATGAAGACTCAATATAAGATTCTCCAGTGAAGGATTTGCTCATTTGATAGAAGTCTTTTCTCCCCAGAGAAGTTGGTGCAATAATTACTCTTGAAGAGCACGTATCTCCGGTTTCCCAGTGAAGAACGTATATTGGTTTCCCCTCGATAATGTGGTGTTGACCTCCCCAATAAAGTCAGCACGAGGTCCCCAATAAATGTCTCGATGATGAAGCATTATCTCCCGTAGTGAAGTTTGTATGTTTTTCTCCTTTAAGGTGGGCCTGAATGCCCCAATGAATGTTTTGACGATTTGGTTTCCATCTGCCTTATCCGAAATCCGTTTTGCAAATCTCCAGTAGAAGTGTTGCATTTGAAAATATTTATTTCCCCGTTGAAGTATGAGTGCTACTCCCTATTGAAGCATGGAGAAGGATGTTATATCCCTGTATCTGTACTATTTTATCGCTATATTATGTTTTCCCCAGTAAAGTTAAGCCATGCAATAGGACTTTGTTTCCGCAATTGGTGCTTATTTTATTTTGGGATGATCATCTTAAATGTGATTTGGCCGAGTGTTGTGGGCGCTCGAGTTGGTTTTGTTTGTTTATCCCCAGTATTATATGTTTGTTTTGTCAGCATATACATAATATAACTCGTACATTCATACATACATCATACATAAGTTAAATTTAGCAAATCATTGCTCATTCACATTCGTTAATATTTTGTTGACATATTACCCTGTTTTATAGAGTTGTGTTATCCTCTCCCCAATAGAGTGTTAGCCATAAGCAGAAAGTGTATATTCTTTCAATTTCCCCACTGAGTTATCCCTCAGGGAAGATTTTTGCTTTAGCCTTCCTGCACAGCTCTTTGTCTGGACGATTTGGGTTTCCCTCTTGAGTTTATTTCTCAAAGAATGTATTTTGGTAGACCGTTTTACTCCATTTTATTTCTGGATTGAATCTTTGTTTCCAAAAAATATTATTACTTTGGATTTCTGCAAGCTTCGAGTTTTGGTTTGAGAATGTGCATTTATTTTGCACGAGAAGACTTTATCTCCCCAGCAGGAATATGTCGGCATTTCCCTAGGAAGTCTAATCTCTTTCCCCAGGAAGCCACGTTGTTTTCCCCAGGAAGTCATTTTACAATTCTCCATAACAGCAAGTAGCAGGTCTCTTTATTTGAGCAACTTGTATTTCCCCGTAAAAGTCGACGTTACTTTTTTTGCTATCTTCTCTATGAGTGGATAGTTTGCAGTTAGTTGTCAAATTACTCCAGTGGATAGTTAGTCGTTCAATATCGTAGAGATAGTTCGTTAAGAAACCTTTGTAAGTGGTAGTCTCTTTATTTGAGACAGCTTATACATTACCCTTTCCAGGCAGAATGCCTTGGTTAAAGAAGAAGTTGAGACCCGTTCTAGGTGAAACGCCAGAATTTTGGGAGGAAACTTGTTATCTTTTTGCTACCCTCAGTGAACGTTGGTAGTTCATCGTTAGTGAACGGTGATGCTATGATATTTTCTCTTTCTACCTTCAGTGAAAGTTGGCAGGTCACCATCAGTGAAAGTTGGTGATTGTTATCTTTTTGCTACCTTGAGTGAACGTTAGTAGTTCATCGTCAGTGAACGGAGATGCTATGATATTTTCTCTTTCTACCTTCAGTGAAAGTTGGTAGGTCACCATCAGTGAAAGTTAGTGATTGTCATCTTTTTGCTACCCTCAGTGAACGTTGGTAGTTCATCGTCAGTGAACGTCGATGCTATGATATTTTCTCTTTCTACCTTCAGTGAAAGTTGGTAGGTCACCATCAGTGAAAGTTGGTGATTGTTATCTTTTTGATACCCTCAGTGAATGTTGGTAGTTCATCGTCAGTGAACGACAAGCTATGATATTTTCTCTTTCTACCTTAAGTGAAAGTTGGTAGGTCACCATCAGTGAAAGTTTGTGATTGTTATCTTTTTGCTACCCTTAGTGAACGTTGGTAGTTCATCGTCAGTGAACGGCGATGCTATGATATTTTCTCTTTCTACCTTCAGTGAAAGTTGGTAGGTCACCATCAGTGAAAGTTGGTGATTGTTATCTTTTTGCTACCCTCAGTGAACGTTGGTAGTTCATCGTCAGTGAACGGAGATGCTATGATATTTTCTCTTTCTACCTATAGTGAAAGTTGGTAGGTCACCATCAGTGAAAGTTGGTGATTGTTATCTTTTTTCTACCCTCAGTGAATGTTGGTAGTTCATCGTTAGTGAACGGCGATGCTATGATATTTTCTCTTTCTACCTTCAGTGAAAGTTGGTAGGTCACCTTCATTGAAAGTTGGTGATTGTGATCTTTTTTCTACCTTCAGTGAACGGTGGTAGATCATCGTCAGTGAACGGAGGTGCTATGATATTTATTTTCCATCTACCCTCAGTAGACGTTGGTAGCTCACCGTCAGTAAACGTTGGTGTTGTTATTTCTTTCCTCTTTCTACCTTCAGTGAACGTTGGTAGTTTCGCCTTCGGTAAAAGTTGGTGTATCTTTAACCTTTTACCATCCTCTTTGAGTCGGGTATTTTGATCCACCAGTGATTTATTTTCCTGGTTAGGTTTCTCTTTTTATCCTTATTTCCTTTGCTACATCCCCAGTGGTGTTTTACGTCCCTTCGAAGTTCTTCACATACATTCATCCTCATAAGCATTGCATGGCCTCTTAGGGCAAAAAATAGGGTTTGTTTTATATTTAAGTATCTTCGATCGCGTCGACACGAAGATTTTTTAACCTTTGTATCTCTGGATAGAAGAAACTTAAATAAGGGCAGCTATTGTACCCAAATTTTTCCCCTGAGATCCCCTCATCATACCCTATTGATTCAATCACAACAAGGTCACATTAGGGCTTTTGGTTCTCCTCCTTATCTTTAGCTTTGCTCTTTGAGGAATCACCAAGCACCTTGACTTGTTTTTCTTTTGTGATCATGCATGATTTGTCTTGACTTTCCTTTTAATTAATGAAATGCAATGTTGGTTTGTCTTACTTGTTAATAATGTAGGTAAAAGTAATGAGGCTTAACAAGTTGATCCATGGGTTCATGAGTTTATTTCCATGCCCTAGTCAATAAAATTTGAGAACTTAAAACCTCATCATTGAAGTTGTTTAGGAATAAATGGCATGGCAAGGTTTATTTTGGTTCATCAAATTTCAAAGTTATCAAATTGATCCAAAAGAAAAAGGGGTTGATGGAAGAAGCTATAATGGTTGGACAGGGTCTTGTTCCCATTGGTCACAAGTGCATATTTCTCTCAATTCTCAAGATATGGAAGTGGTTTTGGTTGCTATGAGTTCTCATTATCATCATCAACAAATTCTATCTACAAAGCAAAAGTGTTGGTACAAGAAGGTTGTTCAAAATTGTCAAAGTTCCTCAAAGCATTTTCTTGATCTAGGAGCTAGGGTTTTGATCTTCAAAGAAGTATATCTTGCTCATCTTTTGGTATTTTTGAGTGATTACAAATACATCCTTCCCTTCAAAGGGTTATTAATAAATCACTTCAAAAGTTTCAAGGAGCTTTTATGTGGAAGAAGCTTGATGATGAAGAAAGATTACAAGTCCTCCAGATGAACCCCCAACTTGCCATGTGTGACTTCAAATGATCATAACTTAGTCATTTTTTATCAACTTGAGCTCGATCATTTTCCATAATGATCTTGAGGATGTGAACTTTATACCTTCTTTTATGTGCAAAGTGAGAAAATGGATGGAATATTCCCTAAGGATATAAAAGATTATAGGTCATTTCATGATTGTTTGCCAACTTCAACAATTCATAACTCTCTCAATTTTTGGAGATTTTGAATGGTTCAAGTTTCAAAATTTCATTCAACAGGTCTATTTCATGACATCTTTTTTTATCAAGAGCAAATTCCAAGTGGAAGGCCATGTTTGGATGCAAAACATTATAGGTCACTTTTGAAGAAAATTTTGAAATATTTCTAAGTATGGAAAGTCAACCTTTTTTCCCCAACTTTGACTCAATGTGAATTTTAGCTCAAGCATCCATTTGATTCCATTCTTTTTCCATTGCAAAGCTTGTAACCTCATCTTTCTAAAGCATCAAGAATCAAGCCGAAAGACCCCTTGAGTTGAAAATGTTATTATTTTGAAATTGGTAACTTGGAAATGAATTTCTCACCAAGTCAAAATTTTGAAATCCATATTGTGGCCTCTAATCACAAGATTTATGCGCGTTTTTGATTTAAACTTGATTAACAAACTTGCCAGAAGTGTTTAGCACCTCAAAACGCAAATATTGGATGAGTTTTGGTGAAAATAAGATCACACTTTACTCGTGCATCAGATTCACACGAATTCCCTCCAAAATGCATCATTCACTCTTCCTTTTGATCCCATTTTCTTCTCCTATAAATACATGAACTATCTGATTCATTTTCTCAAGCTTGAATAGCCAGAATCACCCTACCAAACTTGCTCCATAACTCAATTTTCTGTAACTTCGTAATCAGTATTCAAGCCTTTTTCAATCCAATTTTTCTATCAATTCACTTTTCTTGATCTTCCCTGAAGCTAACCATACAATTACCTTTAAGAATCGTGCCCTATATTGCTCCATAGAAGTCCAGTTTCAGAGCTCTGCAACTCAACTTCAATAGGTAGATTTCTCCATCAATTCTTCAAAACTTTGATATCATTGTGATGCTCTCATTGCCCTGGTTCTAGTTGCAACACTTACTTTTATATGGAAACACGTTTTGACCATGAAATTTCAAATCCCTTTTCAAAACTTTCCTTCCAAATTGCTTGAGCTACAGTTTATATAAATTTGTCGCGAAGGTGTGGTTGTCTTCGTCTTGAAGAGATGAAGCGAATGGCATAGGCTTGAGCTTCTGATTTTACAGTTTAAGAGACCTGCAATTCACGTTGGCTGGAGGTTGAAGATGACCAACGTGTCATCTTCTAACCAATGAAGGCGCGCCACTTGTTTTTTTGAATTTCTGATTTAATAAGTGATACAGTGTTTTATTCACTAATAACCATGATATGCACAGCGCACCGATCCCTTGGATTTTATTACTAACGCGTTTTGACTCTCATCCATTGGTTTACATCTTTTTGGTTTTTATTTTATTTTCTGATTTTTTATATTTAATTGTTTTAAACTTAAAAAAATCATAGAAAATTCATTTTTAATCCAAAAAATCTGAAAAAATTAAGAAAAATATTTTTAGTTTTACCCTTTCTGATTTTAATTTTTTTACAATTTTATTTTGTGTTTTGATTTTTTTTTATAAATTTTTAATTTATTTGAATTGTTTTAAATGTTAAAAAATACTTTTATGCATTTTTAAATTTTGAAAAAATTATGGAATGATCCAGTGATATTGTCACAAATATTGGTTACCTCTTTTATTTTTTATTTATGACTTTGTTATTTTTTATCATTTTTGGTTTATTTTATCTACTTCTTTTAATTTTTAAAAATAGTTTCTGACTTTAAAAAATTACCAAAAAATTTAAAAAAATATTTGAGTCCTTTTTTGATTTTTCTATGGTCTTACTTTTTATTTATTTATTAATTTGAACATGGTTGATATTTTTCTCTTTTATTTCTATTTTAAAACATTTTAAAACCTTTTTAAATGTATATACTAAATGCAATATTATTTTGTGATTATTTTCTGGCTGATCTTGGGTTGAATTTTTTATTATGAACTTTGTTAACATCGTTGGATTCATAGTGTTGAGTCTAACTCCATAAAAATGGATGAATGATTTTAATAACAGTTTAATTAAAATTTAATTCAAATGTGGTTTGTATTCTTTCCCACCCTCTTCATCTCATCCTTTTTTTATTGCACTAAGTGTTATTGGAGCATGATCTCTATATCATGTCTCAAAATAAAATGGTGCATAGATTGCTATTGACCGGCCTCAAAATAGGTGCGACTTCTATATAAGTCCACTTACGATTGCTTAACATAGCGCTAAATTTTGTCCCGATTCGAATAAATGATCATTTGTGGCCCAAACCTATGCTTGCAAGCCCAAGTATGTTAATTTGATCCATTTGATCCAATAACTTTGAGATTCATTGTGTGGAGGCTTTGGTTCTACAAATCCTCTAATGGATCGACAACACTTTTGGTCAACGCGGATCACTTAAACATCGTTGATCATTAAATGGTACTTGTGAGGATTCCAAATGGATGATATACTTGACTAAAAGAAAATGCAACTTATTATGTGGAGGCTTTCGTTCTACCAATCCTCTAATGAGTTCCAAATGCAAGTTTCAAGATGGTCATCCAACTAACCACTAATTATTAATTTGTTTCAATTTATGCTTTTATTTTTTATGCCTTATGTACCATTTACTTTAAGCATTACATTTCATGTTATTTGTATTTTGCTCACATGAGCATTTATATTCTTGTTATTCTTATTTTGCTCACTTGAGCTTCTATTTTTTTAAGACACCTAATAATCAAGATGAACCATAAAAAGCTTTAATGATACTTGTACTATTTGGTTACTATCCTTGGCATTATGGAGCATTGGACTTCTTGGACTTAGGATTAGAAACCTTGGCCTGTGTTGGAGACCTTGTGACCTTAATAGATATTTTGTCTGGAGCTCTTGAGGTTTACCTCAAGACATTGGGTTGTTTGTTTGTTTTTTGTGCAGGTTATTGTGATTACCTTCTTTGTCTGTAATCTGGAATTCACCCGTATACAACCATTACTCTGTACAATTTTTTGTGAAGACTTAATACACTTGATGTTTTGGTTCTCTCAAGAGGTCTAGTATCTTTGCTGGTTTGGTTTCAATCCAAGGAATGGGAATTCTATCTTGACTCATAATGTCAAGTATTGGCTTCTTGTTGGTTAGATGGTTCTCATCCCTATCTTTTACCTTATGCTTTAGGATAGTCTCTTCTTCCCCTTCCATCTTCTTTAATTTCAAAAATCTTCTCTATTATTTTGAAAACCCTTCTTGTTTCTAAACTTGAACCACTTTCATAATAAATTTGGCCTTATGTCCATGCATTTTTAAAACATTTTTCATAAATAAACTTCAATCAACTTAATAATACCTTGACATTTTTTTGAGAAGACTAAAAGTCAATCAATCTCATTTCAAACCATGTTTCCATTTTGAATTTTTATTTTAAAACCTTTCTCAAAAGGTTGGACTCTTTTTAATCCTTGTAGTAATGCAAACAATTATACTTCTACAATATGTAGTGAAGAGAGATATTTTCAACTTGGGTGTTGAGTGAGGCATTGTTGATTTTAAAATCCAAGCCATATCCTCCACTTTGAGATGATATAAATTCTCCTTTCTCATGATTGTGGGTAGTAAGTATGTTTTCCACACGGACAATGACGATGATGTCTTCTCTCATAAAATTAACCGACACAGTTGTGTTTTTTTATAAAATTTTTAAAAATAGGAACTACATGTACCTTGATCCCCTATTGCACGACAGTGGTACATAGGCACTAAAGGTTCGCAACCGCGGCGGGTGAAAAAATCATTAAAATATATATATATATATATATATATATATATATATATATATATATATATATATATATATATATATATATATATATATATATTTCTTTTCTCACCTCCACCATCTATTTTACATACAACATTTTATAGCCAAAATATACAGATTTTTCCAAAGAGGTTCCTGCGGAGTACCGTAGATGTTTAGGGTGCTAATACCTTCCCTTTGCATAACCAACCCCCTTACCTTGAATCTTTCCCCCTCTTTTGGGTTACTCGCTCTTTTCCCATTCCTTTGGAAACAATAAAGTGCGGTGGAAATTTTTATTTTGATCTGTATAAGTCTAGTCAATCCAATGGCTTAGTCTTAAACATTTCTACCGCTACACTCTCCATGCCCCAGAACTCAACACGAAAATTTTCTCAAAAACCACCATTGTTGCACATTTGAAGCTTCCAATACCCAATTTCAAATCCACTTGTGAGTTTTCCTCTTTTATCATTCAAACACCTTAGGTACATCATATAGAAGTTGCCCAAACACCTGAACAACTTCTAGAACATCTCCATCATCATATTCCATTCTCAAACCCGAGCTCTGCATATTGAGTTGGGGAGGATGACGCATTGAGTCTCATGGAAATATAAGTATTGGAACACGTTCAGGAAGGTCCAATGAAGCTTTTGGCATCATTTATTTGCACCTGGAAGCATCCATACGCGTTCTGAGTTTTCACTTCAAGAGGTAAGTTTTCCAAACTGTGATACCTTCATACAAACACCATTGGCATAAATTCCATGAAGAGAAATGTAGATATCATCATTCTAAAGCTAACCATGTCCTTAAATTTCATTTTAAGTAACTATGTGATTAGAATTTTGAAACTGAAGTTTCTGAACCGTTAGGGTTTCAATTTGGTACTGAGAAAAAATTGTTTCAATCTTTAATCTATAGCTTTTGAAAATTATATGGTCGAATTCCTTGTCAAAAATTAAGCAAGTTCAGTGTTTACAATTTTCAAAGTGATTGAGAAATGAGGAAGTTACATGTTTGATGGTGGAATGATGGTCGTGAGGAAGAAGACAATGGCCATGGCGCCATTGTTCTATTTAAAAAAACAAGTTTATTATATATTTGTTAGTTGTTGTGTTAGTATCGGATGAAACAAACGTCTCAATGGTAGGAGGAAGCGTGCAAAGGCTTTGGTGTGCCAGGGCAGGGGTTCGATCCTTGCCTCTGGAATTTTATTTTCTAATATTTCCCTTGCAGATCCCATGCCATACAATCCAATATGCACACCATACATCCCCAACCATTGACCATCAAATCTCTTCAAAGTCAGATCCAACGCATCAAACGCACACCCCATCGTGCACCTTCAAGGAGCCTGCCTCATCAGATCCAGTGCAGCAGCTTGGGCCTCCTTGGAATGGGTCTAGGGACTTTTGATTCACACCCCCCTCCCCATTTTTTTTATTCTTGCAGGCCCGTTTTTTTCTTTTTTGTTTTAGTTCACCATTTTTCCTTTTTTAATTAAATTAATTTAATCAGCAAAAATAACAAAAAATCATCAAAATTAGATTTTAGGTTTTGAATTAATTAAGTTAATTTTTATTAAATTAATTAATTAATTTAATAACACTTTGTTTTATTTTAAGAAATTAATTAGTAACTTAATTAGAATTAGGTTTAATTTTTATTTCACATTAAAAAATATTTTTCTAAACAAAAACAACAAAAATATTTTCTTAAACACTTAGAAATATTTTAGGGTTTTTAAACATCTTTCCCCTTTTCAATCTCCGCGCGCTCATTTACTTTTTCGCATTATTTGTCAATATTGTAAATTGTCAATGGTTTGTAATAGATAATTAGGGTTTATTGCTTTCCTCCCCATTTTTTGAGGTTTTTAATTCCCCATATCTGAGTGTTGTAATAGCGTAGATTATTTCTCGCATTTTTACTTTCCGCAATTATGTATGAATGCATGTATATATTTAACTATATAGTAATTAGACGTGCATGGAAAGACATAAAAAACAAATTTTAGAAAACCTAATCTCAAGACAAATACTTGAAATTAAAACACTTCGCACACGTACACCTCTAGGGTGAGCCTCACTTGTTGCCTCGGATAAATAATAGTCATGTCCCTAGAACGCGGGATGCTTTAGCAAAGACCCTCGGTTAAAAGATCGTAGTACTTCGATGACCCTTCGATGCTGCCTTCAGTAAACGATCTTAGTCCCTTACGAAAATTGCTAAGGCATCCTACTAGTTGCCTTCTGTGACTGTACAATGACCCGCGCCTGTCCCTCACATCCAAAGATAGGGCTTCCTACTAACTAATGGTAGGGTAGCACCATGTAAAGGAGGAGGAAAAGAACAAAGACTTTTTTGAGTAGGTAGAATGCTCGTAGTCGCTTGCTCACAAACTTTTCAAAACAAAACATCTTTTCACAAAACAACACTTTCTTTCACAAATGTTTTCAAAAACAAACATTTTGTATACATTCTCAATGATACGAGAATCATTACAAAATTTCCGCACTTAGGCATTTTTAAAATATTTCCAAACATACACAATCATAAAGCATTTCCAAAAAGTGAGCTAGCGATTAAGAGCCTATAGAAGATTACGGATGAAAAGGGTGCTAACACCTTCTCTTTTCATAACCTACCCCCCTTACTCAGAAAATTATGAAAATGTCTTTCCTATTCTTTTCACCCTTTGCTTTATTGGATAAAAGAAAATTTGATGGCGACTCTTGCTATTCGCAACATTTGCGATAAAACACAAAGCCCAAAAGTCAGTTCTCCCACCGTATTACACTTGGCAACGATGCAAAAAACTTGATCATAAAAATAGCAAGTGTACTATTTTGCCAATATAGTAATAGTAGGGAGATTCCATGAATATCGATTTCGAGGACTGCATATAAGTACCGAGTTTAATGTGTGTTTCAATTAAACAAAAACTTAAAGTTTAGTTTTGTGTAGGAGTTTATCCTTGCATCTGTAAAAATTAAGCAGAATGTAAATTAAGGCTTTTTTTTACTAATATGAGTACTATGCTAGGGGTGAGTGTGTGATTTTCCCTATAACGACCTTGAATCCTGATTTCTTCAACAAGTTCATAACATTTAACTACCAGCCCTTTAGATTATCTTCCTCTAAGTCCTTAGTGAGATAACCTTTGATCATTCATCCTAAACCCTAAGTCCTTAGAGATTTTTGATGGAGTCAAGCCTTTATTTTATCAAGGGTTAATTGGTAACTATAGGGTAACCCTAGTCCTATATGATATCTATTATAGTCTAATCATAAAAAAAACCTTAACAACTGCCATCTAGCTGATTGTTAATCGTAAATCAATCCTAATTGGTCCGATTAGGAAAGCATAAAAACATTTCACGGTTAAATTGAATAATAAAAACCATGGAATTGAGAAATCAGAAATCCAAAGTCATTACAGATTCAAATCAGGGACACCCCCCCAGCATTGGGGGGGTTTAGTCGTTCATATTGTTCACGAGAATTTCAAAAATATAAGAATTATACATTATAGATGATGAAGGAACTTTGGTTTTCAATTGCGTCCTCTCATCAAAGATCTTCGTTCTTCAAGAATCTGATATCCTTCCTCCTAGACTTTGGAATTCATTATTTTCCAAAAAGGTCCTCCGTTTGGTTTTCAAAACTACCTTAAATATTCAGAATCAATTGTTCTCGGTCCAAAACTCCCTTCTAGGTCTCACTTAGAGTCAAATAGAAAAATCAGAAAAACTTAGCGTTTGGACCAACATGGCCCGTGTCAGGTGACACGGCCAACCGTATTGGTAATTTGTCCATTCCCTGAGAACCTTTAAGTCTTAGCATGGCTGACACGCCTGTGTCGTGTGACACGGGTGACCGTGTCGGCACTCTGTTTTTTGCTCTTCATGTGCTCCTCTGCCTGACACGGCATGTGTCAGGTGACACAGATGGCCATATCAGGCTTGCTGTAACTTGCTAAAACTTCTTCGAGACCTCTGATTCCTTGACTTTTCTCGTGCTGAGTACCTAAGATCCTTCCCCTGAACCTGAAATAGTCGCAACAACCAACCAAAGCATAAAACGAGAAATAACTTGAAATAAACTTAAGAAAACATAAAATGCAGAGAAACTCAAGAAACATAAAGTCAACTCAAATATGACATAAAGCGACGCAGAATACTTGAATTATCGTCAGATAAGTGAAAATAACATAGTAAAATTGGTGACCGATCAATCTCTCTTGAGAGGTGTACGACCTTGTTTCTTGAGAACAAACACCTCTTGCCTCTCTCGAATGGGAAGATGGTCGCGCCTCGGTGGATATGGATTGAGGGGTTTATAACATTGGTGTCTCCGAGGAGGATACTTTGACTGGTTCTTCTCCTAAGCCCCAATCCTCTTGCTCTACTGTAGGATTAGGGTGTTAGTTTTATTAAGGTCAGTGAGCAGCGCTGCCATGGCCGGGTCGGCATTTGGTGGAATAGGAACTGGCTGGAGGATTTTTGGAAGCTCCTCGTTGGTGTTCTTGGACCTCTGATCGTCTAAGAGCTGGAGGTTGTCACGTTCAACATCGACCGAATCTGGGGACGGTGTTCGACCATCTCTAACATCAGGGACATCCTCTAGATGAGGATGCTCTTGGCTCCTGTCTGTCTTGTGGACGGAAGATAGTATAATACTTCTATAAAGGTGGTGGTCATCATGGTCGGCCATGATAAAAGTAGTGAAAGTATATTTGTTCTTTGGTTTTGAGGAAAAGGAAGACGGGGAAGATAGTTTCCCACAGACAACGCCAATGATCTTATTGATTAATCAGAATCTAAAAGTGGACTGAGTTGATGACATCTACTTGGCTTGAAAATGAGGAAAGGAGGGGGTGTACCTGCAAGTCACTCCAACAATCTAATGAGAAAGAGTACAAAGAGATACAAGAATGAAATTAGATTTTTTAGTATCAATATTGGATACATGGCCCTCACAAGTGTGAGGGTTTATATAGGGCCTCGACGCATAGCCAATGGTTCTGATTTTTTGGCCTAGATATTAGGTTCCTCAAAAGTAGATAACTTCCAGAACCTGGTAGAAATAGGTGGTTGTTCCTATAACTAGTCGTTGCTCCGAGCAAGGGTGAGGTGACGGGCAGATGCATTGTGAGCGCCTTCCTGGTTTCTTGCTCGACGAGTGGCAGGCAGACCTATAATTGGATATTGATGCGGGAAGACGCATGGTCGAGGCATCATTATCCTCGATATTCTCAGGGTATTGTCGACCAAGTGTGCTCGACCGAGGATAAGAGTTGGTGGACCAAAGTTGTTTGGGCCATGCTGAGGTAGAAACGGGTTGGGCCAATTCTAGTCATTAGGCCGATCCAAAACTGATATTTTGAATAGATGTCTAACAAAGAAGCTAGAAGTAATTACTCCAGAAGAATGTTAGTCTGGTTTTAAAACTAGTTTGAATCATCTGAAAGTGTTTGGATCTATAGCACATAGACATGTGCCAGATCAATTGAGAAGAAAACTTGTTGACAAGTTGAGTCAGGTGATCCTAATTGGATATCATTCGATAGGAGGTTACAAGTTGTTTGACCTATTGAACAAGCATATTAAGATCAGCATGGATGTGGTCATATATAAGCTTAAGGAATAGGACTGGACTGAAAATGTCAAGAAGGATTCAGTGAGAATCTTACTTGAAGAACAAGAAACTCAAGTCGAAAGAGAAGTTCGACAAAAGGAAGTTATACATCAACCAAGTACAAGAAAACCTCATAGAAAAAGACACATGCTTGCAAAGTTGCAAGATTGTGTGATTACATAAGATAATGTGGTCGATAATGAAGGTGAGCTGGTACATTATGATTTTTATGCAGCTCTCGAACAAGTCAATATAGGTGAGGCATTGAAGGATTCAAAGTGGGTGAAAGCAATGAATGAATAAGTGAAGTCTGTCAAAGACAAAAATACCTGGTCACTTGTGGAATTGCCTCAAGGCAGGAAGGAAATCAATGTGAAGTGGGTATACAAGGTGAAGTTGACACCCAAACGGGAAGTAACTCGACACAAGGCAAGACTTGTGGTGAAAGGATTTCTTCAGAAGCAAGGAATTGACTTTGATGAAGTATTTTCACATGTGGCTAGGATCAAAACAATCAAGTTGGTAGTTGGTCTAGCATAAATGAACAATTGGCACATATGTTAGATGGACGTGAAGTGTGCACTCTTGAATGGACCCTTAGAAGAAGAAGTCTATGTTGCACAACCAGTTTGGTTTGTGAAGCATGGCAAAGAGAGAAAGGTGAATAAGCTGCATAAAGCCCTGTATAGATTGAAGCAAGCTCTAAGAGCTTGGAATAAGAAGATGGATAGCTTTCTAAGGGAGAAGGAATTTGTGAAGTGCATAACTTAACATGGAGTATATGTAAGAAGAAGTAATAGTGAATTTCTTATACTATGTCTCAATGTCGATGATTTGTTGGTAACAGGTAGGTGCAAAAGTGAGATCGAAAACTTCAAAGGTGATCTCATCCAGGAATTCGAAATGTCTGATCTGGGTGACATTTCATATTTCCTTGGCATCGGATCTACAAGAGTAGTAGAGGTTTGATGATGCATCAAAGAAGATATGCAAGTGAAATTCTCAAGAGATTTGAGATGGAAGAATGCAACTCGGCTTCGACACCTACATAACCAAGACTATCGAAAGATTCAGAAGAAGATGATGTTGACCCAACCCAATACAGAGACTTATTAGGTCATTGAGATGCTTTTTTTATACAAGGCCTGACTTAACATAAAATGTAGGTATGGTAAGCAAATTCATGCAGAAGCCAAAGGTATCACACCTAGCAATAACGAAGAGGATACAGAGGTATCTGAAAGGAACTCTTGACTATGGCATTTTGTTTCTTGTAGCTGATAAAGGAAAATAATGCAAGTTAGTTAGATACATTGATTCAAGTTGGTGTAGTGATGTTGAGGATTGAAAATCCATAGCAGGATATATGTTCATGCTAGGTGGTGCACCAGTTGTTTAGAGTTCGAGAAAGGAACCTGTAGTGGAATTATCATCATGCAAATTAGAGTACATAGTTGCTTCTCCTTTTGCATGTGAAGAAACATGGATGGTGAACTTGGTCGAAGAAATCACAAGGAAAGATCATGGAGCAATTACCATGAAGATCGACAGCATGTCAGTTATCAACCCGACGAAGAATCCGATAGCACATGGTCGAAGCAAGCACATCGAAATGAGGTTCCACTATATTTGGAAGTAGGTATAAGAAGGAAAGATGAACTTGGAACACTGCAAAATTGAGAATTAGATTGCAGACATAATGACAAATGGTGTGCAAGTAGAACTATTTAGAAGACTAAGAGCTATGATGAAATAGATATCTTAGACACAATGAATTATATGGTGTGTTAAATGTGTAATTCCTTTTGTCAAAGTCGGATGTTGCTTGCCACAAGGTGTGTCGAATTAATCTAGATAGTGTCTTGAAGCAATTGTTTCACGCATATTTGATTTAGTTACAAAATAGGTATTTTGGGCTTTTATAGTTTTGACTTTTTGGCTTAGAGAGCTAGCTAACCTAAATCTATAAATAGAGGGATTAACCCTTATTCTTGTATTCATTAATTCATTCATTTACAATATTTACATTTTCAAGTGAATAAAAGTTTTTCTGTAGTTGTGGGCAGAGAGAAACTCTGCAGAAACCCTAATTATTTTCTTCTTCAAGATTGATAGAAATTCATCATAGATTTTTTTGGATTTCCAACAATAGGATTGCACCACAAGTTATACACTTAAATATTTTGAGTCTATGATACAAAACTCATGAAAAAAACAAAAAGATATATAAATTGTAGAATTTAAATTGGATTGTTGAAATAGAGGTGTTCAAAACCAAACCAACCCAATAGGAAACTGCAAACCAAACCAAACCAAACTGAAATTGCAAAAAACCACATTTGGTTCAGATTTGTTTGGGTCATCATTTAACAAAACCGCACGGTTTGGTTGGGTTTGCAGTTTGTATTTTAAAAACCAAAACAAGCCGAATCAAGCCGCATTATGTTACAATCTAAATTTTACTTAACTCACATCCAACTCAAACCTAAACCTATTATACGTTAGCCTTATGATTAAGAACAGTTTTCTCATCCTTACACTTATTGTTTCAGTTTTAGTCTTCTCAAATATCTCCTAGCAGTAGCACGTCTTCGCCACATACATCTTGCCGCTTCTTCTCTAATATCTACTCTCTTATATTAATTCTTTTTTACCTTCTTATTTTTATGCAAATGTTCTCTGTTTCAATTTTGTATTTATCGCACATTGTCTTCTTTAATCTCTGCTATATTAGGTTCTTTCTTTTTTATCTTCATGAATCTCTCATCTCTTCTATTTTTTTGTTTCATTATAATATTTTTATATTATTTTATCCTATTACTTTATGTTTATTATTCCAATTTTATCTAATCTAATTTTTACATATTAAATGAGAAGTTGTGGTCCAAATATGATGAGTTTTGTTGTTATTTGGTAGTGTATGAATGACTAAATACAAAGTTATGTTGTCATATATATATATATATATATATATATATATATATATATATATATATATATATATATATATATATATATATATATATATATATATATATATATATATATATATATATATATATATGTATGTATGACTCTGTGATATGGTGAGAGAACTGACTTGAAGGTTTTGCGTTTTATTGCAAATGTTGCGGTTAGCAAGAGTCGCCACCAACTTTTCTTTTATCCAAAAGGAAAGGTGAAAAAGTACAGAAAATGTATTAGCACCCTTTTCATCCATGGTTTTCCATGGGCTCTTAGTTACTTTCTAGATCACTTTATTTTGTTTGAAATTATACTTGGTGTGTTTTTTTGAAAGTATTTTGTAAAAGAGGCCATTGTTTAGGCAATATTTATAATGATTCTAGTTTGTAAGAATGTATACAAAGATGTTTGTCTTTTTTGAAAATGTTTTCAAGTTTGTAAGATGTTTTGAAATGTGTCTGTTTGTTTTGAAAATAGCAAGGATATTTGTTTTAAATGGAGCAAGTAACCAAAAGTAATCTACCTACTCAAATGTCTTTCTTGTTCATTTTTCTTTTCCTTTGATATTGTTGTCTTACCATTGATTTGGTAAGGAACCATATCTTTGGATGTAAACGGGACGGGCGTGGGTCATCGTATAACCATGATTAGAAATGTTGCAAAGTATCTTAGCATTTTTTTGAGGGACTAAGATCATTTTGTAAGGCAACTTTTAATAGCGTCATCGAGGGACTATGATCTTGTATTTGTTTTTTTTGCTAAGACACTTTACATGCGTAATGTGGCCATTTTGTATAAGGCAACCAAGTGGGATAACCCTAGGGGTGTATTGTGTGCAAGTGTGTCATTTTCATGTTTGATTTTGTCTTGAATTAGGGTTTTCTATTTGGTTGATTTTATCTTTCCATACAAACCCTAATTACTAGCATGTTATGTAAAAGCGATAAATTGCGAAATTTAAATGTCCTACGCTATTACAATATTTGTGGGAGGGGGGAATAAAATTGATGAATGGGGATTGCAATAATATAAACCTAATTAATTTATTACAACCAAATTGAATTTATACAAGTATTGGAATAAATAATGTACAAGATAATTTAAATATGCAAAGATATGTAAATGCAAAAGAAGATTTTGTTTTGTTCTTTTATGTGGAAAAAGTTTTAACCTAAACCTAATAAATGAATCAAGATTATCTCAAATTAATTAGGAAAAGAAATTATTTTTTTTTAGAAAAGATTTCTTTTAAACCCTAATTCTATATGATTAAAAGGGAATAAATTTCTTTGAAAAAAAGTAAGCATTTTTGCATTTTTTTGTCTTGAAAAATAATATATGGTATTTATGAGGTATTTTGGTCTTTTTGTATTAAAATAATATGCTTAATGAGTGTGAAGAAAAAATAAATATTAAATTTAATTTACAAGTTTATTATAAAAAATATATGATAAATAATAAAAATATATGGGCCAGGGGTGCTGCAAGCAAACAAGAGATAGTATGTTAGCAAAAATAGAAAGGCCCAAGAATGAGAGGCCCAGCGCTGCAAGCTAGCAAAAAAATTGAAAAAAAAGTATGAAAAAATGCAAAAGGCAGCGCCAAGGCTCGAACCCACGACCTATGGCATTTTCGCGCGCTGCCTTACCACTGGGGTGGCTGTACATTCGTTCATATAAGCAAAGGCATAAATATATATTATAAAACGCCCCCTGAAGGAAACTTCATCTTCAACCTTGAGCCATGGCCGGACCACCTGTAACTTTCTCATTTCTCCATGAAAATAGAAAGTCCAAACATGAAAATCATAGGGTTTATGCCCACGAGTTCAACCATCTAACTCATGTAAACTAACAATCAAAGATCAAAGCTAATTTTACTTGCCCTAATTTGAAACCTAATTTTTACAGAAATTCAAATCCAAAATTCTCTATGCACAGTTAATATAAATGAAATCTATGAATATGGTTAGCTTTAGGGCAAGGATATCTACATCTTTCTTTCACAAATCAGGACCTATGGATGCTTGTATGAAGAGATGGAAGTTTGAGTTTTTAACTCTTTCAGTTGAGATTGTGAATGGAGTTTGGGCAAGTTTTGAGAAGGCCTGAGGATCTGTTTAGCTTGTCTGGAGCTCCCTGAGTGTGTTTCAATCCTTACTTTGCCTTGAAGGTTCCTGTATCTCCCTACTCAAGTCAACCTGCAAGCTTGAAATATTAAAATGGCAGATGGAGGAGGAGGAGTTACAGTGAAGGAACAGTGGTCTGTAACACTTATATATGATATATATTAAGTGTTTAAGTGGTTAAAATTTAAAACGCACGAGTGGTTTTTGAGATTGCTATATAAGGTGCAAAACTGCAAGTTATGGAAGATTTTTAGTGATAGAGCGTTTGGGAGTGTTTCTGAGCTTTTGCAATCATCCTCTAGGTTGTAATGTGTTTGTGTATAAGTATAGAAAAGGTTTGACATCAAGCTTCCTCAAGATTTCTCAGTTCTAGCCTTTTGGCTCTATTGCTTGCTTTTGAAGAAAAGTGAGTAGACAAGTCTCTATGTGTTTGTACAAGCCTGATCTGAGTTGGTAGAGATTTTATACACATTGCTTTTGGTCTATAGGGTTTGTGTATGCAGAAAGAACAAGTGCAAATCTCAAGGAGTGTAAAATTGCAAAAGTTGTGCTTTATCAAAATGAAAGTGGCACCTTTGTGCCAAAAATGGAATTATCCTTGTACAATGCATTCAATGCTTGTCCTAAAGCTTCCAACATATGTGAAATCATTTAATTATGGAGTGAGAAACAAGTTAGGAGCCTGCAAATCAAGATTTGTTCAGCATGCTTGAGGATTTGAATTTTTGTTCTTCATGAAATGGCTTGAAATCAAAGTGAGAAATTGCCAACTTCATCTCTTCGATTCTCCCTACTCAAGAATGATTTCAAGGATTTATTTGACATTTTGGAAAGCTTGCAATGTTCTCTACAACCCATGTTTGAAATGATTTCAAATATTACCCTTGGAACTATGTGAAGAATTAGCATGAAGTTAGGTCAAAAACCTGCCTAACTAGGGCAAAATTTCACTAAGTTATTTTAGTTCATGAGCATGTGTTCACAAAATTATATCTTGAGATACAAGCATCTTTAGGAGAAATTGTGTGAAGCAAAGTTGTATATTTCATGGATATATACAACATTCATGTTGGGAACTTCCTTTGAATCATCTTGTATCATGGTGATAATTTGGCTTAAAGTTGAGAAAAAATAAGATATTTTCTATACTTAGAAAATTTTCTGTTTGAATTTTTCAACTTTTCAAATCCAAATCTTAAATCTTTGATTTCTTGATGAACAAGCTTCACATTTTGACATGTTTTGATGAATTGTGATCCTTGGCACTTGAATTTGACCAAAAAGTCAAAGTTTGACTTTTCAGTATACAGTTGACTTTTGATCAGTTGACTGAAAAATTCATCTATCAATCCAATGAATTTGTAATGTTTTGAATCATGTCATTAGGTCAAGATGATGTAATTGAATTCTTGAAATCATGCGTCAAACCTATTGACTATTTGCTAGGTCAAAAATAAAAAATTGCCCCTTCTCAGTCAAAACCCTAATTTTTACCATTTTGCCCTTTTGATGATTTGGTCAAATTTCTTGGGGAATTATGGTCCAAACTTGATCAAATGATACATATGAGTCTAAGATGTTGATGTGGATCAAAAATTATGAAGTTTGACTGTAAATTGGCCATAGTTGACTTTTTCCCCAATACAGCTAATTTTTAGGTCAACTGTCCAATTGATTGATCAAAAATGTGATTCAAGGATTCAAACTTGACATGAGTAATCTTGGGGGTCCATAATGATCCTTTAAAGTCAAATGAGGCATTGATAGTCCAAAAATCCTTGTGCAAACTCAAACCCTAATTTTGGTCATCAGTGTATGAGGAGGTGTCTTGAGCTGGTCAAACCCTAATGTAGTCTTGAGTCAAAGAGATCTTGTGAGAAAATTCTTGATAAGTGAGAGGGAAAATTTTGGGGTACAACAGCTTCCCCTGTTCAATCTTCTTAAACCTGAAGAGTTAGACTGGCGAGTTTTTCCATTTGTGACTCAAAGGTGGAAGATGATTGGACACTAGAGTGCCTATAAATTTGCACTCGATGATGTAATGATAGAAGGAATGGGCTTACATATACCATTTGGAGAGGCGACAGAAATTTGTAGGAGATGGGCTTAAAGATGCCATCAAAGGTGATTGTTGAATTATAATTTGTAAGCTGGAAGAATGAGTATCAGAATAGCGTCTGTGTCTGGAGTGTATCTGTATTGTATCTGAAAGTCGAATCCGGATGAATATCAGAATGGCATCCGTGTTTGGAGCGTACTTGTATTGTATCTGAAAGTTATATCCGAATGAGCATCAGAATGGCGTCCGTGTTTGGAGCGTATCTGAATTGTATTAAAAGGTTGAATCTGAATGAATATCATAATGACATCTGTGTTTGGAGCATATCTGAACTGTATCAAGAGGTCAAATCTGAATGAGTATCAGAATGGCATCCGTGTCTGGAGCGTATCTGAACTGTATCTGAGAGGTTGAATCTGAATGAGTATCAGAATGGAATCCGTGTCTGGAGCGTATCTGAACTGTATCAAGATTGAATATTGTTAACGGTAGTTGTTAATCTTATCCTGAAAAGGGTAAAATGTTAGCTAAAACATAATGTTTATGTTGTATGAAATGCATAGTATAATTCATTCGTGTTATCAATGTTTATGATATATGGATGCAATGTATGCGTATATGAGCTAGTTTGATGCACTGCTGTTAGATTGGGGAAAATAAATCCCTGGTTGTTGTTGAGGATATATAAGTCTTCATGCTTTGAAGTTGAAGTGTTGATGAATTTCTGTCGAGAGAAATAAACTCTGTTGTAAGGGAAATGCCATGTGTTGTTTGTAAAATCTTATTGGGGAATCCTGAGAAATTTGACGACTTCTACTGGGGATTCACAATAATTTGAAATTTTGCTCCGCTGGGGATTTAAACAAAGTACTGCAGGGGCTTACTTATGGAATAGCCTAGAGACATTTCTCTATCCTTTCAACCTATCATTAATTGCCTCTTTTCATTTTGTTTATTTGTAAACAGTAGTTATGTTCAAATGCATATGCTCAACAATGAATCATTGGACGTTTTTGTAAACAAAACAAGCGTAAAGAAAAGACAAATAGTTTTTTCACTTTCAAAGGAATATTTTGTATTGACTTTTAATAAGTATTTTTTGTACAAGGAGAAAAACATTTTAGTAAGAGAATGCTGTCGTAAAAAAAAAGGAAATTTTGATACAAAGAAAAGATAGTTATGTGTACAAAAAATCCCATGGGGTTTCCATTCTGCTATAGCCTTCGTATCTTCGAGCGTCTTGTCTATTTGTTGCCTTGTCCGAAGATGATTGAATTGATCAGAAACTCTGAGTTTGTCAGTGCAAGCCAAAGGTTGTCCATAAAGTGATCCAACGGGACATAGTCATACGCTTTAATTCCCTAACTTTTTCCTGGACCGCCCTTTCGGGTTTTCAGTCCACCGGGAAACCCTTTTTTGCCCAAGTCGCTCTTTCGGGTTTTCAACTTGTCGGGTGTACAGATTTTTTTGTTTTATCCCTAATTTTTTCCCGAACCTTTTTGGTTCGCCGGGATGCCCTTCTTGTGAGTCTCAGAGTGCCTAAGAGGGGGGGGGGGGGGGGGTGAATTAGGTCTATAAAAATTTATTTGGTTTTATGAGAATGCTTGGTAGTAATTTTTGTTAAGTGTTTGAAGGTTTTGATTATATATTTATCTTTTCCTGATTATGGTGATGAAAGCGATAAATGCGGAAAAGTAAAGAACACGGTGATATATCCTGGTTCCCCTCACAATCCGAGAGTACTCCAGTCCCCTTTCCAACACGAAAGAGATTTCACTATAGATAGAATGATTGTACAGCCTATGCTTACTATCTAACCTATAGGGTGATCAAAGGTTCTTAACACCTTTAAGACCAAACAAACACTAATGTGAATGAAGAACAATCCTCTTCAAATCACAACACTTACTTCCAACAATCCTGGATAGTAAGGGAATAATTTCTTTAAGTAATACAATGATTTATTTGAAGTAGATGGATAGCACTATCAATCTTCAATTGATCTTCTTCTTCAAGATAAAAACAATTCTCAAACAATGTATATAAATGTTCACAATGTATGAATGAAACTTGTAATGATTTAATAAAAGTGTATATGGAAAGTTTCACAAAATTATGAACACATGAAAGTATGAATTCAAATGTGAATGAATGAGAAATTAGTTTAATGAAGAAGGTTTTTTGTTAATTTGAAAATTGAAGCATTGTTTTTGAAATAAGAAAATCTGCAGCATTTTATAAAGTCACAAGAACCTCTTCATTCATGCCAATTCATATGAAAAGTTGCAATGCATTCATGAAAGAGTACTACTTGAAAAATGTTTAAAAAACAAAAGAAAAGTTGCACTGGTTCGCTAGGAACCGGTTCCGACACTGACAGAACCCGGTTCTTAGTGAACGTTATAAGTCAGATTTCAAAAATATCATGCAGGAACTGGTTCCCCTATTGGTACAACCCGGTTCCTGGTACAAATTCCAGGGACATGTTTTTGGACAAGTTTTGGAACCCGGTTCCCTGTTAGGGAGGAACCGGTTCCTGAAAGTTAATTTTCAAAAATTATTTTTGAAAAAGATTTTAAACAAAGTTTTTCTTTAGTGAAAACATGTTGGATATGTATATGATTACGAATGCATATTTTTGTGAACATCTATATTCAAGATTAAGAATTATTTATACCATTTGACATTTGATAATTCTTCAATAATTCTTCAATAATCTTCAAGACTTTTATATGATGTTGATAAGCTTTTTGCACATCCTTTGAATGTTGATGTCCATGTTGTCTTCATCAAAACAAATGCTTTAAATATGACTTGAGAAGCTTGCAATTACATTCTCCCCCTTTTTGATGATGACAACCAAGTCTTGAAAACAATTCTTGAAATGTTTTATGTTGTTTTGTGTAGCAAATATGTTGAGCAAATGCAAGGCTCCCCCTAAATTGTATGCTCCCCTTAAGTCCATGATTCTTTGAATTTTGGAGTGAGTTTGATAGTTATTTGGGCCTGCAATTTCTTTAAAACAAAACAATGCATATGCATATTCTTCTCCCCCTTTGTTAACATAAAAAAGAATGGGGAAAAAGAGTGAAACAAATTTATTTATTTAAAAATTACGACGTGTTTAAACACAACCATACATTAAAATACGAACATAACACATTGTACGATTAAACGAAGTATAAGAAACTTAAACATCACGAAACATAAAATAGAACATTGTCTAGATATTACAAAGGAAAAACACGAAAATACAAGAAATGACATAAAAATATAAAAGTAAAGCTTTAGTCTTCATCCTCATTCATCTCATCATCACCATCTTCACTTCCACTACCACTTCCAGATTCCTCTTCCTCTAGAACTTCTTTTCTATCAAAGTGGTCAAGAATAAGCTTTTGAGTTCTTTGGACATTTCGTAGTTGTTACCGTGCGGAAGCATTTTCTTGTTGGAGCACATCAAAGCGATCATCCACATGTCTTTGGAAGAGGGTCATTTGATTAAACAACATGTCTATTGTGTATCCGCCTTCGGGAGGTTGAGCAACATAGTGGACAGTTGGTTCGAAATCCTCTTTGTAGTGGAAGTGACCTCTTGCATCAAGAATGATTCCGGTGTTCTTAAGAGCGGTTGCATATGTAATAGCCTCCTTATCTCCTTGAATTCTTGTAACTTCCCGTTGAAGGTTAACATTAGCATTTTCCAGAATGTGAGAAATGGCTCGAGCATATGGTAAACCACCATCCAGAGATGCCATAAGTTGCATATGGTACATAATAGAAAGTGCCCAATTAACCGAACAACGACGTCTCAATGCATTAAGGACCATTAATTCAAACTCATTGATACGAGAGTGATTGGAATTCTTTGGAAATAGGATATAGGCAATAATAAGGTGGAGCATTCTGTCACACACGGAGAGATTTGAGCCAAACAAATTTGATGACGAGAGAAGTTGTTGACGAGCAGTATTTTGCTGATTTGGCCTGCACATGTTAATAAAAATCTCTACCTTATTGTATGGTAGCCAATCATGAGGAATAACACCATTCACAAGAACTAAACCTTCATGTGGAATACCTTACAATGCACCAAATTCCTCAACAGATAAAGAGATACTTTTTGACAGAACAAGAGAGGTTAGAGTAATATCACCAAATTCATCAGGGATAAGTTTCAAGTTGTGATAAAATTCTCTAACAAGATCAGGAAATATTTCACCATTGTTACCTACAAATCTAGCAACTCCAGCAGAGGCCAACTGAGCAGGAAATAAAAAGCTATGAGCAGGAAAGGTATGAAGTCTACAAAACTTAGCTTTAAGGACCTTCCGATTACGAGATTTGAAGGTGAGCCTTCTGGATTTGATGGTCTGAGGATGAATGTTAGAAGACTCTTCTTCAACCTGAGCCTTTCCCTTGCTGGACCTGGTATCTCTCTTAGGACCCATGGTGATTTGTGAGAGATCTGAAGGTTAGGGTTTGATTTGGGATTTTTGGAATATTGAGAGATTGGGATATTTGAGTATGAAATATGGAAGGAGAAGTGGTTTTATAGTGATTTGTAGTAGTGGGTATTAAAATGTTGGTGAAGAAAAAGAGATGTTGGAGCTTTTATGAGGTGTGTTAATGGAGGTGGAAGGTTTTGAGAAGAGGAAGATGAAGTTGTAAAGAGAGATAAATGTTTGACTTATGACATAAAGCTTAATTAAAAGACACTTAAGATTTTACACAAAAACATAAATCAAATAAATAATATTTAAGCACAAAAAAAAACGCCTGGGAACCTGGAAGAAGAGGGCGTGTGGCAGGTCTGCGTGCTGGGAACCGGTTCTGCACTAGCACTATAGGGAACCCGGTTCCTGGCTTTTGTAAAAATAGCGCTTCTGGAAAATGAACCAGGAACCGGTTCCTACCAATATGGGAACCGGGTTCCAAAAGCAAAAATGCCAAAACCTTATGAGAAACAATTAGAGAGCACCTTCATCCAGAATACCAAGTTGTCTTCGAAGCTTTGTGTTCTTGATGGACCAAAGAGATCCATGTGTAACAATTGTAGTGGCCTTGTAGTAGACACCACATTCTTAGATTTGAATGTTGTTTTGGTCTGTTTGCCTTTTTGGCAAGCGCTACATAATTTGTCTTTGATTAACTTCATCTTTGGTAGACCAATAACTAAGTCATGCTTAACCAATTTGTTCAAGTGCTCCATGTGAATGTGAGCAATCCTCTTGTGCCATAACCAAGCGTCATTGTTGTTTACCATAAGACACTGTACCTTCAGAGACAAATCATCTAAAGTAATCATGAAAATATTGTTAGTTCTTATACCTTTGAGTTTTACCTCATTGGTTGCCTCATCCATAATAAGACATTCTTCTTTGTTGAATTTGATCTTGAACCCTCTATCACAAAGTTGACTTATGCTAAGAAGGTTGTGCTTTAATCCTTCAACATAGAGAACATCCTCAATTTGAATGGATGGAGGTGTGCCAACTATTCCAACGCCAAGAATCTTTCCTTTGGTGTTGTCTCCATAGGTGACATACCCTTTGGCTTTATGTACTAGATATGAAAATTGGTGTACATCTCCTGTCATATGCTTTGAACATCCACTATCAAGATACCAAACATTTGATGTGGATTTCAAGCATACCTACACAAACAAATTATTCTTTGTTAGGTACCCAAGTTGCCTTGGGTCCTTCATAGTTAGTTCCCTTTTTCACCCACACATAATGCCCACTTGCTATACTAAAGTTTCTAACATAGCAAGCATTAGGTGTATGGCCTTTAATACCACAATAAAAACAAGTAGGTTCAAAGTTACTTCTATATCTATAAGGATAAGATTTCTTCTTAGTAAATGTTTTCTTTTTCGATACATTAGCCTTTTTCTTTTGATGATTATGAACAACTTGCTTATTTTCTACTTTCTTGGGATTGGAACTATTACTAGCCTTTACAAAAACAGTGGGATTGTTACTTGGTTTCTTAGAATTCACATAACCAAGACCCCTTTTATCATTTGGATAACGTTGTTGGCTTAGTAATCCTTCCAATCCTATTTGTCCTTTTTCATATCGTTCAATGACTCTTTTCAATTGAACAATTTGAAAGACATTTGATTCACACTTGGAGCATGCAAAGTTTTCTTTTTCTTTAATAAAATTATGTTTTTGAAGATCAAAATCTTTAGTCATGGTGTCAATTTTTCTAAACAAATTAGAAGTTCTTTTTCTTGATTTGACACCTTTTTGTATAAACTTTTGCATTCTTTCAAGAGTTCATCAATAGCACTTTGAACATCATCATCAAAAAGATTAAATTCATTACTAACCTCTTCTTCATCGTCGGAGTGATGTGAAGCCATTAATGCTAGATTTGCACATTCGTCGCTTTCCGAATCAGATGAAGAACTTATCTCATTATCTTCCCAAGCAACATAAGCCTTTTTGTTCTTGAACTCCTTTTTGACTTTAAATCCATTTTTCTTGGAGAGTTTTGGACAATCCGGCTTTATGTGACCTTGCTTTCCACATTCATAACATGTGACATCTTGTGTTGATGTGGAGGCTTCTTTATCTTTATGATTATAAAATTTCTTCCTTTTGACAAAGTTAGCATTATGAAGATTATTTTTATGACCAAAGTATTTTCCTAACCTTTTTACAAGAAGCAAGAAGTTTTCATCTTCCTCCGATGCATCTTTATCTTGACTTTCTTTTGAATCAACTTTCAAAGCAATGCCTTTGGATTTCTTCTCTAAATTTTCATGTTTTTCAAGTCTACCGAGTTCTGTTTCGTATTCTTGAAGTTTTCCAAATAATGTAGCGGAAGTCATTGCGGAGAGACTTTTCTTTTCCGAGATTGCCGTTACCTTTGGTTGCCATTCCCTAGTCAATGATCTAAGGATTTTCAAGTTGAGTTCATCATTTGTCAAGGTTTTACCAAGAGCATTTAAGTGATTTGTCAAATGCACAAATCTCTTTTGTAAGTCAAGAATGGATTCTCCGGGCTGCACTCGAAATAGTTCATATTCTTGACTCAAGGTATTTAGCCTTGATCTTTTTACTTCAGCCGTTCCTTCATGAGTTTGAACCAGGGTATCCCATATTTCTTTTGCTGTTTTGCAGTTCGAGACACGGAAAAATTCGTCCATACTGAGTGCACCTTGAAGAAGGTTTATTGCCTTTTTGTCATAGAGAACTTTCTTTTTATCATCGTTGTCCCATGCAGTTTTGGGCTTTGCAGAACCAACGCCATTGATTACCGATATCGGGATAAATGGACCATTTTCAACAGCATCCCATACTTCCTCTCCTTGCGCTTCTAAATGCGCCTTCATGCGTATTTTCCAAAAGTCAAAATATTCACCGCAGAATAGAGGAGGCTTGTTGTTACTACCACCATCTCTGAAAACTGGTTGATGATTTGCGGAAGCCATTCTGGATCTTTAGGAACAAGTTACCTATAACTTGCTCTGATGCCAATTGTGAGTCTCAGAGTGCCTAAGAGGGGGGGGGGTGAATTAGGTCTATAAAAATTTATTTGGTTTTATGAGAATGCTTGGTAGTAATTTTGGTTAAATGTTTGAAGGTTTTGATTATATCTTTATCTTTTCCTGATTATGGTGATGAAAGTGATAAATGCGGAAAAGTAAAGAACGTGGTGATATATCCTGGCTCCCCTCACAATCCGAGAGTACTCCAGTCCCCTTTCCAACACGAAAGAGATTTCACTATAGTTAGAATGATTGTACAGCCTATGCTTACTATCTAACCTATAGGGTGATCAAAGGTTCTTAACACCTTTAAGACCAAACAAACACTAATGTGAATGAAGAACAATCCTCTTCAAATCACAACACTTACTTCCAACAATCCTGGATAGTAAGGGAATAATTTCTTTAAGTAATACAATGATTTATTTGAAGTAGATGGATAGCACTATCAATCTTCAATTGATCTTCTTCTTCAAGATAAAAACAATTCTCAAACAATGTATATAAATGTTCACAATGTATGAATGAAACTTGTAATGATTTAATAAAAGTGTATATGGAAAGTTTCACAAAATTATGAACACATGAAAGTATGAATTCAAATGTGAATGAATGAGAAATTTGTTTAATGAAGAAGGTTTTTTGTTAATTTGAAAATTGAAGCATTGTTTTTGAAATAAGAAAATCTGCAGCATTTTATAAAGTCACAAGAACCTCTTCATTCATGCCAATTCATATGAAAAGTTGCAATGCATTCATGAAAGAGTACTACTTAAAAAATGTTTAAAAAACAAAAGAAAAGTTGCGCTGGTTCGCTAGGAACCGGTTCCGACACTGACAGAACCCGGTTCTTAGTGAACGTTATAAGTCAGATTTCAAAAATATCATGCAGGAACCGGTTCCCCTATTGGTACAACCCGGTTCCTGGTACAAATTCCAGGGACATGTTTTTGGACAAGTTTTGGAACCCGGTTCCCTGTTAGGGAGGAACCGGTTCCTGAAAGTTAATTTTCAAAAATTCTTTTTGAAAAAGATTTTAAACAAAGTTTTCTTTAGTGAAAACATGTTGGATATGTATATGATTATGAATGCATATTTTTGTGAACATCTATATTCAAGATTAAGAATTATTTATACCATTTGACATTTGATAATTCTTCAATAATTCTTCAATAATCTTCAAGACTTTTATATGATGTTGATAAGCTTTTTGCACATCCTTTGAATGTTGATGTCCATGTTGTCTTCATCAAAACAAATGCTTTAAATATGACTTGAGAAGCTTGCAATTACACTTGTTTTTCCTAGGTGTGTCAACCTAGCGGGTCTCTTATGCATAGTATCTTTTGACTATGTCTACGTTTGCAGGGTGTGGCAGGTCCTCGCCATCCATGGTGGTCAAGATCATTGCCCCACTGGAGAATATGTTTTTGATTACAAATGGTCCTTCATAGGTAGGAGTCCATTTGCCCCTGGGATCACCTTGTGGCAAGATGATGCGTTTGATCACTAGATCCCTAACTTGATACACTTGGCATCTGACTTTCTTGTTGAAAGCCTTGATCATCTGTTTTGGATACGTTTGACCATGGCAAACAGCAGTAAGTCTCTTCTTATCAATCAAGTTCAGTTGATCAAGTCGAGTCTGGATCCAATCGTCTTCGTTCAACCCTGCATCCTTCATAATCCTCTGAGAGGGGATCTGAACCTCAATAGGCAAGACAACCTCCATGCCATAAACCAAGGAATAGGGTGTTGCCCCGGTTGATGTGCGAGCCGTGGTACGATATCCGTGGAGAGCGAATGGTAACATCTTATTCCAGTCTTTGTATGTGACTGTCATTTTCTGTATGATCTTTTTAATGTTTTTATTTGCAGCTTCTACAACACCAATCATCTTCGGCCGATAGGGAGAAGAATTGTGATGTTGAATCTTGAATTGTTTGCACAAGGCGGTGATCATAGTGTTTTTGAGATTTGTACCATTGTCGGTGATGATCCTTTCGGGGATACCGTACCGGTAAATGAGATTCTTCTTGATGAAGCGGGCAACAACGTTCTTGGTAACGGAAGCGAAGGAAGCTGCCTCCACCCACTTTGTAAAATAATCAATGGCCACTAAGATGAAGCGGTGTCCATTGGAGTCCGTCGTTACCCAATCATATCAATTCCCCACATAGAAAAGGGCCAGGGAGCCGTCAAGACATTCAGAGGAACCGGAGGTACGTGCACCTTGTCAGCATAAATTTGGTACTTATGGCAGGTTCGAGAGTGTTGATAGCAATCTGCTTCCATGGTAGACCAGTAATAGCCTGCCCGTAGGATTTTCTTTGCCATCGTATGCCCACTAGAATGGGTGCCAAAAGTGCCTTCACGTAATTCAGCCATGATCCTTTCAGCTTCAACCTTATCTATACACCGAAGTAACACAGAGTCATGATTGCGTTTGTATAGGATGCCATTACTAAGGAAGAACTTAGCAGAGAATCTCCTTAAGAACTTTTTATCATTGATTGAAGCTCCTTATGGATATTCTTGAGCCTCGAGATACCTCTTGACTTCGTGAAACCAAGGTTGGTCCACTACTTCTTCAGTATTAATCTCGTGACAGTGTGTTGGTTCGTCCATTCGTTCGATGGTGGTCTGGGGAGCCTCGTTATCCCATTTAAGTTTAAACATAGATGACATTGTGGCTAGTGCGTCTGCTAGCTGATTTTCTTCTCGCGGGAAATGCTCGAAGGTAATCTTCTCAAAATGTGGCAGCAATGTCAAGACATGTTCTTTGTAAGGGATAAGGTTCGGGTGTTTGGTGTCCCATTCCCCTTTGATCTGACTGATGACCAAAGCTGAATCTCCAAATACATTTAAGGATTTGATTCCCAAGTCTATGGAAGCTCTGAGACCGAAGATGCAGGCTTCGTATTTCGCCATGTTATTTGTACAGTTAAAGCAAAGTCTGGCAGTAAAGGGAGTATGACACCCTTCCGGAGATATGAGTACAACACTTATACCATTTCCAAGTGCATTGGATTCCCCATCAAAGAACAGGGTCCATCGGGATCCTTGTTCAGGTTTGTCATAAGGCCTGAATTCTTCACAGTTGTCTAATGTCATGATGTCTTCATCCGGAAAATCGAACTTCATGGACTGGTAGTCTTCCACAGCTTGGTGAGCAAGGTGATCAACCAATACACTGCCCTTTATAGCTTTCTGGGTAGTATACTATATGTCATACTCTATCAGGATCATCTGCCATCTCGCTATTCTCCCAGAAAGAGCAGGCTTTTCGAAGATGTATTTTATCGGATCCATTTTAGATATCAACAAGGTAGTATGAGTCAGCATATACTGTCTTAGCCGGCGAGCAGCCCATGCCAGAGCGCATCAAGTTTTCTCGAGCAGTGAATGTCTGGCCTCACAGTCGGTAAACTTTTTGCTCAGGTAGTAAATAGCGTGCTCTTTTCGGCCAGACTCGTCATGCTGCCCCAATACACACCCCATTGAATTTTCTAAAACAGTCAGATACATAATCAACGGTCTTCCCTCGACTGGTGGCATCAACACAGGAGGCTCTTGTAAGTATTCTTTTATTTTGTCAAAAGCAACTTGGCACTCGTCATTCCATTTGACTACCTGATCTTTCTTCAACAATTTGAAGATTGGTTCACAAGTAGCTGTCAAGTGAGAGATGAATCTGGAAATGTAGTTCAAACATCCCAAGAATCCTCTGACTTCCTTCTCAGTACAAGGAGCAGACATCTCTTGTATTGCTTTAACTTTAGCAGGATTGACCTCGATACCTTTGTTGCTGACAATAAAGCCTAGGAGCTTACCAGACCGTACCCCGAATGTGCACTTGTTCAGATTCAACCTCAGCTTGTACTTCTTTAGTCTGTCAAACAGCTTTTGTAAGTGATCAAGATGCTCTTCTTCCGTTTGCAATCTGGCTATCATATCATCCATGTAGACTTCTATTTCATGATGTATCATGTCGTGAAATAAAGCTACCATGGCACGCTGATAGGTTGCCCCAGCGTTCTTCAGTCCGAATGGCATCACTTTGTAACAGAATATGCCCCATTGTGTGACAAATGTCGTTTTCTCCATGTCCTCAGGTGCCATTTTGATTTGGTTGTAACCTGAGAATCCGTCCATGAAGGAAAACACTTTATGTTGTGCCGTATTGTCAACTAGGATATCAATGTGGGGGAGTGGAAAGTCATCCTTAGGGATTTCCCTATTCAAATCTCTGTAGTCCACACACATTCTCACTTTGCCATCCTTTTTGGGCACGGGAACAACATTGGCAACCCATTGGGGGTAAGAGGTGACAACCAAGAATCTAGTGTTAAATTGCTTCATGACCTCTGCTTTAATCTTTTCTGACATATCAGGTCTCATTCGATGTACCTTTTTCTTTACTGGCGGAAAATCTTCTCTTGTAGGCAGACGATGTACCACAATATCTTCATCAAGTCCTGGCATGTCTTTATATAAGCAGGCAAAGACTTCGACATAATCGTTCAACAACTGAATCAGACGCTTCTTGATATTGGGTTCCAGATTGGCACCCACTTTGACCTCTTTTTTATCTTCTTCGCTACCTAGGTTAATCGTATCCACGGGTTCCTCGTGAGGCTGAATGGTTCTTTCTTATTGTTGTTGCAGTCTGGCCAGTTCTCCTGGTACTTCACAATCTTCCTCACCTTCGTCTTTGGCTTGGTAAATAAGATTCTGAGTCACAAAGGGCCATAGCAGTATCGTTACCCATGGGATCCAGAATGGATGTATGCTTGCATTGTGAGTGTGGGTGTGTGTAAGGGTATAGCTATCTTTGAAAGAAAGTAAAATGTAAAAGAAAAAAAAACAATGAGCACAAAAGTTTGAATGCGAAAACATCCATGATTCATTGATGTCATATGAAGATGAAATAATAACCCTTACAAATGGACCATTGTGCCTCGGGTAAGACATAAGGTTTTAAGAGTGCGAATTGTTTTGAATATTACAGATCCAACAAAATGTAAAGATAAATTACTGAGGGATGAAAGTGATTGGGATGAAATCTCTAGCCTCCCAATTGTTGAGCCCTCCATTGACGGTTGGAAAGATCCATTCCTCCAGGTTGCGGCCATCTTTACCATCTTCTATTGGGATGACCTCACGGTTGCTGATCTTCAAGGGAGGTCCTCCGGCACAGGCACAGCGTGCAGCCTTTTGAGCACTTTAAGTGAAACCTAAGCCAAACTTGTCAGACTTATATGGGATATCTGGAAATTGCCCCCAGATAGTGCATCCTCCTTCTTCTACTACTGCTTTGGCGTCCTTTAGAGATGACATCCGGAGTGGAGGTCTCGTAATCTTGGGAGCAGCCTTGGTTACTGCCACCTCTTGGGGGACCTCTTCGAAGTGTTGAAATGGAGTTTCAATGAATTCACCATCCAATTCCATATATCTGAAGGAATTGAGATGGTTGATCATATATTCTTCCTCTCCATGTACGGTGATAATCTTCCCTTGAACCGGATACTTCAGCATCTGGTGTAGTGTAGAGGTAACAGCGCCAACATTGTGGATCCATGGCCGGCCTAGCAGACAGGAGTAAGAAGGGAAGATATCCATTACATAAAAGGTTGAATTGAAAGTTTGAGTTCCAACCTTTATGGGGATATCCACTTCCCCGTGCACCATCCTGTTAGAGCCATCAAATGCCCTCACTACTATGTTGCTTGGCTTTAACATTAGCCCCTCGCAGTCAAGTCTGTCAAGAGCTTTTTTGGGTAATACATTCAGGGATGAGCCAGTATCCACCAAAACATGTGCCAGAGTTTTTCCCCTACATTCCACAGAGACATGCAAGGCCTCATTGTGCTTTCTTCCCTTCGGTGTTAGATCAGCATCCGAGAAACCTAGGTTGTTATCCGCAGTTAGGTTGGCCACGTAGTCCTGGGATTGATCAGAAGACGTCTCTTGAGGCACATGTGCTGTTTTTAGGAACTTCACCAAGGCTTTTGCATGTGCCTCGGAACACAGTAGTAATGCCAGCATGGAGATTTTGGAGGGAGTTTTCCCCAACTGTTCAACTACATCGTAGTCGCTTTTCTTTATAATTTTTAAGATCTCCTCCATTTCCTTCTTGGAGGTCTCATGGATAGTCAATGACTGAGCCTTCGTCCGGACAGGCTCAACCATAACACCTTTTCCTCGAGCCTCAGTTAACTTGGAAGCATGAGTGTTAGTAAGAATGATTACAGGGGTTGTAACAGATTTGTCAATTGGAGTACTTGCAGAGATGATTATGGGTACAGAAGTAACCTTTGGAGCATCCACAGGGATAATTACGGGTCCAGAAACTGCTTTTGGGGGAGCAATTTCTGGAGAAAAGATCCTACCACTTCGGGTAATTTTGCTAGTTCCGGCAATATTACTGATGTTGGAATCTTTTTCTTCGGAGTTTATCTCTTCAGCGGCTGGCCATTCTTGTTTGATGCCATGGTAGTAAATGTCCCCTCCGTAATTCCATGGCACGGTTTTGTCTGATTCATATGGGAATCACCCAGGCATTGTGATTGTTAAAGGAGCTGCTTTCGGAACCGATGTAATTCTAACGGGTCTTTTGGTGGAGACCCTGGAAGAATTGGCGGAAATGGTAATGATATAAACATCTTCAATAGGAATAGATGAAACATGAGTCTTTTCAAACAAAATCTCTTTGTTATCTATCAGGCACTGAATGCCTTCCTTCAACAAAGGACAGCTAGTTGGTGATGATAAGCAGAGATGGCAAACTTCATTACAGCCCGGGAACACACCGGCTTTCAACAAGTTTATCTTAATGGTCGGAAGTGGGGTCATGAGTTCATCAATTGTGGTAACAAACAAATCTTCTTCAATGGAATTGGTATTGTGGCCATGTCTGGGCATAGGAGCAGAAATGACATTTGGCTTCTCGGGCGCATCAAACTCAATTTCTTTTGCTTCAATGAGGTCTTGTATTTTGTTCTTCAAGGCCCAACAGTTATTAGTATCGTGACCAGAACTTTCAGAGTGATATGCGCAACGGGCATTGGGGTGATAATAAGGAGATGTTATGTTGGGGTTCTTCGTAGCTTCTTTCAAGGTTACCAAGTTGGATCTTAGCAGATGAGGTAATACTTGAGACAGAGTCATGTTGATTCTGGTGAATTTCCTGATTGGCCTTTCCACCCTTGGTTTATTACTTATTTGTTGATTAGATGTAGGCTTTGGGATCATAACAGGCCCCACCATTGGTCGGCGTTCGACTCTATCTTGGTTTCTTTGTGGATATACAACAACTACATCTTTCTTCCCGATGAAACGCTTCCTTACAGCTGTAGAAGAAGATGTGTCTTTCTGGATTTTTCCATTCTTAATACCGACTTATATCCTCTCTCCGGTCAATATCAGTTTAGTAAACCCTGCAGATGAACTTCCAATTAAATGATTGAAAAAGGGACCAGATAAGGTTCCTAAGAACATGTCAACCAATTCTCTCTCAGACAGAGGAGGTTGAACTCTTCTAGCCAAATCTCTCCATTTTTATGCATAATCCTTGAAACCTTCTTTGGAAACCATGGCCATACTCTGGAGTTGAGTATGGGTAGGCGCCAAATCAGCATTGTATTGGTATTGCTTGTAGAAAGCTGCAGCAAGATCTTCCCAATTGTGAACATTAGCCCTTTCTAGTTGGTAGAACCAGTCAAGTTGAGTTCCAGACAGACTGTCTTGGAAAAAGTGCACCCATAAGTCCTTATCAGCGGTATGGGCACTTTAGGGCATGACACTCCATCATATTTGGCAAATATAGGCACTTTGAATTTTGGAGGAATCACAATCCCCGACACTAGTCTCAACTCTTTAAAGTCCAAACATGGAACCTTTTGGATTTCCATCGCGCTCAACCTCTCTTCAAGATGTTTATACTTATCATCAGTTGGAGGGTATTGTTCCTCATAGTAGTCTTCTTCTTCTTCCTCTTCTTCTGATTCTGACGGGACAACTGTTCCCTTGCCTTTCCCCTCTCCTTAACCGGATGTTGTTGCAAAGTCCAAAGTCCTTCTTGTCTGCCCATGAAATATTCTTCCCATGTTTAAGACTCTGGTTACCTTCTTTGTTTTCTTCTTCCTCTCTTCAGCCAGCAGAGTCTTCAACTCTTCTTGCCCCTTGGCTAGGGTCATGAGCAACTGTTGAAACTGCATATTTTGAGCTTGGAGATCTTTCACTGTTTTCTCGAGATCCATCTTACTGAAATAAATAGTAGAGAGATGAGGAGACTTGTTGCAAAAGACTTGTTTATGTTATGATGAATGATATGTGCATATGCAATGTTTTCAAGGATTTAAAAGATTCAAATTTGCTTTAGACAAAAAAAAAGAAACACACGTTATATTAATAAGATAAAGTTTGAGTACATTAATGCCCCTTGGGAAAAATAATACAAAACTCTATGATAGAAAAGCAGTGCGCATCCTCTTTGGTGCAATGTAGGCATCCAGAGTCTGCTCCTCATGAAGTAGCCTAGTGAGCTCCAAAACCTTCTTCTCGCTTGTGTAGAATTGGACTTCAAAAGTATCTCGCTCTCCTTTGAGTTGTATCCAATTCCTTTGTACTTCTTCAAGAGATGTGGGCATGTCAGGATGTAGGATAGTGTATGGAACATCTCCCTCCTTGACAGGCTCAATGATTACCGGGAGAATAGAGGGGTAAGGCATCATAAGACTCTGAGCGCGAGTTCGTACCCATTTGAGGTAAAGCTCAAGAGGGATGGAATTCTTGTGCCCCAAAGTCTTGCTATCCACCTTGTGTAGCATCCTCCAAGCTCGGATAAATCTCTGGAGAAGACCTTGATTGTCGTTGTCGTAGTCGAATACCAAACCTTGAATCAGCATCTCATGTGGGCCATCCCTTAGGGCATAACCAAACTGTCTTAAGGCTATGCAGGGGTTGTAGGTGATTCCTCCCCTAATTCCAAGTAGAGGGACATTAGGGAATTCTCCACAACGGTCGACAATGATAACATCCTCCTTGGAACGGGAGCACCAATGGATGTATGAATGTTTGAGCATCATCAACCTTTGTGACCACCTTGAACCTTGCTCATTCTTTAAGACTGATTGGGGAAGATGAGAAATAAACCATCTTGCCAAGAGAGGAGTGCAACACATCAGGACACCTCTTTTCCTCATTGTGCGAGTGTGAAAAGAGTGTAGGATATCCCCTAGCAATGTAGGCACCGGGTTGTATGATATGAAGATTTTGACGGCGTTGACATCTATGAGTTGGTCAGGATTTGGAAACAAAACCACCCCCATAGATGAGGAGAGACACAATTTCTTCAAAGGCTTGTAATTCTAAGGAATTCCAACAGCTTTGGGCTTTCTCAAACATAAACTTTTCTAGGAAGCCTTTGACACCACTCCTTGTTTCCCAATGAGTTGTGACATTAGATGAGTGCAAGTGTAGAGCTTGAGCAATCTCTTCTTGCTTTGGGTCTCTTTCCGTACCGTTGAAAGGTAGTTGATTGAGAATGGGAATCCTCAAGAGTTGGGAAAATTCTTCCAAAGTAGGCACAAGTTGATAGTCGGGAAATGTGAAGCAATGGTGCAAAGGATCAAAGAACTGAAAGAGTACCTTCATCATATCCTCATCTGTGTTGGAGGTGACCAAGTTGAGAAGACGACCATGTCTCTCGGTGAATGGAGAGTTCTCAAAAATTCTTGAAACTAGCTCCTTAAGTTGTGGAGGAATTCTCGCAAGGTTGACTTGAATAGTTTTCCTGCGAAGTGAATCCATATCCTACAAAACAAGAACAAAGATGAATCCAAAAATCCTTGAAATGGTTAGTGGATGTATATGATGTTATGTACAAGTATGCATATGCAAGAAAAGCAAACAAATCCTTAGTTTAGGCTTGCATGGAGTTTTATAGGTAAGACCCTCTTGAAGTTTAGTTGGCTTAAACCTGTCCTAGTAATAGTAATCGGGTTCTAAGGAGCTCAATATCACTGGATTGTTTCCTTGGTCATTGTTTCAGCTCAAGCTTCTTTAATGGCGACCGAAATATCCCAAGAAACCAACCCTTAATGAGTGTAGTATCGAGTATCTTCCAACTTTGGACTGCACCAAAGTCGGTCATCTCACTGCATCCTAAAAGGCCAAGTTAGCCAAGTAAAGATTCTAGAAGTTCATTAGTGCTTTATGACATCACTCAGCGGCCCCGTATTCTCTTTGATTAACTCAAATGCTACTGGTACCCACAAATGTGTCGCACTAATGTAGATATTGCTTAGACCATGTCGGTATACCCCGCACAGTTTCCATAATGTATTGCTACTTACTTGTAATGTATCCCAAATCCGGGTAGAGGATTCAGACCCAAACAAAGAACCGTAATGTAAAGCATACAAGTCAAACAATGTAAGCAAATAAATGTGATATATCCCTAAGGTAACCCCAGTTTTAGAATTTTCCCCAACAGAGTCGCCAGGTTTGTGATACGGTGTGAGAACAGACTTGAAGGTTTTGCATTTTATTGCAAATGTTGTGGTTAGCAAGAGTCGCCACCGACTTTTCTTTTATCCAAAAGGAAATGTGAAAAAGCAAAGGAAAGACCTTTGAGATTGTTTCTTGAGTTCGGGGGGTAGATTATGAAAAGGGAAGGTATTAGCACCCTTTTCATCCATGGTTTTCCATGGGCTCTTAGTTACTTGCTAGATCACTTGCTTTTATTTGAAATTATGCTTGGTGTGTTTTTTTGAAAGTATTTTGTAAAAGAGGCCATTTTTTAGGCAATCTTTGTAATGATTCTCATTCGTAAGAATGTATACAAAGATGTTTGTCTTTTTTGAAAATGTTTTCAAGTTTGTAAGATGTTTTGAAATGTGTGTGTTTGTTTTGAAAATAGCAAGGATGTTTGTTAGAAATGGAGAAAGTAACCAAAAGTAATCTACCTACTCAAATTTCTTTCTTGTTCATTTTTCTTTTCCTTTGATATTGTTGTCTTACCATTGATTTGGTAAGCAACCCTATCTTTGGATGTAAACGGGACGGGCGTGGGTCATCGTATAACCATGATTAGCAATGTTGCAAAGTATCTTAGCATTTTTTTAGGGACTAAGATCATTTTGTAAGGCAACTTTGAATAGCGTCATCGAGGGACTATGATCTTGTATTTGTTTGTTTTTGCTAAGACACTTTACATGCGTAATGTGGCCATTTTGTATAAAGCAACCAAGTGGGATAACCCTAGGGGTGTCTTATGTGCAAGTGTATCATTTTCATGTTTGATTTTGTCTTGAATTAGGGTTTTCTATTTGGTTGATTTTATATTGCCATACAAACCCTAATTACTAGCATGTTTTGTAAAAGCGATAAATTGCGAAATTTAAATGTCCTACGGTATTACAATATTTGTGGGAGGGGGGAATACAATTGATGAACGGGGATTGCAATAATATAAACCTAATTAATTTATTACAACCAAATTGAATTTATACATGTATTGGAATAAATAATGTACAAGATAATTTAAATATGCAAAGATATGTAAATGCAAAAGAAGATTTTGTTTTGTTCTTTTATGTGGAAAAAGTTTTAACCTAAACCTAATAAATGAATCAAGATTATCTCAAATTAATTAGGAAAAGAAATTTTTTTTTTTTAGAAAAGATTTCTTATAAACCCTAATTCTATATGATTAAAAGGGAATAAATTTCTTTGAAAAAAATTAAGCATTTTTGCATTTTTTGTCTTGAAAAATAATATATGGTATTTATGAGGTATTTTGGTCTTTTTGTATTAAAATAATATGCTTAATGAGTGTGAAGAAAAAATAAATATTAAATTTAATTTACAAGTTTATTATAAAAAATATATGATATGTAACTAAAAAATAAAATATTTTCTATGACAAAAATAAAATAAAATGAACCAAAATATAAATCTAGCATTTTTAAATTTTTTATGATTTTTAATATTAAGGAAAATATATTTAATAAAATAGAAATGAAAATAAAATGAATAATAAAAATATATGGGCCAGGGGTGCTGCAAGCAAACAAGAGATAGTATGTTAGCAAAAACAGAAAGGCCCAAGAATGAGAGGCTCAGCGCTGCAAGCTAGCAAAAAATGGAAAAAAAAGTATGAAAAAAATGCAAAAGGCAGTGCCAAGTCTCGAACCCATGACCTATGGAATTTTTGCGCGCTGCCTTACCACTGGGGTGGCTGTACATCCGTTCATATAAGCAAAGGCATAAATATATATTATAAAATGCCCCCTGAAGGAAACTTCATCTTCAACCTTGAGCCATGGACGGACCACCTGTAACTCTCTCATTTCTCCATGAAAATAGAAAGTCCAAACATGAAAATCATAGGGTTTCTGCCCACGAGTTCAACCATCTAACTCATGTAAACTAACAATCAAAGATCAAAGCTAATTTTACTTGCCCTAATTTGAAACCTAATTTTCACAGAAATTTCAAATCCAAAATTATCTATGCACAGTTAATATAAATGAAATCTATGAATATGGTTAGCTTTAGGGCAAGGATATCTACATCTTTCTTTCATAAATCAGGACCTAAGGATGCTTGTATGAAGAGATAGAAGTTTAAGTTTTTACCTCTTTCAGTTGAGATCGTGAATGGAGTTTGGGAAAGTTTTGAGAAGGCCTGAGGATCTGTTTAGCTTGCCTGGACCTCCCTGAGTGTGTTCCAATCCTTACTTTGCCTTGAAGGTTCCTGAATCTCCCTACTCAAATCAACCTGCAAGCTTGAAATGTAAAAATGGCAGATGGAGGAGGAGGAGTTACAGTGAAGGAACAGTGGTCTGGAACACTTAGACATGATATATATTAAGTTTTTAAGTGGTTAAAATTTAAAACGCGCGAGTGGTTTTTGAGATTGCTATATAAGGTGCAAAACTGCAAGTTATGGCAGATTTTTAGTGAAAGAGTGTTTGGGAGATTTTCTGAGCTTTTGCAATCGTCCTTTAGGTTGTAATGTGTTTGTGTATAAGTATAGAAAAGGTTTGACATCAAGCTTCCTCAAGATTTCTCATTTCTAGCCTTTTGGCTCTATTGCTTGCTTTTGAAGAAAAGTGAGGAGACAAGTCTCTATGTGTTTGTACAAGCCTGATCTGAGTTGGTAGAGATTTTAGACACATTGATTTTTGTCTATAGGGTTTGTGTGTGCAGAAAGAACAAGTGCAAAGCTCAAGGAGTGTAAAATTGCAAAAGTTGTGCTTTATCAAAATGGAAGTGACACCTTTGTGCCAAAAATGGAATTATCCTTGTACAATGCATTCAATGCTTGTCCTAAAGCTTACAACATATGTGAAATCATTTAATTATGGAGTGAGAAACAAGTTATGAGCCTGCAAAGAAAGATTTGTTCAGCATGCTTGAGGATTTGAATTTTTGTTCTTCATGAAATGGCTTGAAATCAAAGTGAGAAATTTCCAACTTCATCTCTTCGATTATCCCTACTCAAGAATGATCTCAAGGATTTCTTTGACATTTTGGAAAGCTTAAAATTTGCTCTAAAACCCATCTTTGAAATGCTTTCAAATATTCCCCTTGGAACTATGTGAAAAATTGGCATGAAGTTAGGTCAAAAACCTGCCTAACTAGGGCAAAATTTCACTAAGTTATTTTAGTTCATGAGCATGTATTCACAAAATTATATCTGAGATCCAAGAATCTTTAGGAGAAATTGTGTGAAGGAAAGTTGTAGATTTCATGGAGATCTACAACTTTCATGTTGGGAACTTCCTTTGAATCATCTTGTATCATGGTGATAATTTGGCTTAAAGTTGAGAAAAAATAAGATATTTTCTATACTTAGAAAATTTTCTAAGTTAGAATTTTTCAACTTTTCAAATCCAAATCTTAAATATTTGGTTTCTTGATGAACAAGCTTCACATTTTGACATGTTTTGATGAATTGTGATCCTTGGCACTTGAATTTGACCAAAAAGTCAAAGTTTGACTTTTCAATATATAGTTGACTTTTGATCAGTTGACTGAAAAATTCATCTGTCAATCCAATGAATTTGTAATGTTTTGAATCATGTCATTAAGTCAAGATGATGCAATTGAATTCTTGAAATAATGATTCAGACCTATTAACCATTTGCTAGGTTAAAAATCAAAAATTGCCCCTTCTCAGTCAAAACCCTAATTTTGACTATATTGCCCTTTTGATGATTTGATCAAATTTCTTGGGGAATTATGGTCCAAACTTGATAAAATGATACATATGAGTCTAAGATGATTATGTGGATCAAAAATTATGAAGTTTGACTGTAAATTGGCCATAGTTGACTTTTTCCCCAATACAACTGATTTTTAGGTCAATTGTCCAATTGACTGATCAAAAATGTGATTCAAGGCTTGAAACTTGACATGAGTGATCTTGGGGGTCCATAATGATCCTTGAAAGTCAAATGAGGCATTTATAGTCCAAAAATCCTTGTGCAAACTCAAACCCTAATTTTGGTCATCAGTGTATGAGGTGTCTTGAGTTGGTCAAACCCTAATGCAGTCTTGAGTCAAAGAGATCTTGTGAGAAAATTCTTGATAAGTGAGAGGGGAAATTTTGGGGTACAACAGACTCAATAAAATATTATTAAAAAACCGAACCAACCGAACCGAACTAAACCGCATTGGTTTGGTTTGGTTTGTTTTTTTTCTTCTAAAAAGCCAACCGAACCAAACCAAATGGCACATATTTTCTCTTGCGATTTGTATGACTTTTAGCTTCAAAACCGCCAAACTGCACTGCGAACACCCCAGAGTGTCAGATATAAGGGAAAGTTTTCCACGTATCTCTATATCATATGAGATAAGCCACCAAAACACTTCTAAGGCACTACGCCAAAATTGGTTTTAGGCAATACTCCATAGAAAACACTTTTTCCCAAAGCGCTGCTATAAATTAAAAAAAACGATGTACTAAATTGAGAAAAAGTGTTGCTAAAGGCTAACTTTAGAAAGCGCTTCTGAAAAGCATTGTTAAAGGTCATACACACGAGATCGCTTTTAAAAAGAACTGCTAGAGGTCACACTTTAGAAAGCGCTTCTGAAAAGCGTTGCTAAAGGACGTTCTTCAGAAAGCGCTTCATAAAAGCTGCCATAGGCCATAGAGTAGAAAGCGCTTTTTATGAAAAAGCGCTGATAAAGGCAATACATAATAAATCACTTCAGAAATCATTGCCTTATGTCATTAATTTCTAAATACTAAAACTTACGAAAACCCTAAAATTCCTCCACACACCCTAAATTGTTCGCTTTCTCTCTCAGAACTCTCTCGCAAAACACCACTGTCACTTTCTCTACCCACCTTCTCAATCATCTGCACAACTCTTTATCGGCTACCTACTTCGAATTATGTGTCCTTTGTCATTCATCATCATCTTACCGAACCAGAATACTGCCCAACAACACCCCTCCATCGTTTCATCAACCACCACCTTCCGCAACTCCACCCTCTTCCCTTTACTCCCTTCGTCACATATCATGTCAACCCCTACCGAGATACTTCGTCTCACTCCAATCCTTCCTTCTTCTAAATCATTATCGCAACAACCATTAGATTCAGTTTTGAAACCGTGGAGTACAAAAGCACCATATTCATTGTGAGCAACAACGTTCTCTATTGCTTTGACATTTTCGGTACGTCAATAACATGCAACATCGCTCACGATAACCACTGATCAGCATTAACGCATTTGGTTTCTGGTTTGGGTAAACGATTCAGATCTAACTTTATTTGGTGCTTTTGTGTATATACATGTTTTCTATTTCATGTAAATTTGAGTTTCAATTTGAGTCTATTGCATATATTATGGTGGCTTTGATGGAATTTTGTTGATTTTGTAATAATGGTAACAATATGTGTGTGTGTTGTGCTACTGTTTGTGTTTTTGTCACGTCAAAATTGGGCTGAAATTTGAAATCGTGTCGTACTGTCAGTTTTTTTGTTTGCATGTTTAACTTACGTGTGAGTTCTTGTTGTTTAGATGTTGTTATCTTGAACTTGTTTCATAAGTAGCTTCGTGTTACATAATGCATCATTGTGTCACGTAACGCGTTCTCGCATAACCACTTCGTTTATATAGCTTCTCATTCCTTTTTTTCAACGTGATAAACGTTGGTCAAGAATATCTTTGCTAGGGTGGGTTACTTGTGAAGAGTGAAATTCTGATCGTTTCAAAGAATCTTACACTGTGTGGTTCCAGAAGTTGTTGACTTCTCTACAGGTAATTAGTTATTCTTTTACTATAGTTGCATGAATAATTAGTTTTTTTGGATCAACCCATTCGTCCGGGTTGTTAAGAGACAAGTAAATCATCTTCCAACCAAGCAAAGAAAGAGATGTTAGTGAAAAAGGTACTAGTAAAATGTTATTATGGATTTTTCAATAAAATTATATATTCTGTCATTCAATAAAATTATATATTTGTCATTTTATATATTCAAATGATTATGGATTTTTATATTGTGTTTATGTTTTTCTTTATTACAGGTCAAATGGCTAGTAACGAGGAAAACTCACATGATACTTCTAATAATGATGGAAATGAATCAGTTTATGATGTGGAAAGAGAAATTACACGAGGAATAACTATTATGAAGGAAATCATTCGTGCAAGAGATAAAGGAATAAAATATGATGTACATTGAATGCAGCGGACCAACTAGTTGAGCCTAACGGTCCAATGTTGATAAGTTACATTGGTGCACTTGTTCGTTTGCAAATTCCAATCACTTGTGATAATTGGAGAACTCCATCATTGAAACCCTCTAAAGAAAAAATATGGAGTGAGATACAGGTACCATATGTAATGTTATTTGTTTTTGTTGGCGATTATATCTTTAAATTACTTATACTAACACACTTTATGTATGTTTTCTCGTAGAGGTCTTTTAACATTGGTGATGAAAGAAAAAAAATTGTCTTCAATTGGCCGGAAGAAGATAAAAAGGGTTTCGAACTTTTTAACAAACAAGTTTCTTAAGGATTCCCAATGAAATTTTATTGAAGTAGAACGTCCAAATAAGTATGCAGACTTGATTTCACTTGAAGAATGTGAAACTTTTGTATCCAAACGAAGAACCCCATATTTCCATGTAATGTTAATTTATCATGAACATTGTATTATATACTTGTTCCACAGGTGTTCTGATATGACTTAAACTTGTTTATCCAGAATGTGAGTGACATAAATTGCTAACGAGAATCAAAACCCGCGTATCCATACAAAAAAGGGCGTTTGGGATATGCACTGTTACAACAAAGAATAGTAAGTATATATAAATGCTATGATATACTTGTTCCCCGTGTGTTATAATTAATCTTATTATTTGTCTTAATGTGTAGTTAGAAGAGGAGAAAAGTGAATAAACATCTATTCCAGAACATGTTTTGTGGAAGGCTGCTCTTGTGGGTAAGGATGGAGTTGTTAAGGAAGATGTTCAACAAGTTTTTGAGCAATGTGTAAGTATAATATTATTTCTTTAATTAAATCAAAAGTTTATTAACATATAATATTTATGCTTTTTAATCCCCACTAATCTTTTTCGATATGCATATGGATTTTAGGAGAATATATCTCAGTCTATATCTCTAGTTGAAGACTATGATTGTATGAGCATACAAAGTCAAGTATTAAATGCTCGTGAGTATTTAGGTCGTGTGAGGGGTAGGGGAGCAGGGGTCACTCCAACAACCTTGTATAAGCATCCAAAGAGTAAAATTCCTAGCAATAAACAAGTGATGGAATCGTTGGATTAATTAAAAGCTCAAGTTCGTGAATTGAAAAAGGATAAAGAAAGATATATGTGAGAAAGGTGAGGTTCAGGGTTTAAAGATACTAGTGACAAAGATAGTATAATTTTCAACAGAAATTCCCAAGGTGATTATATATATAATTATGAAACTAAATTAGCACAATTTTTTTAAATTGACATATATACACATTAACAATTTCATATTTATTATTGGTTTAGGGCGTTTCACCTTGTCAGCTCTATTTATCATCATCGACTTATCGCATGGTTGGAAAGGGAAAAGTGTATATCACTTTAGGAGATGTACTTCACCATAAACCGCTCCCTGCTGGATTTTTGAAAGTATCAATTTATATTGCTTTAGAGGGGGGTGCGCTATTACTGATACCTGACAATGTTTCAGATGCAACATTGGTGCGAGAAGCAATAGGATCATATGTTGCATGGATGTCAAACCTCATTTTCATAGATGATAAGTGTTGTACCCCAAAATTTTCTCTCTCATTTCTCAAAAAAATTCTCACCAAAAGTCTCAAATGCTGAAAGGTTCTTAAGAGTTTGATCAGACAAGCTCACCTCCTAAGCATTGGCTCTAAATTAGGGTTTTGGTTTTCTCAAGGACAAATGGACTTTCGATGCTTCAAATGAATTTCATGGTTCATTATAGGTCTTCAATATTTCTCATACCAAGTTTTAGGTCTTGAATCACAAATTTACTCAGTCAATTGCTCAGATGATTGAAAATCAGCTGCATTGGGTAAAAAGTCAACTATGGTCAATATATAGTCAAACTTCATGTTTTTTGGCCAACATCAAAATTTTGAAGTAATACTTATCAATTTATAAAGTGTTGATCACAATTCTTCAATAAAAGCATTCAAATCATCAAGGGGGCAAAATGGTCAAAATTAGGGTTTTGACTGAGATGGACTGATCATTGACTTTTGAGCTAATATATGACCCAATGGTTTGAAGCATGATTTCAAGGATTCAAACACAATATTTTGACCTAACTTCACAGATCGACTGATAGTTGAATTTTGGATCACCTGATGAAAAGTCAACTGATACACAAAAGGTCAAACTTTGACTTTTTGACCAACATTGAATTTCAACGATCAAGATTCATTAGGATACTCAAAAATATCAAAATTGATCATCAAGAATCAATAAAGTCAAGAGAGTCCACAAAAAGTCAAACTTTTCAATACTTAGAAATTTTCTAAGTGTTTTTACACTTGATAATTTCATTACTTCATGACATTTTTTCACCAAGATGAAAGATGATTCAAAGAAAGATTTCAACATGAAAGTTATAAATCTTGATGAACTATAAAACTTTGTATTAGAGGGTTTATGTCCAAAAGATACTTATATTTGAAGATATAGGCTCATGAAGTCATGACATTTTTGTATAAACACTTAGAGAAATTTTCAACAAGTTTGGTCAGATGTTTGTCCTAACTTCTTAGCCAATTTTCATCAAGTTCCAATTTGATTTAGCCAAAGTGGTCAACATGAAAGTTGTAGACAATGTTTCAAGCTTTACAAAACATCCAAGAGTATGAATTTATCATACTTGAGCTAGAAGATTCAAAGGCATGAAGTTGGGCATCCATTCTTGAATTACAAGTCATTTTGGTGAAGAACACATAATCCAATCTGCATACTATACTGCATAATCTTGCTTTACAGGCCTTCTAACTTGCAAATCTCACCATAATTTAATGTTTACACAAAATTTTGAGCCATGGTCCATTTGATTTAAGCATTGTCCAAAGCATAATACCATTAATGGCACAAAGTTAACACTTCCATTTTTGAAAAGCATGCTTTTGCAAAATGTCAATGAATTGAACTTTGTAATAGTTATTTTTGATTAAAAGCAAGCTCAAAAGCTTGGAGAAAACCCTCTGCATCCAACAAATTCATAACATGCTTGTACTTGAAACATTGAAACTATGGAAATTCATTTAACTTGGTTTTTAAATTTCAACCAAACCATAACAAGCTATCTTGCAAATATGATTACTTCAACCTCCCAAACCTCTTGACTATAAATAGAGAGATCAATTGCAATAAAAAAAAATAGATGAACAAGCCCTCAAAACTCCTTTACTCTCAAAAAACCAGAATTGTCCTCAAAAGCTCCATTTTTGAGCCTTGAAGTTCAAATCTTTGAACCTCTCAATCCTTGCAAGTCTTGTCCAAACAAATCATCCAAATACTTCACATACATCATATAGAAGTTATCCAAATACAAGAACAACTTTTGTAACATCATTATCACAGTCTTCCAAACTCAAAAATAGTACCTTGCAACTTGACTTTGTTGAAGTGATTCAGCAACTTTCAGCACAAAGTAAGGATTGGCATAGCTTCAAGAAGGTCCAAGGGAGCTTAATCAATCATAATATTGCACCTGGAACAGCTAGAAGAGGCTTCGGATTTTTCTCCAAAGAGGTAAGTTTCCTCAAACTTTGATATCATTATCCATACATCATTTGTTTTTGTATTCAAAAGAATAAAACAGGACAAATCGAAGCATAAGAGTGCAAATATCCAAAATTCAAAGAAAATGCTTCAGAAGCCCTGACACAGGTTGCCGTGTCACCTGATACGGGCCGTGTCAGGGCGAAAGTATGCAAAAATAGGCAGGGCAGATGCTGACATGGGTGCCCGTGTCACGCGACACGGCCCGTGTCAACTTAACTGGAATTGAAAACTTGGCAAAAAGGCAGGACAGGGGATGACACGGGTGCCTGTGTCACACAACACGACCCATGTCAATTCAGCTAGGACAAGGAAATGTGCAAGGTGGCAGATCAGATGTTGACACGAGTGCTCGTGTCTGGTGACACGGCCCGTGTCAGCCTAGGCATTAGAAATACTAATTTTGAGACTTTTGCTATAATTTTGGATCATTAAGGGTACATTGGATATTTTGCATTAACATCCAAATTATTTTCTAAAACTATTAAAACTAGTACACTTAGGTTTTATTTTAACTCCTTTAATTTCAATTAACTTAGTTTTTTTAGGTTTTTGTTTTAAATAATTAGTTAACTTTTCTTTTAATTAAAACTAATTAGCTTTTTTAGGTTAATTGTCAAACTTTGTTTTCTATCAAAAAAACCCTAAAAAGCAATTTCTTTCTTCCTCTTTACATTTTGTACATTTTATTCATATTCATAGGTTTGAAATTGTAATTAGGGTTTTATTTCTTTCCTCCCCCTATTCACAAAATTGTACCCCCCATTCCCAAAGCGTTGTAATAGAAAAGGACATTTAAATTCCGCAATTTATCGCTTTCCTTATTATTGCTAGTAATTAGGGTTTGCATGACAAGACTTAAAATCAAACTTAGCAATACCCTAATTCAAAGATAAATACTTGAAATCAAACACCTTGCACACATGCACCTCTAGGGTAACCACACTTGATGCCTCAGATAAAAACAATCATGTCCCTCGAACGTGGGATGTTTTAGCAAAGACCTTTGATTAAAAGATCATAGTCCCTCGATGACCCTTCAACGTTTTCTTCGATAAATGATCTTAGTCCCTTACGACAAATTGCTAAAGCATCTCACAAGTTTCCTTCAATGACTGTATGACGATCCACACATGTCCCTCACATCCAATGATATGGCCCTCTACCAATCAATGGTAGACAAGAACTATCTAAAGGAGGAGGAAAAGAACAAAGACTTTTGAGTAGGTAGATTGCTCATAATTGCTTGCTCACAAAAAAATCATTTCGACACTTCACACTTTCAAAACAACTTTCAAAACGAACATTTTGTATACATTCTCAACGATACGAGAATCATTACAAAATGGCCTTACATTGGCATTTTCAAACATCTTTCCAAACACTTCCTTTCAACAAATATTTTCAAAACCAACACTTTGTATACATTCTCAATGATACGAGAATCATTGCAAAGTTTACCAAACTTAGGTGTTTCAAAATATTTTTAAACTTACACAAACATAAAAGCATTTCAAAGTGATCAAGCAATTAAGAGCCCGTAGATAACTTCGGATGCAAAGGGTGTTAACATCTTTCCTTTTCATAACTTACCCCCCGAACTCAAGAAAATTATCAAAAGGTCTTTTCTGTTCTTTTCACCTTTTCCTTTATTGGATAAAAGAAAAGTCGGTGGCGACTCTTGCTATCCGTAGCAATTGCGATAAAACGTAAAACACCCAAGTCAATTCTCCCACCGTATCACAGAACTGGCGAATCTGCTGGGGAATAGAACTAAAAGTGGGGTTACCTTAAGATCTAGATCACCTTTATTACTTTACATGTTTGCCTTGTTTGCTTTACAATTGTGGGTTATGCTTGGGTTTATTTATTGCAAAGATCCTATACCCGGATCTGGGGGAATTTTAGGTAAGTAGCAATAGATCGTGGGGACTATGTGGCATATACCGACATGGTTGAAGCGATGGCTACATTAGTGTGACACATTTGTTGGTACCAGTGTCCCTTGAGTCTAGTCAAGGAGAATACATGACCGTTGTGTGGTGTCATGAAGCACTAACTGACCCTAGAACCTTAGTTGAACAACTTGGCCATTAGAAAGTAGTGAGATAGCTGGCTTTGGTGCAAGACTAAAGTTGGTTGATACTCGATACTACACTCATTGAGATCTGTATTTCGGTCGCTAATAAAGAAGCTTCTGCTGAAACAATGCCCGATGAAGAAAGATCAGTGATATTGAGATTCCTTAGAACCCAGTTACTTTTGTTAGGACATGTTGAAACAACTAAACTTCAAGAGGGTACTTACCTACAAACTCCATGCAAGCCTTTGAACCTAAGGCTACTTGTGTGACTTGTTTTCATTATCTAATAACTTGAATTCCTTGCTGTGTTTGTCTGTATTCATTATCTAACAAACTGGAATTCCTTGCAGGATTTGTTTGTACTCATTATCCAATAACCTGGACTTTTTGCAAAACTTACTTGTCTTCACCACATTACACTTTTGTTTGGTTCATAGAATACACATCATAACACCATACCATATCATTCTCACTGACCAGTTCAAGGATCGCAAGAGCCATTGATGCAGGTTATCATGAACCAGGTGCCTAGCAAGGGGCAGGAGAATTTATTTTCCTCTAGCTAAATACCGTCAAAGCATCATGAACCAACATCTAACTAGGGGAAAGGGGATTCATTTTCCTCTAACCAATGATGTTAAAGACCAAAGCATGTTATCTTGAATCAAAGGCTATGAACCACTCGACATGGTGAGCTTGATTCTCGTAGAAAGACATTAACCAATAAGAATTTCTTCAATCAAAGTTGCAGTCAAATTCGAATTCTAACATTTTCTTTTGTTTACCCCACGGGATCCTTGAAAACATTGCATCTGCATATCATGCATCAGGTCACAACAGGTTTTTCCCATACAGGTTTTCTCATCTGCTTACTGTTTTATTTCAGTAAAGATGGCTCTCAAACAGACCGTTAGAAATCTCCAATTTCAAGATGCTAAGTTCAAAGAAATGTTCTTGAACCTATCCAAGGGAAAAAGGAGAATTGAAGGAACTCCTCACTGAGAGCATGACCAAGAAGAATCCTAAAGACAACAAGGATGACCAGTTGGAACAATTGGAGGCTGAGATGGCAACGATGAGAATCCAGATGATGGGTCAGATGGATCTTATCCAAAACCTAGCTCGGGGACAAGAAGAGTTAAGAACTCTCATCAGCAAACTTCATCAAGACAAATACAACTGTATGGGACGAACGGCTAGAATTGGGATCAAATCATTAATCAACCTCCGATAAGATAGAAAGTTGGTTTGATTAAAAGTAGGCATTTTCATATTGCTACTACATTGCAAGTCCAACAACGTCCTCTCCAACAACAATAGGGGAATCAGCATAAGCATGACACACCCAAAAGACAATTTACCGAAATCAACATGTCATTCGCTCAAGCATTGTAACACATGTTAAAGGCCAAGATGATTACACTAAGGGATCCTCCTCAAAATCCCAATATTTCCTATCCCAAATTTAATCCGAATGTGAAATGCACATATCACTCCAACAGTCCTGCGCATGACACTCACAGCTGTTGGGCATTGAAAAATAAGATTCAGGACCTGATTGACGAAGGAATAGTCGAGTTCATGCAAGATAGTCAGATCAAGTTCTTCTGTTATCCCCTAAATGCTGAGGCTGCAGGGAACACCATCTAAAGTGACAAGTTCAAGCTGAGAAGCTTTTGTTCATTCGAATTTTCGTTTGTAATTTCTCTAGTGTATTCAAACATTTGTCTTTATGTCATACTTTTGGTTGTCCTCATTAATGCAATGCATATGTTTGTCTTGAATTAGCCCATTCGTTTTCACTATACGTAATTATGCTTTTACTTCCTTTTGTGTTATTCAACTCTAAAATAAAATTTATAAACCTTTAGAGGGAGGATGACGAGATAATATTGAAATCTCTACAGTATGCTTTTGAGCAGACCTTGCTGACGATGTACAAGCGTTGTTTCAAATCCTAAACATTGGAGTTATAAGGAAGATAATCCCTAGTCAACCCCTTTGAGCCTAAGAAGTAGGAGTTTTCTTTTTCATATTAAATTGAAACCTTTAATCATAACCTGGGGAAGGGTAGATTCTCAGTTAATTCAAATGTGTATTCAGTCGCAAGCTTTCACTTCATACACAACAAATAGCATTGGAGACGTCCTTCTAAATCAAAAGGCGATGATGGTTCCCCATAAAATAGGCAGTCATTATCTTTCAAAAGAAAACCCCGCTAAGTCAAAACCTATGAAGGAGACTTAAGAGAATAACTGGGGCATCCCACTGACTGTAATCACAAAAGAAACAATGCAGGTAAAAGGTAGGGATAATAAAAGAGGTCGCTACAAATCCTCGACAACAGAAAATGTTACAGAAAATGACTGCCTTCTCAAATAAACTTCCAATATCCGAACCATCACCTAAATATAATTCTAAACTCAATTGGAACCCAAGCACACAATTAACTGAGTATAGGTTTGAAGAACATCACGAAGAACGGGTTGGGTACAAATAAAATTTGAGCCTTATCCTTTGTTTCTTAAAACATGAACCAGGCCACGTTACAACCCTTAAAATTCCTAGCTGAAGCATAGGTTAGTTAAAAAGCATATAGTTACAAAAAGGTATTCTGACTCTTTTAAGGTTTACTATAGATCCTGAGTTGAATTCATATTCTTACGAAATTCTGTTGTTTACTAAAAATGCATTTTCAAAACTTTAAGACAAGCATAAATTTTGCATTTATGATACCACTGTTTGCATATAACTAATTGTTTGACAGCAGAGAAATTCGCACTACGAATATCCAATGAACGGAAATCCTCCCAGTAAATATAATCACTTCAAATGGAAAGGCACTTCCAATGAAAAACCTTCCATAATCTAGGGGCATGACATGTTATTGTCCAACTGATCTGTGGCAGTCAAGTCAAGATTCAAAGAATCTCTCGAAAGTGCTGAATAGCCAGGGGCAGATCTCCATCTGAGTCACTTGGGGGATGTTACATTAATCAAGGGTTCCAGCAAAAAACCACTTTGAAATTTGAATCTCTGGTATCATCAAATTGCTTATCTGTGCTAGTAGTATCAGATGGTGTCAGTTTCATGTCTTCGGATCCTTCCACGACAGTTCTTAGAAAAATACTGACAAAGATCAAAGACTATCGGAAACTTGATTAAAAACTTTCTGGTATCATCAAATTTCTTACCCGTGCTAGTAGTATCAGATGGTGTCAGTATCATGTCTTCGGATCCTTCCATGACAGTTCTTAGAAAAATACTTACAAAGGTCAAAGACTATCAGAAACTTAATCTTCGGTATCACCAAATTGCTTATATGTGCTAGTAGTATCAGATGGTGTCAGTATCATGTCTTTGGATCCTTCCATGAAAGTTATTAGGAAAAATATTGAGGAAGGTCAAAGACTATCAGAAACTTGAGCAAAAATCTAGGGTATCATCAAATTGCTTACATGTGCTACTAGTATCAGATGGTGTTAGTATCATGTCTTTGGATCCTTCCATGGCAGTTCATAGAAAAATACTGAGGAAGGTAAAGACTATCAGAAACTTGGCAATCTATGGTTGATCAATAACTTCAAACATCAGGGGCACCCGACTAACCCCGGAGGAAAACGGGCTCCCACATATGAAAGGTCGTGTTCGATCAAGCAAACATTTCCTGGCATTACTACAACACTTACTACCATAGACATTTACAACTCTCCACACCCTGTGAATGAGGACATAGTCAGAAGATACTACGCATAAAAAGAGACCTGCTAGGTTGACATGCCTAGGCAAAAGTAAGGGCATCCCGGCGAACCAAAAGGTTCGGGAAAAAATTAAGGATATATATATACATAAAGATGATACACCTGGAAAGTCGAAAACTCGAAAAGGCGGCTTGGGCAAAAAAGGGTATCCCAATGGACTGAAAATCTGAAAAGACGGTCCATGTAAAAGTTAGGGATTAAAGTGTATGGCTATGTCTCGTTATCTCATCACTTGTCTATCAGTAAAAGACTTATCACTCTGATTAGCATTAACCAAGGACTCTAGGAGATACGACAATGTTCAAGTCATCCCCATAGAGTCATATTCACCAGTTCATCTTTAACAAAGGTACATTCCCCAACAAGTCTAAAACGCCTTCAAATAGAAAGTGGGGTATCTTCCAGCCGATAACATATTCATACTCACCAGCAGATCCCCCTAGCGTATAAAGGAGCATGATCTTCTCTCTGGTAATATCACCAACCTACGGAGTTCCAAATCAGTACATCTCACAAAAATACTCTTCCCCAGCTGAGTTCGATCCTCCAAAATTCAAAAAGAAACCTTGTTGAGTTCTTCTCTCCAGCAAAATTCAATTTCCCCAAGAGAGTTTGTTTCCTCAGCAGAGTACTTCTCCATCAACAAGGGTTTATTTCTCCAACAGGGTTTATTTCCCCAACAAACTAAAATTCCCCAGCTAATCACTAAAAAAATTCTTCTCCCCAGTAAAGTTGCCACTATCCTCAGAGACTTGTTGCAAAACCTGGAATCGAACCTGATGACAGTTAAGAATCACCTTCGCCAGATGAGTTGGAAGGTTATCCATCTATTTTATCCCCAATCAGGGTATATAAGAATTATCTTCCTCAAAGGTTATCCATCTCTTTTATCCCCAGTCAGGGTATATAAGAATTATCCTCCCCAGACGAGTCAGAAGTTTAACCATCTCTTTTATCCCAAGTCAGGGTATATATGAAATAAATTCCCCAGTAGAGAAACAAACGAACAATGTTCCTAAACTCTACTTCCCAAACAGAAATCAATACATCCCTTGCAGAGTTTCCTTAAAAAAGTAAGCAAGAATCCCCAGCGGAAGCATTCTAGACAAGATTGAAGACACACATACTCTCCATCCCCAGCAATAGTCAGGGATTCATTTTCCCAGGAAAAGATACTGCACGGGTTTACAAATACACTTCGACAACATTTCACATTAATACATCATAACATATGCATACGAAATGCATCCAGCACAATCTCATTTATTTTGAGAACATGATTACGCAATGCATTTCATACATCATGAAATTGCATACAGCTAACTCTTTACCTTTTTAGGAAAGATACAATCAACAGATGAATATCATCAAAAATTTCCAACAGTTCCAGATTAATTCCTGAAATAAGACAGGGTAACTATCTGTGAACAACAGATCGCAGATTAATTCCTGAAACAAGACAGGGCAACTATTTAGATAACCAATCAGAAATTAATTCCTGAAACAAAATGGGGCAACTATCTCTACAGCCAATGAAAAGAAAATTCCAGATTTATTCCCGAAACAGTACGGGATGACTATCTTTATCACCAATGGTATGAACTCCCGAAACAGGACGGGTTTACAACCAAACTGTTTGTAGAACAAATCCCGAAACAGGATGGGGCGACTATCTACATGATGAGCAGCTACTCAACCACATTTCCCAGAGTTTCACATACAATTGGGCTAAGACTCATTTTGATCCACTTTAAGATACAGTCGGGAATAGACGCATTCTAATATATTTTTCAGATACAATCAAACAAAGACATCTGCTGGTTCAGTTTAAATCGCCCAGATTTATTCTGATTCTTTTCTGGTATACATTTTTTCTGGTTCAGTTTAAGTTGCCTAAAGATTTATTCTTATGCTTATCCAGTTAAAGAAAAATTCAAGACATCTGTTGGTTTAGTTTAAATCGCCCAAGGATTTACTCTGAATCTTTTCTGGTAGACACTTTTTCTGGTTCAGTTTAAGTCGCCTAAAGATTTACTCTGATGCTTATCCAGTTAAAGACAAATTCAAGACATCTGCTGGTTCAGTTTAAATCGCTCAAAGATTTATTCTAATTCTTTTCTAGTAGACACTTTTTCTGGTTCAGTTTAAGTCGCCTAAAGATTTATTCTGATGCTTATCCAGTTAAAAACAGATTCATGACATCTGTTGGCTCAGATTAAATTGACCAAAGATTTATTCTGATACTTCTCTCAATAGACCTTTTTTAGGCTCTGATTAAATCGACCAAATATTTATTCTGATACTTCTCTCAGTTAAAGATTTAAAACCTTTTTCTGGCTCAGATTAAATCAACCAAAGATTTATTCTGATACTTCTCTCAGTTAAAGATTTAAGACATTTTTCTGGCTCAGATTAAATCAACCAAAGATTTATTCTGATACTTCTCTCAGTTAAAGATTTAAAGACATTTTTCTGGCTCAGATTAAATTGACCAAAGATTTATTCTAATACTTCTCTCAGTTAAAGATTTAAAGACCTTTTTCTGGCTCAGATTAAATCGACCAAATATTTATTCTAATACTTCACTCAGTTAATGATTTAAAGACCTTTTCTGGCTCAGAATAAATCGACCAAAGATTTATTCTGATAATTATCTCAGTTAAAGATTTAAAGACCTTTTCTGGCTTAGATTAAATCGACCAAAGATTTATTCTGATACTTCTCTCAGTTAAAGATTTAAAGACCTTTTTCTGGCTCAGAATAAATAGACCAAAGATTTATTCTGATACTTCTCTCAGTTAAAGAGTTAAAGACCTTTTTCTGGCTCAGATTACATCGACCAAAGATTTTTTCTGATACTTCTCTTAGTTAAAGATTTAAAGATCTTTTTCTAGCTCACATTAAATCGACCGAAGATTTTTTTAATACTTCTCTCAGTTAAAAATTTAAAGACATCTGCTGGCTTAGATTAAATCGACCAAATAGTTATTCTGATACTTCTCTCAGTAGAACTTTTTCTGGCTTATATTAAATCGACCAAAGATTTATTCTGATACTTCTCTCAATAGGCCTTTTTCTGGATTAGATTAAATCGACCAAAGATTTATTCTGATACTTCCCTTAGTTAAATATTTTCAACCATCTGCTGGATCAGATTAAATCCACCAAAGATTCATTCTGATACTTCTCTCAATAGACCTTCAGCTGGCTCAGATTAAATCGACCAAAGATTTATTCTGATACTTCTCTCAATAGACCTTTTCTTGGCTTAGATCAAATCGACCAAAGATTTATTCTGATACTTCTCTCAGTAGACCTTTTTCTGGATTAGATTAAATCGATCAAAGATTTATTCTGATACTTCCCTCAGTTAAAGATTTTCAAGCATCTGCTGGCTCATATTAAATCAACCAAAGATTCATTCTGATACTTCTCTCAGTAGACCTTCTGATGGCTCAGATTAAATTGACCAAAGATTTATTATGATACTTCTCTCAATAGACCTTTTCCTGGATTAGATTAAATCTACCAAAGATTTATTTTAATACTTCTCTCAGTAGACCTTTTTCCGGCTTAGATTAAATTGATCAAATATTTATTATGATACTTCCCTCGGTTAAAGATTTTCAAGACATCTGTTTGTTTAGCTTAAATCGACCAAAGATTTATTTTGATACTTTTCTAGTAGACACTTCTTCTGGTTCAGTTTAAATCGACTAAAGATTTATTCTGATCCTTTTCCAATTAAATACGGACGCAAATATCTTATGGCTCAGTTTAAATCAAGCATAGATTTATTATGGTACTCCTAAGATACAATCAAGCGTAGACTCATTCTGATATTTCTATCAACAATTACTTTGGATGGCATCTTTAAGCCCATCTCTAACGACTCTCTATCACCTCTCTGAATGGAATATTTAAGCCCATTCCCGATATAATCAACAAACAGTTTTACTGCATACACAAGCGAGTGCAAATTTCTGGGCACTTAAGTGTTCAATCCTCTTCCACCTTCAAGTCATGAATGGAAAACGAGCCAATCTAACACTTCAGGTTTAAGAAGATTGTACAGGGGTAGCTATTGTACCCCAAAATTTCCCTCTCATTTCTCAAAACATTTCTCACCAAAAGTCTTAAATGCTCAAAGGTTCTTAAGAGTTTGATCAGACAAGCATACCTCCTAAGCATTGGCTCCAAATTAGGGTTTTGGTTTTCTCAAGGAAAAATGGACTTTTGATGCTTCAAATTACTTTCATGGTTCATTATAGGTCTTCAAGATTTCTCATACCAAGTTTCAGATCTTGCATCACAAATTTGCTCAGTCAATTGCTCAGATGAATGAAAATCAGCTGCATTGGGTAAAAAGTCAATTGTGGTTAATATACAATCAAACTTCATGATTTTTGGCCAACATCAACATTTTGAAGTAATACTTATCAATTGATCAATTTTTTATCACAATTCCTCAATAAAAGCATTCAAATCATCAAGGGGACAAAATGGTCAAAATTAGGTTTTGGACTAAGATGGACTGGTCATTGACTTTTGACCTAATACATGACCCAATGGCTTGAAGCATGATTTCAAGGTTTCAAACACAATATGTTGACCTAACTTCATATCTCGAATCATTTCTCAAGATCAATGGATTGATAGTTGAATTTTGGATCAACTGATGGAAAGTCAACTGATACACAAAAAGTCAAACTTTGACTTTTTGACCAACATTGAATTTTAAAGATTAAGATACTCAAAAATATCAAACTTGATCATCAAGAATCAAGAAAGTCAAGATATTCCATAAAAAGTCAAAGTTTTCAATACTTAGAAATTTTCTAAGTGTTTTTACACTTGATAATTTCATTACTTCATGACATTTTTTCACCACAATGCAAGATGATTCAAAGAAAAATTTCAACATGAAAGTTTTAGATCTTGATGAATTCTACAACTTTGTTTTAGAGGGTGGATGTCCAAAAGATGCTTATATTTTAAGATATAGGCTCATGAAGTCATGACCTTTTTGTATAAACACTTAAAGAAATTTTCAACAAGTTTTGTCAGATTTTTGTCCCAACTTCTTAGCCAATTTTCATCAAGTTCCAATTTGATTTAGTCAAATGGTCAACATGAAAGTTGTAGACAATGTTTCAAGCTTTCCAAAACATACAAGAGCATGAATTTATCATACTTGAGTTAGAAGATTCAAAGGCATGAAGTTGGGCATCCATTCCTGAATTACAAGTCTTTTTGGTGATGAACACATAATCCAATCTGCATGCTATGCTGCATAATCTTACTTTGCAGACCTTCTAACTTGCAAATCTCACCATAATTTAATGTTAACACTTCCATTTTTAAAAAGCATGCTTTTGCAAAATTTCAATGCATTGAGCTTTGTAATAGTTATATTTGATTACAAGCAAGCTCAAAAGCATGGAGAAAACCCTTTGCATCCAACAACTTCAGAACATGCTTGTACTTGAAACATTGAGACTATGTAAATTCATCCAACTTGGTTTTTAACTTTCAACCAAACCATAACAGGCTATCTTGCAAATCTGACACGGGCCATTTCAGGGAGAAAATGTGCAAAAAAGGGTCGGGCAGATACTGACACGGGTGCCCGTGTCACGCGACACGGCCCGTGTCATCTTAACTGGGATTGAAAACTTGGCAAAAAGGCAGGACAGGGGCTGACACGGGTGCCCGTGTCATACGATACGGTCAGTGTCAATTCAGCTAGGATAAGGAAAATGCGCAAGGTGGTAGGGAAGATGTTGACATGGGTGCCTGTGACCGGTGACACGGCCCGTGTCAGCCTAGGCATTAGAAATCTTAATTTTGAGACTTTTGCTATAATTTTGGATCATTAAGGGTACATCAGACATTTTGCATTAACATCCAAATTATTTTCTAAAACAATTAAAAACCATTAGACTTAGGTTTTATTTTAATTCCATTAATTTCAATTAACTTAGTTTTTTTTAGGTTTTTGTTTAAAATAATTAGTTAACTTTTCTTTTAATTAAAACAAATTAGCTTTCTTTCGTTAATTGCCAAACTTTGTTTTCTATCAAAAAACCCTTAAAAAAATTTATTTTTTCCTCTTTACATTTTGTACATTTTATTCATATTCAATGGTTTGTAATAGTAATTAGGGTTTTATTGCTTTCCTCCACATATTCACAAAATTGTACCCCCCATTCCCAAAGCGTTGTAATAGCGTAGGACATTTAAATTACGCAATTTATCACTTTCCTTATTATTTCTAGTAATTAGGGTTTGCATGACAAGACTTAAAATCAAACTTAGCAAAACCCTAATTCAAAGATAAATACTTGAAATCAAACACCTTGCAAACATGCACCTCTAGGGTGACCACACTTGTTACCTCAGATAAAAATAGTCATGTCCCTCAAACGTGGGATGTTTTGGAAAAGACCTTCGATTAAAAGATTGTAGTCCCTCGATGACCCTTCAATGCTGCCTTCGGTAAACGATCTTAGTCACTTACGACAAATTTCTAAAGCATCTCACAAGTTTCCTTCAATGGTTGTACGACGACCCACGCATGTTCCTCACATCCAATGATATGGCCCTCTACCAATCAATGGTAGACAAGCACTATCTAAAGGAGGAGGAAAAGAACAAAGAATTTTTGAGTAGGTAGATTGCTCTTAATTGCTTACTCACAAACAAAATCATTTCCACACTTCACACTTTCAAAACATCTTTCAAAACGAACATTTTGTATACATTCTCAACGATACAAGAATCATTACAAAGTGGCCTTACATTGGAATTTTCAAACATATTTCCAAACACTTCCTTTCAACAAATATTTTCAAAACCAACACTTTGTATACATTCTCAACGATACGATAATCATTGCAAAGTTTGCCAAACTTAGGAGTTTTCAAAATATTTTAAAACTTACACAAACACAAAAGCATTTCAAAGTGATCAAGCAATTAAGAGCCCGTAGATAACTATGGATGAAAAGGGTTCTAACACCTTCCCTTTTCATAACCTACCCCCCGAACTCAAGAAAATTCTCAAAAGGTCTTTCCTGTTCTTTTCACCCTTTCCTTTATTGGATAAAAGAAAAGTCGATGGCGACTCTTGCTATCCGCAACAATTGCGATAAAACGTAAAACACCCAAGTCAGTTCTCCCACCGTATCACAATGAGGTATGTTGAAAACCATTATGAACCTTTGATTATTCAAATGTTTTACAAGTGTAGCGGTAAAAATGTTGAGACTAAGCCATTGGATTGACTTGACTCGCACAGATCAAATAAAAATTGCCACTGCGTTTTATTGTTTCCAAAGGAATGGGAAAAGAGCGAGTAACCCAAAAAAAGGGGAAAGAATCTAAGTTTGGGGGTTGTTTATGCAAATGGAAGGTATTAGCACCCTAAATATCTACGGTACTCCGCATGAACCTCTTTGAAAATCTGTGTATTTTTCCTATAAAAGTTGCATAAAAATAGATTTGTGGGGATGAGAAAAGAAGTATTTTTTTACAATTTTTGCATCTGCCGCGGTTGCGAACCTTTAGTGCCTACGTACCACCTTCTGTACAATAGGGGATCAGGGTACACGTGGCTCACCTTTAAAAAATTTAAAACACACAAGTGTGTTGGTTAATTTTAAGAGACGAGACATCATCGTCTTATCCGAGTGGAAGAACATACTTACTACCCACAATTATGAGAAAGGAGAATTGGCGTCATCTTATAGTGGAGGATATAGCTTAGATTTTAAAATCAACAAAGCTTCTCTCAACACCAAAGTGTAAAATATCTCGCTTAACTACATATTATAGAAGTATAGTAATTCGCATCACTACAAGTATTTACAAGAGTCTAATATTTTGAGAAGTAAAAAGCCAAAGTGGCAAAGATAGTTTGAATGAGATTGATTGAATTTTAGTCTTCTCACAAAAATGTCAAAGTATTATTAAGTTGGTTAAAGTTTGATTAAGAAAAGTTTTTTTGAAAATGCATGGACCTGAGTCTAAGTTTATTATGAAAGTGGTTCAATTTCAAAAACAAGAAGAGTTTTAAAAAGGAGGGAGAAGATTTTTGAAATTAAAGAAGATGGGAGGAGATGAAGGGACTATCCTAAGGCATAAAGTAAAAGCTAGGGAAAAGAACCGTCTAACCAACAAGAAGCCAACACTTGACACAATGAGTCAATGTAGAATTCCCATCCTTTGGATTTAAGACCAATCAAGAAAAGATAATAAACCTATTCAGAAAACCAAGCTTCAATTGCATTAAGTCTTCACAAAAATTAGGCAGAGTAACGGCTGTATACAAATGAATTCCTGATCACAGATAAAGCATGTAATCACAATAACCTGCACACAAAGTAAACAAACAAACCAATGTCTTGGGGGTAAACCCCAATAACTCCAGACAAAATAACAGTTGAGGTCACAAGGTCTCAAGGTAGGTTAAGGTCTCTAATCCTAAGTCTAAAAAGTCTACAATCTCCATAATGCCAAGGATAGTAACCAAGTAGTCCAAGTAACATTAAAGTTTTTTAGGGTTCAAGTTGATTATTAAGTATCTTCAAAAAGAAATGAAAAGCTCAAATGAGAAAAATAAAATAAAAAAAAAAGACATAAAAGAAAAAAATGCTCAAATGAGAAAAGATGAAAATAGCATGAAATGTAAATGCTAAAATAAATGTGCTTAAAGTAAAAACATAAAATAAAAGCACAAAATAAAGTCAACTGTTAGAAACTAGAGGTTAGTTGAATGACCATCTCGAAACTTGCATTTGAAACTCATTAGAAGATTAATAAAATAAAAGCCTCTCAACAACAAGTTTCATTTTCTTTTTGTCAAGTTTATCATCCATTCAAAATTCTCAAGGCAACAATAAATGACCAATGATGTTTAAGTAATTCACTTTGATCAAAGTTTATGAAGATTCATTAGAGGATTGATAAGACCAAAGCCTCCTAACAATGAATCTCAAATTTATTGGATCAAAGGATTCAAATCAACATACTTGGGCTTACAAACATGGGTTTGGGCCACGAATGATCATTTCTCGAATTGGGACAAAATTTAGCACTATGTTAAGCAATCGTAAGTGGACTTATATAGAAGTTGCACCTATTTTGAGGCAGACCAATAGAAATTTATGTATCCTATGCTTAGAGAGATGATATGTACATCATCCTCTAACAACATATGACACAATAAGAAAGGGATAAGATGAAGAGGGATGGAAGGAGAATTAAACCATATTTGAACCAAAAAATTAATCAAACTATTATTAAAATCATTCATCCATTTTTATGGAGTTAGACTCAACACCATGGATCCAATGATGTTGATAAAGCTCGTGATCAAAATTTTATAGTCCAAGATCAACCAGAATATATACAAAAAATAAAATTGTATTAAAAATCAAGAAAAAGGTTTTTAAAAATGGTTTTAAAATGAAAATAAGAGGGGGAAATGGAAATTATATTCAAATAAACCAAGAAAAATCAAATGAGGCCATAGAAAAATCAGAAATATACTCAAATGTTTATATAATGTTTTTGGTAATTTTTTAAAGTCAAAAACTATTTTTAAACTAATTAAAATTGCTCAAATAAATGGAAAAAGGGATCAAAAATAGTAGAAGTCAAAATAAAATTCAAAATAAAATTCAAAATGTCAGAAATAATGGAAATAATGTTGATGAATTTTTTCAGAATTTAAAAATGTTCAAAAGTAATTTTTAAGTATTTAAAAACAAACCAAAACAAAGAAAAATTATAAAAAATATCAAATCTAAAAATAAAATTATGAAAAAATAAAATTCAGAGAGGAAAAAATTGAAAATATTTTTGTGAATTTTTTCATAATTTTTTAATCAAAAATGAATTTCCTATGATTTTTTGAAGTTTAAAACAATTTAAATATAAAAATAAAAAATAAAAAATAAAGTAAAAAATTGTGGACCAACGGATGAGAGCCAAAATGTGTTAGTAATCTAATCCAATGTATCAAACACATTGTGCATTTCATGGTCTTTAGTGGAATAAACACAGGTTTATTAATTAAATCAGAGTTTTGAAAAATAAGCGTGGCACGCTTTCATTGTTTGATAGATGACATGTTGATCATCTTCAACATCCAGCCAACGAAATTTGCAGGTTTCAGAAGCGGTAAAATTAGAAGACCAGACTGGTACCATTCGCTTCGTCTCTTCAAGACGATTCCAATGGTACCTTCACGAAAAATTTATATAAGATGTAGCTCAGTCGTTTTAGAAGAGAAGTTTTGAAAAAGAATTTGAAATTTCATGGTCAAAGTGTACTTCCAGTTGAAAACAATTGTTGCGACTAGAATCAAGATGATGAGAGCTTCATAATAGTATCAAAGTTTGAGAGAATTGGTGAAGGAATCTAACTATTGAAGTTAAGTTACAGAGCTCTGAAACTTGACTTGGCTAGCACGATTCATAGAGTTTTAGGGCTTAATTCTTCTTTTGTTAGCTTCAGTGAGGTTCAAGGAAGATGAATTGACAAATAAAAATGATTGAGAAAGGTTGTAAGAGCCAATTCGAAGTTGCTGAAAGTTTGGTTTAACAGGGAGTTTGGCAGGGTGATTCAGGCTCTCTAAGCTTGAGAAAATGAATGAGGTATGACCATCTATTTAGGGAACCTGATTGAATGTTCAAGCGTGTGAAATGTTGAAGTTTGGAGTGAAATCATGTGAACCTGATACACGAGTAAGGTGTGATCTGTTTTGCATAAAAACTCATCCAATCCTTGCGTTTTAAGGCTCTAATCCACTTTGGTAAGTTGGTTAAACATGTTTAGACCAAAAACGCGTGCTAATTTGATGTTTAGAAGCCAAAACATGAATTTCAAATTCTGACTTATGAAGAAACTTCAATTTTAAGTTACCAAATTCAAATCAATGGCATTCTCAGTTCAAGGAGTCTTAGGACATGATTCTTGAAGCTTTAAAAAGATGAGATCACAAGCTTTACAATGTGCAAAGAATGACATCAAATGGATGCTTGAGCTGAAAATTGTAATGAGTCAAAGTTGAGAAAAAGAGGTTGACTTTCTATATTTAGAAAATTTCTAAGTTTTTTCATCAAAAATGACTTATAATGTCTTGCATCCAAACATGGCCTTTAAATTGAAATTTTCTCTTGACCAAAAAACTTGGAATAAATTAGATCTCTTGAATGGAATTTTGAGACTTGAACCATTTAAAAATTCAAAAAATTGAGAGAGTTATGACTTGTTGAAGTTGGCAAAAATTCATGAAATAACCTATAATCTTTTGCATCCTTAGAGCATCTTCCATCCATTTTCATACTTTGCACTTAAAAGAAGGGTTGAAGTCCGTATCTTTAAGATTATTATGGAAAAATAATGGGATCAAGGAGATAAAAATTGACCAAGTTATGATCTTTTGAATTCACATAAGGGAATTTGATGATTCAACTAGAAGACTTGTAATCTTTCTTCATCATTAGGTACCTTCCACACAAAATTTTCTTGAAACTTTTGAAGTGATTTGTTGATAACCCTTTGAAGAGAAGGTGTATTTGGAATCACTCAAAAATACCAAAAGATGAGCAAGATATACCCCTTTGAAGTTCAAAACCCTGGCTCCTAGAGCAACAAGATACCTTAGAAATCCTTTTGTAACTTTGATCAACTTTCTTGCACAAATACTTTTGTAACATAAATAGAAGATGTTAAGGATGATAATGAGGAACCATAGAAACCATAAACACTTCCAAATATTGATACTTGAGGGAAATATGCACTTGTGATCAATTAATCAAGAACTTGTCCAATTAGGTCAAACTTTTTCAATCAACCCTTGTACCTTTGAACTATATTTGACAACTTGAGGCATGATGAATCATAATAGACTTTGTCATGATATTAATTCAAAATATATTCAATAATGAAGCTTGAATCTCAATGAAGCTTTGTTGAGGAAGGCATGGAAATAAACTCATGAACCTATGGATGAACTTGCTAGAATGTGTTGTACTTTCAGCTATGATATCAATAATTAGGGCAAACATACATTGTATTTATTAGTTAAAAGTTAATCATAACACAGATGACAACAAGATACAAATCAAGATGCTTGGTGATTCCCCATGGGCAAAGCTAAGGATAGGGAGAAGAGCCAAACCCTAGTGTGTGATCTTGTTGTGATTGAGTTGATATGATATGATAGAGGAATCTTAGGGGGGGAAATTGGGGTACAACAGCTGCCCTTATTTAAGTGTCTTCTATCCGAAGATGCAAAGGTTAAAAATCTTCGTGTCGATGTGATTGAAGATACTTAAATATATAAAAAAGCCCTATTTTTGGCCCTAAGATGCCATGCATTGCTTATGATTATGAATGCAAATGAACAGATCTAAAAAGGACGCAAGACCCCACTGGGGATGTAGTAAATAAAACAGAATCAAAAGGAAGACCCGACCAAAAAATAAATCACTGGTGAACCAGAGACTCGACTCTATTAGGGTAAAGCCCAAAGAGGAGATAAATCATCATCAACTTAAAAATTGAGGAGAGAAAGTAAAGGATAAAATTGATCAACAAATGACTGTGAACTATCCGCTCACTGAGGAGATAGCAAAAAAAATGTAACATTGACCCATCGGGGAAAGAAGTGGTAAGATAATACCAGAAAATACCAATATCAGGGTGGTAATGATAATCAGCACCATTACTCACGACCGGGGGAAAATGAACTTCTTCAGAGCAATAGAATCTCAATGACGAACTACCTTCCATAATGACAAGGCTACCATTCATCGGAAAAAGATCTCAATAACGAACTACCTTCCATAATGACAAGGCTAACATTCATTGGAGTAACGAATCTCAACAACAAACTACTTTCCATAATGACAAGGCTACCATTCATTGGAGTAACGAATATCAACAACAAACTACCTTCCATAATGACAAGGCTGCCATTTATTGGAGTAAAAAATCTCAACAACAAACTACCTTCCATTATGACAAGGCTACCATTCATTGGAGTAACAAATCTCAACAACAGACTACCTTCCATAATGACAAGGCTACCATTCATTGGAGTAACAAATCTCAACAATAAACTACCTTCCATAATGATAAGGCTACCATTCATTGGAGTAACAAATTTGAATCTTCTCTGGGAACTGTCAGACTTATTGGGGAAGTACAGGTTGCTCAAATAAAGAGACCTACCACTTGTTGTTATGAGGAAGAATTGCAAATAATGATTTCCTGGGGGAATGCCAATGTATTCCTGTTTAGGATATAGAATCTTCACGTGCAAAATAAAATTCACATTCTCGAACCAAGGCTCGAAACCTGCAAAAATCAAAATAATAACACTGTTGGGGACCACCCATCCAAACAAGAAATAAACCGGAGTGAAACAGTAAACTAGAATCACATCTCATGAGAAATAAACTCAAGAGGGAACCACGTTATTTCCAAATAATGAGCTGAAAGAAAGGCTAAAGCAAAATTCTTCCACGAGGAATAGCTTAGTGGGGAAATTGAAAGGATATACACTTTCTGCTTAAGGCTGACACTCTATTGGAGAGAGGATAACGCAAATCTGTAAAACATGGTGATATGCCAACAAAATACTAATGGATGCACATGAGCAATGATTTGCTAAACATTAATTATGCATGATGTATGTATGAATGTATGAGTGTCATCATGTATATGCTAGAAAAACAAATGTATAACACTGAGGACAACCAGACAAAACCAACTTGGGTACAACCAATACTCGGCCAAATCACATCCAAGATGAAAATTTCATGAGAAAGTAAGCACCAACTAAGGAAACAATTTCCTATTTCGCAGCTTAACTCTACTGGGAAGGAATATAATCTGAAAACAATTACATCATAACAAATAAATCAGTACAGATACAAGGATATAATATCCTCCTCCAGGCTTCACCAGGGAATATCACACAGACTTCAATGGGGGAAAACAAATGTTTCAGGATCTGTACTTCTACTGGGGATTGGAATATTGATTTCAAATAGGGTAGATAAAAACTATGTCGTCGAGATATCAACTGGGGATCCCGTACTTACTTTATTGGGGAGGGAAACACCACGTCGTCAAGAGGAACCCAAGATACATTCTTCAATACTGAGAGTGATGATTGCACCAACTTCTCTGGGGAGAAATTATGAAGCCTCATGAGGGTAGAAATTTTCAGAGAGACCTGTTATCTCTACTTTTCTTGGGGATTTAAGAAGTCAAAATTTACAGCAAGAAATCAAACTTATGGGGATTTTAAATCAAACCCAGCACTTGGCGGGAGAAAACCAAAAAAGTTGACAATTGTTTCAACACTTCTTAGAAAAGATATTGCCCTTGTCTGATTTCCTGGAAAACAAACAACGACAAAAAATGCTAGCACTGCAAAGGGCGATGCTTTGCAAATGATTTCATATCCGCACGCAAAAGGGAAAAGACTCTCGTCATGTGGGCCCAAAATTTACTAGGGAATTTGGGGTAGAGAACTCATACCATGAAAACCCAAAATCAAAATGAACCGAGACCTGACTGGGGAAAATGGGATCACAAAAGTGACCTGAGAGAGCATAAGAAGATCATACTCATTCCAGTAAAAGTGACCTGAGAGAGCCTTCCTGGGGGATTCAGACTTCCAAAATTTTAGAGTTCGTCCATCCTTTGAGTCACTATTTTTATTCTCCTTGAGTCACAAAATCTAAATTAAAAAGTAATTTGCAAATTCTTTTTAAAAAACAAATTTTGTTATTTAATCTGTTTGCTTTGAAAATTACTATCAATGATAAATGAAGTTATTGTAGGCTGAATAAAATAAGAATTGCAAATAATTGGATAAAAGCTCAAACTTTATTAATAGAATGGTAGTCTGCAAATGGCGAGACTCCGTAGATGATTACAAAGTTTAGAAAATGGTAATATTCATTGGAAAAGATACATTGAAATACAATGACCACTATTCTCCATAACAACTTTGAATTCCTGAGTAGAGACTTTGGTTGAAGATCGGTGAGGACCTAAAAAGATTGTTGCTTAAACGATCAAGTCTTGTCTGATGCAGATACTTTCCAGGAAATCCCTACCTTTTGCCTAGATTTCCCTTGCGGGTTTTCAACCTACCGGGAACATTTATTCTGTTTATGTCTCTAATTTTTGCCTAGACCACCCTTTCGGGTTTCCGGCCTACCGAGACGCTCCTTTTTACCTAAGCCGCCCTTTTGGATTTCCGTCTTAGCGGGATGTTCTTTTTATTTTTATAGGCGGAGTATTTCTTGACTGCATCAGCATTTAGAGGACGTGGGAACTCCTCGCCATCCATTGTTTCAAGAATCAATGCACCGCCAGAGAAGGCTTTCTTGACAACTTATGTGCCTTCAAAATTGGGAGTCCACTTTCCCCTAGAATCAGCATTAAAAGACATGATCTTCCTGGGCACGAGGTCGCCTTCTCTGAATTCACAAGGCTTGACCTTCTTGTCAAAATCTTTCTTCATTCTTTATGGTATAACTGACCATGACACAAGGCCATCATTCTTTTCTATTCAATCAAATTCAACTGGTCAAACCTGTTCTGGACCCATTCAGCCTCTGACAACTTGGTTTCCATTATCACGCGTAAGGAGGGAATCTCAATCTCAACAGGGAGCACTGCTTTTATGCCATACACAAGAGAGAACGGGGTTGCCTCTGTTGAAGTGTAGACAGATGTTAGATACCCATGTAAAGCAAAAGGGAGCATCTCATGCCAATCTTTATAAGTGACAACAATTTTCTGGATGATCTTCTTGATGTTCTTATTAGCAGCTTCAACATCCCCATTCATCTTTGGCCTGTAAGGAGATGAATTGTGGTGGACAATTTTGAACTCTTCACATAGTTCAGTCATCATCTTGTTATTCATATTTGAGCCGTTGTCGATGATAACCCTGCTTGGCACACCATACCGACATACTAGATTATTCTTGATAAAATGCACTACCACCTGTTTAGTGACATTAGCATATGAAGTTGCTTCCACCCACTTGGTGAAGTAGTCAATTGCCACCAAGATAAAGCGATGTCCATTCGACGCCTTTGGTTCAATCATTTAAATCATGTCAATACCCCACATAGAGAAAGGCAATGGAGATGAAATAACATTGACAAGCGTTGGAGGCACATGAAATTTGTTAGCATATATCTGGCATTTATGGAACTTCTTTGCAAATTTATAATAGTCAGATTCCATTGTCAGCCAATAATAACCTGTCCTAAGCGTCTTCTTTTCCATCGAATGTCCATTGTCATGGGTACTGTTGTACCCCAAAATTTGCCCTCCCTTTTTCACAAGAAATCACAACCCTAGGGTTTTTCTCAGATTTTCAAGATTGGCTCAAGAATCGATCAAACAGACTTTTCTTTGGCAGTAAATCAAGAATTAGGGTTTCTCTCGCATTTCTCAGAAGAAACTGAATTCTCAGAAATTCAAATTAACTGTCACATGTTTTCACACTTTTTCGAGTTTGCTGAAAGGTTACTGGTTGTTCTCAAGGCTTGTTTATCTGGGATAAGAGATAGGAGTTGAGACTGTCATTTGGAACATTCAGTTTTTTTGTCTGATCCAGGTTAACCATATAATATGCATTTGTTAAAACGTTTGCTTGTTAATGGAATGAAATGCTTGCCTTTTTATTGGAATACACAATGCGTATTTTGATTGGAATGCTGTTGCAAGGTTACGAGATTGCAAAGTTATTGGATTACTTAAAGTTTAAGTTATCTGTATTGAAATTATTGGAATGCAATTTCAATTATTTTGATCTGAAGATCTTAAAAGATTAAGTGAAGATGCAGAGAAAGAGTTGCAAGTTATTGACAGTAGAAGAGTTTTATTGGATAAAGACTTTTTCAAATGTTGTTACAAAAAATAATTTATTATTTCATATGCTTTAAGTTTTACAGCTTGTAGTACTTGAAGAATGAATTATTACAATTAAATGAAAAAATCTCTCAAAGAAAAAAAAAGTCATTGCTCCATTGCTCTCATGCTCAAAGTCTTCTGCTTCCTCTGCTTTGTCATCACCCAATGTGTGCTCACATGAAAAAAACAAAGAAAAGGGATTAGTACACTCAGTTGAATATGAAAAGAATTTTCAAACAGAAAGAGAAAGAAATTATTCATCATTAAATTTTGCCGTCTGGAATCAGAAGTGCTATTGTTCATCATGTTTTTATTTTCCTCTTTGCAAATCACAAGAATATTGCTCTTCTTGGTTCACAAAGAGAAAAATAAAAAATGCAAAAAGAAGAATGCAAACAAAGCAAATTTATTCAAATGCAACAAGGCGCCAAACTGCATTACAAAACAAGGCCAAATTGGATGCAAAACTGTACAAGGAAAGTTTCAAATGCAAACTAATCATAGCAACTAAACCAAACTGTACAAAGCAACCAAACAGTCAGCAAACCAAACATAACAACATTACAAAGCAAGGCAAACTGGAACCTGCTGTAACAAACAGCACAAGCAAGGTGTCCAACTGAGCTACAAAACTGTCAAGCTGCATTACTAAACATTGCATACAAAGAAAACTGGAAGCAAACTGAATGCAAAAAGTATGCAAACTGAACAATGTAGAAAGTACATGGCAAATCAAACAACAGGCAAATGCAGGAGATAAACCAATTGACAAGCAAAAAGCTTGTCATAGCTTTTTCATCACTTTCCAGAAAATAGGCAAAACTTTTCAGAAAAAGTAGAAAAAGCAAAAGTGCTTTGTCATTGAGAGAGAAAGAGAGAAAAGATATCACCTTTGATGAGAGTGTACAGTTTGGCAAAAAAAAGGTTGTCACAAGTGGCAAAAGGAAAAAGGATATAACAGCACAAAGTCAGAAGAGAAAGAGAGAGAACATTGTGTGTCAAAACTGCAACAAACTCCAAAACTGATAACAATTTCAAACCACAACTGCATATCAGTTCAAAACAACTCTCCCAAAAACCATAACAAGCTGCAACTGTAACAAATCTCCAAGCCTGCCAAACAGTTTCAAGTTACACAAATCACACAACCTGCAAAAACTTGCCAAACTGTAAACCTGCATAGCCAACCTGCATAGCACCAAAACTGCATCAAGCTTGCAAGACCAAAAAACCTGCAAAAGCTTGCCTAACTGTAATAGTTTGAGAGCAACAAACTCCAAAACCTGCACAAGCCTAACAAGCCAGTCAAAACTACAACAAAAAACTCCCAGACCTGTGCAAACATAACAAAACTTCAAAAAACCCGTAGTACCAAAGAAACTTCCCAACAGTTTCACAAGAATCCAAACCATGTGAGCAAGAAAACCATAGCCTGCATAACTATTGCAAAACTGCAAAAGCTTGCCAAACTGTAAAACCTGCAAAACTACTCAAACTGCAGTTTCAAACTGCACAATCAAATAAAATACCCCAAGCCTGCCAAACTACTCAAACTGCAGTTTCAAACTGCACAACCAAACAAAAGCTTCCAAAAGCCTGTTAACATTTCAACAGGCCAACAGCCAAAAATCACAAAAAACTGTGAAACCAAAGCTAGCATACCAAAAACTACCAGCAAAACAAGTTTCAGAATCATCATCACAAACCATTATACAACAACAAAGTATCAAGAGAAGCAACAACAATCCAAGGTTTCAGAACAGAATCATCATCAACATTCTACATTCAAGAGAGAGGAAAGAGTTTCAGAAAAGAAAACACAGTTTCAGAACAAATATCATCATCAACATTCAAGAGGAAACAAAGTTTTCAGAAGTGAAATAATCAAAACAAGTTCAAATCAGAAGCAATCATCATCAACATTTCAAGTTTCAGAACATCATCATCAAGATTTCAAGTTTCAGAACATCATCATCAACAACTTACAAAGAACAAAATTTCAGACACAGCAACAAGCATCATCAACCAACAACAATCAGAAGCAAACGCGTTTGGCCGTCATCTTTCCTCCCCTCCGCCTCTAGCCACCAAGGAACGCCACCAGCTCCATCTCACCTTTCCTCTCCTCTTCATAGATAAAACCCCAAGGTACGTTTCTTCTCAAACCCTTTTCTGCACCTCAATAAGCCATGCAATACAATAGATTAGTCAGACTGTAAAAAAATCAAACAAACATAAACAAACTGTAAAACTCAGACGAATCATACTGTTACAATAAAGCCACGGATCATTGTGAGGAGATGAGAGAGTGAAGGACAGTGTTCAGGCGGATAGGGCTTAGGGGAAGGTCAGAGCACTTTTGAGTGAGAAAGATGAAGAGGGAGAACGAGAACGGCGCCGCTGTAAAGCACACAAACCCTAAACGTTGCAAACTTGGGCAACTGGGCCTTTCTGGCCCCAAATAGCCAAAGCCCATACGAATTGGCCAGCGCCCCCCCCCCCCCCCCCCCCCCCCCCTTTTCCATTCTGACCCCTTTGTTCTTCTTTTAGTTTTTTTTTGTTTTGGGCCCAACTCTCTCTACATCTTAAGCCCATCTTCATTTTAATTTCTTTTCTTTTCTTTTGTTTAAACAAATGCTAATGTTTTTTTTAATCTTAATTAATTTGTTTTATTTTGTTAATAATAACACTAATAATAATATTAAAACTTTGATTTTCTTAAAATTAGTTTTTTTTCCTCTTTTATTAATTAATCTTGTTTTATTTGATGAAACACCAAAAAACATTTAATTTGATTTAATTAATTTTGTTTTCTTTAAAACCTTTTTTTATTGATTAATAAAAATACAAAATAATAGAAATTTTGTTTAATTAATTTTTCTTCCTTTAAACTTTTGTATTTACATAATTAATAAAACACATAGAATAATAATATAATATTTAATCTTTCTTTTTTTAGAATAGATTTTTATTTGTCTATTTTTAAGTAAATACATGCATTTTGAACTTTATTGATTTCTTCAATTGTTATAGCTTTATATCAAATTGCGACAATTCGATTTGGTTGTAATACTTAATATTTGGACATTGCTATTCTTATGAGACTCATCCCCATTTGTAATAATTGTACCCCCATCCCCGGATACTTTTGTAATAGCTTAGACTTTTAATTCTCGCACTTTATGCTTTCAAATATGCCATGATTAGAGATTAGGGTTTGTATGCAAAGATTCAAAACTCAATCGCTAGATGACCTAATACAAAGACAAAAATCATGTAAATTGACAACACAATGCACACTTGATCCCCTAGGGTTTCATCCACTTGTTTCCTTTTTAAAATTAGCCATGTTATGCATGTTAAGTACTTTGGCAATACAAAAACAAAACAAAAGATCATAGTCCCTCGATGACGCTATCTTGGTTGCCTATATAAAAATGATCTAGTCCCTCAAAATTGCTAAAGATACTTGGCAATATTGCTATCATGGTCAATACGATGACCCGCGCATGTCCCGTTTAACATCCTAATACAAGGTTGTTTACCAAATGCAATGGTAAAACAACACTGTCAAAAGGATTAAAAACGTATAGGAAAGATCTTTGAGTAAAATAGGGTAGACAACTATTAGTTACTTGATCAAAACTTGCAAAACATCCTTGCTATTTTCAAACACACCTCACAACACAATTTCAAAACAATTTCCCAAAACAAACTTTCAAACATTGAAATCTTTTCAAAAGACAATACATCTTTGTATACATTCAAACAAGAATCATTACAAAGGTTGCCACAACGATGGCCTCTTTTCAAAACATTTTCAAAACCACACACACAAAGCACCATTTCAAAAAATTGAAAAGAAAAAGCAAGTGATCTAAACAAGTAACTAAGAGCCCATGGATAACCATGGATGAAAAGGGTGCTAACACCTTCCCTTTTCATAATCTACTCCCCGAACCCAAGAAAACATCTCAAAGGTCTTTCCTGTGCTTTTTGACCTTTCCTTTGGATAAAATAAAAAGTCGGTGGCGACTCTTGCTAAACCGAAACATTTGCGAACATAAACGCAAAACCTTAAAGTCAGTTCTCCCACCGCATCACAGAACTGGCGACTCTGCTGAGGATTTCTCTAAAAGTGGGGTTACCTTAGGGTTTAGATCACCTTTACATGCTTATCTCATTTGACTTGTTTGCTTTACTTTTTGGTTCCTTGTTTGGGTTTGTTTTAAATCCTACACCCGGATTTGGGGGCACCTTTTAGGTAAGTAGCAATAAACTGTGAGGGAACTGTGCGGGGTATACCGACATGGTTGAAGCAGTGGCTACGTTAGTGCGACATATTTGTGGGTACTGGTAGCCTTTCAATCAATCAAAGAGAATACGGGGCCGCTGGGTGATGTCATGAAGCACTAATGAACTCCTAGAACCTTACTTGACCATCTTGGCCTTATTAGGGGTAGTGAGATGACCGGCTTTGGTGCAGTCCGAAGTTGGTAGATACTCGATACTACACTCATTGAGGGTTGTTTTCTTGGAATATTTTGGTTGCCAGTAAAGTGGCTAAACTGAAACAATGAACACAGAAAATAATCCAGTGATATTGAGCTCCTTAGAACCCGGTTACTATTTATAGGACAGGTTGAGCCAACTAACTTCAAGAGGGTACTTACCTACAAACTCCATGCAAGCCTAAACCTAAGGACTTGTCTGCTTTGTGTGAATGTGATTATCTGTATATACACTTGCTTACTTTTGCATACTTGTACATAACATCATAACATCATACCATAGCATTTTCAATAACTTTTTCAAGGATCTCGAGGGTCTTTGATGCAGGGTCACGTTGAACCAGACGTCTACCAAAGGGCAAGAGGATTCATTTTCCTCTAAATAAACGCCGTTAAAGATCAAGTACAACAACTTGAGTCAAGGGCTATGACCCACTTGACATGGTGAGCTTGATTCTCGTGGAAAGACATCCACCAATACAAAGTTCTCCAATCAAAGATGTTGATCGAAGTTCAACCTCTAACATTTTCTTGTGTTTCCCCCGCGAGATCCTTGAAAACATGCATCCACATATCATGCATCGTATCATGACAGATTTTCCCTTTCCAGGTCTCCTTATTTTCCTACTGTTTATTTTAGTAGAGATGGCTCTAGAGAAGACTATCAAAGATATCCAGGCTCAAAATGCTCAACTTCAAGAGATGTTTTTTATCCTATCCAAGGGGCAGGAAGAGTTGAAAGTACTCCTCGTTAGGAACCTGGCCGAGAAAAATTCTGAAGACAATAAGGACAAACAGTTGGAACAACTGCAAACTGAGGTTGAAGCAATGAGAACCTAGATGCTAGGACAGATGGCTCTTATCCAAGGCCTAGCCCGAAGACAAGAAGAGCTGGGAACTATTATCAATCAACTTCATCAAGACGGTTGCAACCGTATGGGGCAAACAATCAGGATCGAAAATCAAGGCCTTGCTCAGCTTCCCATGAGACAAGAAACCGGTTTAAAGGAGATAAGACCTTCTCACTTTTCTTCCACATCACGAGCCCAACAACGGCTTCGCCAACATCAACCGGAAAATCAGCAAAGGCAAAGCGAGCCCAAAAGACAGTTTACCAACATCAACATACCATTGTCCCAACCTTTGCAACACATGCTGAGGATGAATTTAATTACACCAATAAGACCTCATCCAAATCCCAAGACTTTTCTCCCAGCTACAATCCGGATGCCAGGTGTGCCTATCATTCTGATAGTCCTGGACATGATACAAACGATTGTTGGGCGTTGAAGTATAAGATTCAAAACCTGATCGACGAAGGAATGCTGGAGTTCACACAAGATGGTCAGACTGAGTTTTTCTGTCATTCTTCAAAGGCTCTCCACTTTAAGTGACAAATTCAGACAAAGAGGCTTCTGCTCATTTGAATTTTCAAGTTTTAATTTCTTTCACTATTCAAACAATTATCTATTAATGTCAAACTCTGTTTCATTAATGCATTGCATATGTTTGTCTTGAATTCATCCATTCGTTTTCACTATAATTATGCTTTCTACTTTTGACATTTAACTCTTTCTAAAAGTTACAAGCCTTTAGAGGGAGGATGACGAAAACAAAGCCATAATCTCATACAGTATGCTTTTGGACAGACCTTGCTGACGGTGTACAGGCGTTTCTTTCAAATCCTAAACACTTGAGTTATAAGAAAGATAATCCCTAGTCAACCCCTTCGAGCCAACGAAGTAGAAGTTTTCTGTTTTAACATAAATTGAAACCTTTAATCAAACCTGGGGCAGGGTAGTCTCTCAGTTGGTTCAAATGCGCGTTTAGCCGCAAACTCTCATTTCGTAATACAACGAATGACATCAAAAACATTCCTTTGGAACCAAAAGACAATGATGGTTCTTTATCTCATAGGCAGTCATTATCTCTTAAAAAGAAAAGCCCACTAAGTCAAAACCTACAAAGGAGGCTTAAGAAAGCTGGGGCATCCCGCTGACTGTAAATCTCCAAAACAGGAACAGTCAGGCAAAAATTAGGGATAACAAAAAAAAAAAAGAGGTCACTACAAATCCTCAATAACATGAAAAATGTTGCAAAAAATGACTGGCTTCCAACAAATTCAACTTGTGTGAATCATCACCAAAACATCGTTCCAGACTCATTTGGAGTTCAAACGCACAATTAACTGAGTTTAGGATTGAAGAACATCACGAAGAGTGGGAGGGTACAAATATACTTTGAGCCTTTATCCTTTGTTTCTTAAACCGTGAACCAAGCCACGTTACAACCCTTCAAAAGTCCTAATTGAAGCATGGGTTAGTTCGAAAGCATACTGTTACAAAAGGTATCCTGACTCATGTAAGGCTTTGCTCTAAATCTTGAGTTGATTATTTCTTTTAGAAAGTTTTCTGCTAAAAAATGCATTTTTCAAAATTTCAAGACAACCATAAATTTTGCATTATTTGAATATCATCATTTGCATATGGCTATTTGTTTGACGGCGAATAAATTCACACAGTGAATGTTCCGATGAACAAAAGCTCTCTCAGTGAACAAAATCACTTCAAGTGGGATGACACTTCCTTTGCAAAAATATCCTATCAAAAGGGGACTTGGCATGGCATTGTCCAGTTAACCTGGGGCAGTCCAGTCAAGATTTCAAGAAATCTCTCAAAGTCCAGTTAACCTGGGGCAGTCCAGTCAAGATTTCAAGAAATCTCTCAATTGCAGAGTAACCTGGGGAAAGTCTCCATCTCCATCACTTGGGGCATTAAACGTCAATCTCATCAAAGGGTTACGTACAGTCCAAATTTCCTAGCAGTGCCACAAACATTTGATACTAGGGGCGATGACGAATCTCTCTAAAATCCTTCCGAAAAGAAATTCAAGAATCCTCGAGAAGTTCATCACCTTTTGGAGTAGTAATCGTCAAAGATTCCTTCATCACCTTTTGGAGTAGCAATCGTCAAAGATTCCTTCATCATCTTTTGGAGTAGTAATCGTCAAAGATTCCTTCATCACCTTTTGGAGTAGCAATCGTCAAAGATTCCTTCATCACCTTTTGGAGTAGCAGTCGTCAAAGATTCCTTCATCACCTTTTGGAGTAGTAATCGTCAAAGATTCCTTCATCACCTTTTGGAGTAGCAGTCATCAAAGATTCCTTCATCACCTTTTGGAGTAGCAATCGTCAAATATTCCTTCATCACCTTTTGGAGTAGCAGTCGTCAAAGATTCCTTCATCACCTTTTGGAGTAGTAATCGTCAAAGATTCCTTCATCACCTTTTGGAGTAGTAATCGTAAAAGATTCCTTCATCACCTTTTGGAATAGCAGTCGTCAAAGATTCCTTCATCACCTTTTGGAGTAGCAGTCGTCAAAGATTCCTTCATCACCTTTTGGAGTAGTAATCGTCAAAGATTCCTTCATCACCTTTTGGAGTAGCAGTCGTCAAAGATTCCTTCATCACCTTTTGGAGTAGTAATCGTCAAAGATTCCTTCATCATCTTTTGGAGTAGTAATCGTCAAAGATTCCTTCATCACCTTTTGGAGTAGCAGTCGTCAAATATTCCTTCATCACCTTTTGGAGTTGCAGTCTTCAAAGATTCCTTCATCATCCGGTTGAGTCAAAGTTAATCCAAGACCTTCTCTGGTTCAGTCAGATCGACGCTAAGATCTCCCTGATTCTTATTCCAATGGAAGATATTCCGGGTTTTGCTGTTTCAGATAAATCTCTCAACGATTTATTTTGATTCACTTCCATATTTTTCACTATCAGAGACGAAGAATTCAACTCTTTTCTCCATCACCAGTTCGGGATTTATTTTCCCCAGCGAGAGGTTGTCTTGAAAATACATTATACATCCGTACATCAGGACATCATACAACGCAATCTCATTTATTTTGAGAACGTCATTGTTTATGTCATGCCACTAACCTTTACCTTTCAGGAAATATGCAATCAATTTCTCACAAAATTCGTATCGTGAAGCCTGGACGTTGACCAGATAACGATACAAGACTGTGAAGCCTAGATATTGACCAGATAACAGTAAGGTACACTGTGAAACTTGGATGTTGACCAAATAACATTTTACTCGGCCAATTACTTTGAAGCCCAGATCCAACCGGATATTAGTAGGCCCCAAAATCAAAAGAAAAACCGGAGGCAGCCGGATAACCATTTGATTTTCTTCTGAAACCTGGATGTTGACCAGATAGGAAGTAAGGTATTATGAAGCCTGGATGTTGACCAGATAGAAATACAAGACTGTGAAGCCTGGATATTGACCAGATAACAGTAAGGTATACTGTGAAGCTTGGACGTTAACCAAATAGCAGTTTACTCTGCCAATTACTTTGAAGCCCGGATTCAACCGGATATTAGTAGGCCCCAAAATCAAAAAGGAAACTCGGATGCGACCGGATAACCATTTGATTTCCTTCTGAAGACTGGACGTTGACCAGATAAGAAGTAAAGTATCGTGAAGCCTGGACGTTGACCAGATAGCAATACAAGACACTGTGAAACCTGGATGTTGACCAGATAACAGTTAACCGTTAACAGAATAAAGATCCCCATTCTTGAAACCTCGGAAGATTGGTATACTCCCAACCTCCTCATACCGTTAACAGAATAAAGATCCCCATTCCTAAAACCTCATAAGATTGGCATACTCCCAAGCTCCTGATATCGTTAACAGAATAAAGATTCTCATCCTTAAAACCTCAAAAGATTGGCATACACCCAACCTCCTGATCCAAACGCCTGAATGAAGATTCTCATTCTTGCTTCCCCAGTAGATTGGCATACACCCAACCTCCTGACCCAAACGCCTGAATGAAGATTCTCATTCTTGCTTCCCCAGTAGATTGGCATACATCCAAGCTCCTGATATTCCCGACAGAATGAAGATTCTCATTCTCAAAGTGGCATATAACCCGAGTTCCTGATATTCCCGACATAATGGAGATTCTCATTCTCAAAGTGGCATATAACCTGAGTTCCTGATATTCCCGACAGAATGAAGATTCTCATTCTCAAAGTGGCATATAACCCGAGTTCCTGATATTCCCGACAGAATGAAGATTCTCATTCTCAAAGTGGCATACAACCTAAACTCCTGAATTTCTTCCAAACAGGATTAAGCTTTTCCCATAGTCCTGAGCTTACTCTCCAGCAGGATAGCTAATCCCCAACAGTATAGTTATTCCCCACAGAGTTTTTACTCCCCAACAAAATCAAGATTCTCATCCTTGATTCTCCAGTGAAGTTGACCAGAACCTTCTTTACTCTCAGCATAAATTTGTCAGAGTTTTTAATCCCCTGCAGATCGAAGATTCTCGTTCTTGACTCCTCGACACAAATTCCCCTAGCAGAATGAAGATTCTCATTCTCAATTCCCCACAGAGTTTTCAAATATTCCCCAGGAAAGTCATGAAGGGTTCTCAATTCCCCGCAGAAGTTGTCAAAGCTCTTGTTAATCCCCACAAGTCACCAAGGACTTTCAATCCCCAGCAGTAGCCCAAAGGATTTCTCATTCTCAGCAATCAAAGATTTTATAATCTCCAGCAGCGGTCATGGATTTATTTTCCCCGACAACAGTCAAAGATTTTAGTATCTCCAGCTATCAAAGATTTATTTTCCTCAGCAAGACAACTAATCAGCTTACATGCGCATCCATTACATTCATATATCATAAACATTGATAGAACACATTTTATTGCATCATACATGTCATGCAACATAACTTTGTGTTTCAGCTAACATTTTACCCTTTTCAGGATAAGATTAAAAGCTATCTTTAACAAATATTCAAAGATTTCAGATACAGTAAGGATACACCCCAGACACGGAGGTCATTCTATTACTCATTCAGAATTTCAAGTCAAGACACAGTACGGATACGCTCCAAACACGGATGCCATTTCATCACTCATTCAGACTTCAACAATCAGATATAGATTAGATACGCTCCAGACACGGAAGCCATTCTTTTTCTCATTCAGATTCAACTATCAATTTCAAAGTTCAGATACACTCCAGACACGGTAGTCATTCTGATATTCATTCAGGAATCAAATACGATTACAGCTCGGATACGCTCCAGACGCGGACGCCATCCCTTTGCTCATACAAATCCAATCTCCAGATACAACTCAGATACGTTCCAAATACGGATACCAATCTGGTGTTCATTCTCCTGATTTTCAACAAACAAGTCTTGGATGGCATCTTTAAGCCCATCTCCAACAAGATTCTACCATCTCCAAATGGCATCTTTAAGCCCATTCCCTCAACTATGCTTTGACGAGTGCAAATTTATGGGCACTCTAGTGTCCAATCATCTTTTACCTTCGAGTCGCGAACGGCAAACTCGTCGATATAACTCTTCAGGTTCAAGAAGATTGAACAGGGGCAACTGTTGTACCCCCAAAATTTGCCCTCCCTTTTTCACAAGAAATCACAACCCTAGGGTTTTTCTCAGATTTTCAAGATTGGCTCAAGAATCGATCAAACAGACTTTTCTTTGGCAGTAAATCAAGAATTAGTGTTTCTCTCGTATTTCTCAGAAGAAACTGAATTCTCAGAAATTCAAATTAACTGTCACATGTTTTCACACTTTTTCGAGTTTGCTGAAAGGTTACTGGTTGTTCTCAAGGCTTGTTTATCTGGGATAAGAGATAGGAGATGAGACTGTCATTTGGAATATTCAGGTTTTTTGTCTGATCCAGGTTAACCAGATAATATGCGTCTGTTAAAACGTTTGCTTGTTAATGGAATGAAATGCTTGCTTGTTTATTGGAATACACAATGCGTATTTTGATTGGAATGCTGTTGCAAGGTTATGAGATTGCAAAGTTATTGGATTACTTAAAGTTTAAGTTATCTGTATTGAAATTATTGGAATGCAATTTCAATTATTTTGATCTGAAGATCTTAAAGGATTAAGTGAAGATGCAGAGAAAGAGTTGCAAGTTCTTGACAGTAGAAGAGTTTTATTGGATAAAGACTTTTTCAAATGTTGCTACAAAAAATAATTTATTATTTCATATGCTTTAAGTTTTACAGCTTATAGTACTTGAAGAATGAATTATTACAATTAAATGAAAAAATCTCTCAAAGAAAAAAAAGCCATTGCTCCATTGCTCTCATGCTCAAAGTCTTCTGCTTCTTCTGCTTTGTCATCACCCAATGTGTGCTCACATGAAAAAAACAAAGAAAATAAATTAGTACAGTCAGTTGAATATGAAAAGAATTTTCAAACAGAAAGAGAAAGAAATTATTCATCATTAAAGTTTGTCGTCTGGAATTAGAAGTGCTATTGTTCATCATGTTTTTATTTTCCTCTTTGCAAATCACAAGAAGATTGCTTTTCTTGGTTCACAAAGAGAAAAATAAAAAAATGCAAAAAGAAGAATGCGAACAAAGCAAATTTATTCAGATGCAACAAGGCGCCAAACTGCATTACAAAATAAGGCCAAATTGGATGCAAAACTGTACAAGGCAAGTTTCAAATGCAAACTAAGCATAGCAACTAAACCAAACTGTACAAAGCAACCAAACAGTCAGCAAACCAAACATAACAACATTACAAAGCAAGGCAAACTGGAACCTGCTGTAAAAAACAGCACAAGCAAGGTGCCAAACTGAGCTACAAAACTGTCAAGCTGCATTACAAAACATTGCATACAAAGCAAACTGGAAGCAAACTGAATGCAAAAAGTATGCAAACTGAACAATGCAGAAAGTACATGGCAAATCAAACAGCAGGCAAATGCAAGAGATAAACCAATTGACAAGCAAAAAGCTTGTCATAGCTTTTTCATCACTTTCCAGAAAATAGGCAAAACTTTTCAGAAAAAGTAGAAAAAGCAAAAGTGCTATGTCATTGAGAGAGAAAGAGAGAAAAGATATCACCTTTGGTGAGAGTGTACAATTTGGAAAAAAAAGGTTGTCACAAGTGGCAAAAGGAAAAAGGATATAACAGCACAAAGTCAGAAGAGAAAGAGAGAGAACATTGTGTGTCAAAACTGCAACAAACTCCAAAACTGATAACAGTTTCAAACCACATTTGCATATCAGTTCAAAACAACTCTCCCAAACACCATAACAAGCTGCAACTGTAACAAATCTCCAAGCCTTCCAAACAGTTTCAAGTTACACAAATCACACAACCTGTAAAAACTTGCTAAACTATAAACCTGCATAGCCAACCTGCATAGCACCAAAACTGCATCAAGCTTGCAAGACCAAAAAACCTGCAAAAGCTTGCCTAACTGTAACAGTTTGAGAGCAACAAACTCCAAAACCTGCACAAGCCTAACAAGCCAGTCAAAACTACAACAAAAAACTCCCTGACCTGTGCAAACATAACAAAACTTCAAAAAACCTGCAGTACCAAAGAAACTGTCCAACAGTTTCACAAGAATCCAAACCCTGTAAGCAAGCAAACCATAGCCTGCATAACTATTGCAAAACTGCAAAAGCTTTCCAAACTGTAAAACCTGCAAAACTACTCAAACTGCAGTTTCAAACTGTACAATCAAACAAAATACCCCAAGCCTGCCAAACTACTCAAACTGCAGTTTCAAACTGCACAACCAAATAAAAGCTTCCAAAAGCCTGTTAACATTTCAATAGGCCAACAGCCAAAAATCACAAAAAAACTATGAAACCAAAGCTAGCATACCAAAAACTACCAGCAAAACAAGTTTCAGAACCATCATCACAAACCATTATCCAACAACAAAGTATCAAGAGAAACAACAACAATCCAAGGTTTCAGAACAAAATCATCATCAACATTCAACATTCAAGAGAGAGGAAAGAGTTTCAGAAAAGAAAACACAGTTTCAGAACAAGTATCATCATCAACATTCAAGAGAAATCAAAGTTTCAGAAAAGAAATGTCAGAGTTTCAGCAACAACAAGCATCATCAACAAAAACCAACAAAAATCAAAAGTTTCAGAAATATTTAGCAGCGCCATCATTCAAAATTCAAAGAGGAAACAAAGTTTTCAGAAGTGAAATAATCAAAACATGTTCAAATCAGAAGCAATCATCATCAACATTTCAAGTTTCAGAACATCATCATCAACATTTCAAGTTTCAAAACATCATCATCAACAACTTACAAAGAACAAAATTGCAGACACAGCAACAAGCATCATCAACCAACAACAATCAGAAGCAAACGCGTTTGGCCGTCATCTTTCCTCCCCTCCGCCTCTAGCCACCAAGGAACGCCACCAGCTCCATCTCACCTTTCCTCTCCTCTTCATAGAGAAAACCCCAAGGTACGTTTCTTCTCAAACCCTGTTTTGCACCTCAATAAGCTATGCAAAACAATAGATTAGCCAAACTGTAAAAAATCAAACAAACATAAACAAACTGTAAAACTCAGAGACGATCATATTGTTACAATAAAGCCATGGATCATTGTGAGGAGATGAGAGAGTGAAGGACAGTGTTCCGGCGACTAGGGCTTAGGGGAAGGTCAGAGCACTTTTGAGTGAGAAAGATGAAGAGGGAGAACGAGAACGGCGCCGCTGTAAAGCACACAAACCCTAACTTCCACAAACCCTAAACGTTGCAAACTTGGGCAACTGGGCCTTTCTGGCCCCAAATAGCCAAAGTCCATACGAATTGGCCAGCGCACCCCCCCCCCCCCTTTTTCATTTTGACCCCTTTGTTCTTATTTTAGTTTTTTTTTGTTTTGGGCCCAACTCTCTCTACATCTTAAGCCCATCTTCATTTTAATTTATTTTCTTTTCTTTTGTTTAAACAAATGCTAATGTTTTTTTTAATCTTAATTAATTTGTTTTATTTTGTTAATAATAACACTAATAATAATATTAAAACTTTGATTTTCTTAAAATTAGTTTTATTTTCCTCTTTTATTAATTAATCTTGTTTTACTTGATGAAACACCAAAAACATTTAATTTGATTTAATTAATTTTGTTTTCTTTAAAACCTTTTTTTATTGATTAATAAAAATAAAAAATAATAGAAATTTTGTTTAATTAATTTTTCTTCCTTTAAACTTTTTTATTTACATAATTAATAAAACACATAGAATAATAATATAATATTTAATCTTTCTTTTTTTAGAATAGATTTTTATTTGACTATTTTTAAGTAAATACATGCATTTTGAACTTTACTGATTTCTTCATTTGTTATAGCTTTATATCAAATTGCGACAATTCGATTTGGTTGTAATACTTAATATTTGGACATTGCTATTCTTATGAGAATCATCCCCATTTGTAATAATTGTACCCCCATCCCCGGATACTTTTGTAATAGCTTAGACTTTTAATTCTCGCACTTTATGCTTTCAAATATGCCATGATTAGAGATTAGGGTTTGTATGCAAAGATTCAAAACTCAATCGCTAGATGACCTAATACAAATACAAAAAGCATGTAAATTGACAACACAATGCACACTTGCACCCCTAGGGTTTCATCCACTTGTTGCCTTTTTAAAATTAGTCATGTTATGCATGTTAAGTACTTTGGCAATACAAAAACAAAAAAAAAGATCATAGTCCCTCGATGACGCTATCTTGGTTGCCTATATAAAATGATCTAGTCCCTAAAAATTGCTAAAGATACTTGGCAATATTGCTATCATGGTCAATACGATGACCCGCGCATGTCCCGTTTAACATCCTAATACAAGGTTGTTTACCAAATGCAATGGTAAAACAACACTGTCAAAAGGATTAAAAACGTATAAGAAAGATCTTTGAGTAAAATAGGGTAGACAACTCTTAGTTACTTGATCAAAACTTGCAAAACATCCTTGCTATTTTCAAACACATCTCACAACACAATTTCAAAACAATTTCCCAAAACAAACTTTAAAATATTGAAATCTTTTCAAAAGACAATACCTCTTTGTATACATTCAAACATGAATCATTAAAAAGGTTGCCACAACGATGGCCTCTTTTCAAAACATTTTCAAAACCACACACACAAAGCACCATTTCAAACAATTGAAAAGCAAAAGCAAGTGATCCAAACAAGTAACTAAGAGCCCATGGATAACCATGGATGAAAAGGGTGCTAACACCTTCCCTTTTCATAATCTACTCCCCGAACCCAAGAAAACATCTCAAAGGTATTTCTTGTGCTTTTTGACCTTTCCTTTGGATAAAATAAAAAGTCGGTGGCGACTCTTGCTAAACCGAAACATTTGCGAACACAAACGCAAAACCTCAAAGTCAGTTCTCCCACCGCATCACAGGTACCAAAAGAACCTTCATGGATTTCATGCATCAACATGTCTACTTCGTGTCTATCCACCATATGAGCAAGATCATGTGTAATACGATGGGAGAACTGACTTGGGTGTTTTGTGTTTTATCGTAATTATTACGGATAGCAAGAGTCGCCACCGACTTTTCTTTTATCCAATAAAGGAAAGGGTGAAAAGAACAGGAAATACCTTTTGAGAATTTTCTTGAGTTCGGGGGGTAGATTACAAAAAGGGAAGGTGTTGGCACCCTTTTCATCTGTAGTTATCTACGGGCTCTTAGTTGCTAGCTCACTTTTGAAATGTGTTTGTGATTGTTTTTGAAATTATTTTTGAGAAGTGCCTTCGTTTAGGCGAACTTTGTAATGATTCTCGTTTCTATAAGAATGTATACAAAGTATTGACTTTTGAAAATATTTCATGGAAACTGTTGGTGTGTTTTAAAAGATGTTTTGAAAATGGTTGTGAGCAAGTAAATACGAGCGTTCTACCTACTCAAAAAGTCTTAGTTCTTTTCTTCCTCCTTTAGATGGTGTTGTCTTACTATTAGTTAGTAAGAAACCATATCATTGGATGTGGAGGGACAGGCGTGCATCATCGTACAGTCATAGAAAAACATTGTAGGATACCTTAGTAATTTTTAGTAAGGGTCTAAGATCATTTATCGAAGGCAACATTGAAGGGTCATTGAGGGACTATGATCTTGTATTCGAGGGTCTTTGCTAAAGTATCCCACGTTCGAGAGACATGATTGTTTTATTCTAAGGAAACAAGTGTGGGTTAACCCTAGAGGTGCAGGAGAATTGTTTTTGTTTGGATTTTTTGTATAAAAGAGCTTATCTTAATTAAACTAAAAATAAAATAGTTAATTGAAACTAAGTTAATTTAAATTGATTTAATGAAAGCTAAACCTAAATTAATCTTAATAAAAGAAATGAAATTAACTAAGAAACATATTTTTAGGGTTTTGATGAAAAGATTTTAACCTATTTAGTTTAAACTAAAATGGATGGAAAGAAATTAATTAATTAAACTCCTAAATTTTAAATTAATTTTATTAAAATAAATTAAGTCTAATATTAATTTAATTAAGAAAAGAAATTTGTTAAAGGAATGTTTTTGGTCTTTTTGTCTAAAAGAAATAAAATAAAAATATACTAAATGTCTAAATAATATTTTTTTTGGTATTTTTGATTAATAAAAATAATAATAATAATAATAATAATAATAATAATAATAATAATAATAATAATAAAAATGATAAAGAAAAAAAATTAAAATTAAAGTCAGGGGGGTTAGAAAGTGGAAAGGATGTAAAATATAAAATAGCTTGGTTTTGTGTTAGGCCCAAAGAATGGTTTTTATTTGTAACAGAAAATAAAACAAAATAAAAAAATATGATGTTGGGCTGCGTATCATTAAGCATTCAGGGGGGGAGAGGAAGTAAAAAAATGATGGCCCAATGTTGAAGCCCAGGGCGCTAGCTGCAAACAAAAAAATGAAACAAAAAGTAAAAAATAACAAAACGGACGTTGGGGCTCGAACCCAGGTCCTAAAGGTGAAAGGCGCGCGCTTTAACCACTGGGGTGGTGATACATCCGGTATTATAGACAACGGTTGACTCAGATGCTGCATGACTACGTTGAAATCTTTGCCTGGTCTTACGAAGACATGCCCGGGTTGGATACCGACATTGTGGTTCATCACCTGCCTACCATGGAAGACTGTCCTCCCGTAAAACAGAAAGTCCGTCGTATGCGTCCAGAGATGTCCGAGAAAATCAAGGCTGAGGTTATGAAACAGTTCGATGCCGGTTTTCTAGCAGTGACATCTTACCCTCAGTGGGTTGCCAACGTGGTTCCAGTACCAAAGAAGGATGGTAAGGTCAGAATGTGTGTTGATTACAGGGATTTGAACAGGGCGAGCCCTAAGGATGACTTCCCTCTGCCTCATATCGACGTTCTGGTTGACAACACTGCTCAGCACAAGGTATTCTCCTTCATGGAAGGGTTCTCCGGTTATAATCAAATCAAGATGGCTCCTGAAGACATGGAGAAGACCACTTTTGTTACTCAGTGGGGCACCTTCTGCTACAAGGTCATGCCATTTGGGTTGAAAAATGCTGGGGCAACCTACCAACGTGCCATGGTTGCTTTGTTTCATGACATGATCCATCATGAGATTAAAGTATACGTCGACGATATGATTGCAAGGTCCCAAACTGAGGAGGAACACCTTGACCATCTACAGAAGCTGTTTGACCGGTTAAAGTTGTACAAGCTGAGGTTGAACCCAAACAAGTGCACCTTCGGGGTGAGATCTGGAAAACTGATAGGTTTCATCGTAAGCGACAAAGGTATTCAGGTGAACCCTGCCAAGGTGAAAGCCATACAAGAGATGCCAGTTCCCAAGACAGAGAAAGAAGTCAGAGGCTTTCTAGGACGCCTGAACTACATTGCCCGATTCATCTCGCACCTAACTGCTACTTGTGAACCACTCTTCAAGCTGCTGAAGAAAGATCAGGTAGTACATTGGAACGATGAATGTCAGGCTGCTTTCGAAAGAATCAAAGAGTATCTCCAAGAGCCACCTATCCTTATGCCACCGGTTGAAGGGAGACCTCTAATCTTATACTTGACGGTACTTGACAGCTCAATGGGGTGTGTGTTGGGGCAGCATGACGAGTCTGGCCGAAAAGAGCATGCTATTTATTACCTTAGCAAAAAGTTTACCGACTGTGAGACCCGATACTCACTGCTCGAGAAAACTTGATGCGCTTTGGTATGGGCTGCTCGCCGGCTAAGACAGTATATGCTGACTCACACTACTCTGTTGATTTCAAAGATGGATCCAATCAAGTACATATTCGAAAAGCCCGCCTTATCCGGAAGAATAGCAAGATGGCAGATGATCTTGACAGAATACGACATCCAGTACACGACTCAAAAAGCAATCAAGGGAAGTTTATTGGCAGACCATTTGGCGCACCAGGCAGTGGACGATTACCAGTCAATGAACTTTGAATTTCCAGATGAGGATATCATGATAGTGACTGATTGTGAAGTACCTGGACCGGATGAAGGACCTGAGGAAGGACCCCGATGGTCTATGTACTTTGATGGAGCCTCAAACGCTTTGGGTAATGGCATCGGCGCTGTGATCACATCTCCTAATGGCTCTCATATTCCGTTCACCGCCCGACTATGTTTCAACTGCACCAACAACATGGCGGAGTATGAAGCATGCATTATGGGTCTTCAAGCTGCAATTGACCTAAGGATCAAGTTTATGAGTGTCTTCGGAGATTCCGCTCTCGTGATCAATCAGATCAAAGGCGAGTGGGATACGAAACACCCAAATCTTATTCCCTACAAGGAGTATGTGTTGACATTGATCCCCCACTTCGAAGAGATAACTTTTGAACACTTCCCGAGAGAGGAGAACCAGTTGGCGAACGCGCTGGCTACGATGTCTTCTATGTTCAGAGTCAAATGGGACAACGAGGCTCCCTGGATCGTTATTTGGAAACTGGATGAACCTGCATATTGTTGTGATCTTGAGGCTGAAGAGGTAACTGAAAAACCATGGTATCATGAAGTGAAGAGGTACCTGGAAGCTCAACAATACCCCGACGGTGCATCTGTTAACGACAAGAAGTTTCTGAGAAGGTTCGCAACAAAGTTCTTCCTCAGCAATGACATTCTCTATAAACGAAACCATGATTCATCCTTACTGCGTTGTGTGGATAAGACTGAAGCAGAAAGGATCATGACAGAGCTGCATGAAGGTACCTTCGGAACTCATTCCAGTGGACATACCATGGTAAAGAAAATCCTTCGGGCAGGATATTACTGGTCCACAATGGAAGCTGACTGTTACCAACATTCTCGGACATGTCACAAATTCCAGATCTACGCTGATAAGGTGCACGTACCTCCAGTTCCTCTAAACGTCTTGACAGCACCTTGGCCTTTTGCAATGTGGGGCATTGACATGATCGGCGAGATCAGACCTACGGCATCCAACGGGCATCGCTTCATCCTGGTAGCAATTGATTACTTCACAAAGTGGGTTGAAGCAGCTTCCTATGCTACCGTAACAAAGAACATCGTGGCACGGTTCATTCGGCACAACCTGATCTGTCGATACGGTGTACCTGAGAGGATCATTACGGATAATGGTACTAATCTTAACAACAAGATGATCACTGAGCTCTACGAGCAATTCAAGATACAGCACCACAACTCTTCTCCTTACCGACCGAAGATGAATGGGGCTGTAGAAGCGGCGAATAAGAATATCAAGAAGATTGTGCAGAAGATGACAGTGACCTACAAAGATTGGCACGAGATGTTACCGTTTGCTCTTCATGGGTACCGTACCTCAGCACAGACGTCAACAGGGGCAACACCGTTTTCCTTGGTCTATGGCATGGAGGCAGTCTTGCCTATTGAAGTCCAGATACCCTCTCTCCGGATAATGAAGGATGCAGGTTTAAGCGAAGACGACTGGATCCAGACTCGGCTTGATCAATTAAACTTAATTAATGAAAAAAGACTCGCTGCTATCTGTCATGGTCAAACGTACCAAAAATGAATGATCAAGGCATTTAACAAGAAAGTCAGACGACAAGAGTATCAAGTCGGAGACCTGGTAATCAAGCGCATCATTCTACCTCAAGGTGATCCCAGGGGCAAATGGACCCCTACGTACGAAGGGCCATTTGTGGTTAAGAACATCTTCTCAGGAGGAGCGATGATTCTAACTACTATGGATGGTGACGACCTTCCTCACCCCGCCAATGTAGACATAGTAAAAAGATACTATGCATGATCAAAAGACCCACTAGGTTGACATACCTAGGCAAAAATAAGGGCTTCCCGGCGAACCAAAAGGGTTCGGGCAAAAATAAGGGATGAAATAAAAAAATTTGTACACCCGGCAAGTCGAAAACCTGAAAAGGCGGCTTGGGCAAAAATGGGTGTCCCGGTGGACTGAAAACCTGAAAGGGCGGTCCAGGCAAAAGTTAGAGATAAGCGTAATACTATGTCTCATTGGATCACCTTGCATCCAGAATTCGGTATCAACTATCAGGTTCGGACGGCATCGATCAATCAACTTCATCTTCAACTGAGCAGCAAAGCGATGAGACGCTTGAAGACATAAAAGCGACAGCAGAGTTGGAACCCAGTGGGATTTTTCACATAGCTGTTATGTTTTCTTTTCACAAAATTGTAAACTCTATGTTGTTCGGCGGTGTTCTCTTACTAGGACGTCATCCTTTTGTACGTAAACGCCTATTTACAGGCAAATTCAAAAATCAATACAAATCCACTTTTCTAGACATATTGCCAATTTTCTTTTTCTGTTTTGTTTTGCAAAGAACGTCCAATGTTCATTTTTGATATATGCATTTGACATTAATTGCTAACTCATAAAAACTTGCATACGAAACAAAGGACTAATTACAGGTGACATTAGAAACAGGGGCAATAAAGAATTGTCAAAGCGATCTAGTTGCTCTGTCCACTAAGGTACCAAGGTAGGTTCGGCTGAAGAATGTAACCAGATACCTTCACTCCCCGAGAGTAAGACAAGATTCAGCAATGCTCACCCCGAGTAGAGTTGGTCTCTCATCAGCCCCGCAAAGGCACAGTATCTCCAGCAAGTCAGCAACGCTCTCCCCAAGCAGAGTTAGCCTATTGTCAGCCCTAAGGAAGTTGGGTATCCCCAGAGAATCTCAACATTCCCCAGCGGAGTATACAGATATCCCTCAGCAAGCATCCCCGACAGTCTTAATATAAGATTGTTCCTCGGCAGAATACCAGACACCCCAGTGGAGCCACTTCCCCAGTACAGTCCAAAAGTTTCCCTAGGAGAGTTGAATCATCCTCCCCAGTCGATTCTGGAAGATTATCCCCAGTAGATTCTGGAAGCTTATCACCTGCAGAGTACATACGTCTCTCCCCGACCATATTCAAAGGTTATTCCCCACCAGGGCTTATAACTGGGTTATCCTCAGCTAATTACAACGGAAAGATCGTCCTCGGCGAAGTTCTTCCCATCCCCAGCGGAGTTCATCAAATCCTCTAACAGAGCTTATCGACAGAATCCCCAGTGGAGTTATCATCAAAATCTCAGCGAAATATCTCTTCTCACAGAGTAAATCCCCACAGAGTAATCTCTTCACCAAGTGTATTCCCCAACGGAGTCATCTTCTCCTACCGGTTTATTCTTGCAATCATCATCCCCAGCGGAAGCGAAGAACTCTCTTCAACACCAGCCCAGGATTTAGCTCCCGGCATTCGTCAAGGATTTATTTTCCTAGACGAAAATACATACACAAACATCATATTTTCATACATTATGATACGTGCATATACGCAACACATCACACAATCTCATTTGTTTTTGAGAACATCATGACATCATGCGTTTCATACATCATGACATTGCATACAACTAATGTCTTGCCTTTTCAGGAAAAAGGTCAATCCAAAGATAATTACCATCAACTGTGGAAATTCTAGATTCGATTCTTGTATCTAGCCAGGGCATATCTGAAGAGTTTGAAGATTCGATACCTGTATCCAGCCAGGGCACATCTGTAGACGACTAATTCCAGATTCGATTCCTGTATCTAGCCAGGGCACGTCTGAAGAGTTTGAAGATTCGATACATGTATCTAGCCAGGGCAAATCTGTAGACGACTAATTCCAGATTCGATTCCTGCATCTAGCCAGGGCATGTCTGAAGAGTTTGAAGATTCGATTCCTGTATCCAGCCAGGGCAAATCTGTAGACGACTAATTCCAGATTCGATTCCTGTATCTAGCCAGGGCACGTCTGAAGAGTTTGAAGATTCGATTCCTGTATCCAGCCAGGGCAAATCTGTAGACGACTAATTCCAGATTCGATTCCTGTATCCAGCCAGGGCAAATCTGTGGACGACTAATTCCAGATTCGATTCCTGTATCCAGCCAGGGCAAATCTGTAGACGAATAATTCCAGATTCGACTCCTGTATCTATCCAGGGCACGTCTGAAGAGTTTGAAGATTTGATTCATGTATCCATCCAGGGCAAATCTGTAGACGACTAATTCCATATTCGATTCCTGTATCTAGCCAGGGCACGTCTAAAGAGTTTGAAGATTCGATTCCTGTATCCAGCCAGGGAAAATCTGTAGACGACTAATTCCAGATTTGATTCCTGTATCTAGCCAGGGCACGTCTGAAGAGTTTGAAGATTCGATACCTGTACCTAGCCAGGGCACGTCTGTGAGCGACTGATTGAAGATCAACCCCTGTAACAGGCCAGGTAATTATCTTTCTTTCTCAGGTACGCAAGTTCTCGCTAAGGAATCTCTTACGCGATCGACACCTTCGGATGGCATCTTTAAGCCCATCTCCACAACTATCCGTTACAGTTCCAAATGACATTTATAAGCTCATTCCCGACAAGGTTCTGTCACATCTCCAGACGGCATCTATAAGCCCATCCTCCTATCCATCATCTCTCCAAATGGCATCTGTAAGCCCATTCCCGCCATCATACTGCTGATACTCTACTATGTGAGTGCAAATTTCTGGGCACTTTAGTGTTCAATCATCTTCCACCTTCGGATCACGAAAGGCACGCAAGCCAATCTACATCCTCAGGTCTAAGAAGATTGAACAGGGGCAACTGTTGTACCCCAAAATTTGCCCTCCCATATTCTTCAAAGTTTTGACAAGCATCATCTCAATTTGCTCAAGTCAGCATCAAGTTGCACAGTCAAAAACCCTAATTGCTTCACAATCAACTGCAGGGGCAAAATGGTCATTTTGCAGTCAAAAGTCAAAATTTTTGGTCAACATCTTATTTTGAGCTCATAATCATCATTTGATCAAGTCTTGATCATGATTCCACAAGCATGGCTCAAAAATCATCAAGATGCAAAAGTTTCTATTTTTGGACAGTTGAAAAGTCAACTGTAACTTGACCAAGGCATAACTTTTTCATGGTTCATCAGAAAAATCCCATCCAATGCTCATTTTGAAGGGGATGACATTTCCTACAACTCATCTTCACATTCCAAGTCCAAGAAATGCTCTCACAAAAAGTTATCAATTTCAACATTATAGGTCATTTTCAAAAGTCAACAAAAAGGCATTTTAAGTCAAAGACCATAACTTGAGATTGGTAAATTAAAATGACATGGGACCAAATACATTGGTTAGAGGACTTCAAGACCTTTCCAAAATGTCCAAGAACATGTTCATATGATCAAAATTGAGCAAGATATGCATTGGAGAAGTTGGGAAATTTTTGTGAAATGGCAAAAGTCAACTATCCTTGAAACTTCAGTTTTTGACAAAAGGGCCCACTTTCTTCCAGTTGATTCAGCCTTGTCATGCCACCCACGTGTCCCATGATCAATTTCAAGATTAAACATTAATTTTTCTATTTTTATTTAATTTTATTTGATTTAATTCATTTTAAATCCATAAAATTCAAATAAAATCAAAAAAATTAATTAAATAACATCTTTTGATTTGAATGACTTTGATGTGTCATGAACAACCTTCCAAAACCGTGCCAAGCTCATTTATGCACAAAATTTCAAAATTTGAACAAAACATGGCAAGGCCTTTAATGGTGGTTAAGAAGAAATCCAAAAACTTAATTGCAATGGTTAAAGGCTCATCATGTGACTTGATTCTCATTCAAACATACATATGCAAGCAGACCAAGCCTCATTCACGACCTAAGCATCCCTGGAACGGCCAGAACAAAAACTCAGAATTTGTCAAAAAAGTGTGAGATCTAAAGCAGTATTGCAGGCATTTTCAGACCAAAAGAGGAACGTGATTCCCTTCTTTGCCATCCCCTGAAGCGAAAGCAATCAAAATCACATCCAAAACCCCCTAAAACGCACTGTAAGTTGTCACGATTATGGCTCTGAACATGAAATCCAATCCTTGGATTCTTGCATTATCTCATTAAACTCTTTGCATATTTGAATTAGTCGCTTCATTTAGCACATTTTGGCAATACTCAATTTTGTTTTCATGGTCTGTGTTATAATGCACGAAACTAGGGTTCCTTTGCTTGCTTTTTAGGCGTTTGTGATGCAGGGAAAATTGGCCACAGTAATTGGTATAGGAGTGATCAGGAGATGGAAACGAGATCATCCATGGTCTTAGAATTGATTTTCATAGCCTAGGGGGGATTTTAGAGATGAGCCACGGACATTGACGCGGAATCAAATTCGCAGGAAAAAAATACAGGGTTTTGGGGAAGAAGACGACCACACGTAGCTCTCCCATTGGTTGGTTTGAAATCAGCGCGTTTTTTTTATTTTTTTCCAGGCATAGGCGTTTGTTTGATATTTGTTATTTGTTGTTTATTATTATTACAAAGATGCAGCGTGGCTCAGTGGTAGAAGCGTGAGTGGGATGTCCATTGGGACCTGGGTTCGATTCCCAGGTCCCCTAAAACTCAATATTATTTTGTTTAACAAATTCCTGTGCAGGCTAGTCAATGTGCTCCACCATACGCCTCACCAATCCACATGCCATATGTCCACAATCAGCCATCCAAAGGCCATGAGAGGAGGAGTACCATGTCCTTCAGTCAAAGCACATGCAGGCAATTGCAAAAGTCAAACGTGGCTGAGCTTAGTGGGCCAAAAAACTGCAATCAACACCTCCAAAAAGGGCCCAAACCCCCCATGGTTGTTACTTTTTTATTTTTTCTTTCCCTTATAATTTCTTTTTTTTTAATTATTATCATTATTGTTAATTAACCTAACAAACTAATTTTTTCCATAAAATTCAGAAAAAACAAAAAAAAACATTTTATTATTTATTAACTTATTTTGTAAATAAAAATGTAAATTAAATTAAATTAGCTTAATTAATTAACTTTAATACTTTTTTACAATAAATAAAAACAATTTAGAATTAGGTTTTTGCTAACTTTTAATTTCTATTTATTTTCTCTTTATCTTCATTAAAAACATAAAAACACAAAAATATCATTTTCTTAATTAATTAATTAATTAGTTATTAGTTTTAATTTCATTACAAAAAAAAAAGACAAAAATACATTTCTTTTCAAAAAAGGGTCAAAACCCTAGGACGTTCCCGATTAAATTTCTATTCGCGCGTATTTATTTATTTTGATTATTATTTATGTAACTGTCTCCAGATATGTAATAGTTAATTAGGTTTATCTCCTTATTTAAATTCTCGCACTTTATTTTTCAAAACGGGTTTTTGTTTTTGGCGATGTATAGACCCGCGCCTTGTAATAGCTAGATTTACATTTCTGCAATTTATTTTCCGCATTCCTAACTGTTAAAAATGCATGAAAGAATGTATGAATAATAAAACCAATCCGTAGCTCACAAATAACATGTACAAGATAACCTTAACTTAAAAACAACACACAAAGCACATGCCACTTCTAGGGTACGCCTCACTGGTTGCCTCGAACGTGGTCATCAAGTATAGGGTGTCTTAGAGGTCGCCCTTCTGTCTAAAAGATCCAGTTTCCTCGAAACGGTTGCCTCAGATAAAAAAGGATCTAGGACATTAGGGTTACCACTAAGATGTCCTACCATTGCTTCGGTGACCACACATGTCCCGATAATCGAATTGACTCGAACACCTCCAACGATGGTGCTACCTACCTCTCAATGGTGGGATAACACTATCTAAAGGACTCTTACACAGCCTAATTCCTTAGGGTAGGTAGATTCTCATGGGTACTTGCTCTTTTCAAAACAAAACAAAACCACTTTTTCACACCTTACACTTTCAAAAAGTTTTCAAACAATACTTCATACACTCTTGAGGACAGATACAAGAGTTACTTAGAAGTTTTCCAACTAAACTTTTTCAAAACCCACACACACTTGAAAAGCAAACAAATTTTTGAAAACATAGAGTGAGCAAGTACCTAAGAGCCCGTGGATAACCACGGATAGAAAGGGTGCTAACACCTTCCCTTTCTATAAATCTACCTCCCGAACCGAGAAACATTCTCAAAGAAGGAATTTTGTTGTGCTTTTGTCCATTCCATGTTGGAGAACATAAAAGACGGTGGCGACTCTTGCTTACCGCGACATTTCGCGAAACCAGCTTTAAACAGTCAGTTCTATTCCCACCGATCACAGAACTGGCGACTCTGCTGGGGACACTTAAAAGTGAGGTATACCTTAGGATTAGACCACTCTTATGTTTTCAATTGCTTGCTTTATTTGATTTAATGTTGTGGGCCTGTTTTGGGAGTTTCATAGATCCTAGCCCGGATCTGGGGAATACCTTTTAGAAAGTAGCAACAAACTGTGAGGGAACTGTGCGGGGTATACCGACACGGTTGAAGCAGTTTGCTACGTTGATGTGGCACTTTGGTGAGTACCGGTAACCCTTGAGTCAAGTCAAGGAGAGTACGGGGCCGCCGCGTGGTGTCGTGAAGCATTAACTGACCTTAGGAACCTTAATTGAACCATCCTGGCCTCTTTAGGGGTAGTGAGATGACCGACTTTGGTGCAGTCCGAAGTTGGTTGATACTCGATACTACACTCATTGAGGGTTGTTTTCTTGGAATATTTTGGTCGCCAGTTAAGTGGCTAAATCAAAACAATGAACACAGAAAACAACCCAATGATATTGAGCTCCTTAGAACCCGGTTACTTTTGATATGACAGGTTTGAACCCACCAACTTCAAGAGGGCAGTACCTAGACCTCATGCTGGCCTAAACTCTAAGGGCTATCTGGTGTGACTTGTGTGCCTTATCATGTTTGCCTTTTGTGAATACTTGTGGTGTGCTTTTATCATAACATCATAGCATCATACAGCATCATATGCATCCACTAACCACTTCAAGGGTTCGAATCCTAATCTTTGTTCTTGTTTTGTAGGACATGGAAACTATCCGCAGAAAGACAATTCAGGTCAACCTTGTAAGGGTCCCTCCTCAGCTTAAGGAGCTTACATCCAGGATTCCCGAGAACTCTTCCTTCAGTGAAAGTCATGGTACACTCATAAGCTTGGTCAACACCAACATTGAAGAGGATATGGTGAAAGTGTTGTTCCAGTTCTTTGACCCCTTGCACCATTGTTTTACTTTCCCGGATTATCAATTGGTGCCTACTTTGGAAGAGTTTTCTCAGCTTCTGAAGGTTCCTATTCTTAGTCAACTACCCTACAACGGTACGGAAAGGGAACCCAAACTTGAAGAGGTAGCTAAAGCATTATGTCTACAACCATCTGACATCAAGGGACACTGGGAAGTTAGAGGTGGTATCAAAGGATTCTTGGAAAAGTTTCTGTTTGAGAAGGCTCAAGAATGTTGGAATTCCCTTGACCTACAAGCTTTTGAAGAAGTTGTGGCACTCCTTGTCTATGGGTTGGTGTTGTTCCCAAATCCAGATCAGCTTGTAGATATCAATGCTGTCAAGATCTTCATGTCCAGGAATCCCATACCTACGTTGCTTGGGGACATCCTTCACTCATGTTACACTCGAACCATGAGAAAGAGAGGTGTTCTCATGTGCTGCACTCCTCTCCTGGCAAGGTGGTTTATTTCGCACCTTCCACAATCAGTTTTGAAGAACGAGCGGGGTTTGAGATGGTCGCAACGGTTGATGAATCTTACACATGCTGATATACATTGGTGTTCTCGGTCCAGAGAAAATGTCACTATCATTGATCGTTGCGGAGAGTTCCCTAATGTTCCTTTACTTGGAATCAGAGGAGGCATTACTTACAACCCGTGTCTGGCTTTGAGACAGTTTGGATATGCTAGGAGGGATGGCCCTCATGACATGTTGATTCCTGACATAGTTTTTAACTTCGACAACGATACGCAAGGACTTCGCCAGAGATTCATCAGAGCTTGGAGGATGCCCAACAGGGTAGATAGTAAGACACTGGGACACAAGAACTCCATCCCCCTTGAGCCTTATCTCAAATGGGTGCGAGCCCGCTCCCAAAAGCTTGTGATGCCATATCCTCATGTTCTCCCCGTGATCAAGGAGCCAGTTTTGGAAGGAGAGGTGCCATACACCATTCAACATTCTGACATGCCAACATCCTGGGAAGAAATGCAGAAGAGCTGGATCCAACTCAAGGAAGAACGGAATTCTCTTGAAACCAGTCTACATGCCAGTGAGAAGAAGGTCTTGGAGCTCACCCGCCTACTTCACGAGGAAAAGACTCTCAACACCTACATTGCTCCAAAGAGGATGCGCAGTGTCTTTTGGGATTAAGTTATTTTGTAATGTTTTGCCCGTGAGGCCCTGATGTACTGAACAAATTATTTCTTAATACAATGTGTGTTCCTTTTTCTACAACGAATTTGAACTTTCGAACCCTTGAATGCATTGCATAAATAGCATATCATGCATCATGTGCATAACAGGTACCCTTTTTCTACAGGTTGCTTAATCTTCTTCGTTGTTTATTTCAGCACTCAGTCATCATGAATCCTGAACCTACTACTGAACAAGCTATCAAGGCCCTCCAGGCCCAGAACACCCAGTTCCAGGAGCTGGTCATGAGCTTAGCCCAAGGGCAACAGGAGTTGAAGACTCTGCTCCTGAAGGAAAAGAGGAAGAAGAAGAAGAGGACTGTGTTGTTTAACAATCGACGGAGGTTTGGGAATACACTGCAGAATGAGGCTGATCAGACTACTCCATCTGTTGGGGAAGGCAGTCACCAAGAGAGAGAGGTTCCTAGTCCTGTGGTCTCCGACAGCGAGACAGATTTCAATGATGAACAGTACCCTCCTGCTGAGGACAGGTACAAACAGCTGGAGGACCGGTTAAATGCTATGGAGATTCAACGTGTGCCCGAGTTGGACTTTGGAGACCTAGGCTTATCTTCTGGGTTGGTGATCCCTCACAAGTTCAAGGCGCCTGCCTTTGCGAAGTACGACGGAGCTTCGTGTCCTAAGCTGCATCTCAGATCTTATGTAAGGAAGATCCAACCTTACACTGCAGACAAGAATCTATGGATCCATTTCTTCCAGGATAGCCTTTCAAGGGCTCAACTCGAGTGGTTCTATCAGCTGGATGGAGCCAGTATCTGAAACTGGGAGGACTTGGCTACTGCATTTTTTAAGCAGTATCAATACAATTCCGACCTCGCTCCCACGCGTACCCAACTCCAGGGTATGTCACTTGGGACGGGTGAAGGTTTTAAGGAGTACGCGCAAAAGTGGAGAGACCTGGCTGGCAGGGTGCAGCCACCGTTGACTGACCGTGAACTCGTGGACATGTTCTTGAGGACCCTGTCTGGTCCATTCTTCAACCACCTGATTGGTAATTCTTCTGCAGGGTTTACAGACCTCATTCTGACTGGTGAAAGGATAGGAGCTGGTATCAGGTCGGGGAAGATACAGAAGGGTGCCTCCTCGAGTACTGAAAAGAAGCCCTTCAAGAAGGAAGCTAGTGCTGTTTATGGTCCAAGGAGACAGAACAAATCGGAACGCCACCAAGCTGTCAACGCGGTGGTAATTTCAAAGCCTGCTGCTGCTCCTCAGCAATACAATCAGCCAAGAAGTGAGAGGCCCAAAAGGCAGTACACTCGGATCAGTATGACCCTCTCTCAGATATTGCCGCAACTGATGTCAACCAATCTGGTAACTGTCAAAGAAGCTCCAAAGGTTGTGAACACAACATCCCCGAAGTAGAATCCCAACGCCCGCTGCGCTTATCATTCTGACAGCCCGGGGCATAACACTGATGATTATTGGGCTTTGAAGAATAAGGTTCAGGACCTTATTGATGCTAAAGAGGTTGAGTTCGAGGCACCCGAGAGGCCCAACGTTGTGACTGCTCCCATGCCCAATCATGGAGTAAATGCTATCAGGGTTGAAGACAAAGTGGAAGAATCCGAGTTCGACAACTGGATCTACCCAACGACCGACAGTGGACCAAGCAACTGGACTGCGAAAGACTGCGTACCTGTTACTTTTGTCACTCAGTAATGAACTTCTCTGTTTTGAATTTGTAACGAACAATAATTTGAAACTTTATGGCCCGGTGTCTTACCCGGGGCACCGTGGTTTCATTTGTGAGGGCTTGTTATTTGTCACTTTCATATATCATGAATAAAAGCATTGGACGTTTTTTCGCATTTCAAATCTTGTGCTCCCTTTCTTTCTTTATATATTGCAAAACAGCTATATTTACACACACTCACTTATACAGGTTCCCATCCACTCTGGATCTCACTGGTAACGACTCTGCTACTGCCAGTTATGACTTTGAAAATCCGATCAACTTAGTCGAAGACGAAGGTGAAGATGATTGTGAAGTGCCTGGTGAGCTTGCAAGACTGTTACTCCAGGAAGAGAGGGCCATTCAGCCACATGAAGAGCCAGTGGAAACGGTAAATCTGGGTACTGAGACAGACATAAAGGAAGTCAAGATTGGTGCCAATCTGGAGTCTAGTGTGAAACAACGGTTGATTCAGATGCTGCATGACTACGTGGAAATCTTTGCCTGGTCTTACGAAGACATGCCCGGGTTGGATACCGACATTGTGGTTCATCACCTGCCTACCAAGGAAGACTGTCCTCCCGTAAAACAGAAAGTTCGTCGTATGCGTCCAGAGATGTCCGAGAAAATCAAGGCTGAGGTTATGAAACAGTTCGATGCCGGTTTTCTAGCAGTGACTTCTTACCCTCAGTGGGTTTCCAACGTGGTTCCAGTACCGAAGAAGGATGGTAAGGTCAGAATGTGTGTTTATTACAGGGATTTGAACAGGGCGAGCCCTAAGGATGACTTCCCTCTGCCTCATATCGACGTTCTGGTTGACAACACTGCTCAGCACAAGGTATTCTCCTTCATGGACGGGTTCTCCGGTTATAATCAAATCAAGATGTCTCCTGAAGACATGGAGAAGACCACTTTTGTTACTCAGCGGGGCACCTTCTGCTACAAGGTCATGCCATTTGGGTTGAAAAATGATGGGGCAACCTACCAACGTGCCATGGTTGATTTGTTTCATGACATGATCCATCATGAGATTGAAGTATACGTCGACGATATGATTGCAAGGTCCCAAACTAAGGAGGAACACCTTGACCATCTACAGAAGCTGTTTGACCGGTTAAAGTTGTACAAGCTGAGGTTGAACCCAAACAAGTGCACCTTCGGGGTGAGATCTGGAAAACTGCTAGGTTTCATCGTAAGCGACAAAGGTATTCAGGTGGACCCTGCCAAGGTGAAAGCCATACAAGAGATGCCAGTTCCCAAGACAGAAAGAAGTCAGAGGCTTTCTAGGACGCCTGAACTACATTGCCCGATTCATCTCGCACCTAACTACTACTTGTGAACCACTCTTCAAGCTGCTGAAGAAAGACCAGGTAGTACGTTGGAACGATGAATGTCAGGCTGCTTTCGAAAGAATCAAAGAGTATCTCCAAGAGCCACCTATCCTTATGCCACCGGTTGAAGGGAGACCTCTAATCTTATACTTGACAGTACTTGACAGCTCAATGGGGTGTGTGCTGGGGCAGCATGACGAGTCTGGCCGAAAAGAGCACGCTATTTATCACCTTAGCAAAAAGTTTACCGACTGTGAGACCCGATACTCACTGCTCGAGAAAACTTGATGCGCTTTGGTATGGGCTGCTCGCCGGCTAAGACAGTATATGCTGACTCACACTACTCTGTTGATTTCAAAGATGGATCCAATCAAGTACATCTTCGAAAAGCCCGCCTTATCCGGAAGAATAGCAAGATGGCAGATGATCTTGACAGAATACGACATCCAGTACACGACTCAAAAAGCAATCAAGGGAAGTGTATTGGCAAACCATTTGGCGCACCAGGCAGTGGATGATTACCAGTCAATGAACTTTGAATTTCCAGACGAGGATATCATGATAGTGACTGATTATGAAGTACCTGGACCGGATGAAGGACCTGAGGAAGGACCCCGATGGTCTATGTACTTTGATGGAGCCTCAAACGCTTTGGGTAATGGCATCGGCGCTGTGATCACATCTCCTAATGGCTCTCATATTCCGTTCACCGCCCGACTATGTTTCAACTGCACCAACAACATGGCGGAGTATGAAGCATGCATTATGGGTCTTCAAGCTGCAATTGACCTAAGGATCAAGTTTCTGAGTGTCTTCGGAGATTCCGCTCTCGTGATCAATCAGATCAAAGGCGAGTGGGATACGAAACACCCAAATCTTATTCCCTACAAGGAGTATGTGTTGACATTGATCCCCCACTTCGAAGAGATAACTTTTGAACACTTCCCGAGAGAGGAGAATCAGTTGGCGGACGCGCTGGCTACGATGTCTTCTATGTTCAAAGTCAAATGGGACAACGAGGCTCCCCGGATCGTTATTTGGAAATTGGATGAACCTGCATATTGTTGTGATCTTGAGGCTGAAGAGGTAACTGAAAAACCTTGGTATCATGAAGTGAAGAGGTACCTGGAAGCTCAACAATACCCCGACGGTGCATCTGTTAACGACAAGAAGTTTCTGAGAAGGTTCGCAGTAAAGTTCTTCCTCAGCAATGACATTCTCTATAAACGAAACCATGATTCAACCTTACTGCGTTGTGTGGATAAGACTGAAGCAGAAAGGATCATGACAGAGCTGCATGAAGGTACCTTCGGAACTCATTCCAGTGGATATACCATGGCAAAGAAAATCCTTCGGGCAGGATATTATTGGTCCACAATGGAAGCTGACTGTTACCAACATTCTCGGACATGTCACAAATGCCAGATCTACGCTGATAAGGTGCACGTACCTCCAGTTCCTCTAAACGTCTTGACAGCACCTTGGCCTTTTGCAATGTGGGGCATTGACATGATCGGTGAGATCAGACCTACGGCATCCAACGGGCATCGCTTCATCCTGGTAGCAATTGATTACTTCACAAAGTGGGTTGAAGCAACTTCCTATGCTACCGTAACAAAGAACGTCGTGGCACGGTTCATTCGGCACAACCTGATCTGTCGATACGGTGTACCTGAGAGGATCATTACGGATAATGGTACTAATCTTAACAACAAGATGATCACTGAGCTCTTCGAGAAATTCAAGATACAGCACCACAACTCTTCTCCTTACCGACCGAAGATGAATGGGGCTGTAGAAGCGGCGAATAAGAATATCAAGAAGATTGTGCAGAAGATGACAGTGACCTACAAAGATTGGCACGAGATGTTACCGTTTGCTCTTCATGGGTACCATACCTCAGCACGGACGTCAACAGGGGCAACACCCTTTTCCTTGGTCTATGGCATGGAGGTAGTCTTGCCTATTGAAGTCCAGATACCCTCTCTCCGGATAATGAAGGATGCAGGTTTAAGCGAAGACGACTGGATCCAGACTCGGCTTGATCAATTAAACTTAATTGATGAAAAGAGACTCGCTGTTATCTGTCATGGTCAAACGTACCAAAAACGAATGATCAAGGCATTTAACAAGAAAGTCAGACGACAAGAGTATCAAGTCGGAGACCTGTTAATCAAGCGCATAATTCTACCTCAAGGTGATCCCAGGGGAAAATGGACCCCTACGTACGAAGGGCCATTTGTGGTTAAGAACATCTTCTCAGGAGGAGCGATGATTCTAACTACTATGGATGGTGACGACCTTCCTCACCCCGCCAATGCAGACATAGTAAAAAGATACTACGCATGATCAAAAGACCCGCTAGGTTGACATACCTAGGCAAAAATAAGGGCTTCCCGGCGAACCAAAAGGGTTCGGGCAAAAATAAGGGATGAAATAAAAAAAATCTGTACACCCGGCAAGTCGAAAACCTGAAAAGGCGTGTTGTACCCCAAAATTTGCCCTCCCATATTCTTCAAGAAAATGCCAAGTCAAGCTTCAAAATTCCCCAAGGGTTGCACAGTCAAGGGCCTCCTAAGCAGTCAAAATTAGGGTTATTGTTCTGATCAAGAGAATGAGGTTTCCAAGGGCCCAATCAAGTCTCACAGGTCTACAAATATGGTCAAGCATCCTCATACCAAGTTTCAAGACTTACAGCACAAAATTGCACAGTCAAAAACCCTAATTGCACTACAGTCAACTGTAGGGGCAAAATGGTCATTTGGCAGTCAAAAGTTCAAAATTTTGGTCAACATCTCATTTTGAAGCCACAAACATCATTTGATCAATGCTTGATCATGATTCTCAAAACTTGGCTCAAAAATCATCAAGATGCAAAAGTTTCTATATTTGGACAGTTGAAAAAGTCAACTGAAATTGACCAAGGCATAACTTTTTCATGGTTCATCAGAAAAATCCCATCCAATGCTCATCTTGAAGGGGGAGACATTTCCTACAATTCATCTTCACACTCCAAGTCCAAGAAATGCTCTCACAAAAAGTTATCAATTTCAACATTATAGGTCATTTTCAAAAGTCAACAAAAAGTGACTTTAAGTCAAAGGCCATAACTTGAGATTGGTAAATCAAAATAACATGGGACCAAGGACATTGTTTAGAGGAATCAAAGACCTTTCTAAAATGTCCAAGAACATGAGCAAAGCTTAAAAATTGAGCAAGATATGCATTGGAGAAGTTGGGAAATTTTTGTGAAAGGGCCAAAATCATTTATCCTTGAAATCTCATTTTTGACAAAAGGGGCCCACTTTTTCCACTTGAATTGACTTGGCCATGCTTCCCACGTGTCCCACCTTTTATTTCATATTTTTTAATTAATTGTTTCATTTTTAATTGATTTTTTTGGATTTAATTAAGTTTAAATCTTTTAAAATCAAGGAAAAATCAAAAAGTTTGATTAAATGAAATATTTGGCCTTAACTAGCCTTGAAACATCATTAAGCTTATACCATTTTCGTGCTAAGGCTCAAATAAGGCAAGAATTCAAAATAAGGCAAGAAATGGAAAGTGTGATAATGGTGGTTTATGCCAAAATCCAAGGCATCAATGTAAGGCATTATTGGCCATAACTATCATCCAAACACATGGCTTAGGGTATATACAAGTGATCAGAAACCAAATAGACAAGGAAGCTGCGCAAGAACCTTGGAAACAAACTCACACTTTTTGCTAAAAAAACTCAATACTGAAAATCCTTTTGCAGGTTGATTCAAGGCTTAATAGTTGTTCAAACACCTTCCTGGAGGTCCACTGAACGTTTTCCAATCACAAACATCCATCAAGACTCAAAGAATCGTTGTACAGAAACTGACCTTTCTTGCTCCTTTTTTACAATCGTGCATCCTCATTCATGCACTTTTAATGAGTTTTAATATGTGATTCATACTCCTCATGCAATTCCAAAGCTAACCCAATGATTCAATTGTGTTTTTATGCTGTGTACGCGATTATGCCATGATTATTTTCTAGGGTTTACAGAGCTTCAAATTAGGGGTTTCAAGATGAGGCAAAATCAGAACACCACAGGGCCATGGTCGTGATCAGCACATTTGGACGAAGGCAATGGAACTCTCGCGCTCAATTTATGAGTGTCTGAGAGCTAATCGCTATTTTCCTTAAAGGTGCCTAAAAGAACGCGTAGAAAAACGTTGCCTAATGTATTTGTATTTCAGGGACGGCGAAGAAGACGACCTCGTGGCGTACGTTGGTTGGCTCTTTTGAATTTCGCGCGCAGAGGCCCCACTAACGCTTGTTTTTATTTATTATATTTGTTGTTTATTATATGTTAACATGTGCCATCTAGTTCAGCTGGCAAGCGTTGTTGTTGTTGATCCTCATGACCTGGGTTCGAGCCCCAGGTCTATATTGCTTCCATATTATTTTTCAATAAGCAATCACATGCAGGTTCAATATCAAGGCACATCATGCACCTTCAGAATCCAACGTCCACGCGTCCAATGGGATCAAATCAAAGGCGCAGATTGGAGGAATACCATAGGCTTGAGTCAACCATCTCGCCTGCCAACGCAAAAGTCAGAAGGGCCAAGACATAATGGGCCTAATCACATGGACTTTACCTCCAAATTAGGAGCTTCACCCCTTAGGTTTTGCAATTTTCTTTCTTTTCTTTGTCTTTTTATTATTTTTATATTCTTTTAATTGTTGCTTTCTTTTAATTAATTAATATTTTCAAAATATAAAAAACACAAAAAAAAAATCAGAAAAGACAAAAAATAATAAATATTTTATTTTAATATTAATTTTGTAAATAAATCCCTTAATTAATTTAGATTTAATTTTAGGTTATAATTTAATTCTTTTTTCACAATAAACCAAAAAAAAAATAATAAAAATAGATCTTTAACACTTGTTACCTTTTTTTTTTAAATTAATTAAATATTTTAGTATAAGTATTATAATATTAATTTTGTAAATAAATTTTATAATTAATTTAGTTTTAATTCTAGGTTTTAACTTTAATGCATTTTCTTTAATAAATTAAAAACAATTAGATTTAGAATTAATTATTTGACTTTTAATTAAATTAATTTTCTTTAATGTCATAAATCCTAAAAAAATCATAAAAAAATAAATTCTTTTTTTCTTTTAATATTAATTAATTCCTCATTCATTTAATTTTGCAAAAGGGTCCAACGCCCACGTTCTTAATTTTTATTCTAATTCGCATATTTATTTTATTTTGCTTAAATAATTATGTACCTCTCCCGAAGCCATGTAAATTACTTCTCGCACTTTTAATTCTTTTAATTTAATTATTTTCTGTCAAATCGGGTTCGAGAAACTTTCGGCGATGTGGACCCGCGCCATTTGTAATAGCTTTAGATTTTTTACATTCCCGCAATATTTTTTAACTGTTAATCGAAAGCATGAAAGAATGTATGGACAAAAAAAAATAAAAACAAGCGTAGAACACCAATAAACATGACAAGATAAATGCAAATGAAAACGACACACAAATCGCACACACCACCCCTAGGGTACGCCTCACTGTTGCCTTGCCCCTCGAAAGGTGATCGTCGAGTAGAGGATGTCTTAGTAAGTCCTCATGATCCGGGAACCTGGCATGAGGGTAGCTTCTAAGGTGTCTTCCTATTGCTCTGGTGATCACCATGTCCCGAACCTCGAATTGACCCGAACACCTCCAACGGTGGTGCTACCTACCTCTCAATGGTGGGATGGCACTACCTTAAAGACATTTACACAGACGAATTCCTTAGGGTAGGTAGATTCTCATAGATACTTGCTCTAATTCAAAACAAATCAAAAACTTCTTTTCACACCGACACTTTGCAAAAAGCTTTCAAAAAACAATTTTTCAAACACTCTTGAGGACTGATACAAGAGTCGATCTGAAACTTTAAACGAAACTTTTTCAAACTCACTCACAATTGAAAAGCAAACCTTTTGAAAACACAAATGAGCAAGTACCTAAGAGCCCATGGATAACCATGGATAGAAAGGGTGCTAACACCTTCCCTTTCTATAAATCTACCTCCCGAACCGAGAACTAATCTCAATAAGGAATTTTTCTGTGCTTTTGTCCTTTCCATGTTGGAGAAAATAAAAGACGATGGCGACTCTTGCTTCCGCGACATTTCGCGAAACCAGCTTTAAAACAGTCAGTTCCAGATCCACCGATCACAGAACTGGCGACTCTGCTGGGGAACATACTTAAAGTGAGGTGTACCTTAGGACTAAGATCACTGTGTTTTCAATTGCTTTGACTTGTTTGCTTTAAATTGTGGGTACTGTCTTGGGAGTTCTATAGATCCTAACCCGGATCTGGGGGATACCTTCTTAGAAAGTAGCAACAAGGCTGTGAGGGAACTGTGCGGGGTATACCGACATGGTTGAAGCAGTCTGCTACGTTGATGTGGCACTTTGGTGTGTACCGGTAACCCTTGAGTCAATCAAGGAGAGTACGGGGCCTCCGCGTGGTGTCGTGAAGCATCAACAGACCTTAGGAACCTTAATTGAACCATCTTGGCCTCTTTAGGGTAGTGAGATAACTACTTTGGTGTACTCCGAAGTCGGTTGATACTCGATACTACACTCAATTGAGGGTTGTTTTCTTGGGATATTTTGATCGCCAGTCAGTGGCTAAATCGAAACGATGAACAATGAAAGCAATCCAATGATATTGAGATCCTTAGAACCCGGTTACTTTAATAGGACAGGTATGAACCAACCAACTGAAAGAGGGTAACACCTAGACCTCATGCTGGCCTAAACTCTAAGGGCTTCTCTTGTGTGACTTGTGTGCCTTCGTACTTGACTAATTGCATGCATGTTATCTGACATATAAGCTACTTGCAGGTTTTGTTTATAGTCCTTAACTGGGACTCATAACAGGGTTTACTAGGTCTCTTGCAGGTTTTGTTTATAGTCCTTAATTGGGACTCATAACAAAGTATACTGAATTTCTTGCAGGGTTTGTCTATAGTCCTTAATTAGGGACTCACAACAGGGTTTATCCACAGTACCCCATGCATAGCATAACATCATACCATTGCATACATCCTAACCCGTTTCAAGGATCTCAAGGGCTTGTGATGCAGGTCATGATGAATCAAACATCTAGCAAGGGGCAAAGAGGATTTATTTTCCTCTAGCCAAAGTTGTCAGAGGCTATGACCCACTTGATATGGTGAGCTCTGACTCTTGAAGAAGGTTCCCTTAACCAAGGTTGTTTGGAAATCAAAACCAGACATGATGACTAAAGTCAGGGGCTATGACCCACTGGATATGGTGAGCCTTCGACCCTTGAAGAAGGACTCTCTACAACAGGAAGTTCCTTCAATCAAGCTACAAAATGCAAACTCTAACAATTTTCTTGTTTACCCCGCGAGGTCCTTGAAAACATTGCATGCATATCATACATATCATTGCATAACAGGTACCCTTTGGACAGGTCACTTACCATCTCCGCTGTTTATTTCAGCAATGGCTCCCCAACAAGATAACCAGGACTTTCTTGCTCAAGAGACCCGGTTCGGGGAAATCCTCCTGAATCTATCCAAGGGGCAGGAGGAGCTAAGGATACTTCTCACGGAGACCTTCGTCAGAGGCAGTGCTGAGGATGAAAAGCTGGAACACCTACAAGCTGAGATGGATGCAATGAAAGCCCAAATGCTGGGGCAGAGGAATGCCATTCAAGGTCTAGCTCAAAGACAAGATGAGCTCCGGTTTCTCGTCAACCAACTGCTTCAGGGTAACCAACTGGGGCAAACGTCTAAGGGTAAAAAGCCAGCCATCGTTCGACCATCTTTGAGACAAAGAGGCAAGGAGAAAGCTCCTCATATGGCTTCAGTATCACCAGTTCAGTATCAACCTCACCAGCTTCAGCCAGGCAAGCCCAAAAGGCAATTCACCAAGCTCAACGTGTCGCTGCCTCAAGCCCTACAACAACTGCTGAGGTTGAACTTGGTAACTCGAAAGGATCCTCCTAAGAATCCCAACAGGACACCCTCAAGGTATGACCCCAATGCTCACTGCGCTTATCATTCTGACAGCCCGGGGCATGCTACAGAGGATTGTTGGACTTTGAAGAATAAAATCCAGGATCTGATTGAGGAAGGAGCTGTGGAATTCACCCAAGACGGCCAGGCTGAGTGCTTTTACCATCCCTACAGGAGGCACCATTTGAAGTAACAGGCCCTGAAAAAAAAAAAAGAGAAAAAAAAACTTTTGTTCATTCGAATGTTCAAGTTGTAATTTTCTATTTGTTCAAACATTTACTCATTGTTAAACATTGTTATTTCATTAAGGCATCGCATATGTCTGTTTTGAAACAATATATTCGTGTTCACTATATGCAAATTATTTTCATATTTTTTCTGATGTCAACTCTTGATCTAAAATTCTAAGCCTCTTGAGGGAGGATGACGAAAACGATACCACGATATACAAGATGCTTTTGAACAGACCCTGCTGATGAGGTACAGGCATTGTTTCAATTCCTAAACACTGGAGTAATAAGGAAGATAATCCCTCGTTAACCCCTCTGAGCCAAAGAAGTAGGAGTTTTTCTTTTCGAAATTTAAAACCCTTAATCATAACCTGGGGCAGGGTAGTCTCTCAGTTGATCCAAGTGCATAATGAATGGCACCAAAGAGATCCTTACGAAAAAAGAAAGACAGTGATGGTTCAGAACAATCAAAAGGGCAGGCAGTCATTATCAAAAAAAAATCATAAACGAAAAGCCCAAGAAGTCAAAACCTATAAAAAGGGACTTATGAAACTGGGGCATCCCGCTGACTGTAATTCCAAAAAGGAAACAGTTCAGGCAAAAAAAATAGGGATAACGAAATCAAAAAGAAAGAGGTCCTACAAACCCTCAACAAAAAAGGAAATGACCGCCTAATCAAAATATACTGTCAATGTCCGAACCATCGCTGGTATATCAAAGCAAAGACTCAAACAAGGTCTAACGCACGATCAACTGAGTTTAGGTTTGAAGAACATCACGAAGAGCGGGTGGGTACAAATAATTTGAGCCTTTATCTTTTGTTTCTTAAACCGTGAACCAGGCCACATTATAACCCTTAAAAGTCCTAGCTGAAGCATGGGTTAGTTCGAAAGCATACTGTTACAAAAGGTATCCTGACTCCTTAAGGCTTGCGATAAAATACGGAGTTGACATCACATTTTACAAACATTCATTTGTTTTATGAAAAAAAGAACGCATTTTCAAAATCTTCAAGACAGACATAGGCCTTGCATTTTTAACATAACTTTGTTTGCATATGACTTTTTGTTTGAACAGCTTAGAAGTTCGCACAACGAATGCCTAATGAACAGAAGTACCTCCAATCAAGGGGCAGACATGACCATGGTCCATTATCAGGGGCAATCCAGTCAAGATTCGGAGAATCTCTCAAAGGCCAAATAGTCTGGGGCAAATCTCCGCCTGGGTCACTTGGGGCATTCCAGCAACGAATCTTTCCCGATCAGACATCTTCTGGTGGTACGACAATACAACACTTCTAACTGGGGCAACTCCCTACATTCTGAGAGCACGGACATAGTCGAAAAAATACTACGCACAATCAAAGACCCGTTAGGTTGACACCTAGGCAAAAATAAGGGCTTCCCGGCGAACCAAAAGGGTTCGGGCAAAAATAAGGGATGAAACGAAAAAATCTGTACACCCGGCAAGTCGAAAACCTGAAAAGGCGGCTTGGGCAAAAATGGGTATCCCGGTGGACTGAAAACCCGAAAAGGGCGGTCCAAGCAAAAGTTAGGGATCAAAGCGTACGACTATGTCCTGTCAGCTTGTCACCTGCCTACCAGAAGAAGGTTGGTCCATCAACAACTATCAGCACCTCACAGATCTTCCGCTCATACCTCAGAAACAGGGGCAATAAAGAGTTGTCCAAGCGACCTAGTTGTTCTGTCCTCCAAGGTATCAAGGTAGGTTCAGCTGAAGAACATAACCAGGTATCTTAATTCCCCAGAGAGTGAGCCAGCAAGTCAGTACACTATTCTCCAAGCAAAGTTATCAAATCTTAAGGAAGTTGGATATCCTCCAGCAGATCTCAACATTCTCCAGCAGCATATGCATTCTTAACAAGCATCCCCGGCAGTCTTGGTCTAAAGATTGTTCCCCGGCGGTATATCAAACATTCAGTGGTGTCACTTCCCCTGATACATCTCAAAATTTCCCCAGGAGAATCCAATCCAGCTTCCCCAAGAAGTGGAAATCCATCTCCCCAAGCAGCAAGCTTATCCCTAGTAGATTCTGGAAGCTTACCCCCTACAGAGCACGAACGCGTCTCCCGGCTTTATTCAAAGAGTTATTTCCTTAACAGGATATAACTGGGTTATCCTCAGCCAAAAGCCACGGAAAGAGCGTCCTCGACGAAGTCTTCTTACCCCAGCGAAGTCCATCAACACTTCCAACAACAAGGGTATCCCCAGCAAATTATTATCGACACTCAGCAAGGCATCCCTCTTCCCACAGAGTATTGCTTCCCAGCATGGTCGCTAGAGTATCTTTTCTCCCCGCAGAATCTTCCATTTTCCAAGTTTATTCCGCAACGGAATCATCTTCTCCTACTGGTATTCTTGCAGTTATCATCCCCAGCGGAAGCAAAATCTATTCTTCAACATCAGCCCAGGATATGACTTCCCGGCACCCGTCAAGGATTTAATTTCCTAGACGAAAACATACATCCATAAAACATCACATACATCATTATAGCATGCATAGACGCATTATGTCATACAAATCTCATTTATGTTGAGAACATCATTGCTTGATCCATATCATGCATATGACTGATCTTTACCTTTCAGGAAGGATTCAGCTAAATTCTCCATCATATTTCAAGACCTAGACCGGTTCAGTTAATCGACTCCAAAGATTTCTTATCCAGTCCAAGGCCTTCTCTAGTCCAGCTAAATCGACTCCCAACAGATTTTTCTGATGAAGACTCAGTAGAAGTTATCAGGTTTTTCTCAAACGCCCGCTTTTGAGATTATAATTTCCTTTGGTTCTCTCCCGACGTTGTGGAGATGATAATTCCTTTTCAGATGGTTCCCTCTCCGACGGTGAGTGAGGTGATAATTCCTTTCCTAATGGTTCCCTCTCCGACGGTGAGTGAGGTGATAATTCCTTTTCAGATGGTTCCCTCTCCGACGGTGAGTGAGGTGATAATTCCTTTTCAGATGGTTCCCTCTCCGACGGTGAGTGAGGTGATAATTCCTTTTCCTATGGTTCCCTCTCCGACGGTGAGTGAGGTGATAATTCCTTTTCCTATGGTTCCCTCTCCGACGGTGAGTGAGGTGATAATTCCTTTTCCTATGGTTCCCTCTCCGACGGTGAGTGAGGTGATAATTCCTTTTCCTATGGTTCCCTCTCCGACGGTGAGTGAGGTGATAATTCCTTTTCCTATGGTTCCCTCTCCGACGGTGAGTGAGGTGATAATTCCTTTTCCTATGGTTCCCTCTCCGACGGTGAGTGAGGTGATAATTCCTTTCCTAATGGTTCCCTCTCCGACGGTGAGTGAGGTGATAATTCCTTTTCAGATGGTTCCCTCTCCGACGGTGAGTGAGGTGATAATTCCTTTTCAGATGGTTCCCTCTCCGACGGTGAGTGAGGTGATAATTCCTTTTCCTATGGTTCCCTCTCCGACGGTGAGTGAGGTGATAATTCCTTTTCCTATGGTTCCCTCTCCGACGGTGAGTGAGGTGATAATTCCTTTTCCTATGGTTCCCTCTCCGACGGTGAGTGAGGTGATAATTCCTTTTCCTATGGTTCCCTCTCCGACGGTGAGTGAGGTGATAATTCCTTTTCCTATGGTTCCCTCTCCGACGGTGAGTGAGGTGATAATTCCTTTTCCTATGGTTCCCTCTTCGACGGTGAGTGAGGCGATAATTCCTTTTCAGATTATAATTTCCTAATGGTTCTCTCTCCGACGGTGTGTGAGATGTAATTCCCTTTTAGATTATAATTTCCTTTGGTCCTCTTCCCGATACTGCGAAGATGGTAATTCCCACCAAGATTTTCTCAACGAGCGTTGTTGAAATTAAAGTCACCCAAGGTTCTCTCACCGTTCATGCTGAGGTAGTAACCATTCCTGGTTCATTCATCACCATTTGAAGCTCCAGATCCAGCTCTTGTAACCAGTCAGGACACATCTATACCAAGCATCTGAAAACTAGCTCCTGCAACGTGTCAGGTGCTCATTTTTCTTTTTGCAGGTATGCAGGTTCTCGCTAAGGAATCTCTTATGCGATCTACATCCAGATGGCATCTATAAGCCCATCATCCTATTCATCAACCTCTAAATGGCATCTATAAGCCCATTCCATCATCACACTGCTACTATGTGAGCGCAAATTTCTGGGCACTCTAGTGTTCAATCATCTTCTACCCTCGGATTACGAAAGACACATCAGCCAATCTGCATCCTCAGGTCTAAGAAGATTGAACAGGGGCAACTGTTGTACCCCAAAATTTGCCCTCCCATATTCTTCAAGAAAATGCCAAGTCAAGCTTCAAAATTCCCCAAGGGTTGCACAGTCAAGGGCCTCCTAAGCAGTCAAAATTAGGGTTATTGTTCTGATCAAGAGAATGAGGTTTCCAAGGGCCCAATCAAGTCTCACAGGTCTACAAATATGGTCAAGCATCCTCATACCAAGTTTCAAGACTTACAGCACAAAATTGCACAGTCAAAAACCCTAATTGCACTACAGTCAACTGTAGGGGCAAAATGGTCATTTGGCAGTCAAAAGTTCAAAATTTTGGTCAACATCTCATTTTGAAGCCACAAACATCATTTGATCAATGCTTGATCATGATTCTCAAAACTTGGCTCAAAAATCATCAAGATGCAAAAGTTTCTATATTTGGACAATTGAAAAAGTCAACTGAAATTGACCAAGGCATAACTTTTTCATGGTTCATCAGAAAAATCCCATCCAATGCTCATCTTGAAGGGGGAGACATTTCCTACAATTCATCTTCACACTCCAAGTCCAAGAAATGCTCTCACAAAAAGTTATCAATTTCAACATTATAGGTCATTTTCAAAAGTCAACAAAAAGTGACTTTAAGTCAAAGGCCATAACTTGAGATTGGTAAATCAAAATTACATGGGACCAAGGACATTGTTTAGAGGACTCAAATACCTTTCTAAAATGTCCAAGAACATGAGCAAAGCTTAAAAATTGAGCAAGATATGCTTTGGAGAAGTTGGGAAATTTTTGTGAAAGGGCCAAAATCATTTATCCTTGAAATCTCATTTTTGACAAAAGGGGCCCACTTTTTCCACTTGAATTGACTTGGCCATGCTTCCCACGTGTCCCACCTTTTATTTCATATTTTTTAATTAATTTTTTCGTTTTTAATTGATTTTCTTGGATTTAATTAAGTTTAAATCTTTTAAAATCAAGGAAAAATCAAAAAGTTTGATTAAATGAAATATTTGGCCTTAACTAGCCTTGAAACATCATTAATCTTATACCGTTTTCGTGTTAAGGCTCAAATAAGGCAAGAATTCAAAATAAGGCAAGAAATGGAAAGTGTGATAATGGTGGTTTATGCCAAAATCCAAGGCATCAATGTAAGGCATTATTGGCCATAACTATCATCCAAACACATGGCTTAGGGTATATACAAGTGATCAGAAACCAAATAGACAAGGAAGCTGCGCAGGAACCTTGGAAACAAACTCACACTTTTTGCTAAAAAAACTCAACTGAAATTCCTTTTGCAGGTTGATTCAAGGCTTAATAGTTGTTCAAACACCTTCCTGGAGGTCCACTGAACGTTTTACAATCACAAACATCCATCAAGACTCAAAGAATCGTTGTACAGAAACTGACCTTTCTTGCTCCTTTTTTACAATCGTGCATCCTCATTCATGCACTTTTAATGAGTTTTAATATGTGATTCATACTCCTCATGCAATTCCAAAGCTAACCCAATGATTCAATTGTGTTTTTATGCTGTGTACGCGATTATGCCATGATTATTTTCTAGGGTTTACAGAGCTTCAAATTAGGGGTTTCAAGACGAGGCAAAATCAGAACACCACAGGGCCATGGTCGTGATCAGCACATTTGGACGAAGGCAATGGAACTCTCGCGCTCAATTTATGAGTGTCTGAGAGCTAATCGCTATTTTCCTTAAAGGTGCCTAAAAGAACGCGTAGAAAAACGTTGCCTAATGTATTTGTATTTCAGGGACGGCGAAGAAGACGACCTCGTGGCGTACGTTGGTTGGCTCTTTTGAATTTCGCGCGCAGAGGCCCCACTAACGCTTGTTTTTATTTATTATATTTGTTGTTTATTATATGTTAACATGTGCCATCTAGTTCAGCTGGCAAGCGTTGTTGTTGTTGATCCTCATGACCTGGGTTCGAGCCCCAGGTCTATATTGCTTCCATATTATTTTTCAATAAGCAATCACATGCAGGTTCAATATCAAGGCACATCATGCACCTTCAGAATCCAACGTCCACGCGTCCAATGGGATCAAATCAAAGGCGCAGATTGGAGGAATACCATAGGCTTGAGTCAACCATCTCGCCTGCCAACGCAAAAGTCAGAAGGGCCAAGACATAATGGGCCTAATCACATGGACTTTACCTCCAAATTAGGAGCTTCACCCCTTAGGTTTTGCAATTTTCTTTCTTTTCTTTGTCTTTTTATTATTTTTATATTCTTTTAATTGTTGCTTTCTTTTAATTAATTAATATTTTCAAAATATAAAAAACACAAAAAAAAATCAGAAAAGACAAAAAATAATAAATATTTTATTTTAATATTAATTTTGTAAATAAATCCCTTAATTAATTTAGATTTAATTTTAGGTTATAATTTAATTCTTTTTTCACAATAAACCAAAAAAAAAAAAAATAGATCTTTAACACTTGTTACCTTTTTTTTTAAATTAATTAAATATTTTAGTATAAGTATTATAATATTAATTTTGTAAATAAATTTTATAATTAATTTAGTTTTAATTCTAGGTTTTAACTTTAATGCATTTTCTTTAATAAATTAAAAACAATTAGATTTAGAATTAATTATTTGACTTTTAATTAAATTAATTTTCTTTAATGTCATAAATCCTAAAAAAATCATAAAAAAATAAATTCTTTTTTTCTTTTAATATTAATTAATTCCTCATTCATTTAATTTTGTAAAAGGGTCCAACGCCCACGTTCTTAATTTTTATTCTAATTCGCATATTTATTTTATTTTGCTTAAATAATTATGTACCTCTCCCGAAGCCATGTAAATTACTTCTCGCACTTTTAATTCTTTTAATTTAATTATTTTCTGTCAAATCGGGTTCGAGAAACTTTCGGCGATGTGGACCCGCGCCATTTGTAATAGCTTTAGATTTTTTACATTCCCGCAATATTTTTTAACTGTTAATCGAAAGAATGAAAGAATGTATGGACAAAAAAAAATAAAAACAAGCGTAGAACACCAATAAACATGACAAGATAAATGCAAATGAAAACGACACACAAATCGCACACACCACCCCTAGGGTACGCCTCACTGTTGCCTTGCCCCTCGAAAGGTGATCGTCGAGTAGAGGATGTCTTAGTAAGTCCTCATGATCCGGGAACCTGGCATGAGGGTAGCTTCTAAGGTGTCTTCCTATTGCTCTGGTGATCACCATGTCCCGAACCTCGAATTGACCCGAACACCTCCAACGGTGGTGCTACCTACCTCTCAATGGTGGGATGGCACTACCTTAAAGACATTTACACAGACAAATTCCTTAGGGTAGGTAGATTCTCATAGATACTTGCTCTAATTCAAAACAAATCAAAAACTTCTTTTCACACCGACACTTTGCAAAAAGCTTTCAAAAAACAATTTTTCAAACACTCTTGAGGACTGATACAAGAGTCGATCTGAAACTTTAAACGAAACTTTTTCAAACTCACTCACAATTGAAAAGCAAACCTTTTGAAAACACAAATGAGCAAGTACCTAAGAGCCCATGGATAACCATGGATAGAAAGGGATCTAACACCTTCCCTTTCTATAAATCTACCTCCCGAACCGAGAACTAATCTCAATAAGGAATTTTTCTGTGCTTTTGTCCTTTCCATGTTGGAGAAAATAAAAGACGGTGGCGACTCTTGCTTCCGCGACATTTCGCGAAACCAGCTTTAAAACAGTTAGTTCCAGATCCACCGATCACAAGGCGGCTTGGGCAAAAATGGGTATCCCGGTGGACTGAAAACCCGAAAGGGCGGTCCAGGCAAAAGTTAGGGATAAGCGTAATACTATGTCTCATTGGATCACCTTGCATCCAGAATTCGGTATCAACTATCAGGTTTGGACGGCATCGATCAATCAACTTCATCTTCAACTGAGCAGCAAAGCGATGAGACGCTTGAAGACATAAAAGCGATAGCAGAGTTGGAACCCAGTGGGATTTTTCACATAGCTGTTTTGTTTTCTTTTCACAAAATTGTAAACTCTATGTTGTTCGGCGGTGTTCTCTTACTAGGACGTCAGCCTCTTGTACGTAAACGCCTATTTACAGGAAAATTCAAAAATCAATACAAATCCACTTTTCCAGACATATTGCCAATTTTCTTTTTCTGTTTTGTTTTGCAAAGAACGTCCAATGTTCATTTTTTATATATGCATTTGACATTAATTGCTAACTCATAAAAACTTGCATATGAAACAAAGGACTAATTACAGGTGACATTAGAAACAGGGGCAATAAAGAATTGTCAAAGCGATCTAGTTGCTCTGTCCACTAAGGTACCAAGGTAGGTTCGGCTGAAGAATGTAACCAGATACCTTCTCTCCCCGAGAGTAAGACAAGATTCAGCAATGCTCACCCCGAGTAGAGTTGGTCTCTCATCATCCCCGCAAAGGCACAGTATCTCCAGCAAGTCAGCAACGCTCTCCCCAAGCAGAGTTAGCCTATTGTCAGCCCTAAGGAAGTTGGGTATCCCCAGAGAATCTCAACATTCCCCAGCGGAGTATACAGATATCCCTCAGCAAGCATCCCCGGCAGTCTTAATATAAGATTATTCCCCGGTGGAATACCAGACACCCCAGAGGAGCCACTTCCCCAGTACAGTCCAAAAGTTTCCCTAGGAGAGTTGAATCATCCTCCCCAGTCGATTATGGAAGCTTATCCCCAGTAGATTCTGGAAGCTTATCACCTGCAGAGTACATACGTCTCTCCCCGACCATATTCAAAGGTTATTCCCCGCCAGGGCTTATAACTGGGTTATCCTCAGCTAATTACAACGGAAAGATCGTCCTCGGCAAAGTTCTTCCCATCCCTAGCGGAGTTCATCAAATCCTCTAACAGAGCTTATCGACGGAATCCCCAACGGAGTTATCATCAAAATCTCAGCAAAATATCTCTTCTCACAGAGTAAATCCCCGCAGAGTAATCTCTTCACCAAGTGTATTCCCCAACGGAGTCATCTTCTCCTACCGGTTTATTCTTGCAATCATCATCCCCAGCGGAAGCGAAGAACTCTCTTCAACACCAGCCCAGGATTTAGCTCCCGGCATTCGTCAAGGATTTATTTTCCTAGACAAAAATACATACACAAACATCATATTTTCATACATTATGATACGTGCATATACGCAACACATCACACAATCTCATTTGTTTTTGAGAACATCATGACATCATGCATTTCATACATCATGACATTGCATACAACTAATGTCTTGCCTTTTCAAGAAAAAGGTCAATCCAAAGATAATTACCATCAACTGTGGAAATTCCAGATTTGATTCCTGTATCTAGCCAGGGCATATCTGAAGAGTTTGAAGATTCGATACCGGTATCCAGCCAGGGCACATCTGTAGACGACTAATTCCAGATTCGATTCCTGTATCTAGCCAGGGCACGTCTGAAGAGTTTGAAGATTCGATACCTGTATCCAGCCAGGGAAAATCTGTAGACGACTAATTCCAGATTCGATTCCTGTATCTAGCCAGGGCACGTCTGAAGAGTTTGAAGATTCGATTCCTGTATCCAGCCAGGGTAAATCTGTAGACGACTAATTCCAGATTCGATTCCTGTATCCAGCCAGGGCAAATCTGTGGACGACTAATTCCATATTCGATTCCTGTATCCAGCCAGGGCAAATCTGTAGACGACTAATTCCAAATTCGACTCCTGTATCTAGCCAGGGCACGTCTGAAGAGTTTGAAGATTCGATTCCTGTATCCAGCCAGGGAAAATCTGTAAACGACTAATTCCAGATTCGATTCCTGTATCTAGCCAAGGCACGTCTGAAGAGTTTGAAGATTCGATTCCTGTATCCAGCCAGGGCAAATCTGTAGACGACTAATTCCAGATTCGATTCCTGTATCTAGCCAGGGCACGTCTGAAGAGTTTGAAGATTCGATACCTGTACCTAGCCAGGGCACGTCTGTGAGCGACTGATTGAAGATCAACCCCTGTAACAGGCCAGGTAATTATCTTTCTTTCTCAGGTATGCAAGTTCTCGCTAAGGAATCTCTTACGCGATCGACACCTTCGGATGGCATCTTTAAGCCCATCTCCACAACTATCCGTTACAGTTCCAAATGGCATCTATAAGCCCATTCCCGACAAGGTTCTGTCACATCTCCAGACGGCATCTATAAGCCCATCCTCCTATCCATCATCTCTCCAAATGGCATCTGTAATCCCATTCCCGCCATCATACTGCTGATGCTCTACTATGTGAGTGCAAATTTCTGGGCACTTTAGTGTTCAATCATCTTCCACCTTCGGATCACGAAAGGCACGCAAGCCAATCTACATCCTCAGGTCTAAGAAAATTGAACAGGGGCAACTGTTGTACCCCAAAATTTGCCCTCCCATATTCTTCAAAGTTTTGACAAGCATCATCTCAATTTGCTCAAGTCAGCATCAAGTTGCACAGTCAAAAACCCTAATTGCTTCACAATCAACTACAGGGGCAAAATGGTCATTTTGCAGTCAGTCAAAAGTCAAAATTTTTTGTCAACATATTATTTTGAGCTCATAATCATCATTTGATCAAGTCTTGATCATGATTCCACAAGCATGGCTCAAAAATCATCAAGATGCAAAAGTTTCTATTTTTGGACAGTGAAAAGTCAACTGTAACTTGACCAAGGCATAACATTTTCATGGTTCATCAGAAAAATCCCATCCAATGCTCATTTTGAAGGGGATGACATTTACTACAACTCATCTTCACATTCCAAGTCCAAGAAATGCTCTCACAAAAAGTTATCAATTTCAACATTATAGGTTATTTTCAAAAGTCAACAAAAAGGCATTTTAAGTCAAAGACCATAACTTGAGATTGGTAAATTCAAATGAAATGGGACCAAATACATTGGTTAGAGGACTTCAATACCTTTCCAAAATGTCAGAGAACATGTTCATATGATCAAAATTGAGCAAGATATGCATTGGAGAAGTTGGGAAATTTTTGTGAAATGGCAAAAGTCAACTATCCTTGAAACTTCAATTTTTGACAAAAGGGCCCACTTTCTTCCACTTGATTCAGCCTTGTCATGCCACCCACGTGTCCCATGATCAATTTCAAGATTAAACATTAATTTTTCTATTTTTATTTAATTTTATTTGATTTAATTCATTTTAAATCCATAAAATTCAAATAAAATCAAAAAAATTAATTAAATAACATCTTTTGATTTGAATGACTTTGATGTGTCATGAACAACCTTCCAAAACCGTGCCAAGCTCATTTATGCACAAAATTTCAAAATTTGAACAAAACATGGCAAGGCCTTTAATGGTGGTTAAGAAGAAATCCAAAAACTTAATTGCAATGGTTAAAGGCTCATCATGTGACTTGATTCTCATTCAAACATACATATGCAAGCAGAACAAGCCTCATTCATGACCTAAGCATCCCTGGAACGGCCAGAACAAAAACTCAGAATTTGTCAAAAAAGTGTGAGATTTAAAGCAGTATTATAGGCATTTTCAGACCAAAAGAGGAACGTGATTCCCTTCTTTGCCATCCCCTGAAGTGAAAGCAATCAAAATCACATCCAGAACCCCCCTGAAACACACTGTAAGTTGTCACGATTATGGCTCTGAACATGAAATCCAATCCTTGGATTCTTGCATTCTCTCATTAAACTCTTTGCATATTTGAATTAGTTGCTTCATTAACACATTTTGGCAATACTCAATTTTGTTTTCATGGTCTGTGTTATAATGCCCGAAACTAGGGTTCCTTTGCTTGCTTTTTAGGCGTTTGTGATGCAGGGAAAATTGGCCACAATATATGGTATAGGAGTGATCAGGAGATGGAAACGAGATCATCCATGGTCTTAGAATTGATTTTCATAGCCTAGGGTGGATTTTAGAGATGAGCCACGGACCTTGACGCGGAATCAAATCCGCAGGAAAAAAATACAGGGTTTTGGGGAAGAAGACGACCACACGTCGCTCTCCCATTGGCTGGTTTGAAATCAGCGTGTTTTTTTATTTTTTTTCAGGCATAGGCGTTTGTTTGATATTTGTTATTTGTTGTTTATTATTATTACAAAGATGCAGCGTGGCTCAGTGGTAGAAGCGTGAGTGGGATGTCCATTGGGACCTGGGTTCGATTCCCAGGTCCCCCAAAACTCAATATTATTTTGTTTAACAAATTCCTGTGCAGGCTAGTCAATGTGCTCCACCATACGCCTCACCAATCCACATGCCATATGTCCACAATCAGCCATCCAAAGGCCATGAGAGGAGAAGTACCATGTCCTTCAGTCAAAGCACATGCAAGCAATTGCAAAAGTCAAACGTGGCTGAGCTTAGTGGGCCAAAAAAATGCAATCAACACCTCCAAAAAGGGCCCAAACCCCTCATGGTTTTGTTACTTTTTTATTTTTTCTTTCCCTTATAATTTCTTTTTTTTTAATTATTATCATTATTGTTAATTAACCTAACAAACTAATTTTTTCCATAAAATTCAGAAAAAACAAAAAAAAAACATTTTATTATTTATTAACTTATTTTGTAAATAAAAATGTAAATTAAATTAAATTAGCTTAATTAATTAACTTTAATACTTTTTTACAATAAATAAAAACAATTTAGAATTAGGTTTTTGCTAACTTTTAATTTCTATTTATTTTCTCTTTATCTTCATTAAAAACATAAAAACACAAAAATATCATTTTCTTAATTAATTAATTAATTAGTTATTAGTTTTAATTTCATTACAAAAAAAAAGAGAAAAATTCATTTCTTTTCAAAAAAGGGTCAAAACCCTAGGACGTTCCCGATTAAATTTCTATTCGCGCGTATTTATTTATTTTGATTATTATTTATGTAACTGTCTCCAGATATGTAATAGTTAATTAGGTTTATCTCCTTATTTAAATTCTCGCACTTTATTTTTCAAAACGGGTTTTTGTTTTTGGCGATGTATAGACTCGCGCCTTGTAATAGCTAGATTTACATTTCTGCAATTTATTTTCCGCATTCCTAACTGTTAAAAATGCATGAAAGAATGTATGAATAATAAAACCAATCTGTAGCTCACAATTAACATGTACAAGATAACCTTCACTGAAAAACAACACACAAAGCACATGCCACTTCTAGGGTACGCCTCACTGGTTGCCTCGAACGTGGTCATCAAGTATAGGGTGTCTTAGAGGTCGCCCTTCTGTCTAAAAGATCCAGTTGCCTCGAAACGGTTGCCTCAGATTAGAAAGGATCTAGGACATTAGGGTTACCACTAAGATGTCCTACCATTGCTTCGGTGACCACACATGTCCCGATAATCGAATTGACCCGAACACCTCCAACGACGGTGCTACCTACCTCTCAATGGTGGGATAACACTATCTAAAGGACTCTTACACAGCCTAATTCCTTAGGGTAGGTAGATTCTCATGGGTACTTGCTCTTTTCAAAACAAAACAAAACCACTTTTTCACACCTTACACTTTCAAAAAGTTTTCAAACAATACTTCATACACTCTTGAGGACAGATACAAGAGTTACTTAGAAGTTTTCCAACTAAACTTTTTCAAAACCCACACACACTTGAAAAGCAAACAAATTTTTGAAAACATAGAGTGAGCAAGTACCTAAGAGCCCGTGGATAACCATGGATAGAAAGGGTGCTAACACCTTCCCTTTCTATAAATCTACCTCCCGAACCGAGAAACATTCTCAAAGAAGGAATTTTGTTGTGCTTTTGTCCTTTCCATGTTGGAGAACATAAAAGACGGTGGCGACTCTTGCTTACCGCGACATTTCGCGAAACCAGCTTTAAACAGTCAGTTTTATTCCCACCGATCACAGAACTGGAGACTCTGCTGGGGACACTTAAAAGTGAGGTATACCTTAGGATTAGACCACTCTTATGTTTTCAATTGCTTGCTTTGTTTGATTTAATGTTGTGGGCCTATTTTGGGAGTTTCATAGATCCTAGCCCGGATTTGGGGAATACCTTTTAGAAAGTAGCAACAAACTGTGAGGGAACTGTGCGGGGTATACCGACACGGTTGAAGCAGTTTGCTACGTTGATGTGGCACTTTGGTGAGTACCGGTAACCCTTGAGTCAAGTCAAGGAGAGTACGGGGCCGCCGCGTGGTGTCGTGAAGCATCAACTGACCTTAGGAACCTTAATTGAACCATCCTGGCCTCTTTAGGGGTAGTGAGATGACCGACTTTGGTGCAGTCCTAAGTTGGTTGATACTCGATACTACACTCATTGAGGGTTGTTTTCTTGGAATATTTTGGTCGCCAGTTAAGTGGCTAAATCAAAACAATGAACACAGAAAACAACCCAATGATATTGAGCTCCTTAGAACCCGGTTACTTTTGATAGGACAGGTTTGAACCCACCAACTTCAAGAGGGTAGTACCTAGACCTCATGCTGGCCTAAACTCTAAGGGCTGTCTGGTGTGACTTGTGTGCCTTATCATGTTTGCCTTTTGTGAATACTTGTGGTGTGCTTTTATCATAACATCATAGCATCATACAGCATCATATGCATCCACTAACCACTTCAAGGGTTCGAATCTTCATCTTTGTTCTTGTTTTGTAGGACATGGAAACTCCGCAGAAAGACAATTCAGGTCAACCTTGTAAGGGTCCCTCCTCAGCTTAAGGAGCTTACATCCAGGATTCCCGAGAACTCTTCCTTCAGTGAAAGGCATGGTAGACTCATCAGCTTGGTCAACACCAACATTGAAGAGGATATGGTGAAAGTGTTGTTCCAGTTCTTTGACCCCTTGCACCATTGTTTTACTTTCCCGGATTATCAATTGGTGCCTACTTTGGAAGAGTTTTCTCAGCTTCTGAAGGTTCCTATTCTTAGTCAACTACCCTACAACGGTACGGAAAGGGAACCCAAACTTGAAGAGGTAGCTAAAGCATTATGTCTGCAACCATCTGACATCAAGGGACACTGGGAAGTTAGAGGTGGTATCAAAGGATTCTTGGCAAAGTTTCTGTTTGAGAAGGCTCAAGAATGTCGGAATTCCCTTGACCTACAAGCTTTTGAAGAAGTTGTGGCACTCCTTGTCTATGGGTTGGTGTTGTTCCCGAATCCAGATCAGCTTGTAGATATCAATGCTGTCAAGATCTTCATGTCCAGGAATCCCATACCTACGTTGCTTGGGGACATCCTTCACTCATGTTACACTCGAACCATGAGAAAGAGAGGTGTTCTCATGTGCTGCACTCCTCTCCTGGCAAGGTGGTTTATTTCGCACCTTCCACAATCAGTTTTGAAGAACGAGCGGGGTTTGAGATGGTCGCAATGGTTGATGACTCTTACACATGCTGATATACATTAGTGTTCTCGGTCCAGAGAAAATGTCACTATCATTGATCGTTGCGGAGAGTTCCCTAATGTTCCTTTACTTGGAATCAAAGGAGGCATTACTTACAACCCGTGTCTGGCTTTGAGACAATTTGGATATGCTAGGAGGGATGGCCCTCATGACATGTTGATTCCTGACATAGTTTTTGACTTTGACAACGATACGCAAGGACTTCGCCAGAGATTCATCAGAGCTTGGAGGATGCCCAACAGGGTAGATAGTAAGACACTGGGACACAAGAACTCCATCCCCCTGGAGCCTTATCTCAAATGGGTACGAGCCCGCTCCCAGAAGCTTGTGATGCCATATCCTCATGTTCTCCCTGTGATCAAGGAGCCAGTTTTGGAAGGAGAGGTGCCATACACCATTCAACATTCTGACATGCCAACATCCTGGGAAGAAATGCAGAAGAGCTGGATCCAACTCAAGGAAGAACGGAATTCTCTTGAAACCAGTCTACATGCCAGTGAGAAGAAGGTCTTGGAGCTCACCCGCCTACTTCACGAGGAAAAGACTCTCAACACCTACATTGCTCCAAAGAGGATGCGCAGTGTCTTTTGGGATTAAGTTATTTTGTAATGTTTTGCCCGTGAGGCCCTGATGTACTGAACAAATTATTTCTTAATACAATGTGTGTTCCTTTTGTCTACAACGAATTTGAACTTTCGAACCCTTGAATGCATTGCATAAATAGCATATCATGCATCATGTGCATAACAGGTACCCTTTTTCTACAGGTTGCTTAATCTTCTTCGCTGTTTATTTCAGCACTCAGTCATCATGAATCCTGAACCTACTACTGAACAAGCTATCAAGGCCCTCCAGGCCTAGAACGGCCAGTTCCAGGAGCTGGTCATGAGCTTAGCCCAAGGGCAACAGGAGTTGAAGACTCTGCTCTTGAAGGAAAAGAGGAAGAAGAAGAAGAGGACTGTGTTGTTTAACAATGGACGGAGGTTTGGGAATACACTGCAGAATGAGGCTGATCAGACTACTCCATCTGTTGGGGAAGGCAGTCACCAAGAGAGAGAGGTTCCTAGTCCTGTGGTCTCCGACAGCGAGACAGATTTCAATGATGAACAGTATCCTCCTGCTGAGGACAGGTACAAATAGCTGGAGGACCGGTTAAATGCTATGGAGATTCAACGTGTGCCCGGGTTGGACTTTGGAGACCTAGGCTTATCTTCTAGTGTGAAACAACGGTTGATTCAGATGTTGCATGACTACGTGGAAATCTTTGCCTGGTCTTATGAATACTTGCCCGGGTTGGATACCGACATTGTGGTTCATCACCTGCCTACCAAGGAAGACTGTCCTCCCGTAAAACAGAAAGTCCGTCGTATGCGTCCAGAGATGTCCGAGAAAATCAAGGCTGAGGTTATGAAACAGTTCGATGCCGGTTTTCTAGCAGTGACTTCTTACCCTCAGTGGGTTGCCAACGTGGTTCTAGTACCGAAGAAGGATGGTAAGGTCAGAATGTGTGTTGATTACAGGGATTTGAATAGGGCGAGCCCTAAGGATGACTTCCCTCTGCCTCATATCGACGTTCTGGTTGACAACACTACTCAGCACAAGGTATTCTCCTTCATGGACGGGTTCTCCGGTTATAATCAAATCAAGATGGCTCCTGAAGACATGGAGAAGACCACTTTTGTTACTCAGTGGGGCACCTTCTGCTACAAGGTCATACCATTTGGGTTGAAAAATGCTGGGGCAACCTACCAACGTGCCATGGTTGCTTTGTTTCATGACATGATCCATCATGAGATTGAAGTGTACGTCGACGATATGATTGCAAGGTCCCAAACTGAGGAGGAACACCTTGACCATCTACAGAAGCTGTTTGACCGGTTAAAGTTGTACAAGCTGAGGTTGAACCCAAACAAGTGCACCTTCGGGGTGAGATCTGGAAAACTGCTAGGTTTCATCGTAAGCGACAAAGGTATTCAGGTGGACCCTGCCAAGGTGAAAGCCATACAAGAGATGCCAGTTCCCAAGACAGAGAAAGAAGTCAGAGGCTTTCTAGGACGCCTGAACTACATTGCCCGATTCATCTCGCACCTAACTGCTACTTGTGAACCACTCTTCAAGCTGCTGAAGAAAGATCAGGTAGTACGTTGGAACGATGAATGGCAGGCTACTTTCGAAAGAATCAAAGAGTATCTCTAAGAGCCACCTATCCTTATGCCACCGGTTGAAGGGAGACCTCTAATATTATACTTGACGGTACTTGACAGCTCAATGGGGTGTGTGTTGGGGCAGCATTACGAGTCTGGCCGAAAAGAGCACGCTATTTATCACCTTAGCAAAAAGTTTACCGACTGTGAGACCCGATACTCAGTGCTCGAGAAAACTTGCTGCGCTTTGGTATGGGCTGCTCACCGGCTAAGACAGTATATGCTGACTCACACTACTCTGTTAATTTCAAAGATGGATCCAATCAAGTACATCTTCGAAAAGCCCGCCTTATCCGGAAGAATAGCAAGATGGCAGATGATCTTGACAGAATACGACATCCAGTACACGACTCAAAAAGCAATCAAGGGAAGTGTATTGGCAGACCATTTGTCGCACCAGGCAGTGGACGATTACAAGTCAATAAACTTTGAATTTCCAGACGAGGATATCATGATAGTGACTGATTGTGAAGTACCTGGACCGGATGAAGGACTTGAGGAAGGACCCCGATGGTCTATGTACTTTGATGGAACCTCAAACGCTTTGGGTAATGGCATCGGTGCTGTAATCACATCTCCTAATGGCTCTCATATTCCGTTCACCGCCCGACTATGTTTCAACTGCACCAACAACATGGCGGAGTATGAAGCATGCACTATGGGTCTTCAAGCTGCAATTGACCTAAGGATCAAGTTTCTGAGTGTCTTCGGAGATTCCGCTCTCGTGATCAATCAGATCAAAGGCGAGTGGGATACGAAACACCCAAATCTTATTCCCTATAAGGAGTATGTGTTGACATTGATCCCCCACTTCGAAGAGATAACTTTTGAACACTTCCCGAGAGAGGAGAATCAGTTGGCGGACGCGCTGGCTACGTTGTCTTCTATGTTCAAAGTCAAATGGGACAACGAGGCTCCCCGGATTGTTATTTGGAAACTGGATGAACCTGCATATTGTTGTGATCTTGAGGCTGAAGAGGTAACTGAAAACCCTTGGTATCATGAAGTGAAGAGGTACCTGGAAGCTCAAGAATACCCCGACGGTGCATCTGTTAACGACAAGAAGTTTCTGAGAAGGTTCGCAGCAAAGTTCTTCCTCAGCAATGACATTCTATATAAACGAAACCATGATTCAACCTTACTGCATTATATGGATAAGACTGAAGCAGAAAGGATCATGACAGAGCTGCATGAAGGTACCTTCGGAACTCATTCCAGTGGACATACCATGGCAAAGAAAATCCTTCGGGCAGGATATTACTGGTCCACAATGGAAGTTGATTGTTACCAACATTCTCGGACATGTCACAAATGCCAGATCTACGCTGATAAGGTGCACGTACCTCCAGTTCCTCTAAACGTCTTGACAGCACCTTGGCCTTTTGCAATGTGGGGCATTGACATGATCGGCGAGATCAGACCTACGGCATCCAACGGGCATCGCTTCATCCTGGTAGCAATTGATTACTTCACAAAGTGGGTTGAAGCAGCTTCCTATGCTACCGTAACAAAGAACGTCGTGGCACGGTTCATTCGGCACAACCTGATCTGTCGATACGGTGTACCTGAGAGGATCATTACGGATAATGGTACTAATCTTAACAACAAGATGATCACTGAGCTCTGCGAGCAATTCAAGATACAGCACCACAACTCTTCTCCTTACCGACCGAAGATGAATGGGGCTGTAGAAGCGGCGAATAAGAATATCAAGAAGATTGTGCAGAAGATGACAGTGACCTACAAAGATTGGCACGAGATGTTACCGTTTGCTCTTCATGGGTATCGTACCTCAGCACGGACGTCAACAGGGGAAACACCCTTTTCCTTAGTCTATGGCATAGAGGCAGTCTTGCCTATTGAAGTCCAGATACCCTCTCTCCGGATAATGAAGGATGCAGGTTTAAGCGAAGACGACTGGATCCAGACTCGGCTTGATCAATTAAACTTAATTGATGAAAAGAGACTCGCTGCTATCTGTCATGGTTAAACGTACCAAAAACGAATGATCAAGGCATTTAACAAGAAAGTCAGACGACAAGAGTATCAAGTCGGAGACCTGGTAATCAAGCGCATCATTCTACCTCAAGGTGATCCCAGGGGCAAATGGACCCCTACGTACGAAGGGCCATTTGTGGTTAAGAACATCTTCTCAGGAGGAGCGATGATTCTAACTACTATGGATGGTGATGACCTTCCTCACCCCGCCAATGCAGAGATAGTAAAAAGATACTACGCATGATCAAAAGACCCGCTAGGTTGACATACCTAGGCAAAAATAAGGGCTTCCCGGCGAACCAAAAGGGTTCGGGCAAAAATAAGGGATGAAATAAAAAAAATCTGTACACCCGGCAAGTCGAAAACCTGAAAAGGCGGCTTGGGCAAAAATGGGTATCCTGGTGGACTGAAAACCCGAAAGGGCGGTCCAGGCAAAAGTTAGGGATAAGCGTAATACTATGTCTCATTGGATCACCTTGCATCCAGAATTCGGTATCAACTATTAGGTTCGGACGGCATCGATCAATCAACTTCATCTTCAACTGAGCAGCAAAGCGATGAGACGCTTGAAGACATAAAAGCGATAGCAGAGTTGGAACCCAGTGGGATTTTTCACATAGCTGTTTTGTTTTCTTTTCACAAAATTGTAAACTCTATGTTGTTCGGCGGCGTTCTCTTACTAGGACGTCAGCCTCTTGTACGTAAACGCCTATTTACAGGAAAATTCAAAAATCAATACAAATCCACTTTTCCAGACATATTGCCAATTTTCTTTTTCTGTTTTGTTTTGCAAAGAATGTCCAATGTTCATTTTTGATATATGCATTTGACATTAATTTCTAACTCATAAAAACTTGCATACGAAACAAAGGACTAATTGCAGGTGACATTAGAAACAGGGGCAATAAATAATTGTCAAAGCGATCTAGTTGCTCTGTCCACTAAGGTACCAAGGTAGGTTCGGCTGAAGAATGTAACCAGATACCTTCACTCCTCGAGAGTAAGACAAGATTCAGCAATGCTCACCCCGAGTAGAGTTGGTCTCTACTCAGCCCCGCAAAGGCACAGTATCTCCAGCAAGTCAGCAACGCTCTCCCCAAGCAGAGTTAGCCTATTGTCAGCCCTAAGGAAGTTGGGTATCCCCAGAGAATCTCAACATTCCCCAGCGGAGTATACAGATATCCCTCAGCAAGCATCCCAGACAGTCTTAATATAAGATTATTCCCCGGCGGAATACCAGACACCCCAGTGGAGCCATTTCCCCAGTACAGTCCAAAAGTTTCCCTAGGAGAGTTGAATCATCCTCCCCAGTCGATTCTGGAAGCTTATCCCCAGTAGATTCTGGAAGCTTATCACCTGCAGAGTACATACGTCTCTCCCCGACCATATTCAAAGGTTATTCCCCACCAGGGCTTATAACTGGGTTATCCTCAGCTAATTACAACGGAAAGATCGTCCTCGGCGAAGTTCTTCCCATCCCCAGCGGAGTTCATCAAATCCTCTAACAGAGCTTATCGACGGAATCCCCAGCGGAGTTATCATCAAAATCTCAGCGAAGTATCTCTTCTCACAGAGTAAATCCCCGCAGAGTAATCTCTTCACCAAGTGTATTCCCCTACAGAGTCATCTTCTCCTACCGGTTTATTCTTGCAATCATCATCCCCAGCGGAAGCGAAGAACTCTCTTCAACACCAGCCCAGGATTTAGCTCCCGGCATTCGTCAAGGATTTATTTTCCTAGACGAAAATACATACACAAACATCATATTTTCATACATTATGATACGTGCATATACGCAACACATCACACAATCTCATTTGTTTTTGAGAACATCATGATATCATGCATTTCATACATCATGACATTGCATACAACTAATGTCTTGCCTTTTCAGGAAAAAGGTCAATCCAAAGATAATTACCATCAACTGTGGAAATTCCAGATTCGATTCCTGTATCTAGCCAGGGCATATCTGAAGAGTTTGAAGATTCGATACCTGTATCCAGCCAGGCCACATCTTTAGACGACTAATTCCAGATTTGATTCATGTATCTAGCCAGGGCACGTCTGAAGAGTTTGAAGATTCAATACTTGTATCCAGCCAGGGCAAATCTGTAGACGACTAATTCCATATTCGATTCCTGCATCTAGCCAGGGCACGTCTGAAGAGTTTGAAGATTCGATTCCTGTATCCAGCCAGGGCAAATCTGTAGACGACTAATTCCAGATTCGATTCCTGTATCTAGCCAGGGCACGTCTGAAGAGTTTGAAGATTCGATTCCTGTATCCAGCCAGGGCAAATCTGTAGACGATTAATTCCAGATTCGATTCCTGTATCCAGCCAGGGCAAATCTGTGGACGACTAATTCCAGATTCGATTCCTGTATCCAGCTAGGGAAAATCTGTAGACGAATAATTCCAGATTCGACTCCTGTATCTAGCCAGGGCACGTCTGAAGAGTTTGAAGATTCGATTCCTGTATCCAGCCAGGGCAAATTTGTAGACGACTAATTCCATATTCGATTCATGTATCTAGCCAGGGCACGTCTGAAGAGTTTGAAGATTCGATTCCTGTATCCAGCCAGGGCAAATCTGTAGACGACTAATTCCATATTCGATTTCTGTATCTAGCCAGGGCACATCTGAAGAGTTTGAAGATTCGATACCTGTACCTAGCCAGGGCACGTCTGTGAGCGACTGATTGAAGATCAACCCCTGTAACAGGCCAGGTAATTATCTTTCTTTCTCAGGTACGCAAGTTCTCGCTAAGGAATCTCTTACGCGATCGACACCTTTGGATGGCATCTTTAAGCCCATCTCCACAACTATCCGTTACAGTTCCAAATGGCATCTATAAGCCCATTCTCGACAAGGTTCTATCACATCTCCAGACGGCATCTATAAGCCCATCCTCCTATCCATCATCTCTCCAAATGGCATCTGTAAGCCCATTCTCGCCATCATACTGCTGATACTCTACTATGTGAGTGCAAATTTCTGGGCACTTTAGTGTTCAATCATCTTCCACCTTCGGATCACGAAAGGCACGCAAGCCAATCTACATCCTCAGGTCTAAGAAGATTGAACAGGGGAAACTGTTGTACCCCAAAATTTTCCCTCCCATATTCTTCAAAGTTTTGACAAGCATCATCTCAATTTTCTCAAGTCAGCATCAAGTTGCACAGTCAAAAACCCTAATTGCTTCACAATCAACTGCAGGGGCAAAATGGTCATTTTGCAGTCAAAAGTCAAAATTTTTGGTCAACATCTTATTTTGAGCTCATAATCATCATTTGATCAAGTCTTGATCATGATTCCACAAGCATGGCTCAAAAATCATCAAGATGCAAAAATTTCTATTTTTGGACAGTTGAAAAGTCAACTGTAACTTGACCAAGGCATAACTTTTTCATGGTTCATCAGAAAAATCCCATCCTATGCTCATTTTGAAGGGGATGACATTTCCTACAACTCATATTCTCATTCCAAGTCCAAGAAATTCTCTCACAAAAAGTTATCAATTTCAACATTATAGGTCATTTTCAAAAGTCAACAAAAAGGCATTTTAAGTCAAAGACCATAACTTGAGATTGGTAAATTCAAATGACATGGGACCAAAGACATTGGTTAGAGGACTTCAAGACCTTTCCAAAATGTTCAAGAACATGTTCATATGATCAAAATTGAGCAAGATATGCATTGGAGAAGTTGGGAAATTTTTGTGAAATGGCAAAAGTCAACTATCCTTGAAACTTCAATTTTTGACAAAAGGGCCCACTTTCTTCCACTTGATTCAGCCTTGTCATGCCACCCACGTGTCCCATGATCAATTTCAAGATTAAACATTAATTTTTCTATTTTTATTTAATTTTATTTGATTTAATTCATTTTAAATCCATAAAATTCAAATAAAATCAAAAAAATTAATTAAATAACATCTTTTGATTTGAATGACTTTGATGTGTCATGAACAACCTTCCAAAACCGTGCCAAGCTCATATATGCACAAAATTTCAAAATTTGAACAAAACATGGCAAGGCCTTTAATGGTGGTTAAGAAGAAATCCAAAAACTTAATTGCAATGGTTAAAGGCTCATCATGTGACTTGATTCTCATTCAAACATACATATGCAAGAAGACCAAGCCTCATTCACGACCTAAGCATCCCTGGAACGGCCAGAATAAAAACTCAGAATTTGTCAAAAAAGTGTGAGATCTAAAGCAGTATTACAGGCATTTTCAGACCAAAAGAGGAACGTGATTCCCTTCTTTGCCATCCCCTGAAGCGAAAGCAATCAAAATCACATCCAGAACCCCCCTGAAACGCACTGTAAGTTGTCACGATTATGGCTCTGAACATGAAATCCAATCCTTGGATTCTTGCATTCTCTCATTAAACTCTTTGCATATTTGAATTAGTCGCTTCATTTAGCACATTTTGGCAATACTCAATTTTGTTTTCATGGTCTGTGTTATAATGCCCAAAACTAGGGTTCCTTTGCTTACTTTTTAGGCGTTTGTGATGCAGGGAAAATTGGCCATAATAATTGGTATAGGAGTGATCAGGAGATGGAAACGAGATCATCCATGGTCTTAGAATTGATTTTCATAGCCTAGGGTGGATTTTAGAGATGAGCCACGGACTTTGACGTGGAATCAAATCCGCAGGAAAAAAATACAGGGTTTTGGGGAAGAAGACGACCACACGTCGCTCTCCCATTGGCTGGTTTGAAATCAGCGCGTTTTTTTATTTTTTTTCAGGCATAGGCGTTTGTTTGATATTTGTTATTTGTTGTTTATTATTATTACAAAGATGCAGCGTGGCTCAGTGGTAGAAGCGTGAGTGGGATGTCCATTGGGACCTGGGTTCGATTCCCAGGTCCCCCAAAACTCAATAATATTTTGTTTAACAAATTCCTGTGCAGGCTAGTCAATGTGCTCCACCATACGCCTCACCAATCCACATGCCATATGTCCACAATCAGCCATCCAAAGGCCATGAGAGGGGGAGTACCATGTCCTTCAGTCAAAGCACATGCAGGCAATTGCAAAAGTCAAACGTGGCTGAGCTTAGTGGGCCAAAAAACTGCAATCAACACCTCTAAAAAGGGCCCAAACCCCCCATGGTTTTGTTACTTTTTTATTTTTTCTTTCCCTTATAATTTCTTTTTTTTTAATTATTATCATTATTGTTAATTAACCTAACAAACTAATTTTTTCCATAAAATTCAGAAAAAACAAAAAAAACATTTTATTATTTATTAACTTATTTTGTAAATAAAAATGTAAATTAAATTAAATTAGCTTAATTAATTAACTTTAATACTTTTTTACAATAAATAAAAACAATTTAGAATTAGGTTTTTGCTAACTTTTAATTTCTATTTATTTTCTCTTTATCTTCATTAAAAACATAAAAACATAAAAATATCATTTTCTTAATTAATTAATTAATTAATTAGTTATTAGTTTTAATTTCATTACAAAAAAAAAGACAAAAATTCATTTCTTTTCAAAAAAGGGTCAAAACCCTAGGACGTTCCCGATTAAATTTCTATTCACGCGTATTTATTTATTTTGATTATTATTTATGTAATTGTCTCTAGATATGTGATAGTTAATTAGGTTTATCTCCTTATTTAAATTCTCGCACTTTATTTTTCAAAATGGGTTTTTGTTTTTGGCGATGTATAGACCCGCGCCTTGTAATAGCTAGATTTACATTTCTGCAATTTATTTTCCGCATTCCTAACTGTTAAAAATGCATGAAAGAATGTGAATAATAAAACCAATCTGTAGCTCACAAATAACATGTACAAGATAACCTTGACTGAAAAACAACACACAAAGCACATGCCACTTCTAGGGTACGCCTCACTGGTTGCCTCGAACGTGGTCATCAAGTATAGGGTGTCTTAGAGGTCGCCCTTCTATCTAAAAGATCCAGTTGCCTCGAAACGGTTGCCTCAGATAAAAAAGGATCTAGGACATTAGGGTTACCACTAAGATGTCCTACTATTGCTTCGGTGACCACACATGTCCCGATAATCGAGTTGACCCGAACACCTCCATTGATGGTGCTACCTACCTCTCAATGGTGGGATAGCACTATCTAAAGGACTCTTACACAGCCTAATTCCTTAGGGTAGATAGATTCTCATGGGTACTTGCTCTTTTCAAAACAAAACAAAACCACTTTTTCACACCTTACACTTTCAAAAAGTTTTCAAACAATACTTCATACACTCTTGAGGACAGATACAAGAGTTACTTAGAAGTTTTCCAACTAAACTTTTTCAAAACCCACACACACTTGAAAAGCAAAAAAAATTTTGAAAACATAGAGTGAGCAAGTACCTAAGAGCCCGTGGATAACCACGGATAGAAAGGGTGCTAACACCTTCCCTTTCTATAAATCTACCTCCCGAACCGAGAAACATTCTCAAAGAAGGAATTTTGCTATGCTTTTGTCCTTTCCATGTTGGAGAACATAAAAGACGGTGGCGACTCTTGCTTACCGCGACATTTCGCGAAACCAGCTTTAAACAGTCAGTTCTATTCCCACTGATCACAATATGATCGAAGATGCAGCTTAGGACAGGAAGCCCCGTCGTACTTCGCAAAGGCAGGCGCTTTGAACTTGTGAGGGATCACCACCCCAAAAGATAAGCCTAGGTCTCCAAAGTCCAACCCGGGCACACGTTGAATCTCCATAGCATTTAACCGGTCCTCCAGCTGTTTGTACCTGTCCTCGGCAGGAGGGTACTGTTCATCATTGAAATCTGTCTCACTGTCGGAGACCACAGGACTAGGAACCTCTCTCTCTTGGTGACTGCCTTCCCCAACAGATGGAGTAGCCTGATCGGCCCCATTCTGCAGTCTATTCCCAAACCTTCGTCCATTGTTAAACAGCACAGTCCTCTTCTTCTTCTTCTTCTTTTCCTTCAAGAGCAAAGTCTTCAACTCCTGTTGACCCTGGGCTAAGCTCATGACCAGCTCTTGAAACTGGGCGTTTTGGGCCTGGAGGGCCTTGATAGCTTGTTCAGTAGTAGGCTCAGAAGACATGATGATTGCTGAAATAAACAGCGAAGAAGATTAAGCAACCTGTATAAAGGGAGTACCTGTTATGCACATGATGCATGATATGCTATTTATGCAATGCATTCAAGGGTTCGAAAGTTCAAATTCGTTGTAGACAAAAGGAACACACGTCATATTAAGAAATAATTTGTTCAGTACATCAGGGCCTCATGGGCAAAACATTACAAAATAATTAATCCCAGAAGACACTGCGCATCCTCTTTGGAGCGATGTAAGTGTTGAGAGTCTTTTCCTCGTGAAGCAGGCGGGTGAGCTCCAAGACCTTCTTCTCACTGGCATGTAGACTGGCTTCAAGAGAGTTCCGTTCTTCCTTAAGCTGGATCCAGCTTTTTTGCATTTCTTCCCAGGAGGTTGGCATATCAGGATGTTGAATGGTGTAGGGCACCTCTCCTTCCAAAACTGGCTCCTTGATTACGGAGAGAACATGAGGATATGGCATCACAAGCTTCTGGGAGCAGGCTCGTACCCACTTGAGATAAGGCTCCAGGGGGATGGAGTTCCTGTGCCCCAGTGTCTTACTATCTACCCTGTTGGGCATCCTCCAAGCTCTGATGAATCTCTGGCGAAGTCTTTGTGCATCGTTGTCGAAGTCAAAAACTATGTCAGGAATCAACATGTCATGAGGGCCATCCCTCCGAGCATATCCAAACTGCCTCAAAGCCAGACATGGGTTGTAAGTAATGCCTCCTCTGATTCCAAGTAAAGGAACATTAGGAAATTCTCCGCAACGATCAATGATAGTGACATTCTCTCTGGACCAAGGACACCAATGTATATCAGCATGTGTAAGGGTCATCAATCGCTGCGACCACCTCAAACCCCGCTCGTTCTTCAAAACTGATTGTGGAAATTGCGAAATAAACCACCTTGCCAGGAGAGGAGTGCATCACATGAGAACACCTCTTTTTCTCATGGTTCGAGTGTAACATGAGTGGAGGATGTCCCCAAGCAACGTAGGTATAGGATTCCTGGACATGAAGATCTTGACAGCATTGATATCTATAAGCTGATCTGGATTCGGGAACAACACCAACCCATAGACAAGGAGTGCCACAACTTCTTCAAAGGCTTGTAGGTCAAGGGAGTTCCAACATTCTTGGGCCTTCTCAAACAGGAATTTTGCCAAGAATCCTTTGATACCACTTCTGACTTCCCAATTCCCCTTGATATCAGATGGTTGCAGACATAATGCTTTAGCTACCTCTTCAAGTTTGGGTTCCCTTTCCGTATCGTTGTAGGGTGGTTGACTAAGAATAGGAACCTTCAGCAGCTGAGAAAACTCTTCCAAAGTAGGCACCAATTGATAATCCGGGAAAGTAAAACAGTGGTGCAAAGGGTCAAAGAACTGGAACAACACTTTCACCATATCTTCTTCAATGTTGGTGTTGACCAAGCTGATGAGTCTACCATGCCTTTCACTGAAAGAAGAGTTCTCAGGAATCCTGGATGTAAGTTCCTTAAGCTGAGGAGGGATCCTTACAAGGTTGACCTGAATTGTCTTTCTGTGGATAGTTTCCATGTCCTACAAAATAAGAACAAAGGTGAAGATTCGAACCCTTGAAGTGGTTAGTAAATGCATATGATGCTTTATGATGTTATGATGTTAGAATGTTATGATAAAATCACACCACAAGTATTCACAAAATGCAAACATGATAAGGCACACAAGTCACACCAGACAACCCTTAGAGTTTAGGCCAGCATGAGGTCTAGGTACTACCCTTTTGAAGTTGGTGGGTTCAAAACCTGTCCTATCAAAAGTTATCGGGTTCTAAGGGGCTCAATATCATTGGGTTGTTTTCTATGTTCATTGTTTTGATTTAGCCACTGAACCGACGATCAAAATATTCCAAGAAAACAACCCTCAATGAGTGTAGTATCGAGTATCAACCAACTTCGGACTGCACCAAAGTCGGTCATCTCACTACCCCTAAAGAGGCTAGGATGGTCAAGTAAGGTTCCTAAGGTCAGTTGATGCTTCACGACACCACGTGGCGGCCCCGTACTCTCCTTGACTTGACTCAAGGGTTACCGGTACTCACCAAAGTGCCACATCAACGTAGCAACTGCTTCAACCATGTCGGTATACCCCGCATAGTTCCCTCACAGTTTGTTGCTACCTAAAAAGGGTGCCCCAGATCCGGGTTTAGGATCTATGAAACTCCAAAACAGGCCCACAATATTAAAGCAATCAAGGCATACAATTGAAAACATAAGAGTGGTATAATCCTAAGGTACACCTCACTTATTAATTGTCCCCAGCAGAGTCTCCAGTTCTATGATCGATGGAAATAGAACTGACTGTTTTTTAAGATGGTTCGCGTATGTCGCGGTAAAGCAAGAGTCGCCACCGTCTTTTATGTTCTCCAACATGGAAAGGACAAAAGCACAGCAAAATTCCTTCTTTGAGAATGTTTCTCGGTTCGGGAGGTAGATTTATAGAAAGGGAAGGTGTTAGCACCCTTTCTATCCGTGGTTATCCACGGGCTCTTAGGTACTTGCTCACTCTATGTTTTCAAAAATTGTTTGCTTTTCAAGTGTTTGTGGGTTTTGGAAAAGTTTGTTTGAAAACTTCAATTTGACTCTTGTATCAGTCCTCAAGAGTGTTGTGAAGTGTTTGTTTGAAAACTTTTGTTTGAAAAGTGTGAGTGCGAAAAAGTATTTTTGTTTGTTTTGAAAGAGAGCAAGTACCCAGGAGAAATCTACCTACTCTAAGGAATTAAGCTGTGTAAGAGTCCTTTAGATAGTGCTATCCCATCATTGAGAGGTAGGTAGCACCGTCGTTGGAGATATTCGGGTCAATTCGATTATTAGGGACAGTGTGGTCACCAAAGCAATAGTAGGACGTCTTAGAAGTAACCTTAATGTCCTAGATCCTTTTTTATCCGAGGCAACCGTTTCGAGGCAACTGGATCTTTAGACAAGAGGGCGATCGCTAAAACACCCTATACTTGACGACCACGTTCGAGGCAACCAATGAGGCGTACCCTAGGAGTGGCATGTGCATGTGTGTTGAATTCAGTTAATGTTTATCTTGTACATGTTATTTGTGAGCTACGGATTGGTTTTATTAGTCATACATTCTTTCATGCTTTTTTAACAGTTAAGAGTGCGGAAAATAAATTGCGGGAAATATGAATCTACGCTATTACAAGGCGCGGGTCTATACATCGCCAAAAACAAAAACCCGTTTTGGAAAAGTGCGAGAAGTAAATAAAGCGATAAAATTCCTAATTAACTATTACATCCTTGGAAACAGTTACATCAATAATCAAAATGAATAATAATGCGCGAATAGAAATTAAATCAGGACGTCCTAAGGTTTTGACCCTTTTTTTTGAATAAGAATTGAATTTGTCCTTTCTTGCAATTAAATTAAATATTAAAACTAATAACTAATTAATTAATTAAAAAGAAAAAGAAATGTTTTTTGTGTTTTTTAAGTTTTTAATGGAAATAAAAGAAAAAGGAAATAAAATTAAAAGTTAAGAAAACCCTAGTTCTAAGTTTATTTTATTTATTGTAAAAAGAGTTAAGGTTAACCTAATTTAACTAATTAAATTAATTTACATTTTATGTACAAAAATAATAATAATTAATAAATAATAATGAATAATAAAAATATTTACACATTTTTTGGTGGTCTGAATTTTATTGAAAGTATTAATTTATTAGTTATTAATATTAATAATTAGAAATTAAAAGAAAACAAAATAAAATTAAGAAGAAAAGAAGTAATTAACCAGGGGGTTTTATGGGCCCATGGGAGGTTAGTGAAGCAAATTGGCCCATGAAGCTTTCAGCCATGTTGACTTTAGCAATTTCCTGTATGCTCATTGACTGAGGAGCATGGTAGTCATCTTTTTTTGACCACTGGATCCAGACTTGGAGGCACCTGGCGCTTGGAGATTTAAAGCACATGGTAGAGCATTATTTGAAACCTGCATAGGATTATGTGAAAAAAAATAGGAACAAGAATTTTGGGGGACCTGGGAATCGAACCCAGGTCCCATTGATTGCTAAACACGTCCTCTTCCACTAAGCCAAACGCGCGCTTTGTTAATATAATAGGCAATGAAATTAATATATAAAAAACAAAGCGCGTGCTGGAAATTGACAAAAGCGCGCGTTATATTTGAATAGGTCAGTGGTGTATTTCCACGTCATCATCTTCTTCATGAAAACCTGCATAAAACACATCAAATAGCGGGGGTTTTTAACCCCCTCAAAATGAAAATGCCAAAAATAGCGATTAGGCTTGTGCATTATATAAATAGGGCGCGAGGTGTCCAATGAATTCGTCTTGATCTTCTGAGTCCAACCATGGGCATCGTTAATCCTAATTTTGCTTGGTCAAGAAAGCCCTAAAACCCAAGCTTCGAAACCCTAGATTTCTTTAATGGCCGTTTTCGTTTCAGGGCACCATAATCAAATTAATCTATACCATTAGCTTCAGAATGATGTTAGCAATGCAAATCAATGATTATGTCATTTTAAGGATGCACAAAACGTGAGTTTCGATTTTGAAAAAGAGTAAGCAAACTGTGTTTCTGTTTGGCCGTGTTCTTGAGCTTTAGAGCTTGTTTCTGATTGCAAAACGTTCCTCAAAGTCCCAGCAATCTATTGGAATTAATAAAAGGCTTTTAATTGTGCTGGAAGATTGATTTCAGTTTTGAGTTTTTTGCTTGATTTTTTGAATTTGGTTCTGAGTTTGCAGTAGCTTTACCACGTGTTTTGCATTAGGGTTAGACTCAGTACTTATGAGGGAAGGGAGTTAGGGTACAGCTGGGCCTTAATCCATGCATATGAGAGAATTAGTCTTAGGTCTTTTCACCATTAACAAACTTTCCTATTTTTAAGCAAGACCAAGACTTTGTGTACAACATAACCCTAGCATGAGTTTGTGAGCTGGCACATGATGAATGAAAGCTATTCAAATTCAAAAGACACTATTCCATTGATTTTTAAATTTTATTTGAATTATTATGGATTTAAAATGAATTAAATCAATAAAAATTAAATAAAATAAAAAAATAAATGTTTGGTCTTGAAATTAATCATGGGACACGTGTGTGGCATGACAAGGCTGAATCAAGTGGAAGAAAGTGGGCCCTTTTTGTCAAAAATTGAAGTTTTAAGGATGATTGACTTTTGCAAATTCATGAAACTTTCCCAACTTCTCCAATGCATATCATGCTCAATTTTGATAATATGAACATGTTATTGGACATTTTGGAAAGGTCTTGAAGTCCTCTAACCAATGCCTTTGGTCCCATGTCATTTGGATTTACCAATCTCAAGTTATGGTCCTTGACTTAAAATGTCTTTTTGTTGACTTTTGAAACTGACCTATAATGTAGAAATTGATAACTTTTTGTGAGAGCATTTCTTGGACTTGGAATGTGAAGATGAGTTGTAGGAAATGTCATCCCCTTCAAAATGAGCATTGGATGGGATTTTTCTGATGAACCATGAAAAAGTTATGCCTTGGTCAAGTTACAGTTGACTTTTCAGCTGTCCAAAATAGCAACTTTTGCATCTTTGATGATTTTCGAGCCCTGCTTGTGGAATCATGATCAAGACTTGATCAAATGATGATTGTGTACTCAAAACAATATGTTGACCAAAAAAATTGACTTTTGACTGCCAAATGACCATTTTACCCCTACAGTTGATTGAGAAGCAATTAGGGCTTTTGACTGTGCAATTTGATGTTGTGAGTCTTGAAACTTGACATGTAGATGCTTGGCAATGTGTATAGGCATATAGGACTTGATTGAGCCTTTTAAAACCTCAACTTCCTTGCAAGAAACAAAACCCTAATTTTGACTGGCTTAGGAGGATGTTTGACTGTGTAACTCTTGAGCAGTCTTGAGCAAATTTGAAGGTGAATCTTGAAGAATATGGGAGGGCAAATTTTGGGGTACAACACCATCATACGGTTCAGGCTTTTCACAATCAGTTATCAACATGATATTCTCGTCCAGGAATTCAAAGTTTATGGATTGGTAATCATCAACAGCTTGATGGGCCAAATGATCTGCTAGCACACTTCCTTTGATGGCCTTTTGTGTAGTGTATTGGATATCATATTCAGTCAAGATCATTTTCCATCTAGCTATTCATCCGGAGAGGACTGGCTTCTCAAAGATGTACTTGATAGGGTCCATCAAAAATTAAAAAATTGGTGTGAGTCAACATATATTGTCTTAGCTGGCGAGCATCCCATGCCAGAGCGCAGCAAGTTCTCTCGAGTTGTAAATATCTTGTTTCAAAGTCAGTAAACTTTTTGCTCAGGTAGTATATTGCATGCTCTTTTCAGCCAGACTCGTCATGTTGGCCCAGCACACACCCCATTGAATTCTCTAATACCGTTAAAGTACATAATCAGATGTCTTCCTTCAACTGGAGGCATCAGGATGGAAGGTTCTTGCAGATATTATTTAATTTTGTCAAAGGCTACTTGGCAGTCGTTGCTCTATCTGACTACTTGATCTTTCTTCAACAGTTTGAAGATTGGCTCACAAGTAGCAGTTAGGTGAGATATGAATTGCACAATATAGTTGAGTCAACCTAAGAAACCCATGACCTCCTTCTCAGTACAGGGAGCTGGCATTTCTTGTATGGCTTTGACTTTTGCATGGTCGACCTCAATACCTTTTCCACTGACGAAAAACCCTAAGAGTTTTTCGGATCTTACCCCGAAGGTGCATTTGTTGGGATTTAGCCTTAGCTTGTATTTCTTTAACCTCTCAAATAACTTGTGAAGATGATCAAGGTGTTGTTCCTCAATTTTCAACCTTGCAATCATATCATCAATGTACACTTCCATCTCATGATGGATTATATCATGAAATAGAGCTACCATAGCTCATTGATAGGTTTCCCCTGCATTCTTCAAACTGAAAGGCGTGACCTTATAGCAGAAAGTTCCCCACTGTGTGACAAAGGTGGTCTTCTCCATGTCCTTGGTGTCGTACCCCAAATTTGTCCTACTTCGATGATTATATTTTTCAATATTAAAATAGAAGAAATATTTAAGTAAAGATGGTACAGCAGTATCTGATGGCCCATCTTTTTCCAAGACTAGGGGGTGTACTTAAATTCAGGAAAGCGGGGCTCTCTAAATCAGAAACACTTGTGTATCTGTAAATCCATTCGCGAGGCATGTTGGCCCATGGCCCATGCGGTTCGAAAATGGAAAACTAGTTCAAAAGAATGCTAATCATTAAGTTCTTATAATAAAACCCATTTAAGTATTATTGTTGTTAAGTAAAAAGGGAGGTGGAAGTTCAATATGCGAGCCCATTATATTTCATCTGGTCCATTTCTATTTGCATTGTCCAAATAGCAAAAGGTGAGGTATGGTTATAGATTACTGGCCCATTAAATAGTTTCTAACAGCCCATTTGCTGCTTTGTTGTTTTCAGAAATTATTAAAACTATTGTTTTTATTTTAATAAAAAGAATATATTACTGTTAGCTTTTTATTTATAATATTTCACTTTTACTATTAAACAACATTATGTTAATTGTATTTATCAAAAGTTTGGTTTAAGTAATATTGGATTACAGAAAGGCCATTTGGGCCTAGTAATGTTAAAAACGTTTTTTTTTTGCTGTAACAAATGTAATGCTGCTGGACAAAAGAAATAATTAAAGTGCAAGCCCGATACGGTAACACGCGGGCCCAGATGCTGAATAAACATCTACTGTTTCAATCGTATCCAAAGATTACGCTTGTTTTCTTAAAAACCAGTACTGTAGCAGTCAAACCCAGATAAATATATTAAACCAAATCTAAGATATTACAAGAAAATCAATTTAAAACCTCTATTACATGGTCAAATCGAAAATTACAAATCCAAGCCTAGAATATTGAAACTCAAACAAATATTACAGAAAACTAAAATCTGCACTAAATCAAATCTATATCAATTTACATCAATCAACAATAAATCCCTAATAAATCGAATCCCTAAATCTAAGCCAAAGACTAATTGTAATAGAAATTAGCTCAAACCCTAAATATTGAACCACTATATATACAGAAGAACAACAACAAGAATAGGGGTCGATTATCGTAAGAAGAAAGAAAAAGAGTAAGGGAGAAAAAGCTTGTTACAGAAGAGGCCAAATTTGACAGAACATACACAGGGACGAATCAAAAATATAGAGAAAAAGCTTGTTACAGAGGAGGGAGAATACTGGAACAGGGAAGAACAGAGCCATGAAGAAGAATTGGAAGAACACGAAGGACCAACCTCTGGTTGTTGAAGAAGACACAAAGGACGGTTAGGGTTTCAACATCTGAAACCCTAACTGCATGTGAACCTCCACTGATGATCGCCTTAATCCGCCGCCATTTCAACCTTTTTTCGCCACCTCTACGGACCTGCAAACCAACGAAGAAGAAGAGATCAAAACCCAGAAATTTGCAGAACTCGGCGGAAGATATCGCGAAGGGGGTACTTCACTTAGCTATTTTTATTTTTCTAAATTTTTTGATTTGGGGGTTTTGGGGTGGGTCGGATTTATGTTGAAAGGGGTCGGTGAGCCGCCGCGGTTGTCTCTAGGTTAAAAATAAGAAGATGAAGGGTAAGGTGAGTGGGAGAGAGGAAGATGATGAACTGTAAAAAGAAAAACTAAATGGATTTCAAAAAAATGTAAATAGAAAAACAATATTTTATGTTCTGTAAGATCCCATACGCGCTCGCATACCATAGTTAACATACGCCCTCAAGTTTATCCCTTAGATCTGCATCAGACAGCCATAGGCCAAGTCTCCACTATAACTACCATACTCCCTCATACACGTAACCAACTGGCCACTCTCAACCTGCTTAATGGGCCGGTCCAATTATGTTCTACACCTCCCTATTCCCGAGTTACTAAGATCCAAAACAATCCACACACCCCCCCCCCTGTCCAGAATGAATAATCGGCTTAAATTACTTAGTAGCACCCCTATTTTACTTGCTAACTAAACAACACCTCCTCCTGTTTTTAATTAAATTATTATTTTTTCTTTTATATTATGTTTTTATTATTATTAATTATTTATTTCTTTTTTATTTATAATAATTATTATTATTAATATTAGTTTTTATCACACTTTATTTATATATTATTATTCATTATATGTAAATATTATTATTATTTATATATTAACATGTAAACCATTTTATTCAAAAAATGCATATTATTTTCTCGTATTATTTGCATTAAATATTTTTTAACCATGCATTAATCAAGATTTCTTTGTAATTAACATGATAAAAAACATATAACAAATCTCAAACTATTTTTAGCAATCAACTAAGCTAATCAACTGTTTTTTTGCAAAAGGGTTTCAAACTGATTTTGACTTACCGCGCATTTAGTCAAAATATCCGCAATCAGTACTCCTGGCTAAAATGCATGGTGATTCAAAGTACGTTTGCAACCCCTAAAAAACACCAACTTCATACGAACTACGAATTGGGACTCTGATTCCTCATAAGAGGATACGTAGGCATACGATCAAAAATCGTAGCGAGTTCTCCTATAAAAAATTTAAACCTTTCCCCTATAAAAATATTTAAACCCTTTCCCCTAATTAAAATTTAAAACCCTATTTTACCCGAACCTAAACCTAAAACCTAGTATCCTTGTGAACAAGGTAGATGAAAGGTGCCTAACACCTTCCTTTCGTCTAATGAAGTCCGAAACCTAGAATCTCTGTCTGCGAATTAGGGTTTCCTATTAGATGCCCTTCCCTAAGATAAAAACTAATAGTGGCAACTCTTGATTTAAAAACCAGTTGCTACACTTGGGAGCCATTTTGATTTTGTTATAACCAGAGAATCCATCCATGAAGGAGAAAACTTTGTGTTGAGTCGTGTTGTCGACCAAGACATCAATGTGCAGTAGTGGGAAATCATCCTTAGGAATGGCCCTATTCAAATCTCTCTAGTCTACGCATATACAAACTTTCCCGTCTTTCTTCGGTACCGAGGAGCACATTTGCAACCCATTGGGGATATGACGTAACTTCCAGAAAACCTGCATCGAATTGTTTCATTACCTCAGCTTTTATTTTATCAGACATGTCTGGTTACATGCAACGAACCTTTTGCTTGACTGGAGGACAATCTTCCTTCATTTGCAGACGATGAACCACAATGTCAGTATCAAGTCTCGGCATATTTTCATATGACCAAGCAAATACCTCAACTTAGTCGTGCAACATCTGAACCATTCTGCTCTTGATAATGTCTTCCAAGTTGGCGTCGATCTTGACTTCTCTCTTGTCTGTCTCAATACCTAGGTTGATCACCTCAACTGGTTCCTTGTGCGGTTGAATGGCCTTTTTCTCTTGCATCAGAAGTCTGGCTAGTTCCCCGGTTATTTCACAATCTTCTTAGCCTTCATCTTCGGATTGGTAGATTGGATGTTCAAAATCATAGATGGAAATAGCAGATTCATTGTCAATGAGATCCGGAGTGGATGTGTATCTGCAAATGTGTGTGTGTGTGTGTGTGTGTGTGTGCATGTAAGGTCACATGGCTATTTTGAAAATGCAATAAAGTGAAATAAATACAATGAGTGTAAAATTTGAATGCAAAAGAGTCCAATGTTTTTCATTAAATGATCATATGGCATATGAAAATGAACAAACCCTTAACAAATGGACCATGGTGCCTTGGGCATGGCACATGGCTTAAAGTCATTGTTTCAATAAAAATACATATAGAGTTCTTAAATTAATAAAACCGTAAATGGTAATTACTCCTCATTGAAGGAGATGGGAATAAAGTCCTTAGCATGCCAGTTGTTAAGTCCTTCCTCGGCAGTCGGGTAGGTCCAGTCTTCAAAGTCACAGCCGTCTTCAGAGTTTTCAAGGGAATTCACTTCATGATTACTGATGCGAAGAGATGGTTTTCCTATGCGAGCACGTCTTACCTCCTTTTGAGCTTTGGCAGTGAAGCCCAAACCATATTTTTCTGATTTGAACGGGATGTCAAGGAGTTTCCCCCAAATGGTACAACCTTCATCTTTAATCACAGCGTGAACATCTTTGAGGGAAGACATCCTAGGCACATCTTTAACAGCTTTTGGAACATCAGGAATAGCCTTGGCAGTAGCAACTATGGGAGAGACCACTTCGAAGGCTTGACAAGGAGTTTCTATGAACTTGTCGTCCATCTCAACATATTTAAAAGAATTTAAATGGCTAACCATAAACTCTTCTTCACCACAGATGGTAACAATCTTTCCCTTGACTGGATATTTCAACTTTTGATGAAGTGTAGAAGTCACTGCTCCTGCCCCATGTATCCAGGGGCGTCCAAGTAGGCAAGAGTAAGCAGGACGGATATCCATCACATAGAAAGTTGAATTGAAAATCTGAGACCCAACTTTTATGGGGAGGTCAACTTCCCCATGGACCATCCTTTTGGATCCGTCAAAAGCCCTTACCACAATGTCACTTGTCTTCAGCACCAAACCTTCGTAATCCAACCAATCTAGGGCACCTTTTGGGTAGAATATTCAAAGAGGACCCAATATCCACCAATACATAAGCTAGAGTGGTTCATTTGCATTCAATGGAGACATGCAAAGCTTTATTTTGATTTCTTTCGGCGGGAGCTAAATCAGAATCCAAGAATCCCAATCCATTATCGGTAGTCAAACTCGTTACACAATTTTCAAACTGATCGGTTGTAGTCTCTTGAGGAACATGAGCTTTCTTTAGAAATTTTATCAATGTTTGAGCATGTGCATTTGAGCATAGTAATAAAGATAGCATAGAAATCTTCTAGGGGGTTTGCCCCAACTGCTCTACTATCTTATAATCACTTGTACTTATAATCTTTAAAATCTCCTCCATCTCTTGGGTAGAGGGTCCCCCAGTAATAATTTCTTTGGCAGGTGCCTCCATCCTGGCAGGCTCAATCATCTTTTCTTTGCCCCTAGCATCAGTACTAAGTTTATCAATAGTAATGCGAACAGGTGTGGTTATGGTGGTTGGAGGTGAAATATCAGGAGAGAAAATTCTCCCCGTTCTAGTCACCTAGCTAGACCCAGAAATGTTGGTAATATCAGCAGTCTTGTCTTCATAAATTCAAGAGTCTTGTCTAATACCATGGTAGTATACTTCAGAGCCATAATTCCAATGTATCGCCTTATCGGAAGAATAAGGGACTGGCCTTGGTGTGGTAATTATCAATGGAGCTATCTTCGGTTCATTGGAGATCCTAATAGGACCTTTTGAACTGATCCTAATAGGTTTTTTTGAGATAGTGATGATGGATATGTCTTCAAATTCTTGAGGTACAACTTCAGTCAAACTTTTTACAGATGGAGTTCTTTCAAATAGGAACTCATGGTTGTCTATTAGGGGTTGGACACCTCTTTTCAACCATTCACAGCCATTGATTTGCATAGCACAACAATAACAATCTTTAAAGAAACTAGGGAAAACCCCAACTTTCAACAAATTGTTTTTAACAAACTTCAGCGGAGTGGTCAAGTCATTAACAGAGGAAACAAAAGAAGTATCTTCAATAGTGTTGACACTTTTGCCATGGTTTGGCATAGGTTAGGTTATTACATTTGGAGTTGGATGAGGATCAAATTCAATGGTCTTGTTGTCAATGAGGTCTTGGATTTTGCATTTTAGTGCCCAACAATGACCAGTGTCATGTCTGAGACTATTGGAGTGATAAACACATTTGGCATTCAGGTTATACTTTGGAGATGAAACATTGGGATTTGAAGGGAGATCACACAATGTTATCAAATTAGCCTTCAACGGGTGTTGTAGGGCTTGATATAGTGACATGTTGATCCTTGTAAATTGTCTTCTTGGAATATTAGGTCTTTGGTAGCTAGCTTGTTGTGGTGCTCTTTAAGTAGAAGTCGGATTGGAGATTAGAACTGCATTTACAGTTTGACGATGGTGCTTCTTGATATGTCTCCTTGACCCATACACGACATTAGTTTCTTTTTTACCAGTAAAAGGTTTCTTCACAGTATTTGATGTAGAGGCAGAGGCCATGGGAATCTTTCCACTTTTAATACCTCTCTCGACCCTTTCACCAGTCAAGATTAACTCAGTGAAACAAGATGATGAGCTCCCAATTAGTAAGTTGAAAAATGACCCAGTCAATGTTCCCATGAACATATCTACCAATTCCATGTCAGTCAATGGTGGCTGCACCCTGTCGGCCAGGTCTCTCCATTTCTACGTGTACTCTTTGAAGCCTTCATTGGAACCAATGGTCATTCCTTGTAATTGTACTCTAGTTGGCGCCAGATCGGTATTATACTGATATTGACGGTAGAAGGCGGTGGCCAAGTTTTCCCAGGTATGGATGTTGGAACCCTCTAACTGGTAAAAACCACTCCAATTGAGTCCTAGACAGACTCTCTTGAAATAAGTGCACCCATAACTTCTTATCAGTGGTACACGGTTGAATTTTACGGACGTAATATCTCAAGTGAAGCTTCGGGTACAAAACGCCATCGTACTTGGAAAAAACTGGAATCTTGAATTTGTGGGGGATTGCCACCCCAGGAACCAAACCCAAATTACCAAAATCTAGGCCAGGCACAGCTTGAACTTCCATAGCCTTCAATATGTCCTCCAATTGCTTATACTTGTCTTTAGTCAGTGGATATTGTTCGCCAAAAAAGTCCTCATACTTAGAGACTGGATTGTTACCACCCCCGGCATGGGTGCTCCTTGCATCTTCATCCTGATTCTCATCCTCCTATGAGGGGTCTTCTACCACATGAACTTGTTGAATGGGGCCCTGGAACCTCTTCCCCGTGTTGATCAAAGCTTTCTTCTTGGTCTTCTTTTTTGCAACCAGAAGTGACATCAGCTCTTGATGCCCCTTGGCCAAGTTGAGCAAGGTTTCTTGAAATTGAGAATTTTGTGTCTGCAAGTCCTTCACATTCTGCTCGAGATCCATCTTATTGAAATAAACAGTAGAAAGATGAGGAAACCTGTGTCAGAAAACCTGCTTATGTTATGATGCATGTAATGTGAATGAAAAAATTTTCAAGGACCTTTAAGATTTAAATTTGTTTAAACAAAGAAGGAACAAACATCAATTGTATTAATAAGTTCAAACGGTTTACAAAAAATTCCTTTTGGGCTTACAATGGAAGAATCACAAATAATGCAAAATAAACTCCTAAAACAAAAGGCCTTAAGCTTCCCATGAGCGCATCCTCTTCGGTGTAATGTAAGAGTTCAAACTTCGCTCTTCATGAAGCTGTCTCGTGAGCTCCAAAACCTTCTTCTCGCTTGCATAGAATTGGGTTCCAAGGTGTCTCGCTCCCCTTTGAGTTGAATCCATGATCTTTGCAACTCCTCGAGAGTAGTAGGCATGTCAGGATGAAGAATAGTGTAGGGAACATCTCCTTCAGCAATCGGCTCCATGATGATAGGTAGGATGGCCTCATATGGCATCATGAGGTTTTGGGTGCGAGCTCGCACTCACTTGAGATAAAGCTCCAAAGGAATGGAGTTCTTATGCCCCAACATCTTGCTATCAACTTTGTTCACCAAGCCCCAAGCTCGTACAAATCTTTGACGATAACCTTGGACATCGTTCTCATAGTCAAATACAGATTCTTGGACAAGCGCGTCATGAGGGTCATCCCTATGAGCATACCCAAACTGTCGTAGAGCCAAGCAAGGATTATAAGTGATACCTCACCTAATTCCAAAAAGAGTGACATTAGGGATTTCCCCATAACAGTCAATAATGATAACATCCTCCAAAGATCGAGAACACCAATGAATATCCGAATGCGAGAGTGACATCAACCTATTAGACCATCTCATGCCTTGCTCATTCTTCAAAATAGATCAGGAAAGATGCGAAATAAACCACCTAGCCAACAAAGCAGTGCAACACATAAGAATCTTCCTTCTCTTCATGGTGCGAGTGTAAAGAGAATGTAAGATTACTCTGAGTAAGGTAGGCACCGGGTTACGAGATAGAAAAACTTTGACCGCATTCACCTCTATGAGTTGGTCCGGGTTAGGAAATAGTATCATCCCGTAAATTAGAAGGGCCAAAACCTCTTCAAAAGCTTGCAAATCCAAAGCATCCCAAAATTGTTGAGCCTTCTCAAACAGAAAATTGGCTAGAAAACCCTTAACACCACTTCTTGTTTCTCAATTTGCCACATGTTGTACCCCAAAATTTGCCCTCTCATTTCTCAAGGAATCACCCTGGATCCTCAAGTTTGCTTTCATCAAGTTTTCAAGCCTTGAATTATCAATTTTTCCAAGCAAACCATTCACAAGGGCAAAATGGTCATTAGCACACTAAGAAGTCTAACTTTGACTTTTGAATCAAAATCAAATCTCAAAAATCATATTTCATCAAGACATGTTGGAATATGAAGTTTGTTTCATCAAGAATTTCAAAAGTCAAATTTTACTTTGGAAAAGTCAAATTCTAAATACTTATAAATTTTTCTAAGTGTCTAAGAAATATGACAATTTCAGAACTTTTGGGCCAGTGTTCACATTCAGCAAATTCTGGATATTCTCAAGACAGAGTTTAGTCAGAACTTCTGGGACAGTGTTCACAAAGGTTCAGTCAGAGTTTACCAAGGTAAATCAAAGAAGATTACAAAGTGTGCTGCAAGCTTACTGGAAATTCTGAAGGATCCTTCAGAACATGCTGGAGCCAGAAGATAAGAGGATCAGAAGGTTAGATGCTACGCTGAAGCAGAACTTCTAATCCAGAGTCAAGCAAGGATGCAGAGTTTCACATGGCAGGATTTCTGATTTGATAAATTTTATCATCATTTAATGCTCACAACCACTTGTGAGTTGTTATCCAAAGGATTTCCCCCACGTGTACCCCTACTGTCTTGGGAAGACAAACTTCTATGCAAAAGTATGTTAGGCCCATGCGCTGCTTCTACTTTTCCTTAATTTATGCTGCCAAATCCAACTTAGGCGCTGTTAGCCATCCTACTTGATGCATTGAACCACACTTGTTTAAGCTTACTTCAAGAGTAAGTCAGCATCTAGCATATGATGTTGGCGCCACTTGACATCTCCAAACTGCAAAACCTTTGCCTATAAATAGAACACCATTAACCATTGAAAAGAGGTCGGAAAAATTTGAGAGAAAGGTGTGGAATTTGAGAAAGAAAAGCCTTGAACCCCTGCAAAAATTCCAGGAGTCCAAAAAGATTGAAATACAAAACCTTAGCATTTGATTCTTGCATTAAAGCTCCATTTTTCTCAAGTTGTTTCCTAAACAAAACCACCCATACAGTTCCTAATATATATTCAAAAGCCATCCAAAATTATGTAATCAAACAATAACACATTCTCCACCAATATCAACTTCAAAGGATCAGAACTTTACCCCTTGGCTGTTCCAGAAGTTGCAAACTTCCATCCTGCTGAGTACGTGAAAAAGTTCCTCAGAACATCACCAAAATTCAGGACCAACCTCCAATTCACAGAATCTTTTCCAACTGCAAGGTAAGTTTTTTGCTGACTCTCATCATACTGATTAGGCATTGTCAGATTTTGCATATTTAACACAATGTAGATATTCTGATCCTGATGATGTACATATTCTGAAATTTCATGCATCTTCCTGCCTAAGTAGAAGGAATCCCAGTTCAGAATTTCATAAAGAAATTAGGACTCATAATTAGGATTAGCAAATTCATGTTGCTTCTGATTTGTGCTTATGATATTTCATGAAACTTGTCATAACTGTTATATGTGCAACTTCTATTCTGTTAAGAAATGACTAAGTTGCAGATGTTCTGACTGGCATGGAAAGAGGCAAAGTTCTGACAGTTGCATCAGAACTTCCGAAAACTTCCAAATTCTCATAAGATCCAGAACTTCTGAAGTCCCATATTTCTACTAACGTTGTTTCTGTTTGTGCAGCAAGTCAGAGTCAGAACTTCTGACCTCTTCCATTTTCAGCATTTGCGCTGATTTTGTTTTTTTTTTCTTTTTTATTTTTTTTCTGCCATTATATTTATTTTTCATTAATCAAAAAAACACCAAAAATATTTTATATTCACATGTTATATTTTCTTTTAACATAAAAAGACAAAAAATATTTTCTTAAACAAAACTTATTTCTTTTTTTTTAAAAACGAGACAAACATTTTACATTTCCTGTACATTCTTGTCCCTTCAATATGGTTGTAATAGTAACATAGGATTTAATTTGCAATCCCATTTTAAATTTGTACACCCCATTCCCCTAATGATTGTAATAGCGTAGAATCTTTATCTTCCGTATTTTTATTGCTTTCATATATTGTTAGTAATTAGGGCGTGTATGGAAAGACTAAAACCAATGTTTAGAAAACCCTAATTCAAGATAAACAAGCATGAAAATCAAACACATTTGCACACTTGCACCCTTAGGGTAATTCCACTTGTTGCCTTACAAAAATGGCCATGTTATGCATGTGGGATGTCTTAGCACAAACAAATCAAAAAATACAAGATCATAGTCCCTCGATGACGCTATCAAAGTTGCCTTTCAAAATGATCTTAGTACCTAAAATAAAAGTGCTAAGTCATCTCACAACATTGCTATCATGGTCATACGATGACCCAACGCCCATCCCTTCACATCTAGCGATGGGGCTTCTTACCAAGTCAATGGTAAGATAGCAACATCTAAAGGAGGAGGAAAAGCACATCTAAGACCTTTTGAGTAAGTAGATTACTTTTAGTTACTTGCTCACTCTCAAAACAAATATCCTTGCTATTTTTCAAAACAATCACATGCACTTTCCAAATATCTTTCCAAACTTGAAATATTTTTAAAAGTTCAACACTTTGTATACGTTCTTACGAACGAGAACTATTACAAAGTTTGCCTAAATGATGGAACCTTTTCAAAATACTTTCAAAACCACACAAAGCACATTTTCCATACAAAAGCAAGTGATCTAGCAAGTAACTAAGAGCCCATGGAAAACCATGGATGAAAAGGGTGATAACACCTTCCCTTTTCATAATCTACCCCCCGAACTCAAGAAAACATCTCGAAAGGTCTTTCCTATGCTTTTTCACCTTTCCTTATTGGATAAAAGAAAAGTCGGTGGAGACTCTTACTAAACCGCAACGTTTGAAAACACAAACGCAAAACCTCAAGTCAATTCTCCCACCGTACCACAGAACTGGCGACTCTGCTGGGGAATTAGGATCTAAAAGTGGGGTTACCTTAAGGTTAGATCACATTTACTTGCTTACATTGTTTGATTTGTTTGCTTTGCATTTTGGTTCCTTGTTTGGGTTTGTTTTAAATCCTACACCCGGATTTGGGGACACCTTTTAGGTAAGTAGCAATAAATTGTGAGGGAACTGTGGGGGTATACCGACACGGTTGAAGCAGTAGCTATGTTGATGTGGCACTTTGGTTGGTACCGGTAACCCTTAAGTCAGTCAGGGAGAGTATGGGGCCGCCGCGTGGTGTCATGAAGCATCAACTGACCTTAGAACCTTACTTGACCAACTTTTCCATTAGGACGTAGTGAGATGACCGGCTTTGGTGCAGTCCGAAGTTGGTAGATACTCGATACTACACTCATTGAGGTTTGACTCTTGAATTTTGTTTGGTTGTGATTCAATCGTTTATTGAACGAAACTTGGGGGAAAGATCAGTGATATTGAGATCCCTTAGAACCCGGTTACTATTAACTAGGACAGGTTGAGCCAACTAAACTTCAAGAGGGTACTTACCTACAAACTCCATGCAAGCCTAAACCTAAGGACTTGTTTGTATATATTTGTACATAACACATAAGCATCATTGTTGTACCCCAAAATTTGCCCTCCCATATTCTTCAAGAAATTGCCAAGTCAAGCTTCAAATCTCCCCAAGGGTTGCACAGTGCAAGGGCCTCCTAAGCAGTCAAAATTAGGGTTTTGGTTCTGATCAAGAAAATGAAGTTTCCAAGGGTCCAATCAAGTCCCACATGCCTACAAATATGGTCAAGCATCCTCATATCAAGTTCCAAGACTTTCAGCACAAAATTGCACAGTCAAAAACCCTAATTGCACTACAGTCAACTGTAGGGGCAAAATGGTCATTTGACAGTCAAAAGTTCAAATTTTTGGTCAACATCTCATTTTGAAGCCACAAACATCATTTGATCAATGCTTGATCATGATTCTCAAAGCTTGGCTCAAAAATCATCAAGATGCAAAAGTTTCCTTATTTGGATAGCTGAAAAAGTCAACTGTAAATTGACCAGGGCATAACTTTCACATGGATTATCAGAAAAATTCCATCCAAAGCTCATTTTGAAGAGAAAGACATTTCCTACAACTCATCTTCACACTTCAAGTCCAATAAATGCTCTCACAAAAAGTTATCAATTTCAACATTATAGGTCATTTTCAAAAGTCAACAAAAAGGGACTTTAAGTCAAAGGCCATAACTTGAGATTGGTAAATCAAAATGACATGGGACCAAAGTCATTGGTTATAGGATTCAAAGATCTTTCCAAAATGTCCAAGAACATGAGCAAAGCTTAAAAATTGAGCAAGTTATGCCTTGTGGAAGTTGGGAAATTTTTGGATATTTTGAAAAGTCAACATTGATTCAAATGACCTAAAATTGCTAATGGGCCTATTTTTCTTCCACAATTCATCATCCAAGGCATGTGCACGACCACTTGGCCCAAAGGGAAGTTTTTCTTCATTATTTATTTATTTATTTGGATTTTTATTATTAATAATTCATTTAAATTAATTAAATACATGGAAAATACTAAACCTAATTTATCAAATCTTTTTGTACATGTAATAGGTTCAAAAATTCGTGCATAATCAAATATGGAAAGAATTGAAGAGAATTGGTCATGATTGATACAAAATAGCATGGAAAATATTGAAAAAAGATCTTAAAAAAATCAAATCTTCAAAACCATGAATGCCAAGGATTTTGATTGTCTTTTTTGACCTAATTCATTCATACATATACAAAGAAGCAAAACCTAATGCCAAAAAACCAGAAAGCTGCGCCAGAAACCCTTGCACAAACTTGGAATTTTATCAAGAAAACTCAGTTCTGAAAACCTAATTCTAGGACGATTCAGGGCCAAATAGCTACTCCATTAGCTTCCTTAAGGATCATAGGACGTGTTCCAATCATTCTCTAAGCCCCATACTCAAGAAAACGTGAAATCACCATAGAAGTTGGTAAGGAAAATTTCAGAATCGTTTTCTATCATTCATGCATTGTTAACATGTTTCATTGTTATTTTTGTGTTTAGAATAATGTTTGCAAGCTAACCATATGCTTTGATTGGATTGTTATGCACTGTATGCAAAGATGCCATGGTCGTGTTTTAGGGTTTGCAGAACTTTGAATTGGGGGTTTTAAAATAAGGAAAAATTGGAGCATAAGCCTTGGACCACTGAAACAAACACGATGAGACGATCATGAATCCACCCTCGCGCCTAATTTATGGAGCCCCAGGGGCTATTCGCTATTTTCTAATAGGTTGCCTAAAAGAACGGTGTAAAAACCGTTGCCTGTTTCTTTTGTATTTTCAGGAAAACAAAATCATGAGGAAGACGATGAAGTGGCATAAGCTGAATGGCTGGTTCAAATTTCGCGCGTAAAGCGCCCCACTAACCATTATTTATTTTATATTTATTGTTTATTGTTTAAGGTACAACACGCGCATCTGGAACGGTTGGCAAGCATAGTGACTGGTAAACCATAGGACCTGGGTTCGAGCCCCAGGTCCTCACCCCCTTTCCATATATTTTTCCAATTAATATTCACATGCAATTTCAGTAGTGGTGTCCACCATACACCCCCAAAATCAAGCTGGCCACGCGTCCCAGGGTATGCAATCAAAAGCCAGGATCTCAAGAACATGATGCACGCTGGTCAATGCTTGGGTACGTGGACGCAATAGTCAACGAGGCCATGCTGGTTTGGGCTCAAAATTGATGGGCTTCACCTCCAAAATTAGGGGCAGACCCCCTAGGTTTGCAATCTTTTTATTTATTTCTTTTTTATTATTTCTATTTTCTTTAAATCATTGTTTTGTTTAATTAATTTATTATTTTCATAAAAAACATAAGACACCAAAAAAATCAGAAAAGGGGAAAAATAATAAATATTTTTATTTTAAGTACTTTTGTAAATAAATTGCATATAATTAAATTTAGTTATTAAATTAGGATTAATAGTCATGTTTTCATAATAAAAATCTAAAAAATGGTAGAATTAGGGTTTAATTAATTTTTTATTCTTGTTTTTTCATAATAATCAAATATTTAATATTATTTATTTTTATAAATTGAAATTGCATGTAAAATAATTAGGTTTAATTTTAGGTTAAAGTTTAATGCTTTCTTAACAAATAAAAATCGTAGAATTAGGTTTAAGTGCAATTAATTCTTTTTTCATTAAAAACCAAAAATACCAAAAAACAATTTCTTCTTTTTTTAATTATTAATTAATTTCATCATTTAATTTAATTTTGCAAAAAGGGTCCAACGCCCTCGTTTTAATTCTTATTTAATTCGCGTGCTTATTTCTTTTTTCGTTTAATATTTATGTACCTCTCCCAAGGCCTTGTAATTAATTGCTCGCATTTTACTTTTCATTATTCCTTTATTTTTCTGTCAAATCGGGTTCAAGAAAATTTTGGCGATGTGGACCCGCGCCTTTTGTAATAGCTTTAGACTTTTACTTTTCTCGCATTTTTAACTGTTAATCAAGGCATGCAAGAATGAATGGACAAAATAAAAACAAGCGCTAGATCACCAATAACATGACAAAAGACAAAAATACTTGAAAACGACATACAAATCGCACACACCACCCCTAGGGTACGCCTCACTGTTGCCTTGCCTCGAAAGGTGATCGTCGAGTAGAGGATGTCTTAGTAAGTCCTCATGATCCGGGAACCCGGCATGAGGGTAGCTTCTAAGGTGTCTTCCCATTGCTCTGGTGATCACCATGTCCCGAACCTCGAATTGACCCGAACACCTCCAACGGTGGTGCTACCTACCTCTCGATGGTGGGATGGCACTACTTTAAAGGACATTTACATAGACGAATTCCTTAGGGTAGGTAGAGAACTCATAGATACTTGCTCTAATTTCAAAACAAATCAAAAATACTTTTCACACCGACACCTTTTCAAAAAGCTTTCGAAAGCAATTTTTCAAACACTCTTGAGGACTGATACAAGAGTCGAACTGGAATTTTCAAAGAAACTTTTTAAAACCCACAATTGAAAAGCAAACAAACCATTTTTGAAAACACAAGTGAGCAAGTATCTAAGAGCCCATGGATAACCATGGATAGAAAGGGTGCTAACACCTTCCCTTTCTATAATCTACCTCCCGAACCGAGAGCAATCTCTTTAAGGAATTTTTCTGTGCTTTTGTCCTTTCCATTTGGAGAAAATAAAAGACGGTGGCGACTCTTGCTTCCGCGACATTTCGCGAACCAGCGTTAAACAGTCAGTTCCAGATCCACCGATCACAGAACTGGCGACTCTGCTGGGGACTAAACTTAAAGTGAGGTGTACCTTAGGGTTAGTTCATAACTGTGTTTTCAATTGTTTTCTTTGCTTACTTTAAATTTGTGGGTTGCATGGGAGTTACATAGATCCTAACCCGGATCTGGGGATACCCTGTTTAGGTAGCATAAGTTGTGAGGGACCTGTCCGGCGTATACCGACATGGGTGAAGTAGTGGCTACGTTGGTGTGGCGCCTTGGTCTGTACCGATATCCCTCGTGTTGAAACGGGGAGAATATGGGTCTTCCAAGGAGTCATTAAGCACCAACAGACCTTAGAACCTTAAATGACACAACTTGGCCATTAGAACAGTAGGAGTATGCTACGCCCATTGAGGCTAAACTCTCGTGATGGTTCTGGCCGCAAGAAAAGATTGCGATGCTGGAGTTATGACCGATTGAGGGTAGTCAATGATATTGGGATCCTCTAAGAACCCGGTTACTTTGATAGGACAGGTATGAACCAACAAACTGAAAGAGGGTAGTACCTAGACCTCATGCTGGCCTTAAACCCTAAGGACTTGTCTTGTGTGACTTGTGTGCCTTCCAACTTGGCTATTTGCATGCTTGTTATCTGACACTTGAGTTCCTTGCAGGTTGTTTATAGTCCTTAATAGGGACTTATAACAGGGTATACTAAGTTTCTTACAGGTTTTGGTTTACAGTCCTTAATTGGGACTCATAACAGGATATCCTAAGTTTCTTGCAGGTTTTGGTTTGCAGTCCTTAATTAGGGACTCACAACAGGGTTTACTCACATTACCCCATGCATACCATAACATCATACCATTGCATACATCTTAACCCATTTCAAGGATCTCAAGGGTCTGTGGTGCAGGTCATGATGAACCATAATGTCTAGCAAGGGGTAAAGAGGATTTATTTTCCTCTAGCCAAGGTTGTCAGGGGCTATGACCCACTAGATATGGTGAGCCTTGACCCTTGAAGAAGGACTCTCGACAACATGAAGTTCCTTCCATCAAGCTACAAAATTCAAATTCTAACAATTTTCTTGTTTACCCTGCGAGGTCCTTGAAAACATTGCATGCATATCATACACATCATTGCAGGTACCCTTTTGACAGGTTGCTTACCCTCTTCGCTGTTTATTTCAGTCGATCGTCATGAATCCTGAATCATCTAACGAACAATCCATCAAGGCCCTCCAGGCTCAGAATGCCCAGTTCCAAGAGCTGATCATGAATTTGGCCCAGGGGCAACAAGATCTGAAGACTCTGCTCCTGAAAAAGAAGAAGAAGAGGACTGTTTTGTTCAGCCCGAGACGCAGGTCTGGGAATACACCGCAGGATGAAGCTGAGAGGACAACTCCATCTGTTAGGAAAGACAGTCCCCATGAGAGAGAGGTGCCTAGTCCAGTGGTCTCCGACAACGAGACGGAGTTCAATGATGAGCAGTACCCTCCAGCTGAGGACAGGTACAAACAGTTGGAAGACCGGCTAAATGCGATGGAGATACAAAAAGTGCCCGGCCTGGACTTCGAGGATCTAGGTCTGTCTTCTGGGGTAGTGATCCCGCACAAGTTTAAGGCACCTGCCTTTGCTAAATACGACGGGGCATCCTGTCCTAAATTGCATCTCAGGGGTTACACAAGGAGGATCCAGCCCTATACAGCTGACAAAAACTTATGGATCCATTTTTTCCAATAGAGTCTTTCAGGGGCTCAGCTCGAGTGGTTCTATCAACTGAGTGGAGCCAACATCCGCAGCTGGGAGGACTTGGCCACTGCATTCTACAAGCATTACCAGTACAATGCCGACCTCGCTCCCACGCGCACTCAGCTTCAGGGAATGTCTATGGGTACAGGCGAAGGTTTCAAAGAATATGCTCAAAAATGGAGGGACCTTGCTGGAAGGGTACAGCCACCTCTAACCGACCGCGAGCTCGTCGACATGTTCTTGGGGACCCTGTCTGGTCCATTCTTCAACCACCTAATTGGGAATTCTGCTGCTGGGTTTACAGATCTGATCTTGACCGGGGAAAGAATAGAAGCTGGCATCAAGTCAGGGAAAATACAGAATGGTGACTCCTCGAACACTGAGAAGAAACCATCCAAAAGAGAATCTAGTGCTGTCAACGCAGTAGCTATTGCAAAGCCGGTCGGTGCTCCTCAGCGTCACCACCAACAAAGGGAAGAAAGACCTAAGAGGCAATTTACTCCCCTCGGCATGACCTTGTCACAGATATTGCCACAGCTGCTGGAAACCAAGTTGGTAACCCTCATGGATCCCCCGAAGAATCCTAACAGGACACCTTCAAGGTACAACCCCAATGCTCGTTGCGCCTATCATTCTGATAGCCCGGGGCATGCTACAGATGACTGTTGGACTTTGAGAAATAGGGTTCAAGATCTGATTGACGCAAAGGAAGTCCAGCTCGACTCTCCAGAGGCTCCCAATGTGATCACTGCTCCCTTGCCAAGACATGGCTAGGATTAGTTTTTTGTTCATTCGACCATTCAAGTTGTAATTTTCTTTCAATTGTTCAAACATTTTGTTTCATGTTAAACATTGTTATTCCATTAATGCATCGCTTATGTCTATTTTGAATCCATATATTCGTATTCACTCTATGCAAATCATTTTCATATTTTTTTCTGATGATCAACTCTCAATTAATAATTCTAAGCCTCTTGAGGGAGGATGACAAAAACGATACCACGACACTTACAGTATGCTTTTGAACAGACTCCGCTGATGAGGTACAGGCATTGTTTCAATCCCTAAACACTGGAGTTATAAGGATGATAATCCCTCGTCAACCCCTCTGAGCCAAAGAAGTAGGAGTTTTTCTTTTCGAAATTTAAAACCCTTAATCATAACCTGGGGCAGGGTAGTTCTCTCAGTTGACCCAAGTGCATAACGAATGGCACCAAAGAGATCTTTACAAAAACAAAGAAAAAGGATAGTGATGGTTCCGAATATTCAATAAAGAAAGGCAGTCATCACTTCTCAAAATAAAAAACCCAATAAGTCAAAACCACGAAGGAGACTTACGAAACTGGGGCATCCCGCTGACTGTAATTCCAAAAAAGGAAACAGTTCAGGCAAAAAAGAAAGGGGTAACAAAAATCAGACAAGAAGGAGGTCTTACAAACCCTCAACAAAAAAAAGGAATGACTGCCTATTCAAAATAAGTTATCAACATCCGAATCATCACCGGAAAATCAGAGCAAAGACTCAAACAAGGTCTAACGTATGATCAACTGAGTTTAGGTTTGGAGAACATCACGAAGAGCGGGTGGGTACAAATAATTTGAGCCTTTATCCTTTGTTTCTTAAACCGTGAACCAGGCCACGTTATAACCCTTAAAAGTCCTAGCTGAAGCATGGGTTAGTTCGAAAGCATACTGTGACGAAAAGTATCCTGACTCCTTAAGGCTTACTATAAAGAAGGAGTTGACATCACGTTTTACAAACATTCATTTGTTTTATGGAAAAAGAATGCATTTTCAAAAATCTTCAAGACAGACATAGGCTTTGCATTTTTAACATAACTTTGTTTGCATATGACTTTTTGTTTGAACAGCAGGGAAATTCGCACAATGAAAGTCTAATGAACAAGAGTACCTCCAATCAAGGGGCATGGCATGACCATTGTCCATCATCTGGGGCAGTTAAGTCAAGATTCGGAGAATCTCTCAAAAAAGCCTATCAGCCTGGGGCAGATCTCCGCCTGAATCACTTGGGACATTTCAACAACGAACCTTGCCTGATCAAAAACTCTCTGGTGGCGTGACAAAACACTTCTGACAGGGGCAACTCCCTACATTCTGAGAACATGGACATAGTCGAAAAGATACTACGCAAAATCAAAGACCCGCTAGGTCGACTGGCCTAGGCAAAAATAAGGGCTTCCCGGCGAACCAAAAGGGTTCGGGCAAAATAAGGGATGAAAATGAAAAAATTTGTACACCCGACAAGTCGAAAACCTGAAAAGGCGGCTTGGGCAAAAATGGGTATCCCGATGGACTGAAAACCTGAAAGGGCGGTCCAGGAAAAAATTAGGGATCAAAGCGTACGACTATGTCTTAGCATTTCGGCACCTGCCTACCAGAAGACTTGTCAAGTACTCCCACAGGTGCCTTCTCCCACTGAAACTGGGGCAATAATGAGTTGTCTAAAGGATCCGGTTGCTCTATCCATCGAGGTACCAAGTTAGGTTCGGCTGAAGAATGTGACCCAGATACCTTCACTCCCTGCAGGGCGAACGCGTCTCCCGGCTTTATTCAAAGAGTTATTTCCTTACCAGGATATAACTGGGTTATCCTCAGCCAATAGCCACGTAAAAGTCGTCCTCGACGAAGTCTTCTTACCCCAGCGGAGTCTATCGAAACTTCCAAAATAACAACGGTATCCTCAGCGAAGTTACCATCAATATCTCAACAGCATACCTCACTCCCCATAGAGTATGGTCCCCCAGCAAGGTCGCTAGAGTCATTCCTCCCCGCAGAGTAATCCATCCGCCAGGTTCATTCCCCAACGGAGTCATCTTCTCCTACCGGTATTCTTGCAACATTAGCCCAGGATTCAACAAACTCCCGGCATCTGTCAAGGATTTATTTTCCTAGACAAACATACATCACATTTTCATACATCATGATACATGCATGTACGCATCATGTCATACAATCTCATTTATGTCGTCGCTTGATTCATATCATGCACTGCATATGACTGACCTTGACCTTTCAGGAAGGATACAGTTAAATGATCAGCTATGTCATAATAGACAAATACAGTCAGAAAAGACAAATCCAGTCAGAAAAGACAAATCCAGTCAGAAAAGACAAATCCAGTCAGAAAAGACAAACCCGGTCAAAAAGACAAGAGCAGTTAAATCTCAAAGGTTTTCCTGATGCTCATCCAGTCAAAGAATACAAACCCAGTTAAATCAACGCCTAAATATTTCTCTGATGCAACTCGTCGTTATAGACACTCGTCGTTATAGACACTCGTCGTCATAGACACCCGTCGTTATAGACACCCGTCGTTATAGACACTCGTCGTTATAGACACCCGTCGTTATAGACACCCGTCGTTATAGACACCCGTCGTTATAGACACCCGTCGTTATAGACACTCGTCGTCATAGACACTCGTTGTTATAGACACTCGTTGTTATAGACACCCGTCGTTATAGACACTCGTCGTCATAGACACTCGTCGTTATAGACACTCGTCGTTGTAGACACTCGTCGTTATAGACACTCGTCGTTATAGACACTCGTCGTTATAGACACTCGTCGTCATAGACACTCGTCGTTATAGACACTCGTCGTTATAGACACTCGTTGTTATAGACACTCGTTGTTATAGACACTCGTCGTTGTAGACACTCGTCGTTATAGACACTCGTCGTTATAGACACTCGTCGTCATAGACACTCGTCGTTATAGACACTCGTCGTTATAGACACTCGTCGTTATAGACACTCGTTGTTATAGACACTCGTCGTTATAGACACTCGTCGTTGTAGACACTCGTCGTTATAGACACTCGTCGTTATAGACACTCGTCGTCATAGACACTCGTCGTTATAGAAACTCGTCGTTATAGACTCGCGTCGTCATAGACACTCGTCGTCATAGACACTCGTCGTCATAGACATTCGTCGTCATAGACACTCGTCGTCATAGACATTCGTCGTCATAGACACTCGTCGTTATAGACACTCGTCGTTATAGACACTCGTCGTTATAGACACTCGTCGTTATAGACCACCCGTCCATGGAAATAACCTGTCAGTAGAGACAACTCACCAACCTTTATGAGCTCCAGATCCAGCTCCTGTAACCAGTCAGGACATATCTACACAAAGCAGCTGAAAACCAGATCCTACAACATGTCAGGTACTCATTTTTCTTTTGCAGGTACGCAAGTTCTCGCTAAGGAATCTCTTACGCGGTCAACATCCAGATGGCATCTATAAGCCCATCATCCTATTCATCAATCTCTAAATGGCATCTATAAGCCCATTCCACCATCACACTTCTACTATGTGAGTGCAAATTTCTGGGCACTCTAGTGTTCAATCATCTTCCACCCTCGGATTACGAAAGGCACGCCAGCCAATCTGCATCCTCAGGTCTAAGAAGATTGAACAGGGGCAACTGTTGTACCCCAAAATTTGCCCTCCCATATTCTTCAAGAAATTGCCAAGTCAAGCTTCAAATCTCCCCAAGGGTTGCACAGTGCAAGGGCCTCCTAAGCAGTCAAAATTAGGGTTTTGGTTCTGATCAAGAAAATGAAGTTTCCAAGGGTCCAATCAAGTCCCACATGCCTACAAATATGGTCAAGCATCCTCATATCAAGTTCCAAGACTTTCAGCACAAAATTGCACAGTCAAAAACCCTAATTGCACTACAGTCAACTGTAGGGGCAAAATGGTCATTTGACAGTCAAAAGTTCAAATTTTTGGTCAACATCTCATTTTGAAGCCACAAACATCATTTGATCAATGCTTGATCATGATTCTCAAAGCTTGGCTCAAAAATCATCAAGATGCAAAAGTTTCCTTATTTGGATAGCTGAAAAAGTCAACTGTAAATTGACCAGGGCATAACTTTCACATGGATTATCAGAAAAATTCCATCCAAAGCTCATTTTGAAGAGAAAGACATTTCCTACAACTCATCTTCACACTTCAAGTCCAATAAATGCTCTCACAAAAAGTTATCAATTTCAACATTATAGGTCATTTTCAAAAGTCAACAAAAAGGGACTTTAAGTCAAAGGCCATAACTTGAGATTGGTAAATCAAAATGACATGGGACCAAAGGCATTGGTTATAGGATTCAAAGATCTTTCCAAAATGTCCAAGAACATGAGCAAAGCTTAAAAATTTAGCAAGTTATGCCTTGTGGAAGTTGGGAAATTTTTGGATATTTTGAAAAGTCAACATTGATTCAAATGACCTAAAATTGCTAATGGGCCTATTTTTCTTCCACAATTCATCATCCAAGGCATGTGAACGACCACTTGGCCCAAAGGGAAGTTTTTCTTCATTATTTATTTATTTATTTGGATTTTTATTATTAATAATTCATTTAAATTAATTAAATACATGGAAAATACTAAACCTAATTTATCAAATCTTTTTGTACATGTAATAGGTTCAAAAATTCGTGCATAATCAAATATGGAAAGAATTGAAGAGAATTGGTCATGATTGATACAAAATAGCATGGAAAATATTGAAAAAAGATCTTAAAAAAATCAAATCTTCAAAACCATGAATGCCAAGGATTTTGATTGTCTTTTTTGACCTAATTCATTCATACATATACAAAGAAGCAAAACCTAATGCCAAAAAACCAGAAAGCTGCGCCAGAAACCCTTGCACAAACTTGGAATTTTATCAAGAAAACTCAGTTCTGAAAACCTAATTCTAGGACGATTCAGGGCCAAATAGCTACTCCATTAGCTTCCTTAAGGATCATAGGACGTGTTCCAATCATTCTCTAAGCCCCATACTCAAGAAAACGTGAAATCACCATAGAAGTTGGTAAGGAAAATTTCAGAATCGTTTTCTATCATTCATGCATTGTTAACATGTTTCATTGTTATTTTTGTGTTTAGAATAATGTTTGCAAGCTAACCATATGCTTTGATTGGATTGTTATGCACTGTATGCAAAGATGCCATGGTCGTGTTTTAGGGTTTGCAGAACTTTGAATTGGGGGTTTTAAAATAAGGAAAAATTGGAGCATAAGCCTTGGACCACTGAAACAAACACGATGAGACGATCATGAATCCACCCTCGCGCCTAATTTATGGAGCCCCAGGGGCTATTCGCTATTTTCTAATAGGTTGCCTAAAAGAACGGTGTAAAAACCGTTGCCTGTTTCTTTTGTATTTTCAGGAAAACAAAATCATGAGGAAGACGATGAAGTGGCATAAGCTGAATGGCTGGTTCAAATTTCGCGCGTAAAGCGCCCCACTAACCATTATTTATTTTATATTTATTGTTTATTGTTTAAGGTACAACACGCGCATCTGGAACGGTTGGCAAGCATAGTGACTGGTAAACCATAGGACCTGGGTTCGAGCCCCAGGTCCTCACCCCCTTTCCATATATTTTTCCAATTAATATTCACATGCAATTTCAGTAGTGGTGTCCACCATACACCCCCAAAATCAAGCTGGCCACGCGTCCCAGGGTATGCAATCAAAAGCCAGGATCTCAAGAACATGATGCACGCTGGTCAATGCTTGGGTACGTGGACGCAATAGTCAACGAGGCCATGCTGGTTTGGGCTCAAAATTGATGGGCTTCACCTCCAAAATTAGGGGCAGACCCCCTAGGTTTGCAATCTTTTTATTTATTTCTTTTTTATTATTTCTATTTTCTTTAAATCATTGTTTTGTTTAATTAATTTATTATTTTCATAAAAAACATAAGACACCAAAAAAATCAGAAAAGGGGAAAAATAATAAATATTTTTATTTTAAGTACTTTTGTAAATAAATTGCATATAATTAAATTTAGTTATTAAATTAGGATTAATAGTCATGTTTTCATAATAAAAATCTAAAAAATGGTAGAATTAGGGTTTAATTAATTTTTTATTCTTGTTTTTTCATAATAATCAAATATTTAATATTATTTATTTTTATAAATTGAAATTGCATGTAAAATAATTAGGTTTAATTTTAGGTTAAAGTTTAATGCTTTCTTAACAAATAAAAATCGTAGAATTAGGTTTAAGTGCAATTAATTCTTTTTTCATTAAAAACCAAAAATACCAAAAAACAATTTCTTCTTTTTTTAATTATTAATTAATTTCATCATTTAATTTAATTTTGCAAAAAGGGTCCAACGCCCTCGTTTTAATTCTTATTTAATTCGCGTGCTTATTTCTTTTTTCGTTTAATATTTATGTACCTCTCCCAAGGCCTTGTAATTAATTGCTCGCATTTTACTTTTCATTATTCCTTTATTTTTCTGTCAAATCGGGTTCAAGAAAATTTTGGCGATGTGGACCCGCGCCTTTTGTAATAGCTTTAGACTTTTACTTTTCTCGCATTTTTAACTGTTAATCAAGGCATGCAAGAATGAATGGACAAAATAAAAACAAGCGCTAGATCACCAATAACATGACAAAAGACAAAAATACTTGAAAACGACATACAAATCGCACACACCACATCTAGGGTACGCCTCACTGTTGCCTTGCCTCGAAAGGTGATCGTCGAGTAGAGGATGTCTTAGTAAGTCCTCATGATCCGGGAACCCGGCATGAGGGTAGCTTCTAAGGTGTCTTCCCATTGCTCTGGTGATCACCATGTCCCGAACCTCGAATTGACCCGAACACCTCCAACGGTGGTGCTACCTACCTCTCGATGGTGGGATGGCACTACTTTAAAGGACATTTACATAGACGAATTCCTTAGGGTAGGTAGAGAACTCATAGATACTTGCTCTAATTTCAAAACAAATCAAAAATACTTTTCACACCGACACCTTTTCAAAAAGCTTTCGAAAGCAATTTTTCAAACACTCTTGAGGACTGATACAAGAGTCGAACTGGAATTTTCAAAGAAACTTTTTAAAACCCACAATTGAAAAGCAAACAAACCATTTTTGAAAACACAAGTGAGCAAGTATCTAAGAGCCCATGGATAACCATGGATAGAAAGGGTGCTAACACCTTCCCTTTCTATAATCTACCTCCCGAACCGAGAGCAATCTCTTTAAGGAATTTTTCTGTGCTTTTGTCCTTTCCATTTGGAGAAAATAAAAGACGGTGGCGACTCTTGCTTCCGCGACATTTCGCGAACCAGCGTTAAACAGTCAGTTCCAGATCCACCGATCACAGAACTGGCGACTCTGCTGGGGACTAAACTTAAAGTGAGGTGTACCTTAGGGTTAGTTCATAACTGTGTTTTCAATTGTTTTCTTTGCTTACTTTAAATTTGTGGGTTGCATGGGAGTTACATAGATCCTAACCCGGATCTGGGGATACCCTGTTTAGGTAGCATAAGTTGTGAGGGACCTGTCCGGCGTATACCGACATGGGTGAAGCAGTGGCTACGTTGGTGTGGCGCCTTGGTCTGTACCGATATCCCTCGTGTTGAAACGGGGAGAATATGGGTCTTCCAAGGAGTCATTAAGCACCAACAGACCTTAGAACCTTAAATGACACAACTTGGCCATTAGAACAGTAGGAGTATGCTACGCCCATTGAGGCTAAACTCTCGTGATGGTTCTGGCCGCAAGAAAAGATTGCGATGCTGGAGTTATGACCGATTGAGGGTAGTCAATGATATTGGGATCCTCTAAGAACCCGGTTACTTTGATAGGACAGGTATGAACCAACAAACTGAAAGAGGGTAGTACCTAGACCTCATGCTGGCCTTAAACCCTAAGGACTTGTCTTGTGTGACTTGTGTGCCTTCCAACTTGGCTATTTGCATGCTTGTTATCTGACACTTGAGTTCCTTGCAGGTTGTTTATAGTCCTTAATAGGGACTTATAACAGGGTATACTAAGTTTCTTACAGGTTTTGGTTTACAGTCCTTAATTGGGACTCATAACAGGATATCCTAAGTTTCTTGCAGGTTTTGGTTTGCAGTCCTTAATTAGGGACTCACAACAGGGTTTACTCACATTACCCCATGCATACCATAACATCATACCATTGCATACATCTTAACCCATTTCAAGGATCTCAAGGGTCTGTGGTGCAGGTCATGATGAACCATAATGTCTAGCAAGGGGTAAAGAGGATTTATTTTCCTCTAGCCAAGGTTGTCAGGGGCTATGACCCACTAGATATGGTGAGCCTTGACCCTTGAAGAAGGACTCTCGACAACATGAAGTTCCTTCCATCAAGCTACAAAATTCAAATTCTAACAATTTTCTTGTTTACCCTGCGAGGTCCTTGAAAACATTGCATGCATATCATACACATCATTGCAGGTACCCTTTTGACAGGTTGCTTACCCTCTTCGCTGTTTATTTCAGTCGATCGTCATGAATCCTGAATCATCTAACGAACAATCCATCAAGGCCCTCCAGGCTCAGAATGCCCAGTTCCAAGAGCTGATCATGAATTTGGCCCAGGGGCAACAAGATCTGAAGACTCTGCTCCTGAAAAAGAAGAAGAAGAGGACTGTTTTGTTCAGCCCGAGACGCAGGTCTGGGAATACACCGCAGGATGAAGCTGAGAGGACAACTCCATCTGTTAGGAAAGACAGTCCCCATGAGAGAGAGGTGCCTAGTCCAGTGGTCTCCGACAACGAGACGGAGTTCAATGATGAGCAGTACCCTCCAGCTGAGGACAGGTACAAACAGTTGGAAGACCGGCTAAATGCGATGGAGATACAAAAAGTGCCCGGCCTGGACTTCGAGGATCTAGGTCTGTCTTCTGGGGTAGTGATCCCGCACAAGTTTAAGGCACCTGCCTTTGCTAAATACGACGGGGCATCCTGTCCTAAATTGCATCTCAGGGGTTACACAAGGAGGATCCAGCCCTATACAGCTGACAAAAACTTATGGATCCATTTTTTCCAATAGAGTCTTTCAGGGGCTCAGCTCGAGTGGTTCTATCAACTGAGTGGAGCCAACATCCGCAGCTGGGAGGACTTGGCCACTGCATTCTACAAGCATTACCAGTACAATGCCGACCTCGCTCCCACGCGCACTCAGCTTCAGGGAATGTCTATGGGTACAGGCGAAGGTTTCAAAGAATATGCTCAAAAATGGAGGGACCTTGCTGGAAGGGTACAGCCACCTCTAACCGACCGCGAGCTCGTCGACATGTTCTTGGGGACCCTGTCTGGTCCATTCTTCAACCACCTAATTGGGAATTCCGCTGCTGGGTTTACAGATCTGATCTTGACCGGGGAAAGAATAGAAGCTGGCATCAAGTCAGGGAAAATACAGAATGGTGACTCCTCGAACACTGAGAAGAAACCATCCAAAAGAGAATCTAGTGCTGTCAACGCAGTAGCTATTGCAAAGCCGGTCGGTGCTCCTCAGCGTCACCACCAACAAAGGGAAGAAAGACCTAAGAGGCAATTTACTCCCCTCGGCATGACCTTGTCACAGATATTGCCACAGCTGCTGGAAACCAAGTTGGTAACCCTCATGGATCCCCCGAAGAATCCTAACAGGACACCTTCAAGGTACAACCCCAATGCTCGTTGCGCCTATCATTCTGATAGCCCGGGGCATGCTACAGATGACTGTTGGACTTTGAGAAATAGGGTTCAAGATCTGATTGACGCAAAGGAAGTCCAGCTCGACTCTCCAGAGGCTCCCAATGTGATCACTGCTCCCTTGCCAAGACATGGCTAGGATTAGTTTTTTGTTCATTCGACCATTCAAGTTGTAATTTTCTTTCAATTGTTCAAACATTTTGTTTCATGTTAAACATTGTTATTCCATTAATGCATCGCTTATGTCTATTTTGAATCCATATATTCGTATTCACTCTATGCAAATCATTTTCATATTTTTTTCTGATGATCAACTCTCAATTAATAATTCTAAGCCTCTTGAGGGAGGATGACAAAAACGATACCACGACACTTACAGTATGCTTTTGAACAGACTCCGCTGATGAGGTACAGGCATTGTTTCAATCCCTAAACACTGGAGTTATAAGGATGATAATCCCTCGTCAACCCCTCTGAGCCAAAGAAGTAGGAGTTTTTCTTTTCGAAATTTAAAACCCTTAATCATAACCTGGGGCAGGGTAGTTCTCTCAGTTGACCCAAGTGCATAACGAATGGCACCAAAGAGATCTTTACAAAAACAAAGAAAAAGGATAGTGATGGTTCCGAATATTCAATAAAGAAAGGCAGTCATCACTTCTCAAAATAAAAAACCCAATAAGTCAAAACCACGAAGGAGACTTACGAAACTGGGGCATCCCGCTGACTGTAATTCCAAAAAAGGAAACAGTTCAGGCAAAAAAGAAAGGGGTAACAAAAATCAGACAAGAAGGAGGTCTTACAAACCCTCAACAAAAAAAAGGAATGACTGCCTATTCAAAATAAGTTATCAACATCCGAATCATCACCGGAAAATCAGAGCAAAGACTCAAACAAGGTCTAACGTATGATCAACTGAGTTTAGGTTTGGAGAACATCACGAAGAGCGGGTGGGTACAAATAATTTGAGCCTTTATCCTTTGTTTCTTAAACCGTGAACCAGGCCACGTTATAACCCTTAAAAGTCCTAGCTGAAGCATGGGTTAGTTCGAAAGCATACTGTGACGAAAAGTATCCTGACTCCTTAAGGCTTACTATAAAGAAGGAGTTGACATCACGTTTTACAAACATTCATTTGTTTTATGGAAAAAGAATGCATTTTCAAAAATCTTCAAGACAGACATAGGCTTTGCATTTTTAACATAACTTTGTTTGCATATGACTTTTTGTTTGAACAGCAGGGAAATTCGCACAATGAAAGTCTAATGAACAAGAGTACCTCCAATCAAGGGGCATGGCATGACCATTGTCCATCATCTGGGGCAGTTAAGTCAAGATTCGGAGAATCTCTCAAAAAAGCCTATCAGCCTGGGGCAGATCTCCGCCTGAATCACTTGGGACATTTCAACAACGAACCTTGCCTGATCAAAAACTCTCTGGTGGCGTGACAAAACACTTCTGACAGGGGCAACTCCCTACATTCTGAGAACATGGACATAGTCGAAAAGATACTACGCAAAATCAAAGACCCGCTAGGTCGACTGGCCTAGGCAAAAATAAGGGCTTCCCGGCGAACCAAAAGGGTTCGGGCAAAATAAGGGATGAAAATGAAAAAATTTGTACACCCGACAAGTCGAAAACCTGAAAAGGCGGCTTGGGCAAAAATGGGTATCCCGATGGACTGAAAACCTGAAAGGGCGGTCCAGGAAAAAATTAGGGATCAAAGCGTACGACTATGTCTTAGCATTTCGGCACCTGCCTACCAGAAGACTTGTCAAGTACTCCCACAGGTGCCTTCTCCCACTGAAACTGGGGCAATAATGAGTTGTCTAAAGGATCCGGTTGCTCTATCCATCGAGGTACCAAGTTAGGTTCGGCTGAAGAATGTGACCCAGATACCTTCACTCCCTGCAGGGCGAACGCGTCTCCCGGCTTTATTCAAAGAGTTATTTCCTTACCAGGATATAACTGGGTTATCCTCAGCCAATAGCCACGTAAAAGTCGTCCTCGACGAAGTCTTCTTACCCCAGCGGAGTCTATCGAAACTTCCAAAATAACAACGGTATCCTCAGCGAAGTTACCATCAATATCTCAACAGCATACCTCACTCCCCATAGAGTATGGTCCCCCAGCAAGGTCGCTAGAGTCATTCCTCCCCGCAGAGTAATCCATCCGCCAGGTTCATTCCCCAACGGAGTCATCTTCTCCTACCGGTATTCTTGCAACATTAGCCCAGGATTCAACAAACTCCCGGCATCTGTCAAGGATTTATTTTCCTAGACAAACATACATCACATTTTCATACATCATGATACATGCATGTACGCATCATGTCATACAATCTCATTTATGTCGTCGCTTGATTCATATCATGCACTGCATATGACTGACCTTGACCTTTCAGGAAGGATACAGTTAAATGATCAGCTATGTCATAATAGACAAATACAGTCAGAAAAGACAAATCCAGTCAGAAAAGACAAATCCAGTCAGAAAAGACAAATCCAGTCAGAAAAGACAAACCCGGTCAAAAAGACAAGAGCAGTTAAATCTCAAAGGTTTTCCTGATGCTCATCCAGTCAAAGAATACAAACCCAGTTAAATCAACGCCTAAATATTTCTCTGATGCAACTCGTCGTTATAGACACTCGTCGTTATAGACACTCGTCGTCATAGACACCCGTCGTTATAGACACCCGTCGTTATAGACACTCGTCGTTATAGACACCCGTCGTTATAGACACCCGTCGTTATAGACACCCGTCGTTATAGACACCCGTCGTTATAGACACTCGTCGTCATAGACACTCGTTGTTATAGACACTCGTTGTTATAGACACCCGTCGTTATAGACACTCGTCGTCATAGACACTCGTCGTTATAGACACTCGTCGTTGTAGACACTCGTCGTTATAGACACTCGTCGTTATAGACACTCGTCGTTATAGACACTCGTCGTCATAGACACTCGTCGTTATAGACACTCGTCGTTATAGACACTTGTTGTTATAGACACTCGTTGTTATAGACACTCGTCGTTGTAGACACTCGTCGTTATAGACACTCGTCGTTATAGACACTCGTCGTCATAGACACTCGTCGTTATAGACACTCGTCGTTATAGACACTCGTCGTTATAGACACTCGTCGTTATAGACACTCGTTGTTATAGACACTCGTCGTTATAGACACTCGTCGTTGTAGACACTCGTCGTTATAGACACTCGTCGTTATAGACACTCGTCGTCATAGACACTCGTCGTTATAGAAACTCGTCGTTATAGACTCGCGTCGTCATAGACACTCGTCGTCATAGACACTCGTCGTCATAGACATTCGTCGTCATAGACACTCGTCGTCATAGACATTCGTCGTCATAGACACTCGTCGTTATAGACACTCGTCGTTATAGACACTCGTCGTTATAGACACTCGTCGTTATAGACCACCCGTCCATGGAAATAACCTGTCAGTAGAGACAACTCACCAACCTTTATGAGCTCCAGATCCAGCTCCTGTAACCAGTCAGGACATATCTACACAAAGCAGCTGAAAACCAGATCCTACAACATGTCAGGTACTCATTTTTCTTTTGCAGGTACGCAAGTTCTCGCTAAGGAATCTCTTACGCGGTCAACATCCAGATGGCATCTATAAGCCCATCATCCTATTCATCAATCTCTAAATGGCATCTATAAGCCCATTCCACCATCACACTTCTACTATGTGAGTGCAAATTTCTGGGCACTCTAGTGTTCAATCATCTTCCACCCTCGGATTACGAAAGGCACGCCAGCCAATCTGCATCCTCAGGTCTAAGAAGATTGAACAGGGGCAACTGTTGTACCCCAAAATTTGCCCTCCCATATTCTTCAAGAAATTGCCAAGTCAAGCTTCAAATCTCCCCAAGGGTTGCACAGTGCAAGGGCCTCCTAAGCAGTCAAAATTAGGGTTTTGGTTCTGATCAAGAAAATGAAGTTTCCAAGGGTCCAATCAAGTCCCACATGCCTACAAATATGGTCAAGCATCCTCATATCAAGTTCCAAGACTTTCAGCACAAAATTGCACAGTCAAAAACCCTAATTGCACTACAGTCAACTGTAGGGGCAAAATGGTCATTTGACAGTCAAAAGTTCAAATTTTTGGTCAACATCTCATTTTGAAGCCACAAACATCATTTGATCAATGCTTGATCATGATTCTCAAAGCTTGGCTCAAAAATCATCAAGATGCAAAAGTTTCCTTATTTGGATAGCTGAAAAAGTCAACTGTAAATTGACCAGGGCATAACTTTCACATGGATTATCAGAAAAATTCCATCCAAAGCTCATTTTGAAGAGAAAGACATTTCCTACAACTCATCTTCACACTTCAAGTCCAATAAATGCTCTCACAAAAAGTTATCAATTTCAACATTATAGGTCATTTTCAAAAGTCAACAAAAAGGGACTTTAAGTCAAAGGCCATAACTTGAGATTGGTAAATCAAAATGACATGGGACCAAAGGCATTGGTTATAGGATTCAAAGATCTTTCCAAAATGTCCAAGAACATGAGCAAAGCTTAAAAATTGAGCAAGTTATGCCTTGTGGAAGTTGGGAAATTTTTGGATATTTTGAAAAGTCAACATTGATTCAAATGACCTAAAATTGCTAATGGGCCTATTTTTCTTCCACAATTCATCATCCAAGGCATGTGCACGACCACTTGGCCCAAAGGGAAGTTTTTCTTCATTATTTATTTATTTATTTGGATTTTTATTATTAATAATTCATTTAAATTAATTAAATACATGGAAAATACTAAACCTAATTTATCAAATCTTTTTGTACATGTAATAGGTTCAAAAATTCGTGCATAATCAAATATGGAAAGAATTGAAGAGAATTGGTCATGATTGATACAAAATAGCATGGAAAATATTGAAAAAAGATCTTAAAAAAATCAAATCTTCAAAACCATGAATGCCAAGGATTTTGATTGTCTTTTTTGACCTAATTCATTCATACATATACAAAGAAGCAAAACCTAATGCCAAAAAACCAGAAAGCTGCGCCAGAAACCCTTGCACAAACTTGGAATTTTATCAAGAAAACTCAGTTCTGAAAACCTAATTCTAGGACGATTCAGGGCCAAATAGCTACTCCATTAGCTTCCTTAAGGATCATAGGACGTGTTCCAATCATTCTCTAAGCCCCATACTCAAGAAAACGTGAAATCACCATAGAAGTTGGTAATGAAAATTTCAGAATCGTTTTCTATCATTCATGCATTGTTAACATGTTTCATTGTTATTTTTGTGTTTAGAATAATGTTTGCAAGCTAACCATATGCTTTGATTGGATTGTTATGCACTGTATGCAAAGATGCCATGGTCGTGTTTTAGGGTTTGCAGAACTTTGAATTGGGGGTTTTAAAATAAGGAAAAATTGGAGCATAAGCCTTGGACCACTGAAACAAACACGATGAGACGATCATGAATCCACCCTCGCGCCTAATTTATGGAGCCCCAGGGGCTATTCGCTATTTTCTAATAGGTTGCCTAAAAGAACGGTGTAAAAACCGTTGCCTGTTTCTTTTGTATTTTCAGGAAAACAAAATCATGAGGAAGACGATGAAGTGGCATAAGCTGAATGGCTGGTTCAAATTTCACGCGTAAAGCGCCCCACTAACCATTATTTATTTTATATTTATTGTTTATTGTTTAAGGTACAACACGCGCATCTGGAACGGTTGGCAAGCATAGTGACTGGTAAACCATAGGACCTGGGTTCGAGCCCCAGGTCCTCACCCCCTTTCCATATATTTTTCCAATTAATATTCACATGCAATTTCAGTAGTGGTGTCCACCATACACCCCCAAAATCAAGCTGGCCACGCGTCCCAGGGTATGCAATCAAAAGCCAGGATCTCAAGAACATGATGCACGTTGGTCAATGCTTGGGTACGTGGACGCAATAGTCAACGAGGCCATGCTGGTTTGGGCTCAAAATTGATGGGCTTCACCTCCAAAATTAGGGGCAGACCCCCTAGGTTTGCAATCTTTTTATTTATTTCTTTTTTATTATTTCTATTTTCTTTAAATCATTGTTTTGTTTAATTAATTTATTATTTTCATAAAAAACATAAGACACCAAAAAAATCAGAAAAGGGGAAAAATAATAAATATTTTTATTTTAAGTACTTTTGTAAATAAATTGCATATAATTAAATTTAGTTATTAAATTAGGATTAATAGTCATGTTTTCATAATAAAAATCTAAAAAATGGTAGAATTAGGGTTTAATTAATTTTTTATTCTTGTTTTTTCATAATAATCAAATATTTAATATTATTTATTTTTATAAATTGAAATTGCATGTAAAATAATTAGGTTTAATTTTAGGTTAAAGTTTAATGCTTTCTTAACAAATAAAAATCGTAGAATTAGGTTTAAGTGCAATTAATTCTTTTTTCATTAAAAACCAAAAATACCAAAAAACAATTTCTTCTTTTTTTAATTATTAATTAATTTCATCATTTAATTTAATTTTGCAAAAAGGGTCCAACGCCCTCGTTTTAATTCTTATTTAATTCGCGTGCTTATTTCTTTTTTCGTTTAATATTTATGTACCTCTCCCAAGGCCTTGTAATTAATTGCTCGCATTTTACTTTTCATTATTCCTTTATTTTTCTGTCAAATCGGGTTCAAGAAAATTTTGGCGATGTGGACCCGCGCCTTTTGTAATAGCTTTAGACTTTTACTTTTCTCGCATTTTTAACTGTTAATCAAGGCATGCAAGAATGAATGGACAAAATAAAAACAAGCGCTAGATCACCAATAACATGACAAAAGACAAAAATACTTGAAAACGACATACAAATCGCACACACCACCCCTAGGGTACGCCTCACTGTTGCCTTGCCTCGAAAGGTGATCGTCGAGTAGAGGATGTCTTAGTAAGTCCTCATGATCCGGGAACCCGGCATGAGGGTAGCTTCTAAGGTGTCTTCCCATTGCTCTGGTGATCACCATGTCCTGAACCTCGAATTGACCCGAACACCTCCAACGGTGGTGCTACCTACCTCTCGATGGTGGGATGGCACTACTTTAAAGGACATTTACACAGACGAATTCCTTAGGGTAGGTAGAGAACTCATAGATACTTGCTCTAATTTCAAAACAAATCAAAAATACTTTTCACACCGACACCTTTTCAAAAAGCTTTCGAAAGCAATTTTTCAAACACTCTTGAGGACTGATAAAAGAGTCGAACTGGAATTTTCAAAGAAACTTTTTAAAACCCACAATTGAAAAGCAAACAAACCATTTTTGAAAACACAAGTGAGCAAGTATCTAAGAGCCCATGGATAACCATGGATAGAAAGGGTGCTAACACCTTCCCTTTCTATAATCTACCTCCCGAACCGAGAGCAATCTCTTTAAGGAATTTTTCTGTGCTTTTGTCCTTTCCATTTGGAGAAAATAAAAGACGGTGGCGACTCTTGCTTCCGCGACATTTTGCGAACCAGCGTTAAACAGTCAGTTCCAGATCCACCGATCACAATCATAAACATCATACCATAGCATTCTCATTAACCATTTCAAGGATTTTTGGAATTCATCTTTGTTCTGTTTTGTAGGACATGGCTTCCGCTCGTAGGAGCACTATCCAAGTCAGTCTCGTAAGGATACCTCTACAACTCAAGGATTTAGTATCAAGGGTCCCTGAAGATTCTCCATTCACCAAAAGACATGTACAACTCTTTAGTTTGGTTACCTCAAGTATTAAAGAAGATATGGTAAAGGTGCTTGTCCAATTCTTCGACCCTTTGCATCATTGCTTCACTTTTCTCGATTACCAACTTGTGCCCACTTTGGAAGAATTTTCTCAACTCATGGGGATCCCTATTCTTGATCAGTTACCTTTCAACGGTATTGAAAGAAACCCTAAACCTGAGGAAATTTCTCGAGCTCTACATTTGCAACCATCTGACATAGTAGAAAATTGGGTAACAAGGAGTGGTGTCAAAGGGGTCCTAGCAAAGTTTTTGTTGGAGAAGGCTCAAGAGTGTTGGAATACTTTGGACCTACAAGCCTTTGAGGAAATTTTGGCTCTTGTCATCTATGGGTTGGTACTATTTCCCAATCCTGACCAATTTATAGATGTAAATTCGATCAAAGTTTTCATATCTCGTAATCCGGTGCCTACATTGCTTGGAGACATCTTGCATTCTCTTCACTCTCGCACTTTGAAGAAAAGAGGGACTTTGATGTGTTGCACTCCTCTTTTGGCTAGGTGGTTTATTTCGCACCTAACTCGATCCGTGGTGAAGAATGAACAAAGTATAAGATGGTCTAAAAGATTGATGTCACTTTCACATGCTCATATTCGTTGGTATTATTGCTCTTTGGAAGACATTATCATCATTGATCATTGTGGGGAATTCCCTAATGTCCCTCTACTTGGCATTAGGGAAGGCATTACTTACAACCCTTGTTTAGCTTTGCGATAATTTAGATACTCCAGGAGAAATGGCCCTCATGAGGTACTCATCCAAGGAATTGCATTTGACTACGAAAGCGATACCCAAGGTTACCGTTAAAGATTTATACGAGCTTGGGGTATGGTTAACAAAGTTGATAGCAAGACGTTGGGGCGTAAGAATTCTGTTCCTTTGGAACCTTATCTTAAATATGTGAGGGCTTGCGCTCAAAGTCTCAAGATGCCTTATGAAGTCGTCTTACCTGTTATCATGGAACTAGTAGTTGAGGGAGAAATTCCACATACTATCCTCTTTCCCGATATGCCTACTTCCCTTGAAGATTTGCAAAACGCTTGGATTCAGTTAAGAAGAGAGCGAGATGCCTTTGAAGCTAAGTTCTATGAGAGCGAGAAGAAGATATTAGAGCTTACAAGGGAGCTTCATGAAGAAAGGAGCTTAAACACCTACATTGCGCCAAAGAGAATGCGCACAACTTTTCTGTCTTAGGAGTTACTTTTGTTGTAAGCCCAAGAGGCGTGTTTGTATTCAAATCAGAACTCTTTAATGAAAGTTAATGTTTGTTCACTCTTTGTCTATACAAATTTAAATTCTTTAAATCCTTGAAATCATTTGCATATTGCATATTCATGCATCATGACATGACAGGTTTCCGCATAACAGGTTTCCTTATCTCTCCGCTGTTTATTTCAGCAAGATGGATCTAGAGAAAACTGTGACGGAACTCCAAGCCCAGAATTCTCAATTTCAGGAAGCTTTACTCGCCCTGGCCAAGGGGCAGCAAGATATGATGGCCTTATTGGACGCTAAGAAGAAGCCAAAGAAGAAAGCTCTACTCAACATGGGTAAAAGGTTCAAGGAGACAATCCGTCAAATTCCAGTAGAGGAAGATTCATCCGAAGAGGACGAGAATCAGATGGGTGAGGTCAAGAGTACTCAGGCTGATTGTATCAATGATAAAGTATCTGATGATGATTATTTCAATGAACAGTATCCACCCGCAGACATCAAATACAAACAGCTAGAAGACAGGTTGAAAGCTGTTGAAATCCAAGTTGTACCAGATTTAAATTTTGACGATTTGGGCTTAATCTCTGGGGTAGTCATTCCCCACAAGTTCAAAATATCAACCTTTGCAAAATACGATGGAATTTCTTGTCCAAAGCTCCATTTGAAGTCCTATGTGCGCAAGATACGACCGCACACTGCTGACAAGAAGCTCTGGGTTCACTTTTTCCAAGAGAGTCTGGCTGGAACACAACTTGAATGGTTTTATCAGTTGGATGGATCTCGCATCAATACTTGGGAGGGTCTAGCTACTGCCTTCTACCATCAATATCAGTACAACGCCGACTTGGCACCGACAAGGGTTCAATTGCAAGGTATGACCATGGGGGAGGATGAAGGATTTAAGGAATACGCGTAGAAGTGGAGAGACCTTGCTAGTAGGTTCCAACCTCCCTTGATTGATAGGGAACACATTGACATGTTCATGGGCACATTATCTAGTCCTTTCTTTAATCTATTGGTTGGTTGCTCTTCTTCTAGTTTCACCGAATTAATCTTAACCGGTGAAAGAGTTGAAAGTGGCATTAAAAGTGGAAAGATTCATGTGGCATCTACCTCCACTCCCAATCCTGTCAAGAAGCCTTTTGCTGCAAAGAAAGAAGTTAATGTTGTGTATGGGTCAAAGGCCTGTACCAAGAAGAAGAATCATCTGTCTGTCAATGCTGCCCGAATCTCCAATCCAGATCCCACTCCAAGACCATCTTCAAATCATCAACGTGTTGAAGCCCCAAGAAGACAGTTTACGAGGTTAGGCGTGTCACTATCTCAAGCCCTTCAACATCTGCTCAAGGCTAATTTAGTGACATTGCGTGATCCTCCCTCCAACCCTGACATCTCGTCACCAAGATATAATTCGAATGCAAAGTGTGCTTACCATTCAAACAGCCCTGGGCATGAGACTGATCAATGTTGGGCCTTGAAGAACAAAATCCAGGATTTAATTGACAACAAGACTATTGAATTTGATCCTCCTCCAACGCTAAATGTAATTACCGCTCCAATGCCGAAGCATGACAAAGGTGTTAATGCTGTCGAAGATACAATTTTCATTGCTTTTGTTGAAGAATTAACTACTCCGTTGAATGTAATCAAGAACAATCTGCTGAAAGCTGGGATTTTCCATGGCTGTGAAAAAGACTGTGTTTGCTGTATGAGACAACCCAATGGGTGTGAAGAACTGAAGAAAGGTATACAATGCCTAATGAATGGCCGTGAAATTCTATTTGAAAAGATTCCCACCATCAAAAATTCAATCGACAAAGCTGAAGATTTGGCCATCATAACAATTTCAAACAAACCTCTTAGGATCTCATCCAAAGGTCCTATCAAGATTTCGAACGAACCAATCATTGCTCCTCTCATAATCACTGCGGTCGGACCTATTCCATACACCTCTGATAAAGCGGTACCATGGAATTATGGTGCTTAGGTTTATTACCATGGGGTAAAACAAGATTCTTGGATTGATGATAATGAAGCTGGTGTTACTAATATTACTGGTTCTAGTAAACTCACAAGAACATGAAGGGTCTTTTCCCCTGTTATCTCACCACCAACCACTACCACAGTTCCAGTCCGCATAACCAATGGAAATTCTGGTGCCAGTACAAAAGGGGAAGGGAAAGAAGTTGAGCATTCTAGGGAAGAGGCACCTGCTAAAAAGTTTATTATGGAAGAACCATCCACTCAAGAGATGGAGGAGATTCTAAAAATCATCAAGAAAAGCGACTTCAAAATAGTAGAGCAGTTGGGGCAAACCCCTTCTAAAATATCAATGTTGTCCTTATTTCTATGTTCCGACGCCCATGCACAAGCTTTGATTAAGTTCTTGAAAAAGGCTCACGTGCCTCAAGAAACCACAGCCGACCAATTTGAGAACTGCGTAGCAAGTCTGACAGCTGACAATGGTCTAGGGTTCTCCAACGCAGATTTAACTCCCATGGGAAAGAATCACAATAAAGCCTTGCACGTTTCTGTTGAATGTAAGGGGACCACTCTGGCACATGTTTTGGTTGACACAGGCTCATCTTTAAATGTATTACCTAAAGGCGCTTTAGATCGACTAGACTGTGAAGGTTTAGTTTTGAAGCCAAGTGATATTGTTGTGAGGGCATTTGATGGGTCGAAAAGGATGGTTCATGGAGAGGTGGATCTCCCAATTAAGGTTGGTTCATAGATTTTCAACTCCACATTTTACATAATGGACATACGGCCTGCGTATTCTTACTTGCTTGGGCGCCCATGGATCCATGGGGCAGGTGCGGTCACCTCTACTCTCCACCGGAAGTTAAAATATCCAGTTCAAGGGAAGTTTGTCACTGTTTGCGGCGAGGAAGAATTTATGGTAAGCCATCTCAATTCTTTCAAGTACGTAGAAATGGATGGCGAATTCATAGAAACTCCTTGCCAAACGTTTGAAGTTGTGGCTGCCACCAAAATCTCCTCCTACACTCCAAGAGCTGATAAGGTTATCCCCAAGATGGTTTCTCTTAAGGATGCCCGTGCTATGGTAGAAGAAGGAAACAATGAGATGTGGGGTCAACTCCTCGATATCCCGTTCAAGGCAGACAAGTTTGGATTAGGTTTCACCTCCAAAGCTCAGAAAGAAATTAGAGGTGCTCGTGCTGGGAAGCCGCATCTCCACCTCAAAAATCATGAAGTGAACGCCGTGGAAGACTCCGACAATGAGGGTGCTTTTGAAAAATGGATCTACCCAACAACCGAAGGGAAGCTCAACAATTGACAGGCAAAGGATTTCACTCCTGTTTCTTTCATTGAGGAGTAATTACTGTTTACTTTTTCTATCAATTCAAGAACTCTATGTCTGTAATATTATTTCCAAACAACGACTTTTAAGCCATGTGACATGCCTGGGGCACTTTGGTCCATTTGTTAAGGGTTTTGCTCATGTTTCATCTATCATATGATCATTTAATATAAACCATTGGACCTCTTTGCATTCAAATTTTATGTTCATTGTCTTTCATTTCCTTTATTGAATTTTTTCAATAGCCATGTATCTTACATGCACACACACACACACACACACACACACACACGCACACACACACACACACACACATTTGCAGATCATCATCCACTCTGGATCTTATTCCCAATAACTCTACTATTGCCAACTATGACTTTGAATGTCCTATCAACCAAGCTGAAGACGAAGGCGAGGAAGATTGTGACATACCAGGAGAACTAGCCAGACTTCTATTACAAGAGGAAAAAGCTATTCAACTGCATGAAGAGTCAATTGAGGTTATCAACTTGGGTACTGAGTCAGATAAGAAGGAAATCAGGATCGGCGCTAATTTAGAAAGCAGTGTTAAAAGCCGCTTGGTTTAAATGTTGCACGATTATGTGGTAGTATTTGCATGGTCGTATGAAGATATGCCTGGTTTAGATACCGACATTGTGGTTCATCGTCTACTTACGAAGGAAGACTGCCCTCCAGTTAAACAAAAAGTTTGTCGCATGAGGCCTGACATGTATGAAAAGATCAAAGCTAAAGTAATGAAACAGTTTGACGTAGGGTTCCTAGCTGTAACGTCCTATCCTCAATGGGTGGCCAATATAGTGCCAGTGCCAAAGAAAGACGGGAAAGTTCACATGTGCGTAGACTATAGGGATCTGAATAGGGCAAGCCCCAAGGATGATTTCCCTCTACCACACATTGACGTCTTAGTCGATAATACTGCTCAGCATAAGGTCTTCTCATTCATGGATGGCTTCTCAGGCTATAATCAAATAAAGATGGCTCCCGAAGATATGGAAAAAACTACTTTCGTTACGCAATGGGGCACCTTCTGCTACAAAGTCATGCCCTTCGGATTAAAGAATGCATGGGCAACATATCAAAGGGCCATGGTTGCTTTATTTCATGACATGATTCATCATGAGATAGAGGTACATATGGATGATATGATTGCCAGATCACAAACCTAATAAGAACATCTCGATCACCTGCACAAACTATTCGAAAGACTGAAGAAGTATAAGCTGAGGTTAAACCCTAACAAGTGCACGTTTGGAGTACACTCTGGAAAGCTTCTAGGTTTTGTTGTCAGCAATAAAGGCATTGAAGTTGATCCCGCCAAGATAAAGGCCATCTAAGAAATTCCAGTCCCTCATTATGAAAAAGAAATCAGAGGATTCTTGGGTCGTCTCAATTACATTGCCCGTTTCATATCACATTTAACTGCTACTTGTGAACCATTCTTCAAACTCTTGAAGAAAGATCAGGTAGTCAGGTGGAACGATGAATGCCAGATTGCTTTTGACAAAATCAAAGAATACCTACAAGAACCTCCTATTCTCATACCTCCAGTTGAAGGAAGACCCCTGATCATGTACTTGACAGTACTAGAGAATTCTATGGGGTGTGTTTTGGGCCAACATGACGAGTCTGGCCGAAAAGAGCATGCTATTTATTACCTGAGCAAAAAGTTTACCGACTGTGAAACCAGATATTCATTGCTCGAGAAAACTTGTTGTGCTCTGGAATGGGCTGCTCGCCGGCTGAGACATCATATGTTGACTCATACCACTCTGTTGATTTCTAAAATGGACCCAATCAAGTACATCTTCGAGAAACCTGCCCTTTCTGGACGAATAGCCAGATGGAAAATGATCTTGACTGAGTACGATATTCAATACACGACTCAAAAATCCATCAAAGGAAGTGTACTAGCGGATCATTTGGCCCACCAAGCCGTAAATGATTATCAGTCAATGAATTTCGACTTCCCTGATGAGAACATCATGCTGGTAACTGAATGTGCGAAACCTGGGCCGTATGACAGACCTGAACAAGGATCCCGATGGACTATAGTATTCGATGGGGCTTCCAATGCTTTAGGTAACGGAATTGGTGTTGTGATCATCTCTCCTGAAGGTTTCCACACTCCTTTCACTGCCAGACTATGTTTCGATTGCACAAACAACATGGCCGAGTACGAAGCATGCATCTTAGGTCTGAGAGCTGCTATCGACTTAAGGATCAAACATTTGAATGTGTTTGGGGATTCCACCCTAGTGATCAGCCAAGTAAAAGGAGATTGGGACACTAAACACCCTAATCTTATCCCTTACAAGGAACTTGTGCTATCCCTGATTCCTCACTTCGAAGAGATTACTTTCGAGCATTTCCCTAGGGAAGAAAACCAGTTGGCTGACGCTTTGGCAACCATGTCTTCAATGTTCAAAGTCAGATGGGACAATGAAGCCCCCGGGATAACAATCGAAAGATTCGATGAACCTGTACATTGCTATGAGCTTATTACCAATGCGGAAAAGCCATGGTACCATGAGGTGATGAGATACCTTGAAGCACAAGAATATCCAGAAGGGGCATCTATCAATGACAGAAAGTTCTTACGAAGATTTGTAGCCAAATTCTTCATAAGTAATGGGATATTGTACAAGCGCAACCATGATTCAACTCTATTCCGATGTGTGGATAAGAAGGAGGCAGAGGAAATTATGGAAGACATGCACGATGGACTTTTTGGTACTCACTCAAGTGGACATACGATGGCTAAGAAAATCTTAAGAGCAGGTTACTATTGGTCAACAATGGAGACCGATTGTCACCAACATTCAAGAACTTGTCACAAATGCCAAATCTATGCTGACAAGGTCCATGTACCTCCAATCCCTCTGAATGTCATTACCACTTCGTGGCCATTTGCAATATGGGGCATTGATATGATCGGAGAAATCAAACCTACGGCTTCCAACGGACATCGCTTCATTCTTGTCGCCATCGACTATTTTACCAAATGGGTCGAAGCTGCCTCATTTGCCTTAGTCACCAATAATGTGGTAGCCAAATTCATCAGACACAACCTCATATGTCGTTATGGTATCCCCGAAAGGATCATCATCGACAATAGGACTAACCTCAACAATGCCATGATCAGGGAGTTGTGCACTCAATTTAAGATTAATCATCACAATTCTTCTCCGTATAGACCAAAAATGAATGGCGCAGTCGAAGCGGCCAACAAAAATATCAAGAAGATTATGCAGAAAATGGTAGTGACCTATAAATATTGGCATGAGATGTTACCATTTGCTCTACATGGCTACCGTACTTCGGCTAGAACATCAACTGGGGAAACTCCCTTCTCTCTAGTCTATGGCATGGAAGTTGTTTTGCCAGTGGAAGTTCAAATTCCATCGCTGAGGATTATCATTGAGGCAGGCTTAGGCGAAGATGAATGGATTCAAACGAGATTGGATCAGCTGAACTTGATCGATGAAAAACGATTAGCTGTTATTTTCCATGGTCAGACATATCAAAAACGGATGATAAAAGCCTTCAACAAAAAGGTCAAACCTCGAGTATATCAAGTTGGTGACCTGGTAATAAAACACATCATTTTACCACAAGGCGACCCCAGAGGCAAATGGACTCCCACCTATGAAGGGCCATTTGTTGTCAAGAGAGTTTTTTCTGGCGGTGCCATGATACTGACCACCATGGACGGTGAAGATTTCCCACATCCTATAAACGCAGACATAGTTAAAAAATACTACGTATAAGATACCCGTTAGGTTGACACACCTAAGCAAAATAAGGGCATCCCGGCAAACCAAAAGGTTTGGGCAAAAATTAGGGATATATGCAAAAGATTGTACACTCGGCAAGTTGAAAACCCGAAAGGGCAACTTGGGCAAAAAAGGGTATCCTGGTGGACCGAAAACCCGAAAGGGCGGTTCAGGCAAAAATTAAGGATTAAAAGCGTACGACTATGTCCCGTGAAATCAACACAGTTAATGCTATCACCAAGGTCCAAGTTCAAATGGTCCAGGATCAATCCAATCAACTTCGATCAACGGCAAGGGACGTTCGAAGACATTGGGGCAATAGTAGAGTTGGAAGGTAATGAGATCATTTCACATGGCTATTTGTTTTCATTCTCAATTTTGTTTTCCTTTTTGGCGATTTCCTCTTACTAGGATCTCCGTCTCTATGTACAAAAATGCCTATTCATAGGCAAAATATCAATACAAATACACTTTGAAGTGCAAAATTTTCTGTCTTTGTTTGGAATGCAAATTTGTCCAATGACTAAAATTGAATGAATATATGCATATGAACATAATTAAAACTATTTGGCACATGTGTCCTGCTAAGCAGCAGCATCAACAACAGAGCATCAGCACACAGCAGCAGTAAACATCTCTTTAATGTATATGAAATAGCCCCACAGAGTTATCTCATCATTATCCCCACCAGGATGGTGACAATAAACCTTTCCCCAACGGAGTCGCCCACAAAATCTCCTTACATGGGATAATCCCCGGCCAGAGTCTCAACCTCTTGGCAACTTTCTCCCCAGCTAAGTCAATTTTTACAAGATTGAAGCCTAGGGGATCTCTTCCTAAAGGAAATTCACCTCCTCAACAGGGTTTATTTCCCCAGCCAAGTGCAAATTTCTCAACATACAACAATCAAGACACCACGAATTGCCCGGCTGAGTCCATCTTCCCCAGCTGAGTATATCTTCTCCAACCAAGGCTATTTCCTCCAAATTCCCCAGTTGAGTCCAAATTGCCCAGCTGAGTATATATTCTCAAACCAAGGCTATCTATCCTCCCCGGATGAGCCCATCATCCCCAGTTAGGTGTATCCTCGCCAAACTGAGTCTGCCTTACCTAACTGAGTCCATACTCTCCAGTTTTAATTTCCCTTTCAAAATACTGCAAATCACAGGGCCACAACCCTTAATCCCAGTAAAGCCGTCAGCAAAGCCTTTATTATTTCCAAGAGATTCTATGAAGCCTGTATCCGACCAGATAGTAGCACAATTTTCAAGTTACTGAATCCTGGACCCGACCAGATAACAGTTTGAGTTACTGACGCCTGGACCCGACCAGATAACAGATGATCTTAAAATGCTATGAAACCTGGACCCGACCAGATAATAGCCTAACTCTTCAAATATATAGAAGAACCTGAACTCAATCCGGCCAAGGTTTATTTTCTTTTCCCCAGTAGTGTTGTCTCTCTATCCCCAACAAATGGATGAGAAACCTGGACCCGACCAGATATCAGTCCTCATTTCCATCCTTTAAAGAAAGACGTTATGAAGCCTGGATCCGACCAGATAGCAATCATCCTCAGAGATTTGTTGTGAAACCTGGAAACCGACCAGATAACAACTAAAATCCCCAAGCAGTCTATTGTGAAGCCTGGACCAGACTAGATAACAATTGACCTCATCAAAGAAATCTGCAAAGCCTGGACCCGACCAGATAATAGTTTTCAAACAGTTTATTGTGAAGCCTGGACCCGACCAGATAACAATTGACCTCATCAAAGAGATCTGCAAAGCCTGGACCCGACCAGATAACAGTTTTCAAACAGTTTATTGTGAAGCCTGGACCCGACCAGATAACAATTGACCTCATCAAAGAAATCTGCAAAGCCTGGACTCGACCAGATAACAGTTTTCAAACAGTTTATTGTGAAGCTTGGACCCGACCAAATAACAATTGACCTCATCAAGAAATCTGCAAAGCCTGGACCCGACCAGATAACAATCTTCAAACAGTATATTGTAAAGCCTGGACCCGACCAGATAACAATTAACTATGATTCCAAGAAAGACACTATGAAGCCTGGATTCGACCAGATAATAGTACAGCTTTCCAAAATACCATGAAGCCTGGACCCGACCAGATGACTATTCAATTTCAAGGAATTTTCTGCAAAGCTTGGATACGACCAAATAATAGTTAATTCATCCTTTCCTCCGGTAAGTTACTGTGAAGCCTGGATCCGACCAGATAACAGTTAACCTTTGTATCCCCAGCAAGTTATTGTGAAGCCTGGACCCGACCAGATAACTATTCAGTTTCAAGGAATTTTTTGCAAAGCCTGGGTCTGACCAGATAACAGTTAATTTAGCTCTACCTCTAAGTAAGTTGTCGTGAAACCTGGATCCGACCAGATAGCAGCCAACTACTTCATCCTCAGCAATTGTGAAGTCTGGACCCGACCAGATAACAGCTGACATGTGAGCGATAATCCCCAGCAAAAGCATCCTTTCAACAAAATTTGAAGATATGCATGCTCTTCATTTCCAACAGGCAATCAGGGATTCAACCTCCCAGGATTTCCTCAACAGTAGTCAGGGATTTATTTTCCCGTACAAAAACATACATTTCACATTCATACATTATAGCATGTACATACCATACGCATTTAGCATGATACCACATCTGGTGAACATCATGCAAGCATCTTCATTTTACTAACCCTTTTTCTCCCAGGTAAGACATCAAGTTTAGTATAAATCAACAAGAGATTTGTGCTGATACTTCTTCCAGCGTTTACCAACATTCCTCCAAATGACATCTATAAATCCATCCACCATCCATCTTCGAGTGCAAATTTCTGGGCACTCTAGTGTTCAATCATCTTTCACCTTCAAGTCACGAATGGCGGATCCGCCAATCTAACTCTTCAGGTTTAAGAAGATTGAATAGGGGAAGCTGTTGTACCCCAAAATTTTCCCTCTCATTTCTCAAGGAATCACCCTGGATCCTCAAGTTTGCTTTCATCAAGTTTCCAAGCCTTGAATTATCAATTTTCCCAAGCAAACCATTCACAAGGGCAAAATGGTCATTAGCACACTGAGAAGTCTAACTTTGACTTTTAAATCAAAATCAAATCTCAAAAATCATATTTCATCAAGACATGTTGGAATATGAAGTTTGTTTCATCAAGAATTTCAAAAGTCAAATTTTACTTTGGAAAAGTCAAATTCTAAATACTTATAAATTTTTCTAAGTGTCTAAGAAATATGACAATTTCAGAACTTCAGGGCCAGTGTTCACATTCAGCAAATTCTGGATATTCTCAAGACAGAGTTTAGTCAGAACTTCTGGGCCAGTGTTCACAAAGGTTCAGTCAGAGTTTGCCAAGGTAAATCAAAGAATATTACAAAGCGTGCTGCAAGCTTACTGGAAATTCTGAAGGATCCTTCAGAACATGCTGGAGCCAGAAGATAAGAGGATCAGAAGGTTAGATGCTACGCTAAAGCAGAACTTCTAATCCAGAGTCAAGCAAGGATGCAGAGTTTCACATGGCAGGATTTCTGATTTGATAAATTTCATCATCATTTAATGCTCACAACCACTTGTGAGTTGTTATCCAAAGGATTTCCCCCACGTGTACCCCTACTGTCTTGGGAAGACAAACTTTTGTGCAAAAGTATGCTAGGCCTATGCGCTGCTTCTACTTTTCCTTAATTCATGCTACCAAATCCAGCTTAGGCGCTGTTAGCCATCCTACTTGATGCATTGAACCACACTTGTTTAAGCTTACTTCAAGAGTAAGTCAGCATCTAGCATATGATGTTGGCTCCACTTGACATCTCCAAACTACAAAACCTTTTCCTATAAATAGAACACCATTAACCATTGAAAAGTGGTCGGAAAAATTTGAGTGAAAGGTGTGGAATTTGAGAAAGAAAAGCCTTGAACCCCTGCAAAAATTCCAGGAGTCCAAAAAGATTGAAATACAAAACCTTAGGATTTGATTCTTGCATTAAAGCTCCATTTTTCTCAAGTTGTTTCCTGAATAAAACCACCCATACAGTTCCTAATATATATTCAAAAGCCATCCAAAATTTTGTAATCAAGCAGTAACACATTCTCCACCAATATCCACTTCAAAGGATCAGAACTTTACCCCTTGGCTGTTTCAGAAGTTGCAAACTTCCATCCTGCTGAGTACGTGAAGAAGTTGCTCAGAACATCACCAGAATTCAGGACCAACCTCCAGTTCACAGAATCTTTTCCAGCTGCAAGGTAAGTTTTCTGGTGACTCTCATTATACTGATTAGGCATTGTCAGATTTGCATATTTAACACAATGTAGATATTTTGATCCTGATGATGTACATATTCTAAAATTTCATGCATCTGCCTTCCTAAGTAGAAGGAATCCCAGTTCAGAGTTTCATAAAGAAATTAGGACTTAGAATTAGGATTAGCAAATTCATGTTGGTTCTGATTTGTGTTTCTGATATTTCATGAAACTTTTCATAACTATTATATGTGCAACTTTTGTTCTGTTAAGAAATGACTAAGTTGCAGATGTTCTAACTAGCATGGAAAGAGGCAAAGTTCTGACAGTTGCATCAGAACTTCTGATAACTTCCAAATTCTTAGAAGATCCAGAACTTCTGAACTCCCATATTTCTACTAACGTTGTTTCTGTTTGTGCAGCAAGTCAGAGTCAGAACTTCTGACCTCTTCCATTTTCAGCATTTGCGCTGATTTTGTTTTTTTTCTTTTTTATTATTTTTTCTACCATCATCTTTATTTTTCATTAATCAAAAAAACACCAAAAATATTTCATATTCACATGTTATATTTTCTTTTAACATAAAAAGACAAAAAATATTTTCTTAAACAAAACTTATTTCTTTTTTTAAAAAACGAGACAAACATTTTACATTTCCTGTACATTCTTGTCCCTTCAATATGGTTGTAATAGTAACATAGGATTTAATTTGCAATCCCATTTGAAATTTGTACACCCATCCTCCTAATGATTGTAATAGCGTAGAATCTTTATCTTCCGTATTTTTATTGCTTTCATATATTGTTAGTAATTAGGACGTGTATGGCAAGACTAAAACCAATGTTTAGAAAACCCTAATTCAAGATAAACAAGCATGAAAATCAAACACATTTTCACACTTGCACCCTTAGGGTAATTCCACTTGTTGCCTTACAAAAATGGTCATATTATGCATGTGGGATGTCTTAGCACAAACAAATCGAAAAATACAAGATCATAGTCCCTCGATGACGCTATCAAAGTTTCCTTTCAAAATGATCTTAGTCCCTAAAAGAAAAGTGCTAAGTAATCTCAAAACATTGCTATCATGCTCATACGATGACCCAACGCCCATCCCTTCACATCCAACTATGGGGCTTCTTACCAAGTCAATGGTAAGATAGCAACATCTAAAAGAGGAGGAAAAGCACATCTAAGACCTTTTGAGTAAGTAGATTACTTTTAGTTACTTGCTCACTCTCAAAAAAAATATCCTTTCTATTTTTCAAAACAATCACATGCACTTTCCAAATATCATTCTAAACTTGAAACATTTTCAAAAGTTCAACACTTTGTATACGTTCTTACGAACGAGAACTATTATAAAGTTTTCCTAAATGATGGCACCTTTTCAAAATACTTTCAAAACCACATAAAGCACATTTTACAAACAAAATCGAGTGATCTAGCAAGTAACTAAGAGCCCATGGAAAACCATGGATGAAAAGGGTGCTAATACCTTCCCTTTTCATAATCTACCCCACGAACTCAATAAAACATATCGAGAGGTATTTCCTGTGCTTTTTCACCTTTCCTTATTGGATAAAAGAAAAGTTGGTGGCGACTCTTGCTAAACCACAACATTTGTGAACACAAATGCAAAACCTCAAGTCAGTTCTCCCACCGTACCACACCATAACATCAGACCGTTGCAAATGTAAAGCTAGAGAAATCTCCTCTGGTCTTGGGTCTTTCTCAATACCGATGAAGGGTAATTGATCAAGAATAGGCACTCCTAAGAGTTGAGAAAACTCCTCCATGGTGGGCACTAATTGGTATTCAGGAAATGTAAAGCAATGGTGTAAAGGGTCAAAGAACTGAAAGAGCACTTTCATCATGTCTTCATTAAGCCTTGAGGTAATCAGATTGAGAAGTTGACCATGTCTTTTGGTGAACTGAGAATTCTCAGGAACCCTTGACGCTAACTCTTTGAGTTGAGGAGGCACTCTTACGAGATTGACTTGGATAGTATTCCTACAAGTGGAAGCCATGTCCTACAAAACAAAACAAATATAAATCTCTAGGTCCTTGAAATGGTTAGTGAAAATGCAATGGTATGATGTCATGATGTTATGTACAAATAATCATATACAAGCACAAAAACAAGTCCTTAAGTTTAGGCTTGTGTGGGGTTTATAGGTAAGTACCCTCTTAAAATTTAGTTGGTTTGACCTGTTCTAGAAAGTAATCGGGTTCTAGGGAATCTCAATATCATTGATCTTTCTTCATCGGGCATTGTTTCAGCGCAAGCCTCTGCATTGGCGACCGAAATATCTCGAAAGTCCAATCTCAATGAGCGTAGCATCGAGTATCAACCAACTTCAGAATGCACCAAAGTCAGCTATCTCACTACTTCCTAATGGCCAAGTTGTTCAATTAAAGGTTATATGGTCAGTTAGTGCTTCATGACACCACACAGCGGACCTGTATTCTCCTTGACTGGACTCATGGGATACCGGTACCAACAAATGTGTCACACTAACATAGCCATCGCTTCAACCATATCGATATACCCCGCACAGTCCCCACGGTCTATTGCTACTTACCTAATAATGTTCCCCGATTTGGGTAGAGGATCAATACCAAACCCAAACAAGGACCCAAAATGTAAAGCAAACAAGTCAAACAATGAAAGCATTTAAAGGTGATCTATTCTCTAGGGTAACCCCACTTTTAAGTAACTCCCCAGCAGAGTCGCCAGTTCTGTAAGGCGGTGGGAGAATTGACTTGGGTGTTTTGCGTTTTATCGCAATTGTTGGGGATAACAAGAGTCGCCACCGACTTTTCTTTTATCTAATAAAGGAAAGGGTGAAAAGAACAGGAAAGACCTTTTGAGAATTTTCTTGAGTTCGGGGGGTCGATTATGAAAAGGGAAGGTGTTAGCACCCTTTTCATCCGTAGTTATCTACGGGCTCTTAGTTGCTAGTTCACTTTTGAAATGTTTTGTTTGAAATGTGTTTGTGATTGTTTTTTAAAGTATTTTTGAGAAGTGCCTTCATTTAGGAGAACTTTGTAATGATTCTCGTTTCTATAAGAATTTATACAAAGTGTTGACTTTTGAAAATATTTCATGGAAAGTGTTGGTGTGTTTTGAAATATTTTTGAAAATGGTTGTGAGCAAGTAACTACGAGCGTTCTACCTACTCAAAAAGACTTAGTTCTTTTCTTCCTCCTTTAGATAGTGTTGTCTTACTATTAGTTAGTAAGCAACCATATCATTGGTTATGGAGGGACAGGCGTGCGTCATTGTACAGTCATAGAAAGCAACAATGTAGTATACCTTAGCAATTTGTCGTAAGGGTCTAAGATCATTTACCGAAGGCAACATTGAAGGGTCATCGAGGGACTAGGATCTTGTATTCGAGGGTATTTGCTAAAGTGTCCCACGTTCAAGGGACATGACTATTTTATTCTAAGGCAACAAGTGTGGGTTAACCCTAGAGGTGCAAGTGTGACAAGTGTTTGTTTTCATGTTCTTTTGTCTTTGAATTAGGGTTGTCTATTGGTTGATTTTATGTCTTGCATACAAACCCTAATTACTAGCATTTATATTGAAAGCGATAAATTTCCGAAATGTAAAGTTTTACGCTATTACATCATTTGGGAATGGGGGTATAAATTTACAAAATGGGGTGCAAGTAAATAAAAACCTAATTTACTATTACAACCATATTTAACTTGAATAAATAATATACAAGAATGTGAGATAATATACAAGAATGTGAGGTACTATAAAAGGAAAAGAGAATTGTTTTTGTTTGGATTTTTTGTATAAAAGGGTTTATCTTAATTAAACTAAAAAGAAAATAGTTAATTGAAACTAAGTTGATCAGACACCGAAGGTGCATTTGTTTGGATTCAAGCTAAGACAATACTTCCTCAAATGGTGAAACAACTTAAACAAATCTTCCACATGCCCTTCTTCGCTCTGTGATTTGGAAATCATGTCATCAACATATAACTCAATTTCCTCGTGCATTAGATCATAAAATAGGGTTGTTATAGCCCTCTGGTACGTTGCACCAGCGTTCTTCAACCCGAAGGGCCTCACTTTGTAACAGAATGTTCCCCAGGGTGTGATAAACGTTGTTTTTTCCATGTCCTCAGGAGCCATTCTTATTTGATTATATCCGGAAAATTTGTCCATGAAAGAGAATACTTTGAATTTTGTTGTACTATCAACCAACATATCAATATGTGGCAATGGAAAATCATCTTTTGGACTAGCTTTATTTAGATCTCTGTAATCTACGCATATGCGAACTTTTCCGTCTTTCTTTGGTACAGGAACAATATTGAAAATCCATTGAAGGTACATTGATGTCACAAGAAAACCGGCATTAATCTGCTTTAACACCTCTTCTTTGATTTTCACTGCCATATCAGAGTGAGTTCTTCTCAACTTCTGCTTGATTGGCGGGCACTCTGGCTTCAAAGGCAAATGATGCTCCACAATATCAGTATCTAGACCAGGCATATCTTGGTTTGACCAAGCAAATATGTCCACATACTCTTTCAATAATTCAGTCAACTTGCTCTTCATATCAGGATGCAACAATGCTCCAATTTTGACTTCCTTTGGCTCTTCCTCTAAACCCAAATTGATTGTCTCCAATGACTCTTTATACGGCTGAATGGAATTTCCCTCGCGCTCGAGCAACCGTGAAACCTCTTCTAGAATATCATCATATTCTTCTTCTTTGGTCCCATACATAGGATACTCAAAGTTGGGAGAGGGTGCAGGGTCATTGTATTCAACAGTTTTTTTAATTAATCTACACATGTGATTTATGTTTGCTTTTAGAAACTTACACATATATCAAGTGATTATGCAAATTTATTTACAGTTATTATTTATTCAAAAAGAAAGGGTTTTTTCTGATTACCATTTTCCAAGAAAAAGTAGAAAATAAAAACACAATTTAAGAGTCAAAGACAACTTTTGTTTATGATTTTAATGATCAAAGCAAACAGATAAGCCCATACAATATTAACTTTCACCTTGGGCAGAGTGAAAGCTTTTTGAAAAGATAAACAAAACAATTTACTTTGAGACATGGATGCAAGAGGGAACATCAAAAGTGGCCCAGTTCTGGATTATGACTCCATGCATCACATAATTCAGCATCTCATATTCTTCTTCATCTTCCACAATAGCATTAACTTCAGAAACGGTTGGGTGAAGGTATCCTACGTTGTGGAAAATATCTTGATAGTTGCTCATAGTAGACTTCAGCTTCAAGTTTTCACCTTTACCATTCTTCGTAGAAAATCCCAAACCAGCCTTGTTCTTGTTCACCGGTGGATTAACAATTTGTCCCCGTGCTTTGCTTGATCCATTGCGCACAACCTACTTAGCATCTTTGAATAAAGCCATAGAATTCTCATTCTCTCTTACGTTATCAACGGATAAAGCTTGGAATTATGTTCCAATAGCAGCTTCATCTGCTTCCACAACACTGAAAGATGATAAATGTGATATCAGTAATGCTTGCTCTCCATTTATAATAACCACATTTACTTCATGCACGAACTCCAGCTTTTGGTGTAGAGTTAAAGTGACAGCCCCTGCCTCATGTATCCATGGCCGTCCCAGTAAGCAGTTGTCTGCAAGCACAATATCCATGACTTGGAAAGTAATCTGAAAAAGGTGTGGGCCTATGTGGATAGGCAGGTCCACTTCCCCAATAACAGACTTCCTTGATCCATCTAAAGCTTTTACAATAATACCACTTGGGAGCATGGGAGCCCCTTGATACTTCAGCTTTATCAGCGTGCTCCTCAGTATGACATTTAAGGCGGACCCATTTTCAATCAGCACATTTGACAATGAATCATTTTTACAGTTCATGGATATATGGAGAGCCAGATTGTGATTCCTTCCTTTGTCATCACATAAGCTTAGGTTATTACAAGATGTAATATTACCTACCACACTACTGAATTGATCTAACGGCATATCACACTCCACGAAGGCTTGATCCAGCACCCGCATTAAAGATTCTCTATGGGCAGCAAAATTCAACTATAATGCTAGGAAAGATATCTTTGAAGGAGTCTGAAATAGCTTATCTACAATTATGTAGTCGCTCATTTTGATAATTTTCAAAATATCATCCACATCTTTCTCCAGGGTAGCACCACTAGACTCCCCTGCAGCTTTCTTATTCTCAACACTTTCCACAACTTTCTTACTAGTATTAACATTTTCTCGAACAACCGGTGTAAATACATGACCACTGCGGGTCACTCTACCAGTCTCAGCAATATTCTCGATATTAGACAAAGGCTAGATGGGAACTTCCACACCATCCTCTAAAATAGTAGCATTGTACTTGTACGATACAACTTTGTCTGGTTTGTAAAGAACAGACTCTGGCAAGCAAATTACCACTAGGGAAACGAGTGGCTTACTACAGTATTCAATCTCAACAACGGAAGAATCATTAAAACAAGGCACAATTACGTTCACACCATCTTCAGAAAATTTGGGTATCAAAGAATCCTCGCCAAAGAACATATTCTCATCTGAGGAAAAGAATTCATCCGCAAAAGCATATTCTTCATCCGATTCAACCTCATCCCAGCAAACTTCAATCTTATTAACCTCATGGTAATCATCTATTGGGCTTGAAACCTTGATAGTTCCATTATCCAATAACAACTGAATACCTCTTCTTACAATGAACATCCTCGGGAATTCCTGCAGCAAACCCGGTAAGATCCATAGTGGTGCTCTACATGACCTGCCATGTGGCAGAAAGTAGCGTGCAATTGTACGAGATCGTCATTCATATGGTCCACATCAAAGATCCGGAACTCTCCGGGACATCCAAAGACCATGTTCACTTCTTCCTCATATTCTGCCTTAGGCCTGATTATATGGATGATGCCCTCATCCATCATTTCCTGTAAATCAGTCTTTATCTTATCACACCCTTGTATATCAGTACTGCAGATACCACAACCAGCATGGTCATGTGTATAGTAACTAAACTCGCAAAGGTCTACATGCATCTTTACCAAGTCTCCTCTGACCAAGTTGATATCATAAATTTGGAAGTCCCCTGGACAACCAGCAACCATGTTGACAGCATTTGTTCCTTCATGCTTTGGCAGAGGATTATCTTTTATATTCGGGCTGACATCTTTGAAGGACAAAAGGCCAGATCTCACCATTTTCTATACCTTTAATTTCAGGGGATAACAATTTTCCACATTGTACCATGGTGCACCCTGGTGAAAATCGCACGTCTGATCTTTCTTATAGTACCAAGGCAAAGGTGAGGGTATAGCAATGAGTGGTCTAGTTTGGACCAACTTTTTTGGATCAATGCTGGGAGTAACTCTGCATAACTCATGGGGATAGAGTCAAAAGCCTCTCTCCTTTGATTCTTCCTTTGATTTCCTTGAGGGGATGGTCTTTTATAAGCCACTGTAGTCAGAGCTGTATTAACAACTGGAGTTACCGAGGCAACCTGTTGATGGCACTAATGACTTCTCCTAGGAGGATTAACCCTTCTCTCTTGAATAACAGCATTTGTCTCTCCTTCTTTATTTTTAGAAAATCCATATGATGGTTTCTTCATACTGCCATAATTTTCACTTCTTGTCAGACGACCTTCTCTTACAGCTTCTTCAAAATGGACGCCCATTCCCACCATATTGGTAAAATCACTGGGTGCACTCACCACCATTATTTCATAATAGAATTCACCTAGGGTCTTCAGAAAAATCTTTGTCATCTCTTTTTCTTCCATTGGAGGAATCACTCGGGTGGCTACTTCACGCCATCTTTGTGCATATTCCTTAAATGACTCCTTGTCCTTCTGGACCATTGCCCCGAGTTGATCACGGTCAGGTGCCATGTTCACATTGTATTTGTACTGTCCGATAAATGCTTCACCCAAGTCATTGAAAAATGAATATTGGCACTGTTCAGGCCCATGTACCATTTCAACACTACACAAGTCAAACTGTCTTGAAAGAAATGAATCAACAAGCATTAATCATCGGTATGAGTAGACATACTCCTCACGTATATCACTAAATAAGCACGAGGGCAAGTGTTGCCCTTATACTTTTCGAACTCTGGTACTTTGAACTTTGCAGGTATTTTCACATTTGAAACCAAACAGATATCATTCACATTCTACCCAAACTGTTTTTTTCCTCTGAGGGCCTTCAACTCTTTCGGCATCTTACCAAATTGATCCTAAAAATCGTCCATCTGATTATAGAAACCCAAGCTTTCACTTGGTGCAGGAATAGGGCGATACACTTCTTCATTAGCAAATGGGTACAACATTCACCGAGGGAGGTGCAGCATAGTGAATCTCATTTCTAGCAGTAGGGGTAACATGCACCACGGGAGGTGCAGGAGCAGCAGTGGTGTTGTACCCCAAAATTTTCCCTCTCATTTACCAAATATTTTCTCACAAAGATCTCTCTTGGTTCAAGACTGCACTAGGGTTGATCAACTTAAGACACCTCCTTAAGCACTGATGACCAAAATTAGGGTTTGAGATTGCACAAGTGTAATTGAACTTTCAATGCATCATATGACTTTCATGGATCATTATGGACCCCCAATATTACTCATGTCAAGTTTCAAGCCTTGGATCACACTTTTGCTCAGTCAATTGAGCAGTTGACCTAAAAATCAATTGTACTGGGGAAAAAGTCAACTATGGCCAATTTACAGTCACACTTCATAATTTTTTATCCACATCAACATTATAAACTCATATGTATCATTTGATCAAGTTTTGACCATAATTCCTCAAGAATTTTGATCAAATCATCAAAAGGGCAAAATGGTCAAAATTAGGGTTTTGATTGAGGAAAGGCAATTTCTGATTTTTGACCTAGCAAATGGTCAATTGGTTTGAAGCATGATCTCAAGAGTTCAATTGCATCATTTTGACCTAATGGCGTGACCCAAAACATTGCTCAAGATCAATTGGATTGATAGTGAATTTTTAGTCAACTGATCAAAAGTCAATTGTACACTGAAAAGTCAAACTTTGACTTTTTGGTCAAAATCCAATGTCAAAGATCACAATTCATCAAAACATGTCAAAATATGAAACTTATTCATCCAGAAATCAAAAATTCAAGATTCCATTTTGAAAAGTCAAAATTTTCTAACTTAGAAATTTTTCTAAGTGTTTAAAACTTCATGTATTTTCACAACTTTGAGCCAATTTTTCACCATGATGCAAGATGATTCAAAAGAAACTTTCAACATGAAAGTTGTAGATATCCATGATATATACAACATTGCGTTACACAACTTCTTCTAAAAATGCTTGGATCTCAAGTTATTGATTCATGAAGTCATGGTCTTGAAATTAAACACTTAGTGAAATTTTGCCCTAGTTTAGGCAGGATTTTGACCTAACTTCATGGCACTTTTTCATATAGTTCTAAGGGGAATTTTCAAAAGTGATTCAAAGAGGGGTTGTAGAGAACATTACAAGCTTTCCAAAATTTCAGAGAACTCCTTTAGATCATTTGTGAGAAAGGAGAATCGAAGAGATGAAGTTAGGGTTTTCAAACTTAAATTACAAGCCATTTCATGATGAACAAAAATTCAAATCCAAGCCTAGGCTGCATAATATTTTCTTTGCAGGCCTCAAACTTGTTTTTCACTCCATAATTAAATGTTTACACAGCTGTTAAAGTTTTAATCCAAGCACTTGAGCCTTTATCTAAGTTACATTTCCATTTATGGCACAAAGTTGCCATTTCCATTTTGATAAAGCATCACTTTTGCAATTGTCAACTTCTTGAGCTTTGCACTCGTTCTTTCTGAACACACAACCCCTATAAACCAAAAGCAATGTGTATAAATCCTCTTTGAACTCATAACATGCTTGTACAACACTTTGAGATTTGTCTTCTCACTTTTCTTCAAAAGCAAGTCATAGAGCCAAAAGGCTAGAACTCAGAAACCTTGAGTGCATTTGATATCTAACCTTTTCCATACATATACACAAGTCTATTGCAACATAACACACGAATGCTAAGACCCCAAAACACTCTCAAGCACTCTGTAACTCAGAATCTGCCATAACTTGACAGTTTTGAACCTCACATAACCATCTCCAAATCCACTTGTGCGTATTGAGTTTTAACCATCCAAACACTTAATATACATCATATCAAAGTGATCCAGACCCATGTTTCCTAACTGTAACTCCTCCATCATTATCCACCATTTCCAAATTTGAAGCTTGCAACTTGACTTGAGTTGGGATTTCAGCCATCCTCAAAGCAAAGAAGGAGTTGGAACACATTCAAGGAGGTCCATGCAAGCTACAGAAATCATCAGGCCATCATAAAGGTTGCTCAAACTCCATACACGACTCCAGCTGCAAGAGGTAAGTTTTCAAACTTCTATCTCTTTATACAAGCATCATTTGATTCTGATTTGTGAAGATAAAATGTAGATACCATTGCCACGAAGCTGTACATATCCATAGTTTGCATTTATATGGCCTGAGCTTAGAGAATTTTAGACTTGAAGTTTCTGAAATTTTTAGGTTTTAAATTAGGGCCAGAAAAATTCCCACTCATCTTTGACTGTTAGCTTAAGTTATTTACATGGTTGGATTCGTGATGAAATTTCCAGCAACTTTCATGTTTGTACTTTTGAAAATGGATGAGAAATGAGAGAGATAGCAATTTCAAAAATTGTGTTGAATGGTCTGTCGCGAGGTTGAAGAAGATACAGGCCTAGGAATGTGTTTCAAATATATATTTATGGTTTTGCATTAATAAACGGATGTATAGTCACCCCAGTGGTAGAAGCGCACGCCTGTGACTATAGGGACCTGGGTTCGAGCCTCAGTGGTACCCTTTTATTTTTTCTTGTTTTATTTTCACAGATTCAATGCAAACCAAACCAGCGCGTGCATCAAGTGTCCTCATCTCATCACCATCTGATCATTGCATGACTGGAACCAACACACCACGTGAGTAGGTCCATGGTACATCACAATAAGCCAGCAACATGAGATCAAAATAGGCGTTGGGCCCTTCAGTCTTGGGCCTCTTTTTTTTATATTTTTGTTATCCTCATACACCTTTTTTTACTAAGACACCACCTGACCCAATTTTCTTTTATTATTTTCTTTTTCTTATTTTTGTTTTTTTTATTATTTTATTTTCTTCTTTAATATTTTTATTATTATTACTATTATTATTATTATTTTTTTTATTAATAAAAATCCAAAAAATATTTTTATTTATTATTTACATTTATATATTTTATTTTCTCTATAAAACAAAAGGACTAAAAAACATTTCTCTTAATAATTAATTTCTTTTTAATAATTAATATCTAGACATAGGTTTAATTATTTATTTTCTTAATTAACATTAATTTAAAACTTAGGTTTATTTTAATTAATTAATTTTCATATTATTTTTATTAAGTTAAAACCTTTTCACAAAAAACCCTAAAACACATTTTTTAACCTAATTTCTTTCTTAATTAATTTAGGTTTAAATTTTATTTATTTTTCATTAATCATCTCTTTTAATTAGGTTAAAACCCCTTTCATAAAAACAACGAAAAATCATTTCTTTTCCATTTATATTCTTGCATTTTATTTTCAATTTTGTACAATATTCAATATGGTTGTAATAGATAATTAGGTTTATTTTTTTTGCAATCCCCATTTGTAAATTTGTACACCCCCTCCCCTAATGATGTAATAGGGTAGTAATTTTAAATTCCGCAATTTATCGCTTTATATACAAATGCTAGTAATTAGGGTTTTGTATGGAAAGACTAAAACCAACAAAATAGCAAACCCTAATCAAGATAAAAACAAAGCATGAAAATCAATACACTTGCACACAAGCACCCCTAGGGTAAATCCACTTGGTTGCCTTACAAAAATGACCATATTACGCATGTGAGGTATCTTAGCAAAGACAAGCAAAATACAAGATCATAGTCCCTCGATGACGCTATCAAAAGTTGCCTTTCAAAATGATCTTAGTCCCTAAAGAAAAGTGCTAAGATACCTTGCAACATTGCTAATCATGGTTATACGATGACCCACGCCCGTCCCTCTTACATCCAAAGATAGGGTTACTTGCCAAATCACTGGTAAGATAACAATGTCAAAGGAAAAAGGAAATCAACATGGAAGACTTCTGAGTAGGTAGATTGCTCCTAGTTACTTGCTCCATTTCAAAACAAAAACATCCTTGCTATTTTCAAAACAAACAAGACACTTTCAAAACATCTTTCAAAACTTAAAAACATTTTCAAAAAGATCAAACACTTTGTATACATTCTTACGAACGAGAATCATTACAAAGTTTGCCTAAACAATGGCCTCTTTTCAAAAATACTTTCAAAAACCATACAAAGCATATTTTCAAACAAAAGCAAGTGATCTAGCAAGTAACTAAGAGCCCATGGAAAACCATGGATGAAAAGGGTGCTAATACCTTCCCTTTTCATGATCTACCCCCCGAACTCAAGAAATAATCTCAAAGGTCTTTCCTGTGCTTTTTCACCTTTCCTATTGGATAAAAGAAAAGTCGGTGGCGACTCTTGTTAACTGCAACATTTGAGATCAAACACAAAACACCCAAGTCAGTTCTCCCACCGTATCACAGGTGACTTGAGCAAGTGGAGCAAATTGAGCATCTTGATTAAAACTTACCGGCATAAAGTTCTCTGGCATTCCCCAGGGATAACCTTAAGGTAAATAATTCTGAAAAATAGCATTTGGAGTAGCAGAAATAGGAACAATCAGAGCTTCAGAAGTAACTGTTGTCTCTTGAGGTTGAGCAAGTGGTGGCTGATTCTGAGTAGCCAGCAATGATTCCATCAGAGCAGTGAGATTGTCCATATCGGCCTTCAGAGCAGAAACTTCTTCGTGCAGCTCGGGATTCTCTTGTTCTAGATTATCCATCTTCTTTCTGAAATTGGCCCGATTATTGTACTGATGAGACATCTTACTATATGAAGTAAAGAAGCTCAGTAAGACACCTGGATATGAACAAAAATGCAAGAAGTATGTACAATATGATGCATGATATGCAATGCACATGATTTATTTTATTATTAATATTTTAAGGAACTCAAAGATTTATAGACAATTTACAAATATCAAAGTACTAACACATTTAAAATACTGAAAATTTTATTATAATAAACTCAAAATGGATTACAACTTTTGGTACAAGTTTCAATAATCCCAAGTACAAGATAAAATAAAAATCTAATATCCCAAGAAAGTAAAATTGATGAAGATCACCCCAAGCACTGACGCTTTTTTGTGAGTCTTGCAATCTGAGCCTTCAACCTCTGGTTCTCTTCCACATATCTGTTGGCGACCTCTTTCCAATCATCAGAGTTGAGAGGTGAGAAACTAAGGCCCGACTGAGGCTTAGAGGAAAATAAATCCTCTTACCTTTCCATCGCCTCTACAGCACGGCTCTCTAGAATCTCGATCAAGTCATCTTTCTCCTTTAGGTCTGCTCGGTAGGATACTTCTAAAGTCTGGAACTTATTCTTCCAAGCTTCCTTTTCCTGCTGCATCCTAACTAAGGCAAGCTGAAGCTCTTCCACATCATCTAATAAGGGAAAAGTGGCATTCACAAACATATCAGGCATGGGTGCTTCACGGGAATACAGCATCTTCAACTGGATGGCTCTTGCTTGTACCCACTGAAGATAAGGCTCCAAAGAAACAGCCCCTCTAGGTCCCAAGTCCTTCCTACCCTTCCTATGAATATGATGCCAATCCTTTACAATCTGCTCCTTTGCTTTCTTATGAACTTCTCCCTCTTTAAGGAAGAAACCACTCAAATGAATACTATTTGGCTTATCACTCATCAGATATCCAAGTTATCGTCGTGCAAGAACAAGATTGTAGTTAATTCCTCCATTTGTACCAAGAAGAGGTACATTGGGGAAACTGTAGCGATAAAAAATGTAGCGGGGTAAATTGGAGATTGAGTTATTAATTAACTCGACTCACAAAGCAAGAGTCTCCACCGCGCTTTATTATTTCCAAGGGAAAAGGGAAAAGAGCGAAATAAAACCCTAAAATATGCAATGTAAAATAATACTTAAAAGTAATGAAAATACAATGCATTTTGAAAGAGATCTAGAGTTCGGGGGTTGGTTACGCAATGGGAAGGTATTAGCACTCAATGCATCTATAGTATCCTATAGGAACCTTTTGAAATATTTGTTTATTAAAATTGTTTGTTTGATTAAAAATGGTTTGTTTGGCTAAAATGGGTGTGGAGGAGATTTTGAAGATACGACGACCTAATATCGAAGTTTTGACTTAAAAGGTGTGAGTTTAAAAATGGAGTCTTTTAGGAAAATTATCTTAAGTTTAGAAAAATAGTAAACAAACAAAAGATGAATGAGGGTATTCTCACGATTGGATGAGATGTGTTTGATGACGTGAAGTCAACAAAGTTAACACATTTCCCTTGGAATTGAGACGGACGAAAGATAAAGATTAAACGATCAAGAATAAAGTTTATTAAAATGACAATTGAACGATTAAATAAATAATGAAAATTGAATTATACTAGCATGCATTTTCAAACAAAAATTAAATAAAAGATTAGTTTATAAGCATGTATTTAAATAAACAAAAATTAAATAAAAGATAATTCATTAGCATGTATTGGAATAATTAAATAAATAGAAAAATTAAATAATGACTAATTTGATAATATATTTTTGTATGTTTTAATGGCAAGAAAAAAATTATATATAAACTAAGTTAATAATTTATTATCAATTATATTTAATAAGAAAATGGAATAATGGCCAAAAGAAACAAGAAAAACAGAAGAAGAAAATGCCTGAACGAGAGTTGAACCCAGGTCTTCTAAGTTACTGCAAACACGCCTTACCAACTGAATTATATTGTTTAACTGTTATTACTACGATTTAATTAATACAAAAGGGTGAGTAAGATAGCGGATTGGGCTAGCAGGCCCAATGGGCTGACCCGGTTTTGGAATTAAACAAAGAAAAAAAATTGTAACCCTAGACTAAGAGAAAGGCGTCGTTGTACACTGTTTGCATTGGGAAGGAAAACAAACAATATTATAGAAAACTTTGTTTCCTAAGTTCCTCACAAAAACAAAACGAGACTCTCTTTCTTCCCAACGAAAACGATGTTCCCCTGCTTTCTAAGCAATTGATGGTTCTCTTTGCACTCTTCCACCATCTTCTCTCTACCTCCTTAACCAAATAGCTTCTAATTTCATTCTCTGAAGAATCCCCATCATCATCTTCAAGCTTCTACACAGTCTCACCTTCAATCGTCACTGTGTCAATACAAACTTTTTGTCGTCAACTTTGAACTTCAACCGACTTAGCCGCTACTATTCCGTTCGATGGTGAATCGTAGATTCAAGAAATAATACAGAATCTGAAGCAGTGAAATGGGGAACTAGACTCAAATTGTGTATCATGAAATCGAATCGGGGATGGAGTCAAGTTCGGATGCTGAGATGTGAGTGGAGGGGAGTGGTCACGGCGGTTTTGATTGGAAAACAATCAGAGAAGAAGAGATATGATGTCGGTAGCGGTTTGAAAAATGAAATAATTGAGACAGATATGTGATACTGAGAAAGATGAGGGTTGTGGCAGAAAAGAGAATGAATGTGGAGATGCGAGAGTGGAGTGAATAATTGTTGTTGTTGGTGTTGCAGGTCCTGTTGATGTGGCTGCTGGAAGATGAGTGCGGTTGGGAGATAGGCGGAAGATAAAGGGAAAAAAATGGAGATCGGTGGATGCGATGGTGTTTGACGGAAGAGAAAAGTTGGCGAGGCTGGGGACTCCTTTAAACTAGCTTGCAATGCATTAGTATCAGCAGTGAAAAATTTGAGGCATCATACCGCCAACAAGTAAAGTTTGATGGATGGATTATTAGAGCGTTTTTAGCAGAAAAATAAAGGTGTTGAGTTCTGATGCAGATTTGATTTTGTTAATAGGTTAGATATCTTGGAGGAAGAATAATTAATATCTGATTTGTTGTTTTAACAGATTATGCAGGTTTACGGTTTGGTAACGGGTCGGTGAATTTTTAAAGAAAGATTTGTTAACAGGTTATGCTAATAGGCTGTAACCTATAGGTATATAACAATGTCCTATGCTTTTTCTAACTGATTACAATTTAATCTTAAGAATTAATATTCTGATTTGTTGGTTTTAACAGATTATGCATATATAAATGATCCAAGCATGAAAAATGATTAAATATGCAAATGAATTTGGCAGGCATGGATGTATATGTGAAAAAAGTTTGCAGAAATAATGGGAAGAAGAATACCTATCGGAGTCTCTCCGATGGAGCTTCAGAAAAAAACAGTAAGTTCTCTCTCCTTTAATCTTCTATGTGTGTTTTCTGTTTTTCTCCTGCTTGTGATTCTTGAACCAAAGCTCTTTTTCTGTTTTTTCTTCTTGCTGAATTTTGTGTTTCTCTTGTTATATCTCCTTTCTTTTGTGTTGTTCCCCCTCATTCTGTTCATGAAGAGGCCTCTATTTATAGTGAAATATGTGGGGTTCTAGGGGGGAAATAGTAGAGATTTGAACTATTTTAGGCTCTGTTTTGATGTTTTATGAGACAGCTTTTTGAAGTGTGCATTTTAGTGCAATGTTTGGAGTTTTGTAGACTGGTTTTTATAGCAGCAAATATGCAGATTTTTGTCTTATGGGCTGCATTTTGGACTGTTTTACAGGGCAGATTAGGACAGCAACTTGGCATGGTTTTTGTTGAAACAAGGTTGGAGAAAATGGATAGCATTATACTCAAGAATTGGACTGTTATTGGATTAAAATAGTGCTGGAAAAAATGGGCAACATTATACTCAAGAATTGGACTGTTATTGGATTAAAATAGTGCTGGAAAAAATGGGCAGTATTGGGACTGTTTTGCAGCAAGAATAATAGCTTGATTTTCATGTACAAAATTTGAATTTCTTTTGTAACATTGTAACAATAAATCCAAGTAAATTGTAACATGAATGGATGTGTATTCTTCAATATATTCTCAATTCCCTTGTAATTGTAAACAACTTTGAATCTTCATTTGAAATTGAATCTTGATATGTCTTGATAAAAATTCAAGACCTTCCATTTGAATTAAGAAATAATTGAATAATACTTGAAAAAATTCAAATAACCATAATGTAAATCCACCAAAATAATCACATAAAATAATCTTGAATAAATATTTCATGCGATAAACGATTATTCTTAAATGAGATCTCTTGGTAACTCCTCTTTAATTATCGCTTGAATTCAAATAAAGAAAATTCCAAGTATTCTTAATAAATTCTTCTAGAACGGTTTTGAATTTAATCATCCCATTTTGACGAAATTCACCCTGCGTCATGAGAAAACTTGCAGATTACTTTTGGTCGAAGTAATCGGAAATGACTGGCATAGCTTGGTTTTCTTGTATTTTAAAGCAATGTGAAACACACATGAACCAATGGCAGTAGAACTTCGACTGTTCTTTCTGGAAAATTTCAGAGACACTTGAGACCATCTGTTGGACAAAGTGTGGAAATAAACACACGATTCTATGAAATTCTTTGATGAACCAGCCCTAGAGAATCAACGATCGATCGCATTTCTGTCCCGAGACTCGAAACCCTAATTGATGTGTGACGTGATGCTCTTCTTTCAGACCTATTTCCTGCACATGAAATCAAAAAACAAAACGTACACTTCGTGCTTAATTGGTGGTTATTCATTTATAAAATAAAATGCTCACAACACTCAATAATCTCTACACAATCAAAGCTCGAAGGTGAAACGTTCAAAACCGACCATATTTCACGACCTTGATGTATATATGAAATAATGCAAATGAAGATAGGATCTTAGGTCAAAAATTGGGGTATGACAGAAACTACCACAACTGTAGATAATCTATACATCATTGTATGTCTGATGATACTAAACAATATATGAATGAGTGAGGAATATAATCTTTGGAGCCCAACAAGGTTCCTTCCTAACATCCCAGAAAGCATCAGACTTAGGTAAGTGATAAATAAACCACTGATACAACAAAGGCGTGCAGAAAATGATCATCCTTCCATGGTAAGAACCCCGAATATGAATAGAGTAATAAGCATCACCCAATAATGTAGGGACTGGGTTCCCAATCATAAAGATCCTGATGGCATTGATATCCACAAATTTGTCGACATTGGGAAATAAGAACAATCCATAGGCAAGTATAGCAAAGATGGCCTCGAAAGAAACCGTACTCTTAATCCTAGCAAAGTAACGAGCTTTCTTCAACAAGAACTGAGCGGCTAATCCTCTAATCCCTCCTTTAGTAGTCATGTGGGCTTCAACCTCAGACTTCCCCAAATGGATCAAAGCAGCAATCTCATTGGATTTTGGCTCCCCCTTTAAACCATTAAAAGGAACACGATCGGTAATAGGTAAACCCAGCAGATAAGAATACTCCTTTAATGTAGGCATCAAGTGATAATCAGGGAAAGTAAAGCATCGATACATCAGATCATAGAACTAGACCAAAGTCGAGAGAAGACCCTCATTCATCCTGAGCTTCATAAGAGAAATGATGGGCCCATACTTCCTTTGAAAATATGTAGAACTCTCGATCCCGGGTATCAAACTCATCAACTCATCTATCTTAGGATCCTTGAAATTGTACTTCCGAGTCTTTCTTTTTCTGGAATCCATGGTCAAAAGAACCTGAGATATTCATAAAGAGTCAACTTTTAAGTCCCTTGAAACATAATGTCTTTAGAAGATGCTCATGGGTGCACAGATGCATGATGCAACAATCACACACAAGATCATAAACATAGGGTTCATAGGTTCAACGTGACGAGCATGAGGTTGAAGGTACTACCCACAAGGTATGGTCTAAAAGTTTATCACCTGCCGAACAAGATTCTAAGAGGTTCCCAGAGTCTACATCCTTCTTTCAGATATAACCAACTTCCCGATTGACTCTGTAATTAGAAATATTCTCAAGAAAAACTCATCCAAGCGTAGTATCATGTGATAACTATTTCCAGATTACTCTGACATAGCTTTCGCACTACGCCTAAAAGGCTAAGATGGGTTAAGGGTTCTACGGTCCTTAATTTCAGCAGGCTTCCAGGTCGAAAGTAGCACGTCTTCTTGATTACTCGATAAATGACACTACAGTCAAAGGGGCCTCCACTGATTGGGGGATCTCATATCTCCTATTTTGAGATTACTCCCTAAAGTTAACATGACTATACCACCCGTCCTGTCTTAATTTTGCCCAAGTCCGGGTATAGGACTTATGAGAAATCACCAAGCACCCTGAAAACCAGAAAAGTCCAGACAAACATATATATGGCATATAATATACAACAGATAATAGCACATATACAAATAAGCAAAGATAGACTCAACCCACTTAGGTATGGACCAACAATAGGTCGATTTGTCCCTAGTGAAGTCGCAATTTTTTTCTATAGTGGTAGAAATGTTGAGACTAAACCATTGGATTGACTTAACTCGCACAGATCAAATAAAAATCTCCACTGCATTTTATTGTTTCCAAAGGAATGGGAAAAGAGTGAGTAACCCAAAAAAAAGGGGAAAGAATCTAAGTTCGGGGGTTGGTTATGCAAAGGGAAGGTATTAGCACCCTAAACATCTACGGTACTCCGCAGGAACCTCTTTGAAAATTTGTGTATTTTAGCTATAAAAGTTGTATAAAAATATATTTATGGGGATGAGAAAAGAAGTATTTTTTTACACTTTTTGCACCCGCCGCGGTTGCGAACCTTTACTGCCTACGTACCATCTTCCGTGCAATAGGGGATCAGGGTACCCATAGTTCACCTTTAAAAATTTTAAAACACACAAGTGTGTTGGTTAATTTTAAGAGCCGAGACATCATCGTCTTATCTGAGTGGAAGAACATACTTATTACCCACAATTATGAGAAAGAAGAATTTGGGTCATCTCAAAGTGGAGGATATAGTTTGGATTTTAAAATCAATAAAGCTTCACTTAACACCCAAGTGGAAAATATCTCGCTTCACTATATATCATAGAAGTATAGTAGTTCGCATCACTACAAGGATTGAGAAGAGTCTAATCTTTTGAGAAAATTTTAAAGTAAAAAGCCAAAGTGGAAAAGATAGTTTAAATGAGATTGATTGACTTTTAGTCTTCTCACAAAAATGTCAAAGTATTATTAAGTTGGTTAAAGTTTGATTAAGAAAAGTTTTTTTAAAAATGCATGGACCTGAGTCCATGTTTATTATGAAAGAGGTTCAAGTTCAAAAACAAGAAGAGTTTTCAAAAGGAGGGAGAAGATTTATGAAATTAAAGAAGATGGGAGGGGATGAAGGGACTATCCTAAGGCATAAAATAAAAGCTATGGAAAAGAACCATCTAACCAACAAGAAGCAAACACTTGACATGATGAGTCAATGTAGAATTCACGTCCTTTGGATTTGAAATCAATCAAGCAAAGATAATAAACCTCTTAAGAAAACCAAGCTTCAATTGCATTAAGTCTTCACAAAAATTGGGCAGAGAAATGGTTGTATATAGATGAATTCCCGATCACAGACAAAGCATGTAATCACAATAAATTGCACACAAAGTAAACAAACAACCCAATGTCTTGGGTTAAACCCCAAGAACTCGAGACAAAATAACAGTTGAGGTCACAAGGTCTCAAGGTAGGTTAAGGTCTTTAATCTTAAGTCCAAGAAGTCCACAATCTCCATAATGCCAAGGATAGTAACCAAGTAGTCCAAGTACCATTAAAGTTTTTTAGGGTTCAAGTTGATTATTAAGTATCTTCAAAAAGAAATGAAAAGCTAAAATGAGAAAAATAAAATTAAAAAAAAAAAAGACATAAAAGAAAAAAATGCTCAAATGAGCAAAGATGAAAATAGCATGAAATGTAAATGCTAAAATAAATGTGCTTAAATTAAAAAGCATAAAATAAAAGCACAAAATAAAGTCAATTGTTAGAAATTAGAGGTTAGTTGAATGACCATCTTGAAACTTGCATTTGAAACTCATTAGAAGATTGATAAAATCAAAGCCTCTCAACAACAAGTTTCATTTTCTTTTTCTCAAGTATATCATCCATTCAAAATTCTCAAGGCAACAATAAATGATCACTGATTTTTAAGTGATTCACTTTGACCAATGTTTATGAAGATTCATTAGAGGATTGATAAAACCAAAGCCTCTTAACAATAAATCTCAAAGTTATTGGATCAAAGGATTCAAATTAACATACTTAGGCTTACAAACATGGGTTTGAGCCACGAATAATTATTTCTCGAATCGGGACAAAATTTAGCGCTATGTTAAGCAATCGTACGTGGACTTATATAGAAGTCGCACCTATTTTGAGGTCGATCAATAGAAATTTATGTGTCCTATGCTTGGAGAGATGACATGTACATCGTCCTCTAACAACATATGACACAATAAGAAGGGAATAAGATGAAGATGCATGGGAGAAGGATTAAACCACATTTGAACCAAAAAAATTAATCAAACTATTATTAAAATAATTCATCCATTTTTATGGAGTTAGACTCAACACCATGGATCCAATAATGTTAATAAAGCTCATGATCAAAATTTTATAGTCCAAGATCAACCAGAATATATACAAAAAATATAATTGTATTTAAAATAAAGAAAAAGGTTTTTTAAATTGACTTTAAAATGAAAATAAGAGGGGAAAATGACAATTATATTCAAATCAGCCAAGAAAAATCAATTGAGGCCATAGAAAAATCAGAAACATACTTATATGTTTATATAAAAATTTTGGTAATTTTTTAAAGTCAGAAACTATTTTTAAACTAATTAAAATTGCTCAAATAAATGGAAAAAGGAATCGAAAAGTAAAAGTCAAAATAAAATTCTAAAAAAAATCTGAAGGTTAGAAATAATGGAAATGATGTTGATGAATTTGTTCAGAATTTAAAAATGTTCAAAAGTATTTTTTAATAATTAAAAACAAACCAAAACAAAGAAAAATTATAAAAAAATATCAAATCTAAAAATAAATATGAAAAGAGTAAAATTCAGAAAGAGAATAATTGAAAATATTTTTGTAAATTTTTTCATAATTTTTGAATCAGAAATGAATTTTCTATGATTTTTTGAAGTTTAAAACAATTTAAATATAAAAATCAGAAATAAAAAAAAAGTCAAAAAAATGTGGACCAATAGATGAGAGTCAAAACGCGTTAGTAAGTTAATCTAATGGATTAGACGCGTTGTGCATATCATGGTGTTTAGTAGAATAAACACAGGATCATTAATTAAATCATATTTTTGAAAAATAAGTGTGGCACACTTTCATTGGTTGATAGATGACACGTTGGTTATCTTCAACCTCCAGCCAACGAAATCTGCAGGATTTAGAAACTGTAAAATTAGAAGACGAGACTGGTACCATTTGTTTCGTCTCTTCAAGACGATTCCAATGGTACCTTCGCGAAAAATTTATATAAGTTGTAGCTCAGTCATTTTGGAAGAGAAGTTTTGAAAAGGGATTTGAAATTTCATGGTCAAAACTAACTTCCAGTTGAAAACAATTGTTACGACTAGAATCAGGATGATGAGAGCTTCATAATAGTATCAAAGTTTGAGAGAATTGGTGAAGGAATCTACCTATTGAAGTTAAGTTGCAGAGCTCTAAAACTCGACTTGGCTAGCACGATTTAGGGAGTTTTAGGGCTTAATTCTTATTCTGTTAGCTTCAGTGAGGTTCAAGGAAGATGAATTGACAAATAAAATGATTGAGAAAGGGTGTAAGAGCCAATTCGAAGTTGCAGAAAGTTTGGTTCAAGAGGGAGTTTGGTAGGGTGATTCTGGCTCTCTAAGCTTGAGAAAATGAATGAGGTATGACCCTCTATTTATAGGGAAGCTGATTGAAATCGTGTGAAATGAAGAAGTTTGGAGGAAAATCGTGTGAACCTGATACACGAGTAAGGTGTGATCTGTTTTACATCAAAACTCATCAAATCCTTGCTTCTTAAGGCTCTAATCCACTTTGGTAAGTTGTTTAAACATGTTTAGACCAAAAACACGTGCTAATTTAATGTTTAGAAGCCAAAACATGAATTTCAAATTCTGACTTATGAAGAAACTTCAATTTCAAGTCACCAAATTCAAATCAATGGCATTCTCAGTTCAAGGAGTCTTAGGACATGATTCTTGAAGCTTTAGAAAGATTAGATCACAAGCTTTACAATGTGCAAAGAATGGAATCAAATGGATGCTTGATCTGAAAATTGTAATGAGTCAAAGTTGAGAAAAAGAGGTTGACTTTCTATACATAGAAAATTTCTAAGTTTTTTCATCAAAAATGACTTATAATATCTTGCATCCAAACATGGCCTTCCACTTGAAATTTTCTCTTGACCAAAAAAAGATGGCATGAAGTAGATCTCTTGAATGGAATTTTGAGACCTGAACCATTTAAAAACTCCAAAAATTGAGAGAGTTATGACTTGTTGAAGTTGGCAAAAATTCATGAAATGACCTATAATCTTTTGCATCCTTAGGGCATCTTCCATCCATTTTAACACTTTTCACTTAAAATAAGGATTGAATTCCATATCTTTAAGATCATTATGGAAAAATAACCATCTCAAGGAGATAAAAATTGGCCAAGTTATGATCTTTTGAAGTCACGTAAGGGAATTTGATGATTCAACTAGAAGACTTGTAATATTTCTTCATAATTAGGTACCTTCTAAACAAAATTTCCTTGAAACTTTTGAAGTAATTTGTTTATAAAACCTTTGAAGAGAAGGATGCATTTGGAATAACTCAAAAATACCAAAAGATGAGCAAGATATACCCCTTTGAAGTTCAAAACCCTGGCTCCTAGAGCAACAAGATACCTTAGAAATCCTTTTGCAATTTTGATCAACTTTCTTGCACAGATACTTTTGTCATATAAATAGAAGTTGTTTAGGATGAAAATTAGGAACCATAGAAACCATAACCACTTCCAAATATTGAGAATTGAGGGAAATATGCACTTGTGATTAATTAATCGAGAACTTGTCCAATTAGGTCAAACTTTTTCAATCAACCCTTGTACCTTTGAACTATATTTGACAACTTGAGGTATGGTGAATCATAATAGGCTTTGTCATGATATTACTTCAAAATATATTCCATAATTAAGCTTTAATATCAGTGAAACTTTGTTGAGGAAGGCATGGAAATAAACTCATGAACCTATGGATGAACTTGCTAGAATGTGTTGTACTTTCACCTATGATATTAACAATTAGGGCAAACATACATTGTATTTATTAGTTAAAATTTAATCAAAACATAGATGACAATAAGATATAAATCAAGGTTCTTGGTGATTCCCCATGGGCAAAGCTAAGGATAAGGAGAAGAGCCAAACCCTAGTGTGTGATCTTGTTGTGATTGAGTTGATATGATATGATAGAGGAATCTTAGGGGGGGGAATTGGGGTACAACAACAAACCATGTAAGTTATTCTTACATTTACGTACATTTTATGTACATGGTAATATTAGACTCCTACAAAATCCAAATCAAAAGATAAGGGGATTGTGCGGCACACCGAGTTAGTTGCATCAAAAAAAGAGGTATGTTGATATATATGCATAGAAAATATTAATTCTATCCTCCAAAATCAAAAGCTTCATGATCTTATACATTATCTAACTTATATGATATTTATATTCATGCTCAAGAGTTGCAACAAGTTAGCATGAATAAGAAGCCTGAATTTAGCAACATGTCCAAAAAAATAGGATCTTATAAAGACCAAGCCTAAAAAACATTTATTTCTCGATTTAGGTCATGCCTTGAAACATGTGTAGGAACAACAAATGTGATGGAAGGTGGTATTCGTGATATACCTATAGAGGAAGGTATTTTTGGTTTTTCTTATACCTAAACAATTTCTAAAGAGGATGTGGATCAGATTTTTCATCATTCTGAATTAGGCATCAGTGTTATCAATTCATACATCCGGTACTCTGATCAACTTTATTTAATTAATTGAACAAATTATTTACTCATTTCAATGAATAGTCTAATGTTAATTAGGTTTTAATTTAAGGTTCTTGTGTGAAAAATTGATGCGTCTGCATCAATTGGCAGAAAAATTCTCTTTCTTATCTCCCAACTGTATCAACACACAGTTAATTGATCAAACTCCAAATCAAGTCAAAGAGTACTTAGTCGGTGCATTTATGGCCAACAAAGATACAAAAAAGTTGTTTTTTTACCATATAATACTGGTCATGAGTTATATTTTCACTCTAACTTCATTTATTATAATTTTTTGTTTTTTGACGTTGGGTAGAAAATTTCCATCTAAACTTTTGTTTCATTTTACAGTGGACACTGGGTGTTGGTTGCGATTAATCCTATAAGACAAATAGTATATTATCTAGATTCATTAGATGGTGATCAAACAAAATACCCAAATATGAAGAAGATGGTTGATACATAAGTGAGATTATTCTAAATATTCGTGTGCATATTTATTTATTTATGTGAGATTATTCTAAATATTCTTTTATATTTTGTTAGAGCTATACAAATATTCTGATCACAAAGACAAGTTCGAGTACTAAAGAGTAAAGCAATCAATATTATATGGATCAAAGTGCAGGTATATTTTCACAATTTTGATTATAATAGTGATGATACTTGATAAAACAACTTAAACTATATATCATTATATATATTCGTATTTTTTTCTATGTGTAGTGTCCTCGTCAACTTAATGGTATAGATTGCGGTTATATCGTATTGAGGTTTATGAAAGAAACTATTCTTTTGGATCAAATAGAGATTAAAAACATGGTATGGATTTCTAAGTTAGGATTTATTTAAAAATATAACAGATATACCATCTAATTAATTAGTTTTAACTAAATCATATTATGTTATATTATGTAGTACTTTGATGAATTCAAGTGTGCTACATACTTGAAAGATAAACTGGAAGAAATTAAGGAGGACCAGTGTCAATATATTCTTGAGATGAGTATTATATAAAGTATTATCTTTCTTTATTTTTTTTTAAGTTTATGGTCCTTAGAGATTTTTGTTGTTGTGATGTTCCGTATTGGGTTAAAATAATTCTGGAAGTTGTTGTGAATTAAGGGTTGATGGAATTTCTAATTATGTTTGGTGAATCTTTAGAAGTTAAAGGTTTTGGAAGTGGATCTGTTGTTATTAGAATGATGGATGTTTTAATTTTGAATAAAATTGATTATTAATGGTATATAGCATTTAAATTTTTTGATAAAAACATTACTTTCTTGGTGTATGAGGTTTATATTGAATTATAATGGTTATAAGGTTTATGTGTTGAATTACAATGGTTATAAGATTTATGTGTTGAATTAAAGGTTTGTGTTGAATTATAAAGGTTTGTGATAAATTTTGATAAAAATATGATTTTTTTATGTATAATAGTATAGAGCAATATTTATAAGGTTTGTGTTGAATCATAATAGTTATAAGGTTTATGTGTTATATAACTTGGTTCTCATGCCTTTTAATTTGTTAGTTTTGTTTCATATAGGTACAGAAGATAGAGATAACAAGTAAAAGTTGTTGATATGTGCGAAAGACAAGTTCATAGTTTTTTAGTTAGAGTTGGTATATATATATTGGTAATATGCAAATTTGGAATATATATATATATATATATATATATATATATATATATATATCAAAAACTAGTACTATATGTTGTATATATTCCATGTTGTCAAAAACTTTTATATTGTGTCAACGCTTCTAAAATATGATGTCATTTTATTAAAAAATAAGACTTATGTCAACGCTTTAACAAAAAAATGTTGTCATATGTGCATAATAGACAGCACTTTTAACAACAAAACGCTTCCTAAATGAGACATTAGACAACGCTTTGTAAAATAAATGTTGTCTATAGTGGAGAACAGAAAGTGCTTTTAAAGAAAGCGCTTCCTAAAAGAGAAATAAAAGATATGTTAGACAGTGCTTTTAAAAGCGTTGTCTAAAGGGGGACAATAGAAAGCACTTTTTAAGAAAAAGTGCTGCCTAAAGGTACAATAGAAAGCGCTTTTAAAATAAAGTGCTACCTAAAGGGGACATAAGGTAGCACTTTTACATTTTAAAAAAGTATTGTCTTCACCTACAGCAGCGCCAGTATAGGAAGCACTTTTAAGCGTTGTTTATGCAAAAAAAACGCTATCTTTTCTCTTATATGGCATAGTGAACCCACAAAAAATACCTTTGTTATAATCGTGTAGTTTCAAGTCTCACAGAGTTAGCTAACCATCCAAGTGAGTCGAGGTCATGTTGCAGATAAGTTTCATAATAGACAGAGAATTAAGGTCTTTTAGGGAATGACTAGAGCTATATATAAACTTACAGGAAAGTTTAGGTCAGTTCATTACTTTCTCATAATGTCAGAATCCTTAAGACCTATTACTTATCTTACTGTAAGTAGAGTTGCCTCTATTGTACTCACTGCAAGTTCATCTCGTGTGTTGGGTGAGAACATGGAGTAGGGAAAACACTCTAGGGGGAGGGGTGAATAGACTCTTTAAAAACACTTCGACTGATTTTCCAGAAATAGAATGTCATAGGTTTTTCGAAATTGCACGCAGAAGGTTTAAAATGAAAATATGAATATTATATATTTAATGGAATGAATTAAATGCACTTTTGTTCCCCCTATTTCAGTATTCTTAACATTTTGTGCCCTGTTTAAAAAAAACAGTTTTTTGGTCCTTAAAGTTCACATGACTTTTTTGTTGTTGTCCCTTTTGATAAAACAACATTTTAATGACGTGGAAGACATTGTTTAGTGTCACCTACTATTTTTTTCCATGTCATTATGTTGTACCCCAAAATTTTCCCTCTCATTTTCTTCAAAACCTTCTCATGAGGTTCCCATTGGCTCAAGACTACTCAAGAGTTGACTGGTCAAAACTCTTCTCCTAAGCAGTGAGTCCATAACTAGGGTTTTGATTTTCTCAAGGGAAATTGGATTTCTAATGCCTCAAATGACTTTCATGGTTCATCATAGGTCCTCAGCAATGCACATGTCAAGTTTCAAGATTTTTGGTCAACATCAATATTTTGAAGTGATATTTATCATTTGATCAAGTGTTGATCATGATTCATCAAGAAAAACCCTCAAATCATCAAAGGTCAAAATTGCCCAAATTAGGGTTTTTACTGAAGATAACTGATCATTGACTGTTGACCTAGTGCATGACCTAATGGTTTGAAGCATGATCTCAAGAAATCGAGTATAACATCTTGACCTAATTACATGGCTCAAAACATTTCCAAAAATGCAAGTGATTGATAGTTGAAAATTTGAATCAATTGATGAAAAGTCAACAGTTACTTAAAAGTCAAACTTTGACTTTTTGGTCAACATTGGAATTCAAAAGTCAAGAATCATCAAGAAATTCAAAACTATCAAATTTGGTCATCAAGAAATCAAAAAGTCAACAAAAGTCAAATTTGGAAAAAAATTCTAACACTTAGAAAAATTCTAAGTGTTTTTGTTCTTAACAAAAAACCCTAACTTCACAAGCAAGTTTTCTCAAGATGTAAGTTGATTCAAAGAAAACTTTCAACATGAAAGTTGTAGGGATTGATGAATTCTACAACTTTGTCAATAAGGGTTGATTTCCAAAAAGTGCTTGGATTAAGAGATATAAGCTCATGAAGTTAGGATGTTTTTATCCAACACTTAGAAAAAAATTTACAAGTTTTGATCAGATTCTTTTCCCAACTTCATGACCATTTTTCACCAAGTTCCTATTTGATTTAGCCAAAACTCACAACACGAAAGTTGTAGACAATGTTTGAAGCTTTCCAAAATATCCAAGAACACAATTTTATCATGCTTGAGCAAGGAGAAACTGAGAGATGAAGTTGGGTATCCATTCTTGAATTATAGGTCATATTTGTGGAGAACTCAAGAACAAATCTTCATGCCATGCCTTGTAATCTCAATTTACAGTCCTCTAAACTCCTAAACCTACCCATAATCAGATAATTGCACAAAATCTTGAGCTATTATCCAAGTATTCAAGCCATTGTCCAAGTGTTTATTCCATTTTTAACACAAAGTTAACATTGTCATTTTGAAAAAGTGACTTTAATCACAAAGTCAACTTCTTGAGCCTCTTACTTATTTTTTCTGATCACACTCAACATGAATACTCAGAAGCAACATATCTAAAGCTCCTAGCCACTTCAGATCCCTCTTGTATTATGCATTGGAACAACAATTTTCACATAACTTGGTTGTTTCATCTCAACCAAACCAGAACTCCATAGCTTATAAACCAAGTCCTCTCACCCTCTAAAACTCTTCCTATAAATAGAGAGCATAGTACATAAGCCAAGACACGAACACACATCCTCAAAAAAACCTCTCAAGATCAGAAGCTACATATAAAACTCCATTATTGCAACTTCTGACCTTGAACACCAAACACTCAACCCACTCGTGCGTTTTCACTTTAAATTATTTACAAAGCTTCTATAACTCATATAGAACTCATCCAAGGACATGTTTCATCATTGTAACACCATCTTCATCATCTTCCAAACTCAAAAACAGAAATCTGCAACTTGACTTGTCCAGAAGAATTGAGGATCTCAATCCAAGGTAAGCATTGCAAAAGCTTCTTGGGAGTTCAGTGAAGCTATCCAGATCATCCTAACACCTCCAGAAGTGCTCTAACTTCAAGCTCGATTCTAACTTTTGAGGCAAGTTTTCTAAACTTTGGAATCTCTGTACAAGCATCATTTGCATTTATTTTCTAAAGAAAAGATGTAGATATCAATACCCTGAAACTAACCATGTCATTAGTTTTCATTTATGTTGACCATGTGATGAGAATTTTGGATTTGAAATTTCTGAAATATTAGGGTTCAGTTTGGTACCAACAGAAATTCACTTTAATCTTTGAGTTCTATCTTAAGTTAATGGCATGGTTGAATTCATGGCAAAATTTGGAACAACTTTGATGTTTACATTTTTCAAAATGGTTTAGAAATGCAAGAGTTTAAAAAATCAAAAATGTTGGTGTTATTGTTCTGGCGCGAGGAAGAAGATGAAGTCGTATTCAAATTTCCAAGGTTGAGTTTATAATATTTTTTTTTTTTGTTTTACAACTGGATGTAACAGCCACCCCAGTGGCAGCGCACACGTGTTTAAGTCATACATATGCCTGGTTACGGGTTCGAGCCAAGCATGAGACATTTTCTTTTTTCACATTTGTTTCTTACATATTCAATGCAAATAAGCCCAACGCGCCTATCATGAGCCTCATATCAACATCATTAGATGTTCATTAAGTCAAATCAAACGCTTCAGATTCACATGTGCATCATGGACCCTTTAAAGCCAACTGCATTTGATCCAGCACAGCGCTTGGACCTTCTTGTTGTTGGGCCTGGATTTTTTAGTCTCTCACCCCTCCCCCATTTTTCTTTTACAGCGTCAGGCCCACTCTATTTTTTTTTATTGTTTTAGCTTCAAACAAAAAAAAACTTGTTGTTGGGTATAGCGGTGAAAATCGGAGATCAACCTATTAATTAACTTGACTTGCAAATAAGCAAGAGTCGTCACCACGCTTTATTATTTCCAAGGGAAAAGGGAAAAGGGAAAAATAAAACACATAAATATGCAAAGTAAGTGTAACACTAAAAATAAAGAAAAATATAATCCATTTGAAAAGATCGAAGGTTCGGGGGTTGGTTATACAAAGGAAAGGTACTAGCATCCTGTGTATCTATAGTATCCTATATGAACCTTTTGAAATATCTGTGTTTTTGGTTAAAAAGTTTGTTTGCAAAAAGGATCGGGGAGATGAGAAATTTTGAAAATGCAATGACCTAATGTCGAGATTTTAGCTTTAAAGGGTGTAAATTTGAAAATAGAGTTTTAAAGGTTTTAACTAATGGGAAACAAATATGAGGGGAAAATATAAAGACTCACAATAACATATATTTAAAGAGATGATCATTTTCCTTGGATTCAAACACAAAGATGATAATCAGATGAAGACCGGACAAGAATCATGCATCAGATAAAAATGGATAGTAACCATAGTCCAAGGATTAAATAACCAATTTTAGGTTTTTTTTCTTTATTAAGTGGCTTATAACAAGCACAAGAAAATAAGAAGCTCAAGTGAGAAAAGAGAAGATAAATGCTCAAGTGAGTAAAGAAAAAATGCATAAAATAAAGAAAATAAAATGCTATGGATAATAAATGGCATAAAAGTAAAGAGAAGAAAATATAAAGTGCGAAAATATAAATGATATTAAAGTAAAGTTAGTATAATATAAAGTTAACAATCTAATTTGGGATAAGTGTAACTTCATATGGAGCATATAATGTATGTACCCATACATGTTAGAGAAATGACACTTTGAAGTTTATTCTCTTATACATGTAGTACAATTAACAAACATGGGGGATCCAGACAAAAATAGAAAGATACATTATGACAAACTTATCATCAATCTCAAGTACCTTGAATGATCAAATGACCATTTAGAGGTAGATTGGAAATGATGAAAGTTCATCAAATATCTGACAAGCTTAGATGAACTAAAAAAATCTCAAATGCTTTCTAAATTGATTCAAATAAAAATAAAAATAAAATAGATAAAGAAAAATAAGATGAAGTCTATAATAAAAATAGTATAAATGTCATAACTTTCTCAATTTTTTATGAAATTAAACAAATGAATAATTAAAGTTTATCTACTCAATCTCACAATCAAGGACCCATGCTCAAAATAAGTAAATAAACAACAAAAAATTACAGAAAAAAATTAAAATTAAACAACAATAAATCACTTTTACTTTTAAAGGTTCAAGAACACTTTTCAACTCTTGATTTTGAATCAATGGAATTTCCTTCCAAAATGGTGATAATTATGGTACTAAATAAATAAATAAAGAGTAAAAATGCAATAGAATTAAATAAAAAAACAAGTATAATAGCCTACATATTCAATAAAAGGAAGAAATGACTTGAAAGAAAATGAAGAGAAAAAAAGAAGAGAGTTTTGGCTTAGTTTAGTGAATGATTTGTGGTATTGTTCCTACAAATGAAAGAAAGAAATATCTTATTTATAGGTTAAATAAGGTGGAAGTGTTGATGTGGCAATCCATGTGACTTTATGAGAATGATTTTTGGTCATTGATAAGTCCAAGTTGACAATCCATGTGAAGTGTGAGAATGATTCTTGGCCATTGACAAGTACAAGTTGGCAATCCATGTGAAGTGTTTGTACTACATTATAGTGGTCTCAACTTTTCTTTATTGACACAAAAAAACAAAAGGATAAAGTAATAATAATAAAAACTAAAAGTGTTAGTAATAATAATAAATACAAAATAGAAAATAAAAGAGATATTAAATTAACTATTTATGATTTTTTTTCTTGAATTAAAATAAATAAAAATATAAGTGCAAATTAAAAGATAAAAAATAAAATACATATAAGAAAGTAAAAGGACTTATATAAATTTTTCTAGATTTTTTTTGAAATAAATGATATCAATATATAAATTTAAATTAATAAAAGAACATATTTTTGATAATTTTTTAGTAAAGAGGTAAAAATAGTAAATAAAAAAATAACATGATGCTAAGTACATTTTTTTGTGATTTTTTTTAAATAGGAAAGAAATCATGAATAAAACACAATAAAAATCAAATTCCACTAAATTCATAAACGACGTCTAACGTTTCTATCTTTTCGTGGCTTTCAAAGCATAATCAGCTCTTGACTTGTAAAGAGAAATTGTAGATGATGTCAAGGAGAATCCTATACAAAAAGAACCACTCAAAAATATCGAAATTTGAAGAAGTTATAAAATTTTGAAATCTAACTCAAGAATTGGCAAAAATAGATCAAACCACTCGTGAACACTTGTTATGCAATGATGCAAATGGAGGGTGGGATCTTAGGTCAAAAATTTGGGTATGACAGCTGCCCCTATTTAAGTTTCTTCTATTCGGAGATATGAAGATTGAAATCTTTGTTTCGACGAGATTGAAGATACTTAAATATAGAATACACAATTTTTGGTCCTAAGATACCACAGTGATGTTTATGATATGATATGATATGGATGCAATGCTCTGAATTTTATAGGGAATGACGCCACATGGGACAAACTACTGCTGGAGAAACCAAACACATGATAAAGTAATCCCACAGGGGAAGAGATTATAACTCCACTGGGGAACAGAGCCACGGACATCGATTGAGAGAATCTTATTGGGGAACAACTTCGAGAGAAGAAAAAATTACTGACTTTATCAGGGAAGACACCTTACATAGGTTGTGAAAAGATAAATGGCTACTGACTCAAGATGAGTGTAAATTTCTAACTCAATGTCAAAGGATTAAAAATCAAAAAGGATACTGACTCACAGATGACGATAAACTACCAACTCAATAGTTAAAGGTAGAAGATCAATAAGATATTGATTCATAGATGACGGTAAACTACCAACTCAATATTTGAAGGTAGAAGATCGATAAGATACCAACTCATAGATGACAGGAAACTACCAACTCAATAGTTGAAGGTAGAAGATCAAACAAGATACCGACTCACAGATGACGGTAAACTACCAACTCAATAGATGAAAGTAGAAAAGATAATAAATTATTCCACGACGAACGGGTTCCAGTTTCTTCTTTATCAAGTCTTCCACTTGAAAAGGATAATATACAAATTTCTGTGGGACTTTTCTGGAGAGATGTCGTTTGCTGTCGATGAGCAAACTTCTCAAAAGAGACGTCATTTGCTGTTGAAATAACATATTATTGGGGATACACAAGATTCTCAAATAAAGAGGTTGTCACTTGTTGTCTTCCAAAGATATCAATAATGCACAAGTTGTTCATGAAGAGGCTGCCACTTGCTATCTTCCGAAGATATCAATAATACATAAGCTGCTATGAAGAGTCTGCCACTTGCTATATTCCAAAGATATCAATAATACACAAGTTGCTCATGAAGAGTCTGTCACTTGCTATCTTCCAAAGATATCAATAATACACAAGCTGCTCATGAAGAGTTCGCCACTTGCTATCTTCCAAAGATATGAATAATACACAAGCTGCTCATGAAGAGTCCACCACTTGCTGCTTTCCAAAGATACCAATAATACACAAGCTTCTCATGAAGAGTCCGTCACTTGCTATTTTTCAAAGATATCAATAATACACAAGTTGTTCATGAAGAGTCTGCCACTTGCTATATTCCAAAGATATCGATAATACACAAGCTTCTCATGAAGAGTCCGCCACTTGCTGCTTTCCAAAGATATCAATAATACACAAGTTGCTCATGAAGAGTCCGTCACTTTCTATATTTCAAAGATATCAATAATACACAAGCTTCTCATGAAGAGTCCGCCACTTGCTAGATTCCAACGATATCGATAATACACAAGCTGCTCATGAAGAGTCCGCCACTTGCTACTTTCCAAAGATATCAATATTACACAAGTTGCTCATGAAGAGTTCGTCATTTGCTATTTTTTAAAGATCAATAATACACAAGCTGCTCGTGAAGAGTCTTCCACTTGCTATATTCCAAAGATATCGATAATACAGAAGCTGCTCATGAAGAGTCCGCCACTTGCTGCTTTCCAAAGATATCAATAATACACAAGCTGCTCATGAAGAGTTTGTCACTTGCTATTTTTCAAAGATATCAATAATACACAAGCTACTCATAAAGAGTCTGCCACTTGCTATATTCCAAAGATATCGATAATACACAAGTTGCTCATGAAGAGTCTGCAACTTGCTACTTTCCAGAGATATCAATAATACACAAGCTGCTCATGAAGAGTTCGTCACTTGCTATTTTTCAAAGATATCAATAATACACAAGCTGCTCATGAAGAGTATGCCACTTTCTATATTCCAAAGATATCGATAATACACAAGCTGCTCATGAAGAGTCTGCCACTTGCTACTTTCCAAAGATATCAATAATACACAAGTTTCTCATGAAGAGTCAGCCACTTGCTATTTTTCGAAGATATCAATAATACACAAGTTGCTCATGAATAGTTTGCCACTTTCTATATTCCAAAGATATCGATAATACACAAGCTGCTCATGAAGAGTCCGCTAGTTTCTACTTTCCAAAGATATCAATAATACACAAGATGCTCATGAAGAGTCCGCCACTTTCTACTTTCCAAAGATATCAATAATACACAAGCTGCTCATGAAGAGTCTGCCACTTACTATTTTTCAAAGATATCAATAATACACAAGCTGCTCATGAAGAGTTCGCCACTTGATATATTCCAAAGATATCAATAATACACAAGCTTCTCATGAAGAGTCTGCCACTTGTTGTCATATTGAGATTCCAAAAGAGTGTTGCAACAACACTACTGGGAAATAAATTTCATCTTCAATGGGAAACCATGAATAGATTCTTCCTGAGAATACCAAGTATTTAAATGTGCAAAATAAATTCACTTTCCATCTAGGTTTCACAGCTTAGAGAGATCCACGGGGTAGCGTCCACAAGAGACAAAGCTCAATCCAAGAATAAACTGGAGAGAAAATAGTCAAACAAGACTCCACCCAATGAGGAAACAACTCCATTGGGGATTTATCCTATCCAGAGATGGAAAAGGAAAGCCAAAACAAGATTCTTCCGCGAGAGTTAACTCAGTGGGGAATTAGAAAGGAGGGACACTTTCTGCTTAAGTTGACACTCTATTTGGAAGGAGCAAACGCGCTATTTAAATAGACATAACCAAGGTATATGAACCTAATAACATCGACAAATATGAATGTGCCTGCATGATGTAAGTGTGAATGAATAAATTAATGTCATGTATATGTTTGACAAAACAGATAGAAGAGATAAATTGGAGATGATAAGACATCACAGTACAACCAGATACTCGGCTAACCTCAACAAGATGAGAACATTACTAGAGATAGAATAAAAGTCATCGATGAAGCATATTTCTACTATAAGGCTCTAATCTCTCTTGGGAGGAAGATTTTTTTGGAGAAAACCCAAAGTCCAATCTTCTAACATCAATAATCCATTGGAAGGAGAACAACATGAACTCTGCTGCAGCTGGAAAAAAATCTTGCTTAACTGGAGATACTGGGGAACTCCACCATCTGATCTTGTGTGCAAAGCAGATCACATATCTTAATAAATCAGGATTGTCCCTGGAACTAATTTTGGATGCCCCAAGTTTACTGTTGATAAGCTGCGTGACGCACGACAATTCTTGCGAATAACTTCACTTCTAAAATGCCTCAAGTTATATGGTTGATGAAAATAAATTGTCTCAAGAGGATTTTACAAAATACCTGGCATCCAAAATTCTCTAGTGTCTTCAAACTCTTAGAGATATTCGTCAAATCTTGACGCGACTGCCCCATATTGACTATATTTGGCACAACAGAGTTTTCAAATTTTCCCTATGAGGGCAAACAAACTATAAAGGCATCAACTTGTTCATGCTAGAGGTCTTCAAGCGACATGCCCCTGGATATGATCATTCTTGAAAATGATCCGCCAATCACTTAACAAAGTTTAGACCTTAAAAGATTAAACTCATCATTGGTGCTTATATGTAAGCTTCCTTGATATCAAACAAATGTTTTACAAGCAGAAAAAGTTTATTCTGAGAATGAAAATTCTAATGCAACAGTTATGTAAGTCTTGAATATTTTTTGAAAAGATGTCGCAAAGTGAGAATTAGTGCATCATTTATTTTGTATGAAAGATAACAAAAGCATATGATACTAGCACAAATATTTTAGCAAAACTTCTGGGAGTCAAGGACGCTATCTCGTTGAAGTATGCTTTCAAAATAAACTTTGCTTCAATTAGGACTTTTGAAAGTTGTAACGTGGTCTGGTTCATGGTTTTTTTAGAAAAAAGATTTTAAGGCTCAAAGTTTATTTGGTGCCCACCCCATTCATGATGTTCTTCAGTCCTATATTCAGTTAATTTGATACGAGCATTCATCTCTCAAGAGGAATTAGTTGATGGTTGGTGAACCACTGACATTCTTTGGACATGACAATCACTCACTTTTATCACACAACTTTGTTCTTTGCTGAGGATTTTTATTTGTAATCCTTTCTTTGCAATTTTATTTTCCCTATCTTTTTCCTGAACTAATTTTTTTGAATTGATAGTCCAGCGGGATACCCTAATTTTTGCCTTAGTCGCATGTTTTCTAGTTTCCGACTTAGCGGGCTTTTGTTTTATTTTTGAACAAAACATGTGACTTTAGCTTGTCTTTACTTGTTGTCAGGATTGTGACTACCTTGTTTCTTGACGGATGAGGGATAACCATTGTGGCTTCGCATCTTCTGGCCTCATGATATATGAAGGATAGCCATCGCGGTTTCTCTTCATAAATATCCTCCTTATGAATTTTGAACACTCGATAGGATTAACTGAAAACTACCCTGCCCCAGGTTAAAATTAAGGGTTTTTTGTATAAATAAGAAACTCCTACTTCAAGGCTCAAAAGGGGTTAGAAAGGGATTATCTTCCTTATATCTCTGGTGTTTAGGGATTTGAAACAATGCATGTACATCCTCAGCAAGATTTTATCCAAAAGCATACAACCAGAGATTTTTGTTTTTTTCAGATCATCATCCTCCCTCTAATCTTTGCCTAAGAAAGAGAATGGGAAACAAGTTGGTATCGTAATGCAAAAAGCACTTTAACATTTAAAAACAAATATGAGTGAAACGAATGAATTTCTTCAAGACAAACATATTCCTTGTATTATCATTATCATTCAAATGTAAACAAATTATTACATGCAAACAAAGCTTTAACGAACATGAAAGATTACAAGGGAAATCAGTAAAAATGATAATAAATTGAGAAGACTTTCTCCATCTGGACTTGAGCTGCTGAAAACATCCTTAAAAACTCGGAGTAACCATCAATCATGTTTAATCTTCGAAAAATGCTTGATTTGAACTTCAAGACCAACGTCCTTGAATGATAAGATACCACTTTTGACCAACTTCTGGACTTGAGCTTTCAAAGCAAGACAATGATCAAGATCATGCCTATGATTACCTTGATGAAAAGTACAAAAAGCGTCTTCCTTATACCACCATGTTAGATCCTCGGGAACAAACGGTGGTGATCGAGTCTTAATCAAATTAGTGTGAATGCAACATTGGAATCGGGTCAAAACGAGGTTTCCTATGATTATTTACTTGCTGGTTGGGAGCTTCGGAAGGTTCATTTACCATAGTGGTGATAGGAAAAACATGTTGTTACTAATGATGATTATTCTTTCTTCAGAGTCTCATCGGCCCTTCTCTCGAAATAGCATTGGAATTAAGTTCTTTCTTCTTGACAAAGTTATCACCATACTTCTTTGCATTATCTGCCAAGTTACATTCTCAGATAGAAGCACTCTCATATTCACCTTTTCAGAGCAATAATTAGGTGTATTGATTGTCACCTTCTCATGAAACAAAGACTTCAGGGTTTTTGCGAAGACCTTTTCCATCTCTTCTTTCTTCATAGGAATTAACTTGTGTGGAGACCAAAGTTTCAACCAAACTAGTTAGATGCTCCTACCAGCTTTCAAAGTAATCATCTCCTTACGGAGTCCAGAAATCTCTTGCTTAATATTTTCCATCTTCCTCTTAGTGCGGGTGTTGTACTGGTGAGACCAAAGGAAAAATAAGGCTTGGAAGTTAATTTTAAAAGTGAAACAAAAAAAATGTAGAATGATGTATGATATGCAAAGTAGAGTTTTTATTTGATTTTCAAAGAACTCAAGATATTAAGTTGTAAACATCAAAGTATGAAGATAGAAGATGAATTTTAAATTGGATCAAAATATTGATCAAGTTATCATCAAGATCAATCATAGATTTTGGTGGATTCGGGTTTTCGCCCCATCAACACTCAAGATCCATTGAGCTTGACGAAACTTGTGATGTTTACAAATAAAGACTTGCAAATTCCTTGAAAATCAAGTGAAAAACGGTTTCATGAAGGCGTGGTTATGCAACAACCACAAGCAAGGGCACAAACAAAGTTGAAAGGTTCAACATCACGAGCATGGAGTCAAATGTAAGAACCACCCACAAGGTATGGACTAAGGTATTCAAATCACCTGTAGATCAAGGTTCTAAGGAATCTCAAAGTCTACATTTTTCTTTCGGATATTACCAACTTATTGATTACTCGGTAATAAGAAATATTCTCAAGAAAAAATCATCTGAGCGCAGCATCGCGTGACAACTACTTCTGAATTACTCTGTCATAGTCTCCGCACTACATCTAAAAGGCCAAGATGGGTTAAGGGTTCTACGGCTCTCAGCTTCTCTGAATCCCAGGTCGAAAGGAGCAATGCCCTCCCGATTACTTGGTAAACAAATACTACATTCAAGGGGACCTCGACTGAGTGGGGGATTTCATGTCTCCTTCTTCGGGATTACTCCATCAAAGTTAACATGACTATACCGCATGTCCTAATATTAAGTGTAACTTAGTCTGAGTATAGGACTTATCCTTTGCAATCAACACCCCAATAACCACAATATATCACATATAATCAAACAAACAAGTAAAAATAACAAAAAAACAGATATGACAAATTAGGCTTAACCCACTTAGGGATGGACCAGCAAGAGGTCAATCAATCCGCAGCAGAGTCGCCAATTCTGTAGCGGTGAAAATTGAAGATCAAAATATTAATTAACTTGACTTGCAAATAGCAAGAGTCGCCACCGCGCTTTATTATTTCCAATGGAAAAGGGAAAAATGCGAAATAAAACCCATAAATATGCAAAGTAAGTGCAATACTAAAAGTAAATAAAAATACAATACATTTGAAAAGATCGAAGGATCAGGGGTTGGTTATACAAAGGGAAAGTACTAGCACCCTATATATCTATAGTATCCTATAGGAACCTTTTGAAATATCTGTATTTTTGGTTAAAAAGTTTGTTTGCAAAAAGGATCGGGGAGATGAAAAACTTTGAAAATGCAACGACCTAATGTCGAGGTTTTAGCTTTAAAGGGTGTAAATTTGAAAATAGAATTTTAAAGGTTTTAACTAATGGGAAACAAATATGAGGGAAAAAATATGAAGACTCCCAATAACATAAAGTCAAAGAGACGATCCTTTTCCTTGGATTCAAACACAAAGATGATAATCAGATGAAGATCGAACAAGAACCATGCATCAGATAAAAATGGATAGTAACCATAGTCCAAGAATTAAAGAATCAATTTTAGGTTTTTTTCTTTATTAAGTGGCTTATAACAAGCAAAAGAAAATAAGAAGCTCGGGTGATAAAAGAGAAGATAAATGCTCAAGTGAGAAAAAAAATGCATAAAGTAAAGAAAATAAAATGCTATGGATGATAAATGGCATAAAAGTAAAGACAAGAAAATATAAAGCGCGAAAATATAAATGATATTAAAGTAAAGTTGGTACAATATAAAGTTAATAATCTAATTTGGGATAAATGTAACTTCATATGGAGCATAGAATTTATGTACCCATACATGTTAGAGAAATGATACTTTGAAGTTCATTCTCTTATACATGTAGTATAATTAACAAATATGGGGAATCAAGACAAAGTCAAGGAAGATACATTATGACAAACTTATCATCAATCTCAAGTACCTTGAATGATCGAAGGACCATTTAGAGGTAGATTGGAAATGATGAAAGTTCATCAAATACCCGACAAGCTTAGATGAACTAAAAAAGCTCAAATGCTTTCCAAATTGATTCAAATAAAAATAAAAATAAAATATATAAGAAGAATAAGATGAAGACTACAATAAAAAATAGTATAAATGTCATAACTTTCTCAATTTTTCATGAAATTAAACAAATGAATAATTAAAGTTTATGTACTCAATCTCATGACCAATTATCCATGCTCAAAATAAGTAAATAAACAACAAAAAATTACAACAAAAAAATGAAAATTAAACAACAATAAATCACTTTTGCTTTTGGAGGTTCAAGAACACTTTTCAACTCTTGATTTTGAATCAATGGAGTTTCCTCCCAAAATGGTGATAATTGTGGTATTAAATAAATAAATAAAGAGTAAAAATACAATAGAATTAAATAAAGAACATGTATAATAGTCTACCTATTCAATAAAAGGAAGAAATTACTTGAAAGAAAATGAAGATAAAAAATTAAGAGAGTTTTGACTTAGTTTAGTGAATAATTTGTAGTATTGTTCCTACAAATGAAAGAAAGAAATGTCTTATTTATAGAGTAAATGAGGTGGGAGTGTTGATGTGGCAATCCATGTGACTTTATGAGAATAATTTTTGGTCATTGATAAGTCCAAGTTGATAATTCATGTGAAGTGTGAGAATGATTCTTGGCCATTGACAAGTACAAGTTGGCAATCCATGTGAAATGTTTGTACTACATTATAGTGGTCCCAACTTTTTTTTATTGACACAAAAAAACAAAAAAACAAAGTAATAATAATAATAATAACTAAAAGTGTTAGTAATAATAATAAATACAAAATAGAAAATAAAAGAGACATTAAATTAACTATTTATGATTTTTTTTCTTGAATTAAAATAAATGAAAACATAAGTGCAAATTAAAAGATAAAAAATAAAATAATATAAGAAAGTAAAAGGACTCATATAAATTTTTCTAGATTTTTTTTGAAATAAATGATACCAATATATAAATTTAAATTAATAAAAAAATATATTTTTGATAATTTTTTAGTAAAGAGATAAAAATGGTAAATAAAAAAATAACATAATGTTAAGTACATGATTTTTTTTAAATGGAAAAGAAATCATGAATAAACCACAATAAAAATCAAATTCCACTAAATTCATAAACAACTTCTAACGTTTCTATTTTTTCGTGACTTTCAAAGCATAATCAGCTCTTGACTTGTAAAGAGAAATTGTAGATGATGTCAAGGAGAATCATATGCAAAAAGAACCGCTCAAAAATGCCGAAATTTGAAGAAGTTATATATTTTTAAAATCTAACTCAAGAATTGGAAAAAAATAGATCAAACCACTCGTGAACACTTGTTATGCAATGATGCAAATGGAGAGTAAGATCTTAGGTCAAAAATTAGGGTATAACATTGGGCCTGGAGATTTTTACTTCTTTCTCACCCCCAATTTGCTTACACTACTGGCCCATTTCGATTTTCTTTATTTTATTTTAATTAACATTTCCTTTTTTAAATTTTATTTTAATCAACAAAAATCATAAAAATGATGAAAAAATTAGTTTTAGGTTTTTAATTCATTAATTTTATTTTTGACAAATAAAATTTAATTTAATCACTTTGATTTTAATTAATTAGAATTAGAGTATATATTATAAAATCTATTTTCTAAATAAAACACCAAAAATAATTTTTATAAATATTTAATTTTCTTTAGGTTTTTTTACTCAATTAAATTAATTTTCATACAAAGAATTAATTAATTTAATTACACTTTATTTTATTTTAAATAATGAAATTGTAAATAAAATTAGAATTAGGTCTAACTTTTTACTTCATCATTTCAAATATTTTCTAAACAAAGAAACAAATAAACATTTTCTTAAATACTTAGAGTTTTTTAGGTTTTTTACATTTTTCCCCTTTCTATCTCCGCGCATTTATTTATTTTTCGCATTAAAACAATTATGTAACTGCCAAAGGTTTGTAATAGATAATTAGGGTTTATTTCTTTCCTTCCTCATTCATAAATTTGTTCCCCCATCCCCGAAGCATTGTAATAGCGTAGGACATTTAATTTCCGCAATTTACCGCTTTCCTCATTACTGTTAGTAATTAGGGTTTTGTTTGGCAAGATTAAAATCTATCATTAGAAAGCATAATCTCAAAGACAAATACTTGAAATCAAAACACTTTGTACACATGCACCTCTATGGTAACCTCTCTTGTTGCCTCGAATATAAATAGTCATGTCCTAGAATGCTTTAGCAATGACCCTTGATTAAAAGATCATGGTCCCTCGATGACCCTTCGATGTTGCCTTCGATAAGCGATATTAGTCCCTTACGACAATTGTTAAAGCGTCTTATAAGTTGGATTCTATGACTGTACAATGACTCACGCCTGTCCCTCACATCCAATGATAGGGCTTCCTATTAACTAATAGTAGGATAGCACTATCTAAAGGAGGAGGAAAATAACAAAGACTTTTTGAGTAGGTAGATCGCTCGTAATCGCTTGCTCACAAACTAAAACAATTTCCACACTTCACACTTTCAAAAAAACTACTTTCAAAACACTTTATAAACACTCTTGAGGACTTATACAAGGGTTACTGTAAAGCAAACCGACTTACATTGGAATTTTCAAAACACTTTCCAAAACCAACACTTCTTTCCAAATAAATATTTTCAAAACAAGCATTTTGTATACATTATCAATGATATGAGAATCATTACAAAATTTCCACACTTAGGCATTTTCAAAATATTTTCAAACATACACAAACAAAAAGTATTTTCAAGGTGAGCTAGCAATTAAGATCCCGTAGATAACTACGGATGAAAAGGATGCTAACACCTTCCCTTTTCATAACCAACCCCCCTGAACTCAAGAAAATTCTCAAAAGGTCGTTCCTGTTCTTTTCACCCTTTCCTTTATTGGATAAAAGAAAAGTCGGTGGCGACTCTTGCTATCCACAACATTTACGATAAAGCACAAAACCAAAAGTCTGTTCTCCTACCGTATTACAGAACTGGCGACTCTCCTGGGGAAAATAAAACTAACAGTAGGGTTACCTTAAGAGCTAGATAAACTTTATTGTTTTACTTGCTTACTTTGTATGCTTTATATTTTGGGATATGCTTGGGTTTATTTCTTGTATAGATCCTATACCTGGATTTGGGGGCATTTTTATGTAAGTAGCAATAGATCGTGGAAAATGTATGGCGTAGATCGATATGGTTGAAATGATGGCTATGTTAGTGCGACACATTGGTTTGTGCTGGTATCTCTTGAGTAAGTCAAGGAGAATGTTGGGCTTCCGCATAGTGTCATAAGCACTAGCTGACCGTAGAACCTTAGTTGACACAACTTAGCCATTAGAAAGTAGTGAGATTGCTGGCTTTAGTGCAGACTAAAGTTGGTTGATACTCGATGCTACACTCATTGAGATTAGACTTTCGGGATATTTCGGTCGCAATTTAGATGCTTGTGCTGAAATGATGCCTGAGAGAAATATTAGTGATATTGAGGCTCCTAGAACCCGGTTACTTCTTTTAGGACAGGTTAAGCCAACTAAAACATCAAAAGGGTACTTACCTATAAACTCCATGCAAGCTTAAACCTAAGGCCTTAGGTGTTTTGATTGTGTTTGATTAATTGTTCGAACATGAAAGCATACATCATGACATCATACCATATAATTTTCACTAACTATTTCAATGACCTAGGGATTTATCTTTGTTCTGTTTTGTAGGATATAGCCTCCGCCCGCAGAAACACTATTTGAATCAGTTTTGTGAGGATACCTTCTCAACTTAAGGAGCTAGTCTCAAGGGTTCCCGAAATTTCTCTGTTCATCAAAAGGCATGTTCTACTACTCATTTTGATTACCTTGGGTTTTTAAGAAGATATGATGAGTGTTCTATTCCGGTTCTTTGACCCCGCATATCACTGCTTCACCTTTCTCGACTATCAATTGGTACCCACAATGGAAGAGTTTTCTCAATTATTGGGAGAGCCTATTCTGAATCAAATACCTTTCACCGGTTTAGAGAAAGATCCACAACCTGAAGAAATTGCATCAGCCTTACATCTAAAGTGGTCCAACATTGTATCAAATTGGGAAACAAGGAGTGGAGTCAAGGGTTTTCTGGATAAATTTTTGTTAGAGAAGGCTCGACTGTTTTTGGATGCTATGAGTTTTCAAGATTTTGAGGAGATCTTGGCTCTTCTAATCTATGGGTTGGTTCTATTCCCTAATCCAGACTAACTCATAGATGTGAATACCATCAAAATATTTATTTCTCGTAACCTTGTGCCTACTTTGTTCGGAGACATTTTGCATTCTCTTCACACTCGTACTATGAGGAAGCGAGGGACTCTTATGTGTTGCATACCTCTGCTATCTAGGTGGTTTATTTAGCACCTTCCCTGATCACTATCAAAGAAGAACAAGGTTTGAGGTGGTCTCAAAGGATGATGTTCTCTCATTAGGATATCTTTTGGTGTTCCCAGTCTCTAGAGGATATTACTATCATTGATCGTTATGGAGAATTCCCTAATGTTCCACTCCTTGGCATTAGGAGAGGTATTACTTACAACCGTTCTCTCGCTTTACGCCAATTTGGTTATGCTCGAAGAGATGGTCCTCATGACGCACTTATCTAGGGTATTGTGTTCGACTACGAGAATGATTCTCAAGGTTATCGTCAAAGGTTTATACGAGCTTGGGGAATGGTAAACGAGATTGATAGCAAGACTTTAGGACATAAGAATTTTATCCCTTTTGAGCCATATCTCAAATGGGTACGAGCTCGCGCTTAAAATCTTATGATACCATATCCAGTTATTCTAACAGTGATCTTAGAGCTTGTTGTCGAAGAGACGTTCCTTATACCATTCTCCATCCAGACATGCCCACTGACCTCGAAGAATTTCAGAAGTCCTAGATTCAACTCAAGGAATAACGGGACACTTTTGAAGCTCAATTCTATGTAAGTGAAAAGAAGGTGTTGGAGCTCACAAAGAAACTTCACGAGGAGCAAAGCCTTAATGCGTACATCGTCACGAAGAGGAAGCTTCCGTGGGAAATTTGAATCTTAGGTTTTAGGAGTTTACATTGTTGTCTCCTTGATACCCTTTTTGCTTTTCCTTGTAATCCTAGAAGGAAGTTTGTGATTCTGAACTTATTAATGAAATCTTTGTTTCTGTTTCCTTTTTGGCTATAAAATTTAAATCTCCTAAGGTCCTTGAAAACATTGCATCCACATATCGTGCATCATTTCATAAGCAGGTTTTCTAATACAAGTTTCCTCATCTATTTACTATTTATGTCAGTATAAGATGGCTCTTAAACAAACTATCAAGGATCTTCAAACTCAGCACGCGCAATTTCAAGAGACTCTCCTGAATCTGGCCAAGGACAACAAGAGATGATGGCGCTCCTCACTGCGAAAAAGAAGACTAAGAAGTGGGTTGTTATTCTAAACATGGGTAGAAGGTTCAAAGGTCTTGCTCAACCAGTTCGAGTGAATGATGTTTCCTCTGAGGAAGACAAAAACTAAGAGGAGGGTGATAGAAGTGTCAGGGGCGAAGTTAAAAACAATCAGGGTTCTGAAGATGAAGACTACTTTGACGAACAATATCCTTCTGCAGATGACAAGTACAAGCAGTTGGAAGACCGTCTCAAAGTTGTGGAAATCCAGAAAGTGCCTGGATTAGATTTTGGAGAGCTAGGTATGGTCTCGGGGGTGGTCATCCCTCACAAGTTCAAGGTCTCCGTCTTTTCTAAATATGATGGGGTCTCTTGTCCCAAACTTCATCTAAGGTCGTATGTTCAAAAAATCCAACCTCATACTGCTGACAGGAAATTATGGGTCCATTTATTTCAAGAAAGTTTGTCTGGTACTCAACTTGAATGGTTTGATCAGATGGAAGGAACCAACATTCACACATGGGAAGACTTGGTTGTTTTTTTCTACAAGCAGTATCAATATAATGCTGACCTGGTGCCGACTTGTGTATAATTGCAAAATATGTCCATGGGCTCGAATAAAGGGTTCAAAGAGTATGCCCAAAAATGGAGGGACCTAGATTGAAGGGTGCAACCTCCTTTGACTGAACGAGAATTGGTGGATATGTTCATGGGCACTCTGATGGGTCCATTCTTTAATTTGCTAATTGGGAGTTCTTCATCAGGGTTTACTGAGCTGATTTTGACTGGCAAACAAGTTGAAAGTGGTATCAAGCGCGGGAAGATTCTGATGGCTACAACTTTTAATGCTGTGAAGAAGCCTTCATTTGTAAGAAAGAAACTAATGTTGTCTATGGCCAGAAAAAATTTAGTAATAATGATCGTCATCAGTCTGTAGGGGCAGTGTTGATCTCTAATCTGAAACTTGTTCAACAACAACAATAAGGCAACCAGCGTAGGTTAAACGCTCTAAGGAGGCAGTTTACCAGGATTAATATTCCATTGGCTCAAGCATTGCAGCATTTGTTAAATATTGACCTCATAACACTCTGGGATCCTCCTCCTAACCCCAACACATCATCTCCGAAGTACAATCCAAATGCAAGATGTGCCTATCATTCGAACAGTCCTGGGCACGACATCAACAATTGATGGGCCCTAAAAAACAAAGTTCAAGACATGATTGATAACAAGGAAATTGAGTTTGACCCTCCTGAGACTCCAAACGTGATTACTGCTCCTATGCCGAAGCATGACAAAGGCATAAGCGCTATTGAAGATGTTTTGTATGTTACCTCCGTAAATGATGTAGTTACTCCTCTCTCAACAGTTAAGAAGAATTTGCTACAAGCCGGTTTATTTATGGGTTGTGTTAAAGAATGTTATTGTTGTGCAGTTCAACCCAATGGTTGTGGGTTGCTAAAGGAAGGCATTCAATGCCTGATGGATGAACATGTAATTTTGATTGAAAAAGTTTCATGTGCTGAAAATTTGTGTCGAGATTTATCTATCATATCTGGTATTCCTTTCAAGATCACTTACAAGGGTCCTGTAAGGATTACTGCCAATCCGAAGTCAGCTCCCTTAATCATTTCAAAACCTGGGCCCATCCCATATTCCTCGGAGAAGGCTATTCTGTGGAATTATGGGTCTGACGTCTATTACCATGGTATTAAACAAGAGTTGTCTAATGAGGATGATGAAGAGGTTGATCCCAACATTCACAATATTGTGGGGACCAGTAAAATTACTATAAATGGAAGGATTTTCTCTCCAGAATCTCTCCACCTGTTCAAATTATAGTTACCAAGACAACTGTCGAAGCTCGGGGTAAAGAGCCAATGATAGAGCCTTCCCAGACGAAGGCACCAAAAGAAGCTACAGTAAAGGATACCTTTGGACAAGAGATGGATGAGGTTTTGAAGATCATTTGTAGAAGCGATTATAACATTTTTGAACAATAAGGACAGACCCCATCCAAGATTTCTATGTTATCCCTGCTACTATATTCCAAAGCTCATGCACAAGCATTAATGAAATTTTTGAAGACTGCTCATGTACCACAAGATATTTCTGCCGATCAATTTGGAAGTTATGTTGCAAGTTTAACAACTGACAATGGATTAGGTTTCTCAGATGTTGACTTGACTCTGGAGGGGAGAAAACATAATAGGGCCATGTATGTCTCCATTCTATGCAGGGGCACTACCCAGGCTCATGTGTTGGTTGATACTGGCTCTTCTCTGAATGTTCTTCCAAAAGGCGCACTTGACAGACTGGATTGTGAAGGGGTTATGCTGAAACCTAGCAACATCATAGTTCGAGCCTTTGACGGATCTAAAATAATTGTACATGGAGAAGTGGGCATCCCAATCAAATTAGGTTCACAAATCTTTGAATCCACCTTCTATGTAATGGACATCCGGCCAGCTCATTCTTGTCTACTAGGACGCCCCTGGATCCATGGGGCAGGCGCTGTTACCTCCACCTTGCACCAAAAATTAAAATATCCCTTGAAAGGGAAGATTGTTACTGTCTGCGGAGAAGAGGATTATATGGTCAGCCACCTGAATTCATTCTGGTACATGGAGATGGACGGTGAATTCATTGAGACTCCCTGCCAAGCTTTTGAAGTGATTTCTCATGTTGTTGTTGAATATGTTTCTGCCATTCCAAACACTACCAGGGTTCCGCACAAGATGGATTCCTTGAAAGATGCCAAAGCAACTATAGAAGAAGGTGGTTGTACTGTTTGTGGTCAACTTCCTGACATCCCCTACAAATCTGACAAGTTTGGTTTGGGTTTTACTGTAGAGGGTCAAAAGGTTGTTCGTCGCGCTCGGGATGGAAGACCTCTGTTCCTCATCAGCAACAATGGAATCAATGCTATAGAAGACGCTGACAGTGATGGTGACTTCGACAACTGGATTTTTCCTACCATTGGCAACGGACTTCACAATTGGGAAGCAGAAGACATTTTACCTATCTCCTTCAGCCAGGAGTAATAGCTATTTACGTTTTTATTTACTTTAAGAAGTTTGGTTATGTAAGTTCTTTTAAAACAATGACTTTAAACCTTGTGTCTTGCACGGGGCACAATGGTTCATTTGTTAAGGGTTGTCATTTCACATGTCATATTTTCATTTAATGAAAACATTGGACTTTTGCATTCAAATTTTGCGCTTTATGTCTTTCTTTTTTTACTATATTGCACTTTCAAATAGATATGTGTTCTTACACACACCCACACACTACATTTCAGATTCCCATCCACTCTGGATCTCGTTGATAACGATTCTGCTATTGCCGCTTAAGACTTTGAGAATCTGATCTACAAAGTCGAGGATGAAGGTGAGGAAGATTGTGAGATACATGGAGAACTTTCCAGACTCTTAATACAAGAACAAAAGGTTATCCAACCACATGAAGAGTCAGTTAAAGTGGTAAACTTAGATTCTGAGACAGACAGGAAAAAGGTCAATATAGGCGCCAATTAGAGGATTGTGTAAAGAACAGGATGATTCAGATGTTGCACAACTATGTTAAGGTATTTGCTTGATCATATGAAGACATGCCAGAACTTGATACTGATATTTTAGTTCATTGTCTGCCAATGAAAGAGGGTTGTTCTTCAATTAAACAGAAAGTTCGTCGTATGCATCCTGAAATATCGGAAAAGATCAAGGTCGAGGTTATGAAGCAATTCAATGCAGGGTTCTTAGCAGTGACGTCACATCCTCAATGGGTTTCTAATGTTGTTCCGGTACCAAATAAAGATGGCAAGGTATGTATGTGTGTATATTACATGGATCTGAGTAGGGAAAGCCCCAAAGATGACTTCCCACTTCCATATATTGACGTTCTGGTCGACAACACTGCTCAGCACAAGGTATTCTCCTTCATGGATGGTTTCTTGGGTTATAATCAGAACAAGATGGAGCCCTAAGACATGGAGAAAACTACCTTCGTCACACAGTGGGGCACTTTTTGTTACAAGGTCATGTCTTCTGGGTTGAAGAATGTTGGGGCAACTTATCAACGGGCCATGGTAGCTTTATTCCATGACATGATTCATCATGAAATAGAGGTCTACATCTACGAAATGATAGAAATATCACAGACTGAAGAAGAACATCTTGATCATCTCAATAAGTTATTTGAGATACTGAAGAAGTACAAGCTAAGGTTGAATCCGAGCAAATGCACCTTCGGGGTGAGGTCGAGAAAACTCCTAGGTTTCTTCGTCAGTGGTAAGGGTATTGAAGTTGATCCCGCAAAAGTTAAATCTATTCAAGAAATGTCGGCTCCCTGCATCGAGAAGAAAGTCAAAGGTTTCTTAGGATAACTGAATTACATTTCCCGATTCATTTTTCATTTGACTGCTACCTGTGAGCCAATCTTCAAGCTGCTGAAGAAAGATCAAGTAATAAAATGGAATGACGACTGTCAAATATCCTTTGATAAAATCAAAGAGTACTTACAAGAACCTTTGATTCTGATGCCACCAGTTAAAGGAAGACCTTTAATCATGTATCTAACAGTGTTAGATAACTCAATGGGGTGTGTGCTGGGGCAACATGACGAGTATGGTAAAAAAGAGCATGCAATATACTACCTTAGAAAAAAGTTTACCGATGTGAAATAAGATATTCACTACTCGAGAAAACTTGTTACGCTTTGGCATGGGCTGCTCGCCGACTAAGACAACATATGTTTACTCATACTACTCTATTGATCTCTAAAATGGATCCCATCAAGTACATATTTGAGAAGTCAGCTCTCTCCGGAAGAATAGCCAGATGGATAATGATCTTAACATAATACGACATTCGGTACACCACTTAAAAAACAATAAAAGTAAGTGTACTTACAGATCATTTGGCATATCAAGCTGTAGACGACTACCAATCTATGATCTTTGAATTCCCGGATGAGAACATCATGCTAGTTTCGGATTATGAAGAAGCTGGACCGTATGAAGGACCTGAATTAGGATCCCGATTGACTATATTTTTCGATGGAGCTTCTAACGCACTTGGCAATAGGATTGGTGCTGTAATTATCTCTCCTCAAGGTTTCTATACACCCTTCACTTCTAGACTTTTCTTTGACTGCACCAATAATATGGTCGAATATGAAGCATGCATCCTGAGAATTAAAGCTGCTATTGACCTGAGAATCAAATTCCTGAGCGTATATGGGGATTCAGCCTTGGTAATCAGTCAAGTCAAGGGAGAATGGGATACGAAGCATCTAAATCTTATCCCTTACTAAGAACATGTGCTAACGTTGATTCCATACTTCAAAGATATTACTTTTGGGCATATCCCAAGAAAAGAGAATCAGTTGGCATACGCATTAGCTACCATGTCATCCATGTTCAAGCTCATATGGGACAACGAGGCTCCCAAAATTAACATTGAAAGATTCGATAAACCGGCACACTTCTATGAAATTGACACTGATGGAGTAGAAGAAAAACCTTGGTTTCATGATGTGAAAAGGTACCTTGAAGCTCAAGAATACCCTGAAAGGGCATCAAGCAATGACAAAAAGTTCCTACAGAGGTTCTCGGCTAAGTTCTTCTTGAGAAATGGAATTTTGTACAAGTGTAATCATGATTCAACTCTACTTCATTGTGTGGACAAGAAAGAAGCCGAGAAAATTATGGAGGATATGCACGAAGGTGTCTTTGGTACTCACTCCAGTGGATATACTATGGCTAAAAATATTTTGAGAGTTGGTTACTATTGGTTGACTATGGAAACTGACTGTCACCACCACTCGAGAACTTGTCATAAGTGCCAGATCTATGCTGATAAAGTTCACGTGCCTCCAGTACCTTTGAATGTCATGACTGCTCCTTGGTCATTCGCAATGTGGGGCATTGATATGATCGGAGAAATCAAGCCAATTGCTTCTAACGGACATCGCTTCATTATTGTCGCCATTAACTACTTCACAAAATGGGTTGAAGCAGCCTCGTTCGTCTCTGTTACCAAGAATGTGGTAGCTCAATTTATTAAGCATAACCTCATATGCCGGTATGGCATCCCTGAAAGATTCATCATAGACAATGGTACCAACCTCAACAATACTATAATCACTAAACTCTGCATGCAGTTTAAGATCAAACACCATAACTCTTCTCGTATCGACCAAAGATGAATGGCACATTGGAGGCTGCCAACAAAAACATAAAGAAGATTATGCAAAAGATGGTTGTAACCTACAAATACTGGCACGAGATGTTACCATTTTCTCTTCATGACTACCGCACTTCATCACGAACATCAATTGGGGCAACCCCATTCTCTTTGGTATATGGTATGGAAGTTGTCCTACCTGTCGAAATTTAAATTCCTTCTTTGAGGATTATGAAAGATGCAGATTTAGACGAAGACGAATGGATTCAGACCAGGCTAGACCAGTTGAATCTGATTGATGAAAAGTGGCTTGCGGCTGTCTATCACGGTTAGATGTATCAAAACGTATGATCAAGGCATTCAACAAGAAGATCAAGCATTGGGCATATCAGGCTGGTGACTTAGTAATAAAACGCATCATTCTACCGCAAGTTGATCCCATGGGAAAATGGACTCCCACCTACGAAGGGACATTTGTTGACAAGAAAGTATTTTCGGGCGGTGCTATTATACTAACCACTATGAATGGTGAAGACTTCCCGCACCCTGTGAATACATACATAGTCAAAAGATACTACGTATGAAAATAACCCGCTAGGTTAACTGGTCTAGGAAAAAATAAGGGCATCCCGGTGAACCAAAAGGGTTGAGGCAAAAATTAGGGATATATGTAAAAAACTGTACACTCGGCAAGTTGAAAACCTGAAAAGGCGAGTTGGGCAAGAAAGGGTATCCCCGTGGACTGAAAACCCGAAAGAGCGGTCCAGGAAAAATTTAGGGATTAAAAGCATACGACTATGTCCCATTGGATCACTTACTGCGAGCTTTATTACCAATGTCAAGTTCGAACGGTGCTGATCAATTCAATTAACTTCTTCCGACAGCAAGGGATGAGATGCTCGAAGACATAGGGGAAATAGCGGAGTTAGAACCCAACAAGATCATTTCCACATAGCTATATGTTTTGTTTTCACTTTGTATTCTTTTCATTTCACGACAATTTCCTCTTACTAGGATTTATATCTCTTTGTACAAAAAAACGCTTATTTATAGGCAAATTATCAATACAAATACACCTTAAAGATCAAACTTTTTGTTTTTTCTGTTTGGTTTGCAAAAACATCCAATGACTAAAATTGAATGAACAGATGCATATGAACCTGATTAACTATTAACAAATATATGCATAAGGACAAGAATAAGCATTTACTCAAGATTCTAGGAGTTGGGATGACGTTCAAGCTCTCCACAAATCCCCACAGAGCCACTTCCATGAGATTATCCCTACAAGATAATTTTCACCAATTCACCTTCAATAAAGATACATTCCCCGCAATTTCCCCGGCAGATCGCTCTGGTGAATAAAAGAATATTATCTTTCTCTAGCAATATCACCCACCTACGGAGTTCCAATCAGTACAATCCATGGAAATTCTCTTCCTCAGCTGAGTTTATTCCTCCAAAACTGAGAAACCCTTGTAGATTTCTTTTCTCCAGTAAATCTTGTTTCCTTAGCAGAGTATTTCTCCGTCAAGAGGGTTTATTTCCCCAACAGATTACAGTCTCCGCAACTTAAATCTATTCCTCAAATGGCTATGACTCACCGACAAAATTCCACTTCCCAGTGAAACCACCACTATCCCCAAAGATTTGCTACGAAACCTGGAACCGGACCAGATATCAGTCAACTTTATCCTCCCCAGAAGAGTTGATAACCATATCTGAAACCTGGTCAGATAGTGCATTAGAGGAATATCCATCTCTTTTATCCCCAGTCAGGGTATATAAGAATTAAACTCTCCAAACGAGTCAGAAGGTTATCCATCTCTTTTATCCACAGTCGGGGTATATAAGAATTAAACTCCTCAGAAGAGTCAGAAGGTTATCCATCTCTTTTATCCCAAGACAGAGTATATAAGAATTAAATTCCACAATAGAGCAACGAACGACCAATAATCCTAAACTCTTCTCCCCAAAGCAGAAGTCAACATTCCTCAGTGAAGTTTCCTCAAATAGCAAGCAGGAATTCCCCGCAGAAGCATTCTAGACAAGATAGAAGATACACATACTCTTCATCCCCAGCAACAACTGGAGATTTATTTTTCCAGACAAAGATACTGCACGGGTTTACAAATACATTTCACATTTATACATCATTTACAAACATCATAGCATATGCATACAAAACGCATATAGCACAGTCTCATTTATTTTGAGAACATCATTATATACATCATGACATTGCATACAGCTAACTCTTTACCTTTTCAGGAAAAGATTAATCAACAGACGAATATCATCAACAATTCTCAAATAGGTCCAAGATTAATTCCCGAAACAAGACGGGACAACCATCTACATGACCAGGTCAAAGATTAATTCCAAAAACAAAACGGGGAAACTGTCTCTACGGCCAACAAAAAGCAGGTTCCAGATTAATTCCCAAAACAAGACGGGGCAACTATCTGGATGACCAGCCATAGATTAATTCCAGAAACAAGACAAGGCAACTATCTGTGAAAAAATAGATTATAGATCAATTCTCGAAACAAGATAGGGCGACTATCTACATGAACAGGTTGAAGATTAACTCCCGAAACAGGACGGGGAAACTATCTTTCTTCCTTTATGGTCAGGTAAAGATCAATTCCCGAAACATGACGGGGTGACTATCTTTATCACCATTGGTATGAACTCCCGAAATAGGACGGGTTTACCAACAAAAACAGATTGTAGATCAATTCCCGAAACAGGACGGGGCAACTATCTATATGACGAACACCTCCTTAAGACATCTTCTGGCTCAGATTAAATCAACCATAGATTTATTGTGATACTTCTTCCAGTAGAATTTTTTTGGATCAAATTAAATCGACCATAGATTTATTTTGATACTTCTTCTAGTTAAATACAGGCGTAGACATCCTCTGGCTTAGATTAAATCGAGCGTAGATTTATTCTGATATGTCTTCCAGTTGAAGTCAAGCGTAGACTTAGTCTAATTTCTATTGACAGTTCCTTTGGATGGCATCTATAAGCCCATCTCCGACAATTCTCCATCACTTCTCCAAATTGCATCTTTAAGCCCATTCCCAATATTACATCAACCAACAGCATTACTTCGGGCACATGCGAGTGCAAATTTCTGGGCACTTAAGTGTTCAATCATCTTCTACCTTTAAGTCACGAATGACAGACATGTCAATCTAACTCTTCAGGTTTAAGAAGATTGAACAGGGGCCGCTTTTGTACCCCAAGATTTTTCCTCTCATTTTTTTCAAAACCTTCTCATGAGGTTCCCATTAGCTCAAGACTACTCAAGAGTTGACTGGTCAAAACTCTTCTCCTAAGCAATGAGTCCATAACTAGGGTTTTGGTTTTCTCAAGGAAAATTGTATTTCTAATGCCTCAAATGACTTTCATGGTTCATCATAGGTCCTCAACAATGCACATGTCAAGTTTCAAGCCTTGCATCACAAATTTTCCCAGTCAATTGCTCAGATGATTGAAAATCAACTACATTGGCTAAAAAGCCAATTATGGTCAATATACAGTCAAATTTAAAGATTTTTGGTCAACATCAATATTTTGAAGTGATATTCATCATTTAATCAATGGTTGATCATGATTCATCAAGGAAAACCCTCGAATCATCAGAGGTCAAAATTGCCCAAATTAGGGTTTTGATTAAAGATGACTGATCATTGACTGTTGACCTAGTGCATGACCTAATGGTTTGAAGCATAATCTCAAGAACTAAAGTACAACATCTTGACCTAATTATATGGCTCAAAACATTTCCAAAAATGCAATTGATTGATAGTTGAAAATTTGAATCAATTGATGAAAAGTCAATAGTTACTCAAAAGTCAAACTTTGACTTTTTGGTCAACATTTGAATTCAAAAGTCAAGAATCATCAAGATATTCAAAACTATCAAACTTGATCATCAAGAAATCAAAAAGTCAACAAAAGTCGAATTTGGAAAAAAAAATCTAAGTGTTTTTTTGTTCTTAACAAAAACCATAACTTCACAAGCAAGTTTCCTCAAGATGCAAGTTGATTCAAAGAAAACTTTCAACATGAAAGTTGTAGAGATTGATGAATTCTACAACTTTGTCAATGAGGGTTGATTTCTAAAAAGTGCTTGGATTAAGAGATATAAGCTCATGAAGTTAGGATGTTTTTATCCAACACTTAGAAATTTTTTTACAAGTTTTGATCAGATTTTTGTCCCAACTTCATGGCCATTTTTCACCAAGTTCCCATTTAATTTAGCCAAAACTTACAACATGAAAGTTGTAGACAAAGTTTCAAGCTTTCCAAAATGTCAAAGAACACAATTTTATCATGCTTGAGCAAGGAGAATCAAAGAGATGAAGTTGGGCATCCATTCATGAATTATAGGTCATATTTATGGAGAACTCAAGAACAAATCTTCATGCCATACCTTGTAATCTCCGCTTACATGCCTCTAAACTCCTAAATCTACCCATAATTAGAAGATTGCATGAAATTTTGAGCTATTATCCAAGTATTCAAGCCATTGTCCAAGTGCTTATTCCATTTTTGGCACAAAGTTAACATTGTCCTTTTGATAAAGTGACTTTAATCACAAAGTCAACTTCTTGAGCCTCCAACTTGTTTGTTCTGATCACACTCAACATGAATACTCATAAGCAACATATCTAAAGCTCCTATCCACTTCAAATTGAAGAATGGAAAAACACAAGAAGGGGAGTTGAATTTGGATTTTAAAACTTAATGAAAAAACACGTTGATTTTTATCCTGGTTCGTTTAAACTCAAACTACTCTAGTCCGCCCGCCAAGGTGATTTTGCCTCTCTCCAACGAGTTCTTAATCCACTAATCAATATTGATTACAAGTCTACTTTGACAACTGCCAAAGTCTTCTTGAGTATAACCACAACCCAGTTTTTCTCAAGGAAATTCACTTAAACAATGTATGAATAAATAGTGTACAATAATTTTTCTAATAAAATAGTATCACACTACAGTGATGTTTTACACAGTTGAAAATATTGAACGTTTGAGGATGAGAGATGATAGCAGCATTGTTGAGTATGTGAAAATCGTAAACGATTTATCCTCAAGGCTTGTTTAAATAGGAAAATCATGGATGATCATTTGGAAACTTGATTAATTACAATTAAGGTGCTTTCTAAAAATAAAGATCCTTGTTCCCTTCCAGCCGTTACTCTTGAAATGGAAATATTTGATTTGTAACGCTTCAGAACATTGAAGTATCCGTTGCTGCTTGCTTCAAAACTTTTGGAGATCAGAGTCATGAGATCCTGTTTGCAGCGTTAGAACTTCTTTCAAGGAGTTTTATAGTCAGAGTTCAAAACATCCTTTTAGAGCATCTTCAGATCTTCTTTCATCAGAGCTTTTTGAGAGATGTTTATAATCACAGCCGAAACAGCTTTGTAACTTATCTTTGGATCTTCTTCCATCAGAACTTCTCTACAAAACAGAATATAATTTTAGAGTGCATAATTGTTCTGTGTTTGTTATCATCAAAACTCTTACAAGGGTTGTAGAATCAAACTATGTTCTAACAATCTCCCCCTTTTTGATGATGAAAAAAACTAGGATATTTCAATCAAAATAAACAGAACATAAATCATTATAGGGTCTCCCCCTGAGTTGAGTACTCAGATAGAGATGAATTATTTCCCCATCACATACAAAGTTACTTGAGGATTTGATGTAGAGGCGTGAATCCAGAATTCCTTGACCAATTTTGGGAAAACTGGACCCAGAAAACGATCAAAATATCTGGTTCATCCTTGAAATTCCACATCAGGTGTAAGATCATAGTTGTTTTCCTTCATGCTTTCAAAATCTATAATGAGTTTGCAGAGAACCTCTAATGAATCAATGGGGGGTCATTAGAGTTCTTTACGGTTCTTCGTATCTTTCTGCAGTTGACGAAGATGAACCAGGAATACATTGAGAGTTTTGAGCCCTTGAAGATGAAGCCATTGTTCATACAGACTGTTGAGGGTTTTTGAAAGAAAATTTTGCACACGAAAAGTAGAGAGAAAATAGTAGCGAGAAAAAGTGAGAGTGAAAAAGTGAGAGTGAAAGTGAATGTGAATGGTGTATTTATAAGAAAATTGAAAACTTAATTAGCAAGAAAAGTGTGGGAAAAAATAATGATTACATAACATTAATGATTCCTGAAAATAGGGAGATGGCGTGGAGATATAGAACAGTTACCAATATAACATGAGTCTCAATGCATCCACTCAAAGCTTTAATCCCTTCAGAATTTGAATGCGTGTTCAGCATTAGAAGAACTCTTGTGAGAGGATGGTAGATGTTGATGATGTGAACTGCATGTTTCTATCTTTGAAATGAACCGTTTGGAAACTGTTCAGATCTTCTTAGATAGATCCTGATGTAATTGTCCTTCTAACTTCTAAAGAATTGTTGATCATATGTTCACAAGAAAAACATAAAATTCTGAGGGTTAAAGAATATATAAATAAAACTCTTATTCTGGACATAATTTCATGTTGAGATGTTTCAGAATGAAATTAGACCTATCTTCAGAAAGTGGTTTAGTGAAGACATCAACCCATTGATGGTCTGTGTCAATAAATTTTAAGGAAAGAATTCCTTTCCGAATATAGTCCCTAATAAAATGATGTTTTATTTCTATATGCTTAGCCCTAGAATGTAAAATTGGATTTCTAGAAAAACAAATTGCAGAAGTGTTATCACAGAATATAGGAATGTTACTCTCAAATATATTGAAGTCTTCAAGGTGACTTTTCATCTAGAGCATTTGTGTGTTGCATCCAGCTGCTGCTATGTATTCATCTTCAGTGGTTGATAATGAAATTTTGGATTGCCTCTTACTGGTCTATGAGATCAGATTTTCTCCCACAAATTGGCAGCTTCCAAAAGTGCTTTTTCTTTCTACTCTGTCTCCAGCAAAGCCAGCATCACAGTACCCTACTAATTTGTATTCATTGGTTTTTCTATAAAACAGACCAAGATTAGTAGTACCTTTTATATACTTGAAAATTTGCTTAACAACTCTGTAGATCTTCTGTTCTACCTTTTTACTTACCTCTTCCTTTTCCAAAATGCATGTAGGATGCATTGGAGTCTTGGCTGGCTTACATTCTGATAAGTCGAATTTCTTCAGAAGTTCTTTGACGTATTTGCTCTGGTGTATGTAAGTTCCTTCTGGAGTTTGATTGATCTGAATGTCCAAAAAAAATTTGAGTTCTCCTATCAAGCTCATTTCAAACTCTGCCTGCATAGACTTAGCAATTTCTCTTCCCAGAGAGGCTTTAGTAGATTCAAAAATAATATCATCTACATAAATTTGACAAACTAGAATGTCATTTTTAAATGGCTTACAGAATAAGGTTGTGTCCACTTTCCCTCTGGTGAAATCATTTTCTAACAGAAAACTACTTAGTTTTTCATACCAAGCTCTAGGAGCTTGTTTCAGACCATATAGTGATTTCATTAGTTTAAAAACATATTCTAGATGTTTGGAATTTTCAAAACCAGGGGGTTGGTGCACATAAACTTCTTCATCAATGTATCCATTTAAGAATGCACTTTTGACATCCATCTGATAGAGAGTGATGCCATTATTTACAGCGAAGGAAATTAAAAGTATGATAGATTCTAACCTGGCGACTGGAGCAAAGGTTTCTGTATAGTCTATCCCTTTCTTGCTGACTATAACCTTGTGAAACCAGTCGTTCTTTGTTTCTGATGACTTCTCCTTGTTCATTCAGCTTGTTTCTGAATACCCATTTTGTTCCAATGACGTTGAACCATTTTGGTTTGGGAACCAGATCCCACACATCATTTATGGTGAATCCATTTAATTCCTCCTGCATAGCCAGTATCCAATCATTGTCAAGAAGATCTTCATCAATGGAAGTTAGCTCAATCAGAGACACTAATCCCATGAGAGATTCTTCAGAGTTTCTGAATGTGGATCTTGTTCTGATTGGGTCTTCCTTGTTTCTCAGAATTTTGTCTTCGGGATGAACTAGGCTGCTTCTGGATTGTCTTTTCTGGAGAGTTTCTTCAGATGTTACTGTAATATTTGTGACATCTCCTTCTGGTGTTGTTTGTGATTCTTTGTGAGGAACTTCTGATGCAGTGTCTTCAGTACCTGTAAATTGGACTTCTATATCTGGAAAAGATTCATCTTGCTTTGACTTCTGAGAGCCAAGCTTGTCATCAAATATAACACTAATTGACTCTTCTACAATATGTGTTTTTGTGTTGTATAATTTGTAGCCTCTTGAGCGTTCAGAGCATCCTAACATAATACACTTTTGTGCTTTAGAGTCAACTTTGTTTAGATGTTCTTTGGTGTTAAGAGTAAAACAAATACATCCAAACGGATGGAAATACGAGATGTTGGGCTTTCTGTTCTTCCACAATTCATATGGAGTCTTATCTAGAATAGGTCTTATGGAGATTCTATTTTGAATGTAACATGTCGTGTTAATTGCTTCTGCCCAGAAATTCTTAGCAATGTTAGTCTCGTTGATCGTGGTTCTGGCCATTTCTTATAAAGTTCTGTTCTTTCGTTCTACAACTCCATTTTGTTAGGGAGTTCCAGGACAAGAGAAATCACGAGAGATGCCATTCTCATTAAAAAATATTTCAAATTTTTTATTTTCAAATTCTCCACCATGATCACTTCTGATTTTAACAATTCTAAGATCTTTTTTGTTTTGGACTTGGTTACAGAAAGCAAAAAACAGTGTGACTCGTCCTTGTGTCTTATGAACTTTAACCATGTCCATCTGCTATAGTCATCTACGATCACTAATTCATACTTCTTGCCACTAATGGATGTACTTTTCACTGGTCCAAATATATCTATGTGCAGAAGTTCTAATGGTCTAGAGGTAGAAACAAAATTTTTTGCTTTAAAAGGGGTTTTTGCAAACTTGCCTTTTTGACATGCTTCACACAGAGCATCTGAGCTGAACTTCAGGTTAGGAAGTCCTCTGACCAGATTGAGTTTGTTAATCTGAGATATTCTTCTCATACTAACATGCCCCAATCTTCTGTGCCAGACCCATTGTGCATCATTAACAGACAATAGGCATTTTACATTCTGACTTTTTAGTTCAAAAAGTTTTATTTTGTAAATGTTGTTCTTTCTCTTTCCATTAAAGAAGATAGATCCATATTTCTGACTAACTGCTTTACAAGATTTTGATTAAAGATTATATCATAACCGTTATCACTTAATTGACTTATGGATAACAAGTTATGCATTAATCCATCTACTAACAGAACATTGGTAATAGAAGGAAGATTACCGTTACCAACTATTCCAGAGCCAGTGATCTCCCCCTTCTGATTGCCTCCAAAACCTACATAGCCTCCAAATTTAAGCTCCAGGATTTGGAACATATGCTTTCTTCCCGTCATGTGACGAGAGCATCCAGAGTCCAGGTAACAGGATTGGTGTTTCAGTCTTGTTGTCTAAGATATCTTCTACATGTACAATTTTATCCTTAGGTACCCATATCTTTTTGGGTCCTTGTTTGTTAGAGTTACCAAAATTCTGTTTGAATTTTGGTTTAGCAGAGAAATCATTACTGCTATATTTTAAATCATGTGTGTGCCCATAGGTAAAGTGATATTTCAGAGGAGTGCATTTAATAACCAAATCCTTGACTTTCTTAGGTTGGGAAACTTTACCTTTGTATCTTATACATTTTCTGCCATTTCTTCTAACTTCATAGACCATTGAAGCCATCTTGCTTCTATCTATGTTTTTAGCGAGGAAATTCTGAAAGCTGTGATCATATTCCTTTATGATTTTATCAGGGTTACTAGGAACTTCTGAGACAGTTTCCTTTTGAGTATTTTGTAAATCATTTTCAAGTTTTAAAATTTTTTCTTTCAGCTCAGAGTTTTCCAGACTTAGATTCTTATTTTCTTCAGAGTCAGAAACTAGATCCTTTTTCAGGTTCTTGTTTATGACTCGAAGCTTCTGATACCTTTCTAGAATTTCTGACAGAATCTCTTCTAATTGAGATAGATAAAAGTTAGAAAATACCTCTTATGCCTCTGAGTCTGATTCTGATCCAGATGATTTAGTATCTTCTGATATGTTGGCCATCAGGGCAATGTTGGCTCTTTCATCTTCTGATTCAGTGTCTGCTTCTAAACAGTCTGAGTCATCCCATGTTTCCATGAGACTTTTCTTCTTCTCCTTAACGAACTTCTTTTTAGGTTTCTCCTTATGAAGCCTTGGACAATCGCTTTTGTAGTGCCCTTGTTCATTACACTCGTAGCAAACAATGTCTCTGTTTCTTGACTTTATGTATTCAGAAGATGGTTCAAATTTTCTGTATCTAGACGTTGATTCAGACTGATTCCATGTTCTTCTGGAATTTCTGAACTTCCTTTGCATGTGCTTCCACGGCTGATTTACTCTTCTGGAGAGAAGGGATAATTTGTCTTCTTCTGATGAGGAACCACCGGAGTTTTCTTCTATTTCTTGCAAAAATTTAGAATCATATTTTTTGTTAGATTTAAGGGCTAAAGGCTTACCTTTCTTCTGGGGCTCATCATCTTCTAACTCTATCTCATGACTTCTAAGAGAGCTGACAAGTTCTTCTAAAGATATTTTGTTCAGATCCTTTGCCAGTTTGAGAGCAGTGACCATGGGTCTCCATTTCTTTGATAAACTTCTGATGATCTTCTTTACATGATCAGCAGTTGAGTATCCTTTGTCCAGAACTTTCAGCCCAGCAACCAGAATTTGAAATCTTGAGAACATTGCTTCAATGGTTTCATCTTCTTCCATTTTGAAGGCTTCATACTTCTGAATGAGCGCAAGGGCTTTGGTTTCTTTTACTTGCGTGTTGCCTTCATGCGTCATTCTCAAAAAATCAAATTGTGCTTTGCTGTCTCTCTGTTTGTGATCTTTTCATACTCTGAATATGAGATGGCACTCAAGAGAATAGTTCTGGCCTTGTGATGATTTCTGAAGTCTCGCTTTTGATGATCTGACATTCTTTTTCTGTCAATCTTATGACCACTTCATCCACGGGATGTATGTACCCATCAATCACCGTATCCCAGAGATCGACATCATGAGCCAGAAAGAAGCTTTCAATTATGTCTTTCCAGTACTCAAAGTTCTCTCCATCAAAGATTGGAGGTTTGTCGTTGATTCTGTCTTTCTCATCATGGTAGTCATTATTGATGTTCTGACTTGGTCCCACCATAGTGTTTTTCTTAGCTTGGATCTTTTACTGACACGGTTAAGTGCTTGAAATCAGAACCAGACGCTCTGATGCCAATTGAATAATGGAAAAACACAAGAAGGGGGGTTGAATTTGGATTTTAAAACTTAATGAAAAGAACACGTTGATTTTTATCCTGGTTCTTTTAAACTCAAACTACTATAGTCCACCCGCTAAGGTGATTTCGCCTCTCTCCACTAATCAATATTGATTACAAGTCTACTTTGACAACTGCCAAAGTCTTCTTGAGTATAACCATAACCCGGTTTTTCTCAAGGAAATTCACTTAAACAATGTATGAATAAACAGTGTACAATAATGATTTTAATAAAACAGTATCACAATATAGTGATGTTTTACACAGTTGAAAATATTGAACGTTTGAGGATGAGAGATGATAGCAGCATTGTTGAGTATGTGAAAATCGTAAACGATTTATCCTCAAGGCTTGTTTAAATAGGCAAAGCATGGATGATCATTTGGAAACTTGATTAATGACAATTAAGGTGCTTTCCAAAAATAAAGATCCTTGTTCCCTTCCATCCGTTACTCTTGAAATAGAAATATTTGATTTGTAACGCTTCAGAACATTGAAGTATCTGTTGCTGCTTGCTTCAAAACTTTTGGAGATCAGAGTCATGAGATCCTGTTTGCAGCGTTAGAACTTCTTTCAAAGAGTTTTATAATCAGAGTTCAAAACATCCTTTTAGCGCATCTTCTGGTCTTCTTTCATCAGAGCTTTTTGAGAGATGTTTACAATTACAGCGGAAACAACTTTGTAACTTATCTTCGGATCTTCTTCCATCAGAACTTCTCTACAAAACATAATATAATTTTAGAGCGCATAATTGTTCTTTGTGTTTCTTATCATCAAAACCCTTACAAGGGTTGTAGAATCGAACTATGTTCTAACACAAATCCCTCTTGTACTGTGCATTGGAACACCAATTTTCACGTAACTTGATTGTTTAATCTCAACCAAACTAGAACTCCATAGCTTATAAAACAAGTCCTCTCACCCTCTAAAACTCTTCCTATAAATAGAAAGCATAATACACGAGCCAAGACACTAATACACAACCTTAAAAAAACCTATCAAGATCAGAAGCTACATATAAAACTCCATTGTTACAACTTCTGAGCTTGAACACCAAATACTCAATCCACTCGTGTGTTTTAATTCTAAATCATTTACAAAGCTTCTATAACTCATATAGAACTCATCCAAAGACCTGTTTCATCATTGTAACACCATCTTTATCATCTTCCAAACTCAAAAACAGAACTTTGCAACTTGACTTGTTCAGAAGAATTGAGGCACTCTCAATCTAGGGTAAGTATTGCAAAAGCTTCCTGGGAGTTCAGTGAAGCTGTCCAGATCATGCTAACACCACCAGAAGTGCTCTAACTTTAAACTCGATTCTCACTTTTGAGGTAAGTTTTCTAAACTTTGGAATCTCTGTACAAGCATCATTTGCATTTATTTTCTAAATAAAAATATAGATATCAATGCCCTAAAGCTAATCATGTCCTTATTTTTCATTTATGTTGATCGTGTGATGAGAATTTTGGATTTGAAATTTTTGAAATATTAGGGTTCAGCTTGGTACCAACAGAAATTCACTTTAATCTTTGAGTTTTAGCTTAAGTTAATGGCATGGTTGAATTCGTGGCAAAATTTGGAACAACTTTAATGTTTACATTTTTCAAAATGGTTAAGAAATGGAAGAGTTTAAAAAATCAAAAATGTTGGTGTTGTTGTTCTGGCGCAAGGAAGAAGATGAAGTCATATTCAAATTTCCAGGGTTGAGTTTATAATATATTTATTGATTATTGTTTTACAACCGGATGTAACAGCCACCCAAGTGGCAGTGCACGCGTGTTTAAGTCATGCCTATGCTTGGTCACGGGTTCGAGCCAGGCATGGGACATTTTCTTTTTTTCACATTTGTTTCTTACAGATTCAATGCAAACAAGCCTGGCGCGCCTATCATGGGCCTCACAACAACACCATTAGATGTTCATTAAGTCAAATCAAACGCTTCAGATTCACATGTGCATCATGGCCCCCTTGAAGCCAGCTGCATTAGATTCAGTACAGCGCCTGGACCTTCTTGTTGTTGGGCCTGGATTTTTTAGTTTCTCACCCCCCCCCCCCCCATTTTTCTTTTACAGCGTGAGGCCCACTCTATTTTTTTTATTGTTTCAGCTTCAAACAAAAAAATTTGTTGTTGGGCCAGGAGATTTTTACTTCTTTCTCACCCCCAATTTGCTTACACTACTGGCTCATTTCAATTTTCTTTATTTTATTTTAATTAACATTTCCTTTTTAAAATTTATTTTAATCAACAAAAATCATAAAAATGATTTTAAAAAAATAGATTTAAGTTTTTAATTCATTAATTTAATTTTTGACAAATAAAATTTAATTTAATCACTTTGATTTTGATTAATTAGATTTAGGATTTAAATTATAAAATCTCTTTTCTAAATAAAACACCAAAAATATTTTTTCTAAATATTTAATTTTCTTTAGGTTTTTTTACTCAATTAAATTAATTTTCATATATAGAATTAATTAATTTAATTACATTTTGTTTTATTTTAAATAATAAAATTGTAAATAAAATTAGAATTAGGTCTAACTTTTTACTTCATCATTTCAAATATTTTTTAAACAAATACACATTTTCTTAAATACTTAGAGTTTTTTAGGTTTTTTACATCTTTCCCCTTTCTATCTCCGCGTATTTATTTATTTTTCGCATTTAAACAATTATGTAACTGTCAAAGGTTTGTAATAGATAATTAGGGTTTATTGCTTTCCTTCCCCATTAATAAATTTGTTCTCCCATCCCCGAAGCATTGTAATAGCGTAAGACATTGCATTGAATTTCTGTAATTTACCGCTTTCCTTATTACTGTTAGTAATTAGGGTTTTGTATGGGAAGATTAAAATCAATCATTAGAAAGCATAATCTCAAAGACAAATACTTAAAATCAAAACACTTCGCACACACGCACCTCTAGGATAATCTCACTTATTTCCTCGGATATAAACAGTCATGTTCGTCGAACATAGAATGCTTTAGCAAAGACCCTCGATTAAAAGATCGTAGTCCCTCGATGACCCTTCGATGCTGCCTTCGATAAACGATCTTAGTCCCTTACGACAATTGCTAAAGCGTCTTACAAGTTGCCTTCTATGACTGTACAATGACCCACGTCTGTCCCTCACATCGAATGGTAGGGCTTCCTATTAACTAATAGTAGGATAACACTATCTAAAGAAGGAGGAAAAGAACAAAGATTTTTTGAGTAGGTAGATCACTTGTAATCGCTTGCTCACAAACTAAAACAATTTCCACACTTCACACTTTCAAAACAACTACTTTCAAAACACTTTATAAACACTCTTGAGGACTGATACAAGGGTTATTGTAAAGCAAACCACCTTACATTGGCATTTTCAATACACTTTCCAAAACCAACACTTCTTTCCAAATAAATATTTTCAAAACAAACATTTTGTATACACTCTCAACGATACGAAAATCATTACAAAATTGTCGCACTTAGGAATTTTCAAAATATTTTTTCAAACATACACAAACACTAAGTATTTTCAAAGTGAGCTAGCAATTAAGAGCCCGTAGATAACTACGAATGAAAAGGGTGTTAACACCTTCCTTTTTCATAACCTACCCCACAAACTCAAGAAAATTCTCAAAATGTCTTTCCTGTTCTTTTCACCCTTTCCTTTATTGGGTAAATGAAAAGTCGGTGGCGACTCTTTCTATCCGCAACATTTGCAATAAAGCGCAAAACCAAAAGTCAGTTCTTCCACCGTATTACACATTAAATTGAATAAATTATTTTCTGATTTATATTTTTAATAATTGAAAAAATATTTTAATTAATTTATTTATTTATTTTTAATAATTGAAATCGGTGGCAATCACCCCTTGATTCCACCGATTTCTTAAGTGATGAACTCCACCTTGCTTGTAGCCTCTCACACAGTCACTATCAAAGTAATCTGGAAAGAAGAACCTTCTTTTTTTCACTAAAATTTGTCAACACCAATGACAACAACCACAATCTTGCAAGCTACCTTAAAATATCAACAAAATATTAAAGAGCGATTAGTTTCAAGATGATGTCTCCCTCAATCCATTACAAATCTCTCATTATCAAGATTTAAAATAAAAACTAGAGGTTGAAGAAGAAAGAAATTCGTTTACAAGAGGTTTTGAACTTTCGAAAACAGAGGGTGTTGATTTCACAAAAAAACACAATGTAAAAGTTGTGTAAGTTGTAAAGGTTGTATGTGAAAAATGATGATAAAATGATTTTATATGCGCTTGAGATTAAGCACAAAAAAATATGTTTCCAATTCTTATAGTTGGACGAGTAAATGGGGATTATCCCTCTCTTAGGGCAGGACACTTATGGAGATCCAATTCCCTTTGTCTACCCCCTTCGTATTGTAAAATGAGGGGGGAAAATAGCCATTGGAGGGGTGGTACCCAGGCCGCCACAAAGGATTTTGCATCCCTTTACAAAAGCTCAACTAGTTGGGTGAAGTCGTGAGGGGGCATCGTTCATCACTTTCAGAATGTTAGTTTTAAAAGAGGTAAAAGGAATATCCACCTCTGAATCAGATGGCACATATGTGCACATAAATAAATATTCACCTTCCATTCCTTATGGTCGCCTCATGTAAGTCTTGCACTCCACACAAGTCTCCCGCACGACATCCTCTTCACTCCCAATAAACGATATGGTCAGGTCATTGTTTTTACTCGATAACAGACATAACTAGATTTTGTAGGTTATATTGTCTAACCAATAAAATTTCGTACTCTTTCACTTATGTTTATAAATACTCATTATACATATCATTTCAAATACACACAATCTTTCAAACTATTACTTTCAGCCATATGTTATTCTTTATATTTCCACTTTTATTTACATGTGCTTTTATTAGTTTTGTAGTTTTCAAAAACCTAACAATTTCAACTTAACGCACTTTGGAAGAGTTCAAAACCCTACATTTTGAGTAGCGTATTTTATTTGTCCTAATCAATTGAAAAATAAAATAAAATCATTATTGAGAATCATTTAATCGAATCATCGACTAACTTTCGAGTTCTATTACCAAATTATAAGTTACGTGTTTTTGATAATATACCATTTCATTATCCATTTTAATAAAATCATTTAAATTTTATTACTCTCTAAAATGAAATATATTTTGATAAGCTATAGTTTAAAATATATAAATCCTCCTTACATCATATTTGATGCTCTTTTTTTTGTTGTTGCATATAGACAACTCATTTTTGTCTCTGAATAGGAATAGTAAGATGATAATTAAGGGTTATGCTAATTTGGAACCTGTCAATTGATCTCAAAACAAACACACCCATTAGTTTCTGACCGAGTCTCCTTAAAGTTGCACCTCTCGTGGCTCCAAAAAACAAGGATCTTTATTTGTTATTTCTCTCCATCATTTTCATTGCATCTGTTAGCTCCCATTTTTCCATTCTCTATTACTCTCCTCCCCTTTCTTTCATTCACATTTCGTAGGGAGCTTCTTCCTCATTGCTGGCAAAATGGTACTTTTTCTAATCCCTTCTTTTTCTTTTCACATTAATTACAAGTTATTGCTCTTGTTTTCTGAATTATATTATTCAGCACAATGTTATTTATTCTTACGTACCCTATTGAACAATCTAACTTTGCATGCTATTATTATTATCATCACCAATTCTTAATATACAACTTTGGATAATCACATTTCATGAATTAGGTACTGAATAAAGATGAAACTTAAGAATTTTATCAAATTAGGAGCTCATATTTGTCTTGAAAACCAACAAGTAACAACCATGACATTACATGCCTCCCCTATAATTTATGATTACCAAATGATCATCCCATTTATTTTTTTCATCTCTCTAATAGCAAATTTATTTATAAGGCTTAGGGGGATTCACATCTACTATGATTTATTCTTAGGTAATCAAATTATTGGTACAATGTATCCCCTTTTAGTTATGTAATATCAACACAGATATGTGTGATGTTCGACACATGTCAGTGTATAACACCAATATATATTTTACATTTATTTTATGTATTATTTTAAATTAGCATCGATATGTCAATGACTGTGTTATATCTGATGTCCGTGTTTCATAGAGGTTAAATTGGGTTTTTCTGCTCAACCAACATTTTTTTCATGTTATTTTCTATACTATGATTTGGATGAACTCTATATTATGTGTGTATATTACCTCTACATCACTTAATTTAAGTTTCATCCACAACTTCAAGTTTTTGAATCTGTCACTACATCTATGAATATTCTTTAGTCTCAAGGACCTGTTGCATTAATCTGCAAAGGTTATGCGCCTTATTTACATTACATGTCCCTTTTTAAAAGTGGTGTAAAAGTTGAGAATGTGAGTTAGTTATTATAAAATAGGAGGTTCTTGACATGAGGAAAAACTATGGTGCAGGCAAACGCAGCGTCCGGAATGGCAGTGCACGATGATTGCAAACTGAAGTTCCAAGAGCTTAAAGCGAAGAGGAGTTATCGATTCATTGTGTTCAAAATTGAGCAACAACAAGTCGTGATAGACAAAATAGGGGAACCGACGGAAACCTATGACGATTTTCAGGCCAGTTTGCCAGCTGATGAGTGTCGTTATGCCGTCTATGATTTTGATTTCACAACTGCAGAGAATTGCCAGAAAAGCAAGATCTACTTCATAGCATGGTATTCCTATGCTATATTAGTGTTTTCTCATTCATCTGAGTTCAAACTTTGGTCCTTTTAACACATATGAATAAGCTGTTTCATGATATGCAGGTCACCAGAAATTTCAAGGGTGAGGATGAAGATGGTGTATGCAAGTTCCAAGGATAGATTCAAGAGAGAGTTGGATGGCATTCAAGTTGAACTGCAAGCAACTGATCCAAGTGAGATGAGCTTGGACATTGTGAAAGCGCGAGCTCTCTGAGTGCCCCTTTTTCAACTTAATCTCACCTCTCTCCTTCACTGTTTGTTTCAAGGTTTAGGGGGCTATCCTGTTATTGTTTTTTCAGCTTGGATTCAACAAACAACTAATCCAAAAATCTCATGTGTTATTGCTATAATGCATAATTATTCCTTAAACTCTGCCAAGTTGCTAATGAAACCACTTGGATTTTTTACTTTTTTTAGTTTCACTTGGAAGAGGATTTCATGTCTCTTCTTTAAAAGTATATAACATACTGCTCAATCTAGTGCATAAAAGGAAAACACTTGTCCAATACAATCTTCTTCTATTTAACTATTTCTGCAAGTTCTACAAATAGGCTAGTGCTATACAATGAGACCTTGCTGTACTTAAGCCTAACACATACTCTTTTTTGAGCAATCATTTACAATAGAAATAAAATTGAAGAGGAAAATTATTACTTGTGTGTATCTATGCTTTAATTGTTAGTTTTGAGTGTGGCTATATTATTGTTATTATGATAAAAGTGCAAGTTCAGCCCAAGCCAAAGATGACGACGACTTGAAATCTATGTTAACTGATGTGTCGATTCTGCTCTCCAGCATGCTATATAATTCTCGCATAGATGGACGTGCGGCTGTATCAGGATTGATACATAGAGTTATCACCTCGCATATTACTTTGAGGTCATCTTGTCTAAAATTTTTCAATTCTGGATTCACCAATTGTGGCATTACTTCTGGCTTTTCAAGATAGTCTTTCGCCTGCAGCACATGTATATATTTAACAAATATGGCGGCATAACAAAAAGTACTCTTCCAACGTTTGCATAAGACCATTAAATTATAGTTTTAATTTTAAAATATGACCATGAGGAAGTTTCTTACCCAATCCACCAAGTAACCTTTCTCCTTACAGTGTGGAAGCCGCCCACTGATTATCTCTAGTAGAAGTACTCCAAAAGCGTGTACGTTTCCTTTGGTATCAAGATGCCGTGCCTCAAGGGAGTTTGGAAGAACACAAACAGCACCTTGGCTGCTAATAGTACCGGAATTCTTTTCTGATCTTTCAAGAATTGTCTTCCAACTTTCAAAATCAACCAACTGCAATTTAGGTTCATGACAATGAGAATCTTAAGCAAACTTTTCAGTTTCCAACAGATCAATCGCATAGGTGTTTATTTCTATATTTCCGCTCACTCTTGGCTGACATAAGAAATCAAGCAAAAAATCGCACTTGCCAAGTTTTATGATTTGAAGTGAACTACTAGCGGACATACCTTAGGGGAAAATTCTTCTGTAAGGTATACAGCACTAGAATTCAGCTCTGAGATAGTGAACGGAGGTTCAACTTCTGTGTGCAAATACTTGAGCCCACGCGCAATGCCTATGACGATTTTCATACGCCGTGTCCAGGAGAACTGGCATCCTTCTTCATCTACGCAGCAAAAAAATTGCATGTTGAAGGAACTGAAATGTTTGATTAAATATACACACGTACACACTAAGAAACTTGCTTACAACAATGTAAATGCTCGTGAAGAGTCCCATTTGAAGCATAATCAAAAACCAACATCCTTGAAAACGGATTGCTCTCTCTACAATATCCCAGTAGTTTTCCAGTATTCTCATGGTCTAACTTTGCCAATTCCACCACCTGAATGGCAATGATAACAGTATAAATAAATATATATAGTAAAAGAATTCGACAACTCTTTTGTCTGCGAATTTTTAAGTGCGGTAAGCATTGAAATATTCCCATTTACCTCTCTCTGGAAGTAGAGCTCCAGATACCCTGTCCAACTCTCCTCCTTGATGCAGAGGGAAATTACAGCAATCTCAGGTCCACCTTTCATGGTTCCCTTGTAGACCACACTGTCTGGTGAGGACCCAATTATGTTACTGAAGTCTTCGCACGCCTCTTCAAGCTCTAGTCTGCTATACCTTCTCACGTCCTTTAACATATTCGGGTCTGCAATCCAATTATTAAGTTCAAAACAGATCTCGAACTGTTGTACACAAACATTAGAAAACAAAGAAACTGAACCTATATATACTGCATTGTGATCTTTCAGGCTGCCAGATTTTTTCCAAGGAATAATGATAGATGATTTGTTGTTGCATCTTTGAACAGTAGCGAGAGCCGCAACCAGAAAGAGAGAACCGACCATAGTTCCTGCTACTATTTCTAGAGCCAAAAGCCAAGTAGGTTCCGAAGCTCCGTGATGCTTGCGTGCATGATCAGCTATTTGGTGGTATTGGTTGCTCACCACTGGCTGACTTTTGGCAGGTGAAGCACCGCCACATTGTGTGGAAGGCCGCTGCTTTGGATCATTGCTCTGGAGGCAGTTCCCTTGAAAGCTTTGCCTATATTGACAAATTACGTATATATGTTGAGTAAGTAAGGTTGAGGAGAGAAATGCTAACATCAAATGGGAACCAGAAATAGCACCTCGGAAGATACTCCAGGCATTTTGGTACGCTACCGACTAAAAAGTTATATGAAAAGTCTGCTAATTTTAACTGAGGTGAACGGCACAAGCCAGTTGCATTATCTTTTGAAACATACCTGTAGAAATTATAAAAACCATGAGAGATAAATTAGCAGAATCCAAACTTTGATTGGTGTAATAACTTGACATTGTATCAATACTTAACTTGACTATATGAATTTTAGCCACATCAGTTTTAAGACACCTTAATAAAATCCTATTGTACATTGAAAGGCTACTAAATACACTGAAAACATGACATTTATCATTACCAAAAAATAAACCACCCTATCCAAATTTCGTCTATACCCAATATATCTCCTTAACAATAAACATTTGTAAGTGACATTCAAGGAAACAGCAACAAACCTCCTCTCAATTATCACTATAACACAATTCAATTACAAAATTTACACTCACGTTCCATGCATAGTTGAAGCAAAACTATAAGTTCCACTAGCAGGAATGGTTCCTTGAAGCCTGTTCCTATCGAGCCAAAGTTCTTGAAGGTATCTCAAATTTCCAAGCTCAGGAGGTAATCTACCAGTCAACCCGTTTGACTGCAGGTTTCTATAAGAATACATAAAATTGAGTAAGTCAGTAAGTAGGAGAGGAAATAATTTCCAATAAGAACTAGCATTATTGAATTTCTTTTACATGTTCACAAGTAGAGTTAAATTTCCAATCTCTGTAGGAATCGGTCCAGTTAAGTGATTCATTCCCAAATCCAACACCTGGAGAGATTTCAACATGAACAATTCTTTCGGTATAGTTCCAATTAGATTGTTCCCGTGCAAAATTCTACAAACACAAGAACCACAAATTAATCTCAACCATGATGCCTACGAATTAAAAAAAAAAACATTAATCACAAAAATTAAATCAACAAAATGAACATACAGTTCTTGCAAATAGGTAATTTGCCCCAACTCCCTCGCAAGAAAACCCTTCAACGATGAACCCGATATATTTCTGCAAAAAAAAAAAAAAAAAAAACCAAATTGTAGTATCACAAATGCACTAGTTTAAAATACATGTCATCAATTTTTCTACAAGGCATTTCATCAAACAGTATAACAGCAATACACTTCACACAAAAAAGAAGAATCAATTATCTTACAGCTTGGTGACATGATCTCCAGCAACAGTGCAAGTGACACCAAACCAGTTACAAAGATCTGATTCTAGCATATTCCAATTTGATAAAGCTTGATTTGGGTCTTCATAGATAGCTTCTTTAAAGCTTGTAAGTGCCCAAACTAACAACAAAAACAACAACAAAATTCATTAAATGCTTCATTTTTAATCAATGAACACCAGAGCTTAATTTGGTAGAAATACAAAAAGAATTATAAAATAAAAAATGTCCATAACTAGCAAAATCAAATTATAATACACCAATGAAGAAATAAAGTGAATTATTGAGATCTGAATAAGAAATACCTTCATTTTCAGGTAGAGTTTCAGAGTCCACAAGAGAGAGAGTTGAAATCAAAGAGAGAAACAAAAATGAAGTGAAAAGATTCATCTTTTTGAGTTCCCAGTGCCAATTTTCACTTCAATTCTAGTTCAATGTAACTAACTAACTAAAGAAAGTCCAAAATTGAAACAACAGTTTCCAAGAAATTCATAAAAGCTAGAATTAAATTCAAATGAAAGATTGTAAATTTTTGATAGAAAATGAAAAAGAGAGAAAGAAGTTAAAATGCAAGATTTGGAAGTGGAAAGAACCAAAGAAGTTGTGAAGAAAAAAAGACAAATTTTTGGAATTTTGAAAACTTGGATTGAAAGAGAGTTCAGTTTAGCTAACAAATGAATGTCAAGAATTTATTTTGATTAAGCCATTAGCACATAGATTATATTGTAAATATTTAAAAAAAATGTTTTTTTTTAATTTTAATTGACAAAGAGCTTCTTTTTTTTTCTTCTTATTGTTATCTCTTAATTTTATAGTTATTATTAAATTAATTGGAGGGATTAGAGAGTGGATTTGGTGAAACAGGAATAAACATCCCAACGTTTTTTTTTTGAAAAAAAAAATTAGTCAACAAATAATCTATGGGTTCAAGCTCCAAATCCAATGGATTACTGTTAATAATACAAAATTGTTTGTGCAAAATTTTAATTAATTTCTTAGTTTCATGTGAGTGATATTTATTGTATTTGATAATTTCATAGATATTTTTTTACTTACGTAATTTCACATATATTTTAAAAAATGAAATTAATATAATAAAATAATTAAGATTTTATTCAATTATTTATGTTAATTATTTTTGCATATTTAATATTATAAATGTAACAAATATTAATAATTTGAAAATGACAAGTATGATATTAATTAAAAATATATTTAAATAAGAATTTAATTGAAATACATTAATAATATAAATAAATTTTACACTCTCATTTTATCATTGTTGTTAAATTTTTATAGAAGTTTAAATTTTTCTTAAATCTCATATAAAGTAGTATTTGTAAATTAAAGGGGATGATTGTGATAAACTTATTGTATAAAATATTTTACAATGCATAATAATTATTTTCTTTAAATAAATAATTAAAGATATTAAAATTAAAGGTGATAGTTATTTTAAAATATTTTTAGTAAATTAGAGGGAGTAGATTTTCTTATATAGAATGGACTAGAGCGAGAGCAAGCTGGATCGTGTTAGATTTTATCAAATTTGAGTATTAAAAATTTTAAAGTCTAAATTTAATATATGGTCTATCTTAAATTTATTTTTTAGTTTGAGTGACATTTTCGAATGTCTAATTACTCAATTAATCTACTTTAAATTTTATATCATTTAAATATACGTAAATAAATAATTCAAATAATATTTAAATATATTAGAAAATTAAAAATATAATTAAATTAAATATTTATTTACATTGACTTATTTGAACTTACATACTAACATAAATTTTATAATATTATTAGTTTGAGATAACTTATGATATTATACATAAGGTTTTTGTAACTTTTTTTTACAAGTTCTTTAAAATAATTAAACTTTACTTTTGTATTTTAATATAATATACAAAATATAATATAAAAAGAGGATTTCTTACCCCACCTCATGTGAGAAAATTAAACCCTATATGTAATTTCTATAATGTCCCTCTAAAACTAGAAGTATACTTTTGATGCACATCTTTTTTTGAAAAACTTGACTTAAAATTGGAAGTATATTTCCGATTTTAAACCGGCGATATATTTCTGGTTCTGATGCTGTCAGTAGCAGAAAAACCATGCTTGCAAGGAAATATATTTCTCGTTTTTTTGCATCACAAATTAAAACTTGTACAAATCATACACATCACAAATGGAACAATATATATATATATATATATATATATATATATATATATATATATATATATATATATATATATATATATATATACTGTGATAGAGTCGTACACAGCCTCAAAATGTAATCCAAGTACAAATATGATACAATATAATACCAAAAAACTAAAACTATACAAATGCATCAGCATACACTACTTAGTATGACGGATAATGAGTCGGCTTGTCACCCTCGAGACGTCCCTCTGCTGCCTCCTGTAACACAGAGTCTTCTGAGCCTCCTCCATGATGGCATCCAAAAAATACCTCTAACATCGGATCCATCAGAAAACAACCCTCTGTTAATACCATCCCGTGCAAGCTCCATGATACGACGACACATAGGCAACACGTCATGAGCATGATCCCTCTTAGCCTGCTCCTCCTCTAGGATCTCCTGATGAATTGGCCTCGGTGGGTTCCCTGGAGTATCCTCTACGATGTATGAATGAGACACCTTGAAGAACCATATCATGTATCCATACTCGTAACTCCATTCTTCTGGTGCTACGGTACTCCTGGCCTAATCAAGAACAAGATGATTCTCAAAATCATCAAACATAGCATCCATATCCCTCTGTTTCACAGTCGGAGGAGCACATACGACAGGATTCTGGGGAATGGTCTTGGTAAACCCGAACTAACGCATCACCCACTCAGGCATATAAGCAGTAGTCTTGCGAATCCCGCAAGCCAACCAACCTGTAAACAGTACAACCTCGTCAAACAGTATCGTGACACGGTGGGCGACGTATGAACTGAAGTGAATGCCCTTATGCACCAGTCGGTCAATGTAAACCCATAAAAGTTTATCGCATGGCTCCCTCGGAGCGGGTCGTATACACAGGCACGTGTCTTCTCTTCAGTATAACTCATAACACATGACCAACCTGAGATGCCGGGGAAGTGTTGTAGGATCCATCCCTGAAATAACAAAATTAAATAGTTAGTTCTGGAATCCAAATAATTAACAAAGGCCACAAAGACAAAGAATTTATACCATCATGAGTGACATGTTTCCTGTCATCTTCTTCGTATCCTAATTAATGGCGTCATCCAACTTGGTATACAAGTAAACCAAGCAAGCAGCCCCTAGTTCCACTGGCTGATCGTCTCAAAATTATTAAAGTACCGCAGGTACATGATATCGGTGTAAGTGGCACTAGTGTCCATAAACATTTGTGTGCCAACAAGATACAAAAGGTATACTCTCATGGCAAACCCCATGTAACCTGCTCGAGATTACCATGAGCCTCTCGTGCACGCCTAATCTCATCCATGGACACCATAGCCAAATAGATATACCTAACGTGGAAACCACGGGTCTTATCAATCTCTCACATGCCACTCACAGGGGTAACTCCCAACTTTTGAACCAACAATCCAGTGCCTCCTCTTTGATGATCTTATCATGATCCAAGAAAGTCCCTCTGATCGGCAGATGAAGCAGACACGCGACGTCGTCGAGTGTGATCGTCATCTCACCATATGGTAGATGAAACAAAGACGTCTCATGGTGCCACCTCTCAATAAAAGTGTTGATCATATCCCCAGTTGACTATGTTGTATCCACACAGGGCCATATCTTAAACCCTGTAAGCCATAAAATCTCGTCAAACCATGGCTCAGCAGGCAACATAAGTTTACTGATCTTCCGCCCATGGCTAATGACCTTGAGCGTATCATGATCCTGCATAATAAAATTCAAGTCAAAATTCATAATAAGTGATAAATTAGATGGTCCTCCTCCAAAAGCCTGAGGGGCCGCATGTGCAGGCTGAGCTGGTGCAGCCTCAAGTGCAGCTGGTGCGGCCTCAGGTGCCACTGGTGTAGCCTCAGGTGCCGCTGGTGTAGCCTCAGGTGCCTGGGATGATTGAGGAACCACCTCAGGTAGCGTCTGGGGTGTGTGACATCCCAACATCTCAACTACCACAACCTATCATCAAGAGAGATAGGCTATCAATCAAAATTCTATAAGATGAGTATAAAACAGGTTTATAGGACTGTAAAAATAATTTGCATGGAAGGATACTCTGGCCTAAGGGAACAACACCATTCATAGTCTTTGCACTTCGATCAAAACTATCAAAGATATAGTCTGAAATCAAAAACTGGGGATTTCTTTCCCTTGGCAAAGGTTATTATGAATTTACATTCTCAAATGCTGGGGATCTGAGAAGGGTCGGAGCTGCAGGTACATTAAATATCAACCCTGGCTCTTTAATATCGTTTTCCTGGACAAGAGATTTTAATCCCTCCTCCCAACATAATACTTCCGCTCAGGTGTGGGTTAGGTTTTTTGGACTTTCACAGGAGTATTGGTGGCCGAGGATTTTGTTTGTTATTGCAAGAAGCATCGACACTCTAATTTGTATGGATGTTTCTGCTGCTAAAGTTATGGTTGAATGCACATTCGATCAATTTGTTCAGGTGTTGGTGGATATGGATCTAATGCAAACTCTGAGTTACAACGTTTTGGTTAAGAGGGAGGGATTTGCATTTTTTGCTGACATTGAGTATGAAAATCTTCCAGAGTTTTATTCTCACTGTAAGAAAGCGGGGCATGGTTTATATAGTTCTAAGATTCTAAACAAGTTTGAGCATCCAAATGGATATATGCAGAAACCCTGTGATGATAAGTCGAGGGCAGATACCGGTAATGGTCCTAAGGGTACAATGGTTAATAAGGAAGTGAAGCCCGAAAATAGTGAGAAGGAACAAGATAGAAATCTGGAAACAGACACTGGTTTTCAGGAGGTAGAAGCCTCTCAGGATTCTCCTTTGCCTAATTTTGTCTCTCACCTGCCGGGTGATATGGAATCTCCTCTTTCAAATTTTGTCGAAACTATGGGTAAGGAAATTATTCAAACTGATGAAGTTACTAAAGACGCTATGGCTGATAGGATTTGTTAAGGAAGTCCTAGAATACTTTAGCGGAAGAGGAATAAGTGGAGGACTCTTGGGAGATTGTTCTGAAAAGTGATAGTGGTGTTTTCTGAAAAGCCATCTCCAATCTCAATAAGAAACAAAAGCATCTGAAATTAAATCATAAATATGGTACTAGGTCCCAAGTGTAACACCCGTAATTTAATTAATTATTTAATTAAATTATTTTTGGAATATTTGTGAAGTTGTGTTGTGTTCAATTGGATTTATTTATTTTATTAAGTGGAGAAATAATATTAGAAGTATAATATTATTTGATGTAGGCTTGTTTTAAAGGAATAGAAGTAATAAGGGGGGTGTTAGTTTTAAGCCCAATAAAGAATAAAGAACAATAGGTTATTTTATTATTTTTGGAAAGAATATAAAAGAAGAAGCAATAGAAGAATAAGGGTTGGAAAGAAGAACGTGAAGTTGTTGGAAAGAGGAAAAATGGCAGAACGGGAATTCAATCGGAGATTATAGAGCAACCTTCAATCCAAGATAAGGGTGGGGTTCTGACTCTATAATTGGGTTCATGATAATTGGTATGTGGGGCTAGAGGTGATTGTTGTCTTGTTCATGAATTGGATGTATATGATGTTGTATGATGATAATTGATGAATTATAGATGAATAATGACGTCCCGATGCTGTTTAATTGATGTAGAATTGTAGGATAATTGTAAGAGATGGTTTTCTATGGTTAGGAGATGTTTTTAGGGCTTAAGGCATATAACCCGTAGTGAAAACACAGAGAAAATCACAGAAATCATGCAGGATAAAGCATTATGCGTCGACCCCAAATGGTATGTGTCGATACAAGCAGGTTTGTAGACTCAGGATGAGTCGACATGAAGGAGCCTTGCATCGATACATGAGGACTTTTAGACTCAGGATGAGTCGATACATAGGGGCATGTGTCGATACATGTTGTGTGGTAGACTTAGTATGAGTCGATACAAGAGAGGATGCATCGACCCATGTTGCGAGTTCAGTGCAGTACGCGTCGATCCAAGATGATTATGCATCAATCCATGTTGTCTGGTTTTTGGCATAATCAGTTTGAAGATGTTGTAACTTGAGTTTCGGACTCCGTTTGAGGTGTCATTCGAAGCGTTGAATAGCTAACGCGATGAGCTTTATTCTTAAGGATTAAAATGAATAATAGGAATTGTAATTCTAGTATCCCAATTAGGACTAGAGTTAATTCCCGCGTTAATTATTATGTTGGTTTTTGTGGAGAAGGATGAGGATGAGACGTTATAGATCGCTGTTTGGTTTGTAACAGTAGGATTAATGATGATAATGACGTAATATTATGGAATAGTAGTGTGTAGAAGTTTGGTGATTTAGAAGTAAGCCTTAGTTGACTAACTAATTATAGGCAATATCTTGTATAGGCCTATGGCCAACGTTGTGAAATTGATGAGTGTTGTTGTACTACGGTACGACTGATTTGTTGATGAGATGATATTAATGAGATTTTGTTTGTTAATTTATGATGTATAATTGATGTTTGATGATTTATGATGATAAATGATATCGATGAATGATGTTGATGAAGAGATGTTGAGATGCTTTTAAGATGTAGGCCTTTGGCCAACAATGGTGTTGTATTGAGATGTTTTCAATTATGGTGTTGTTATTACATTCATGATTGTGTCACATACATTGCATTTTGAGATGGAGCTTATGCTCGTTGAGATGGCCTGTATTGGCGAATATTGAGATGAAGGCTTATGCCTTGTTGATGCCCCTATTAATTGGCAATTTTTGAGATGGGAGTTCTGCTCCAACGGTACCACCTGTATTTGCATAGTATTGAGTCGCATTATATGATTGCATAAAGAAGTGTGTATTGACGTTGTGAATGTGTATTGTTGTTGTGATTATCGTTGATTATTAGATGAGAAGTGGTGATGTTAAGTGATCTAATTTAATATATTAATTATCATGCACTTTATTATATTGTTAGATATCCCACCCCTTCTGTTTGAATGTTGCCCTTATGTTGGTAACGTGCAGATAATCGAGAGTGAAAGTTGTATACCTTCAATAGTTCGAGTCGGTGTCATTGCTCTGATATGTAACACTCGGGGGGGTGAATGCTTATTGCTTTTGATTGTTGATTATTCATTCGTTGAACTTTAAGTTGATTATTATTAAGTATTTATTGGTTTGAAGTTGTTGTAATGATGATAAAGATGTTATTAAGAATTCTGCTGCGTAGCTGTTGAATTGTTTAAGTAATTAATTAAAGTGTTTTGATGACGGTTCATCCGATGTTTTAAAGTGTTGTATATCCACGATGAATGCAATGAGTTTTTAATGATGAATTTGTGACATCCCGATTCATTTTGCATGAATGATTTTATAACTTTGATTTAATTATATAATTGTCGGGTAGAATTGGGGTGTTACACCAAGCAGGCCTTAAAAATATCACCTTATGAAGAGCCTTTATTGGAACATAAGGGGAATTGCTAATCCCCCATCAAGATTAGCCCTCAAGCGTTTGTTGCATCTTCGTAAACCCCTTTTTTTTATTGTGGATCCAAAAACTGATTTTTATAAGGTCCCTAGTAATTGGTTTCATCGGATTGGATATAAGGATTTTGCTTTTAACACTTCTACCTTGCCTCCTCTTTGGTGTTTCTGTCTGTTGGAATTAGACCCGACAGTTCTGGATAAATTTGATCAGTTTGTGGCTTTTACTTTCGAGCTGGATATAGTGTTGTTAACTTTCATCGTTGTTTATGCATCCAACAAACTGTATAAAAGGAAGGAGCTATGGGCAGATCTTGGTGACCTTCAGGCCCGTCATGTTCTTCCTTGGACGTTTTTAGGTGACTTCAATGCTATATTGGGTGCTCATGAGCATCGTGGTAGACTCTCTTCTATGCATAGTCTTATCCGTGATTTCCAACCGTGGACCGATGTTAATCAGCTTGTTCACGTTCCTACTCAAGGAGCTTTCTTCACATGGTCTAACAAAAGGGATCATCCCTATTTCACAGAGAAAATATTGGATCGGGTTATTGCTAATCATGAGTGGTTGAGTTTATACGCTAGTACCTTAGTTTGCACTCTCACTAAAAATAGATTGGATCATTTTCCTATATATTCGAGTTTACTATTAAAGAAGTCAAGGTGGTTTTGCAATTCTGTTTTCTTAAAACTTGGACGATGCACAAGGACTGTAGTAAGTTGATTATGGATAGTTGGAAGCAAAGGAGGGGGCTTCCCTTTAGTGGCTCTTGGAAAGAAGTTTCAACTGCTGAAGAAAGAGCTTAAGGTTTGGAACCATCCTAGTTTTGGTAATGTTACTCAAAATGTGTTGCAGGCTGAAGCTAAACTTAACATAATCCAGAATAACTACACGGGGGCGGATGACAACTTGAATAGGATGGAAAAAGAAGCGCAAGTTAAACTTTTGATTGCGTTGGACATGGATGAGACTTTTTGGAAAGAAAAATCTAGGATCAAGTGGAATCTTGGGGGAGACCGAAACACGACATATTTCTATCGCATTTCCAAAATTCGTAATTCTTTAAAACCTATCTCTATTATTAGGAACGAAGAGGAGATTATCTTGGATCCGGAGCATATTGATTTGCATACGGTGGATTATTTTAAAAATCTGTTTAATATTAATGCTTCTTTATTGCAGGATGCTCAATTTATAGAGAGTATTATACCCTGCCTTGTGGATGCAGAGTCAAATGCTAGGCTTACTTTGCTCCCTTATTTGGAGGAAATTAAGGCTGCAGTTTTCTCTCTTAACAACAATAGCGCTCCGGGTCCCGATGGTTTTGGTGCTTCTTTATACCAGAATTATTGGAAAATTATTAAACAGGATGTTTCGAATGCGAGGGTTCAATTTTTCTCCACAAGATGGCTTCCTCAAGGGTTTAATTCTAATGTCTTAGTTCTTATTCCTAATACGGATAATGCAGATTCTTTGGATCTTTTTCGGTCTATAGCATTATCTAATTTCATGTTCAAGATTATCTCCAAAATCTTAGCTACTAGGCTTGCGACTATTATGCCCCATCTGGTTTCTCATGAGCAATGTAGTTTTATTTAAGGTCAAAGAATTAAGGATTGTATTGCCTTGGCCTCAGAGGATTTCAATCTTCTTGACTCCAAGACTTGGTGTGGGAATGTTGCACTTAAAATGGATATTACGAAGGCTTTTGACACCCTTAATTGGCAATTTATGATTAAAGTTTTGAAGCAGTTTGGTTTTAATGAGACTTTCTGTCAGTGGAATCATAGCGTCTTGCGATCAGCCTAGATTTCTATTTTGGCTAGTGGTGCGCTTCAAGGTTTCTTTAATTTCTCTAGAGGAGTCCGCCAAGGAGATCCTCTTTATCCCCTTCTTTTTTGTCTTACAGAAGAAGTGCTCAGCAGGCACATCAACAGGTTGGTTAGTTCTGGATCGGTTTCTTTGATCAGGGGCCCTAACAATGTCCTGGTTCCATCCCACATTTTCTATGCGGATGATGTGCTAATTTTTTGTAAAGGCATCATTGCAAATATTAGAAATTTGGTTTCGGTCTTCAGCTCTTATGCATTAGTTTCTGGCCAAGTTGTTAATTATGGTAAATCTTTCATTTATGGGGGGCCATGTCTCGATACCGTTTGAATATTCTTTCCTTGTTGACGGGATTAAAGGTGGGGAATTCACCTTTTGTCTACCTTGGAGTCCCTATTTTTAAAGAAAAGCTGCGTGCTAAATTTCTTCTCTCTATTGTGGATAAGATCATTCTTAAGCTCGCGTCTTGGAAATGAGCTCTTTTATCCTTTGTCGGTAGAATTGAGTTATTCAAGTCGTCGATTCATAGAATGTTTCTCCATTCTATGGCAGTTTATGTGTGGCTTGTTTCGTTGTTAAAGAAAATTGATAGAGTTGCCCGTAATTTCATTTGGAGCGGAGATGTCGCTAAGTCTAAGATTACCACTGTGGCATGGAAAAAAATGTGTCATCCAATTTCTAAAGGGGGTATTGGTATTACATCTTTGATTGATCTCAATGAGGCGACAAATTTAAAGCTTGCTTAGGAATTTGTTTATTGGGAGGAGTCTTGGGCCATTCTTGCGAGAAATCGTATTATGAGAAATAATAATTTCATTAGGCATCATATCTTCTCTTCGATTTGGTCGAGTATCAAAGCAGAAATTCTGATTATTAGAGACAATTCTTCTTGGTTGCTTCGAAATGGCTCTTCTATCAGATTTTGGTATGATGCTTGGTGTTGTACCCCAAAATTTTCCCTCCCATTTCCTCAACATTTTCTCATCAGAAGACCTTTGAAAATCAAGATCCAGTTAGGGTTTCCTCTGCTCAAGACTTCTCCTTGCACTGTTGACCCAAATTAGGGTTTGTGTTTGCACAAAGATATTTTGACCCAAAATGACTAAGATGACTTTCATGCTTCATGTTGGACTCCCAAGTTTATCCATACCAAGTTTCAAGTCTTGATTCCAAATTTTTGCCCAGTCAATTGGACAGTTGACCTAGAAATCAACTATATTGGGGAAAAGTCAACTGTGGCCAATTGATAGTCAAATCTCATGAAAATTGACCCACATCAACATTATGAACTCACATGGACCATTTGATCAAGTTTGGATCACAATTCCACAAGAAATTTGATCAGATCATCAAAAGGGCAAAATGGTCATTTTTAGGGTTTTGACTACACAAGGGCAATTTTTGACTGTTTGACCTAGCCAATGGCAAACCAAGCTCACATATGGACTCAAGGACCCCATGGAATTATCTTGACATGCTCAACATGTTCAAAAGATCCCAAATACACAAGATTGATAGTTGAATTTCCCAGTCAATTGATCAATTTTGACTGTATACTGAAAAGTCAAACTTTGACTTTTTGGTCAAAATCAAGGGTCAAGGTTCATTTTTCATCAAAACATGCCAAATCATGAAACTTGTTCACCAAGAAATCAAAAATTGCAAATTAGGGTTTGAAATTGAAATTTTTCATAACTTAGAATTTTTCTAAGTTATGGAAAACCCTAATTTTTCCCCAACTTTGCCCCACTTTCTCACCAAGATTCATTTGGATTCAAGCAAAAGTCAAAACATAAAAGTTGTAGCTTGTTGAAAAATCTACAACTTTGATTCACAAAGTTTTCCCAAAAGAAGCTTGTATCTCAAGTTATAATTTTTGGAACAAGGGTACCAAACCATTCTTAACTTAGTGAAAATTTGACCTATTTTGGACAAGTTTTTTACCTAACTTCAAGACCATTTTTCATACACTTCCACTTGGAATTTCAATTTGCATTGCAAAGATGGATTATAGTACACATTCCAAGCTTTTCAAAATGTCCAAGAACTTCTCAAACAACCTCATGGTTAGGGAGAATCGAATTTTGCAAAATGGGAAAAAGTCACTTTTGTTCTTGGCCAAGACATGTTCATACATTGGTGCCATTTTGAATTCAGCATGCTTAAGCTACATTGCAGGCCTCTAATCCCATTTTCACTCAATAATTCAATGCAAAACCATTGTGCCAAGATGTTGTTCTATGCATTTGGACATTACATGGAGAATTAACCCTTAATTAGAAAAAGCATTATTTCCATTTTGAAAAAGTAGAACTTTATGTCCATTTTGCAAATCCAAGTGGTACAGTTCAAATCTTCTTGGCACAAGTTTATGAGCAAATTGCACTGATCAAGGCCAATGTATGCAGCATAGTGTGAGGGCTTGTACAGGCTAGAAACATCAAGTGGCCATTGTTTGCTTAAAGTTCAAGTAAGATAGCATAACATATACCAACTTCCATTCCTGCAAACCAGGCTTGAGAGAAAGTTATCACACACATTCTAAACATCAAACACAAGCTGAAGCACGACCCTAAGACCACCAATACTTCCCCATTGCCAAAATCACTCTCAAACTGCAAAAACAGAGCAACCTCTGCAGATTGAGTTCCAACTCTTAATCCTTTCAAGCATTCTTGCCCAAACCACTTCAAACACCTTCCCTACCATCAATCCAAACTATCCAAAGCATTAGAAGCAACCTGTAACTCCTCTAATCCTTTTGGCCATTTTCACTTTTCTGATTTGCAGGTGAAGTGCTATAGCACGATTCAAAAGGTTTCAAGACAAAGTAAAGCTTGGAATAGCATCCTTGGACATCAAGGAAGCTATATCAATCATCACCTTGCACTGAAAGCTTCTCCATTTCCAGATAGAACTTCAACTGAACAGGTAAGTTCATGAACTCGTATCTCTCTTATTAGGCATTGTTAGCTTTAGGTTTGTGAAGAGAATATGTCACATTCATAGCCCTGAACATGCCCATGTAATTAGATTTCATTTATATTATGTGTGCTGCAAGAATTTTGAGTCTGAACATGGCATAAAAACTAGGTCAGAAATTGGGGGAGAAGAAATTCTCCCTCATCTTAGAGAGTTAAGTCAAGTTCTTTACATGGTTGGGTTCGTCTTCTCATGCTCTACATTTTTCATGTTATGAGTTTTGCTTGAAAATCCAGGAATCAAGAGATGGAAAACGCGTGTTCTGGTTGTTCATACAGGTCTGAGGTTGAAGACAAAGTCTTCTTGGGCTGGGCCTGAGTTGACTTTTCTATTTTGCACCCTTTTGTTACTTTTACACCCCCAAGCCCATTTTGCTTATTTTTATGATTTTTTGACATTTTCTTTTTTGTCCTGACTCATTTATTTTTTCTAACAATATTAAAAATATCAAAAATATTTTTCTCACCATTTTTGAATTTATTAGGCATTTATTTGGTTTCTTTTAGTTTTTGTACATAAAATAAATACATAAAACCATTTTTTACTTAAAATATAAAAAATAATGTAAACACATTTATTTTTCATTTTTTATTTTATTTTATCTTCTGAAAATATTTTATACAAAATATACTTTTTTTATAAATATTAAATATTATTATTTTTGTACATATAATATATATTTAGTAAATAATAATAATGCATACATATTTATTAGTATATTTAGGAAAAAAATACAAAATATACACATTTTTATTTTTATTTAATATTTAATATAAAAATACCTTTTGACAAATATACTTCATTTTATTTTATCTTTGTATACAATAAATAAATACTTGTACTTAATAAATAAATAACGCATTTTATTTAATAGAATTAGGGTTTAACCCTAAACATGACAAAACTCCCAAAAATAATACTTTTCTTTTTGTTTATTTTGACACATAAAAATACCTTTTTTCATATATACAAAAAAACATTTTTTGCATCTTGCATATTTATTCTTATTTTATTTAATTTATGCAAATTAATCATCTTGTAAATAATTCCAAATTGATGTAATAGTTTAGGTTTAAATTCCTGAATTTTTTTTATTAATAACCATGTATTAAAAAAATATTTCGCAAATAACCGGGTTTCGGAAAAAATTACGCAAATAACCATGTTTCAGATGGCTCCACAAAGGAGGAGCCATCTCATTTGGCGCATGCTCCTCTTTTTTTAAGGGAGGCGACATCTCACTTGGCGCCTAAGTGCTTAGGGCAAGCCCTAAGCCAAGTGAGATGGCGCCTATGTAGAAAATTAGGTCAAACAAAATTTTTTTTTCTTTCCTGCGCGTTGCGTATTAGACAGAGATAAACAAAATGGATTTTTTATTTAAAAAAAAATAATTACATTCAACTGTTTTACATTTAAAGAACAGTAAAAAAATGGATACAAAAAATACTGGGAAAAAAAAAGATACATCAGTGATCCCCAGGAACCCGGTAATGACCCCCAGTTCCGCATCCCCGTCCTCGCCTTTCTCTTGCTGGGTGCCGTCTCGTTTCCTGCTGCGGCAAGGTCGATGGCCCAGCGAAGTCAATGCGATCCGAATCCATAAAATCAGTAAGATCTCCATATCTCGAAGATCCGCTCTGGTACAGTCGGTTACCCATACCCTCGAAGTTTGGTCGTGTTGGCGGTGGGTGGGGTTCCATGGTTGGTCGGTAGCATTGGTCGTCTGAGTATGGGGGGTAGAAAAGAAATGGATCTTGGGGTGTTTGGTATTGTGGATGTTGGGTTGTTTGGTGATATGGTGGTTGATGGTAGGTTTGGTCGGCTTGGTCATAATCTTCTGACATTCCCATATCAGGGCTAAGGCTGGATGTTGAGGGCGCCATATTGGGATATGTGGAAGACTGAAATTGTGTATGTGGTATGTGGGTTTGCTGGTATTGGGGTTGGTATTGTGGTTGGGTTTGAGGCATATCCGGGTATTGGTAGTTTGGCGGTGATTGTGGTTGGTAGTACGGCATTTGGTTGTAGTTGTGTTGTGGTGGGGAATGTGGTTGTGTGTTTGTTGGTCTGTTTCTTCTTGGGGGTTGGTTTGAGGTTGATGGATTTTGGGTTTGTTGGTGGGGAATCGAGGGTTGTGCCCATTGTGTACGTGGGTCAACCAAGTACCTCGGATGAGACACGTGCATATCTGGGTTACTAACCGACCTGTACCACGACATATATTGATCGGTGTGTCGCATGTTACCTTGAGTAAGGAAAACCGGGGATTGCAAGATGTAGCGGTGACGCCTTTGCCACATTTTACACCATTCTGGAGCAAAGTCTTTCCAGTTGGTAAGATTCCACTGGGCGTCGACCCTTTTTAGATGCCAGGGGGACAAATCTGTTGGATCACTTGGTATCTCTTGGATCATTCCGAACTGCATCTTCACACGGTCGCTGTGGTGCATCTCCACAATGTTGAACCGAATGAGTGCAGTCTTTGCAGTCCAAGTTGCTGCATCCTCTGGATTTGGAGAATGGTCCAAACCCAAATATGGTCTCCAGACGAACTGCGTTAAATTTTAAATCAGGTAAGCGCAAAAGTAATGTATAAATAATTAAAATGAACAAAAGTTAAAAGCTACGACGTACGTCATCTGGGCCTAAGTGATCCAACAGATTCCGGTAGAGTGCGACATTGAATCTGGGATTCTTGCCGTAATCCATACCCCTCACGCAGTACCTAAAGGAAATGAGAAACATGTTATTTTTAGCATATATTTTGGAAAGAGAAGAATAGTTATAAATGCTATAACTTAATGACTTACTTTGTTGCGTAAGGGAAACCAAAAGTGTTGTTGTTGATGGGGTTTAAGGACTCCATCCTCCACCAACCCCAGGCTTGTAGTAAAAATGCGCACCCATAAAATGTACATTTTTCCTTGACTGCGTTTTTGCACAAGGAACTGTACAGGTGGGCTAATACTGCAGAACCCCAACTAAATTTTCTAGTTTTATCAAAATTTGTTAGTAAATGTAAGTACATGAAATTTACACTATTTCCCGTACTTTCGGGAAATAAAAATGTACCAAAAAGTATCATAATATACGTTCGGGCTTTTACTACTCGGTCATTCTCTGAGGAATTTTCATTTAATTCCATACTTGCATAATGCCGTTTCAGGTCAGTGAGTAGTATTCCCTGCCCTCTTGCTCCACCACCTTCTACCATGTCCCTACCCAACAGTTCTTCACACTGTGAGTTGGGTTGTTAAACCGACCCGTTCACCGCCTTACCGTCGATAGGGAGGCCCAATAGCATGTACACATCTTCGAGAGTGATGGTACATTCACCTATTGGTAGGTGAAATGTATGGGTCTCCGGTCTCCACCTCTCCAACATTGCAAGAATGAATTTGGAGTCAATGGTGCAGTTGGAGATCTTTATCACGTGTCCAAAACCTGCATATTCCAGATAAGGGACGATAAATGGGTCGGGAGCCAGGTATTTGTGCAAACGGATTCTGAATCTTTGTGTATCCTGAGATCATAATTAAACAAGAGTAAGATTAATTAAGATGAACAACACGTTATTTGAAGTATGAAAAATGTATAACCAAAGAAGAGACTTACAAATGCAGCAATGTTTTCCCTTGTGCCTCTGTGAGTATCTCCCATTGTTAGAAGGGCCATTGTTCAGAATGCTTGAGAGAATGAAAGACTTAGGAAGAAATAGAGAGTATGATAGACTTAAGAAATATTTCGTAGCAGAGAGTGAGAGTTGTGTGGGTGTGAGAGATGTTTCATAAGGTATGTATTTATAGGCAAATAAGTTTGATGTAGTGGTTGCATGCCTGCGATGTGTCACATTTGCATGCTTAGGGTGTTACACATATGCATGCATGCATTTACAAAAAATGTAAGGTGTCACTCTTGCAGGCTAGGTGGCAGCCCATGCATGTATCACGATTGGACAGTAAGGGAGGCGCCATCTCACTTGGCGAAATAGTACAAAAATGAATGGTGTCGCCACCCCATTTGGCGAATAAGAGGTGTCACGTTTTACAGCATTGGCTCAGGCTACGTGACAGCCTTTGGGATTCCTTTCTTTGTTGCATGCAAGGCCATTGGAGTTGATGGGTGGAGTCTTACACAAAACATTTATGTGTGCAGATTAGGGCCAGGCTAGGTGGCAGCAAAAGCCCATGCATGTATCACGATTGGACAGTAAGGGAGGCGCCATCTCACTTGGCGAAATAGTACAAAAATGAATGGTGTCGCCACCCCATTTGGCGAATAAGAGGTGTCACGTTTTACAGCATTGGCTCAGGCTATGTGATAGCCTTTAGGATTCCTTTCTTTGTTGCATGCAAGGCCATTGGAGTTGATGGGTGGAGTCTTACACAAAACATTTATGTGTGCAGATTAGGGCCAGGCTAGGTGGCAGCAAAAGCCCATGCATGTATCACGATTGGACAGTAAGGGAGGCGCCATCTCACTTGGCGAAATAGTACAAAAATGAATGGTGTCGCCACCCCATTTGGCGAATAAGAAGTGTCACGTTTTACAGCATTGGCTCAGGCTACGTGACAGCCTTTGGGATTCCTTTCCTTGTCAAAATCCCCATTTGAACATTTGTACCCCCCTTCCCATATATGGTGTTGTAATAGCTTAGTAAATTTATTTTCGCACTTTATTGCTTTCTAATTATACCATGTTAGAATTAGGGTTTGTATGCGAAAAAACAACGAAAATAGTTTTGACCTAATTTCAAGATAAACAAGCATGAAAATGGACACACAAATCACATTTGCACCCCCTAGGGTATTCCACTTGTTGCCTTTCAAAATTGGGCCATATTGCATGTTAGGTCTCTTTGGGCAAAACAAACACAAATCAAACGATCAGAGTCCCTCGATGACGCTTTCAAAATGTTGCTTAAACAAATGATCAAGTCCCTTAAAGAAAATTGCCCAAAGATACTTGACACCATTGCAATTATGGTCTAAACGATGACCCGCGCCCGTCCCTTTCACATCCTAATATGAGATTGTCTACCAAATACAATGGTGGAACAAACTTGTTAAAAGGGTTAAAACATAACAATAAACTTTGAGAAATTTAGGAGTAGATAACCTCTTAGTTACTTGAATCAAACTTGCAAAAACAAAACACTTGCCTATTTTCTAAAACCACACCTCACAACACTTTCAAAACAAACTTTCAAAAACAAATGAAAACCTTTTCAAAATACATACATCTTTGTATACATCCCAACATGGATCATTACAAAGGTTGCCACCACAATGGCTTCTTTTCAAAACATTTTCAAGCCCACACACACAAAGCACCATTTCAAACAATTGAAAACAAAAGGCAAGTGATCTAAGCAAGTAACTAAGAGCCCATGGATAACCATGGATAGAAAGGGTGTTAATACATTCCCTTTCTATAATCTACTCCCCGAACCCAAGAAAACATCTCAAAGGTTTTTGCTGTGCTTTTTAACCTTTCCTTGGGATAAAATAAAAAGTCTGTGGCGACTCTTGCTCAACCGAAACATTTGCAAAAACAAACGCAAAAACCACAGTCAGTTCTCCCACCGTATCACACTTGGTGTGGAGCGCCGCTAAATTTAGAGCTGGACAATAATGCTCCTGATGATGTTTCCTCTAGTTCGTTCAATTGTGATGGGAGATGGAATTTACAGAACAACATTGGTACTATCCCAAAATCTATTAAGGTCAGAATTCTAAATTGTAGCATTCTGTTTGATCTACGTCCGAATAAGCGTATTTGATCGGGATCAGATTCAGGAGATCTTTCCCTCAAAGAAGCATATAAAGAGAAATTATGATGTTTGTGTTGATTGATGGGACTGGATTTAGGCAAAACATATTCCGTCGTCCAAATCATTTTTAGTTTGGAGATTTTTACATAATAAGCTCACTACTGAGGATCAACTCAAAAGGAGGAATTTATCTTTCCTTCTTGCTATAGTCTCTGTTATGCTGCAGAAGAATCTCCCTCTCATCTTTTTTTTTATTGTGCATATGCGCGGAATATTTAGGGTTGGATGGATTCGATTTTCAATCTGAGCTTGAGGGTTTCAGATTGGACTGATATTTGGATAATTTGCAACAAGGCTTGGAATGCGCAATGTAAGTTAGTTCTTAATGTAGCTGTTATTTACGTGTTTAATGTCATTTGATTAGCCTGCAACAAAGCGAGATTCAAAGATTTCTGTATCTCTCCTACTTCTTCCATTGTCGGTATTATGTCTGCTTGTAGTTTGGCCGGTAATAATTTTAAAACTCCGTCCTACATCAACATTCAAGACTTTGTGATGTTAAAGAAGTTTAAAGTTAATATAAAACCTCCTAATGCTCCTAAGATCGTGGAAGTGATTTGGAAACCTCCCCCGTGGGATTGGATTAAAATTAATTGCGACAAAGCTTCTCTTGGTAATCTGGGCTCTTCCACTTGTGGGGGTATTGTTAGGGATTTTGATGGTAGATTTCTTGGCGATTTTGCTAGTTTTATTGGTGATTCTAACTCTCTCATTATCGAACTCACTAGGACTATGTTAGCCATTGAGTTCGCCCATGAGAATGGTTGGCGAAATATTTAATTAGAATTAGATTCTTTAGTGGTGATTCAGGCTTTTTCTCCTCCTTTCAAAGTGCCTTGGAAAATTCTTACTAGATGGATAAATTATATAAATATTACGGATAACATTTCTTTTGTGGCTTCTCATATTTTCAAAGAAGATAACAAATGTGCGGATTCTTTGACGAATATAGATCTTACAGTTAATGATTACACTAACTACAATTGTATTCCTAATTTTTTGAAAATAAATTTTATAAAGAATAGGCTAGACTTGCTTTTCTTTAAATTCATTTTTATGTGAGAGGGTCTTGGTCAAGTCCTCCTTTCTTTTAGTATCGTTTTCTTTGATTCTATTCAATCTTATTAAAAAAAGTTAGTCTCCCAAAACATATGTGGTTTAAAAAAAAAACTCTATTAAAATTGAAATAATATTTATAAAAATAAATAAATATTAAGAATATAATTGAAAATTGATTAAATCACATAACAACTAATATTACACAAAAATTACAATTTATATTTTCATTGTAATTGTTAAAGATGTTTTTTACAACTTGATTTATGATTTATTAAAATTTCCCTTATCCAATTTGATAATTGTAGAGATTTTATCTTGAGATTATGATATTTCAAAATTGACAATTTAACAAACTTTTCATTAGAAGAATTTACGGATTTTCATTATTAACTGAAAAATCATTGTCAAGATATAACTAAAAATAAACTCCTTATTCATGTTGTTTTTTATTGCTTTGCTTTTTCTGTTTGTCTCGTCTTTTTCCTTCCCTGCTTTTCATGTCACTGGGTTGTTAATATCATCATTTCAAAGTAGAATATAGTGCCATTTGGTTAAACTTTTGGCGTGGCTAAATTATAAATATTTTTAAATTATGACTTTTAATGTATGTGAGTATTTTATTTTATTTTCTTTTGCTTCCGTGATTACTGGTTGATGTTTATTTTTAGTTATTATTATTTACATGAAATAAAATAAAATAAAAACTCTTTTTAATGCTGAAAGGCAGAAAAAGCTATTGCATATTTTACAGTTGTTTTCCATCAACACCAATAACAAACCCTACTTCACCTTTTTTGTTTTCTATAGATTGTTGCTTTTTGAATATCAAGAGGTCACCAATACCTAATCATGCATCTATGGAATTAAATTACTTTCTGTCTTCATGTTTATGTCTGCTGGTGTGAGTGTTTTTCAATTAATAATTTAAGCATTTATATATATTAGAGATACTCTCTTTAATCATTTTTTATCTCTTAAATAATTAATTTGTTTTCTTATTTTTCTTGCTCTGATTTTTTTTTTTTAAATGATGTGGGGACAAAGTTGGAAGGGTAGGAACCAGCAAGAGACAAACATGGATATAGTATATGATTGCATGGTATTTATTAAGCTATGAAAGGCCTCTCTAACTATGCTTCCAAGCAAGACATTCCAAATGTTGGAGTATGTTTAAAGGAAATAGAAACTAATGATTTTGACTCAATATTGCACGGAAACATCCATCTTCAAAAACCAAAGTGTAAAAATAAAACTGTCTATTGGCAATCACAAATTACCAAAAAAAAAAAGAGAAAAGGAAAATGATTTACCTCTTCCAAGATAGAACATATATAATTTTTTTAATGATATGTGTCATCTTTCTACTAATTATTAATTTTTATATTCAACTATGAGTAATTTCTTCTAATCAAATATTAATATAAAATCATATATATTTATGCCAGAATGATCTAAAAACATATAAAATCTAACACTTATGGTTGTCAATCAAATGAAGGTTTTAGAATCTTGGAAATAAGTGTAAATCTTCCATAAGATAACACTTGTTCTAGATAAGTGATTGAAGCATGACCCATCAAATGACATAATAAATTATATTTTAATATTTGTCTATATGAACAACAATTTTACATTAAAAAATTCCAAGTCTTTAGAAGTAGTATAAAGTTCATATATAAAGAATACAAACCTCAAATTAAGGTAGGCATAACTTTCTAACCTAAATACTTCTTACATTGATAGTCGTTGACTTGGGCATCAGAGTGTTTGTGGGTACCATTCCCTCCTATTCTTATCGATGGACTATGCACAACATGTTTTCACAGAGCCGCCAACATTTGACAAACTTTAAACCAAGTGAATGATTCCTTATCGAAAGGTTCATTGATATCGTCTGTAGAGGTGACAGTTAGCAAATCATAGAAAAGGGACAACTCAAAACTTCAATCGTCCATGATATGTTACTAGTGAAGTCGTGACAAGAAACCATAGCTTTGAATGGGGACTCACAACATTCTCCTCAAACTCGGAGAATCAAATCCAACATCCACCAACTATTGAGACAATTTATGTCCCTCCAATGAACGAAAAACCTCTCACACTGATGGAAGGAAATTTAGAACCATGGCAAGAGAGGGGAAACAACGCACATCAGGTCTTCATTCAAAGGACCTAACAGCAAACGTTGAAACAAACATCTTGCAGAGAGACATGTTAGTGGTGATCAATAGACAACCCACAACCCTAGAGTTTTGAAATAAGCGATTCTGAATAATCGAGATTTCATATCTTAACCATTTCCCACCTCTCATACTCCACAATATCATAGTTACAAATCAGAGTGGTGACTCCTATAGGCACTGAAGACCTCGAGGTTATGCACAAAACCTATTCCCCGCCATCGAGAAGGAATTCTCCACATGAATTAGAACGATAAGGAAACCGACCAAGACATCACAATTACTTTTATCGATGGGCCTTGCCTTCTTCATCCTCTGGTGGTTCTGAAAGGGGTGAAAACACCATGTTCTAGAACTTTTGAACAAGAGAACCAGCGAGTACCCCCATTAAGAGAGATCTCCTTAAACTATTAGGAAAGGGGACCTATAGCGAAATGACTGATATCGAGTAGAAAATGGAACTTATCGACATCCTCTTTAACTTTAGGGTAACGATATGCCCAGAGATGTGCAAGTTATTTGTCCTTGTTTTAAAAGTCTAGGTTATGGCTTGGTTAAGAGGCTGAAGAACGAATTGATATATTCTTGGGAGAACTTCACATATGTTTTTTAGTGCATTTCATAGTGTCTCAAAAGCATCCTAAGTCAGTGAAAATTATAGGATCCATTAGGTAGGGAAAGACATATGACAAAAATCCTACATTGTTATCAAAGAATCAATACTTATCAAGAGTGTCGATGATGAAATTAAAAAATTCCAGACTCATATCGAGATCTAAATTTAACAAAAGTATTAGAATCAATGACTCAAAAACTTTCAGCAACCTACTCTTAAGTGCTGGGAAATATATACAATACGGAGAAATACTACCCGCAAGTAAGGTGACTTAGTCAAGGGTTTAAGAAGGTGGAATCCATTATAAGGGGGGGACCAAGAGACAAATTGAGAAAGAGAGAAAAATTGAAGCTAAGAAAGATCTCAGATATCGAGATTAAACCCTTTGAACACATAGAGAAAATGCATCTTGCAAGAATGCATCGATGCAAAATTCAAAGAAGATCAAGTAAAAAAACTGAAGCCTATCCATAAACGTCTAGGGGTTATTAAATATCAGTAAAGTTGTTTCTACATATGTAATTGTCACAACATAGAAGAATGAATACAATTGAGGAACGTCATTAAATACTTAATCAAGAAAGGAATGTAGTCCAGATTTTCCCCAAAAGACAAGAAAATATACAAAGAAAAGAGACCATGTGACAAAATCCCATGGAGGAGAAGGAGTGAAGTGGCTAAAAAGGAAAAACCATCTCAAAGTGAAGAGAGTGAGTGGTTGATCGTATACACTGACGTGAGGGGAACATTTAATGAATAAGAAATACTATCCATTATTAATGAACATTGAGGAAGAACCACTTTAGTCTTCAAAGGCACTCCCTATTAACATTGAGGTAGAACCAGATAACACAATGAAGTAGACGATATGGGAGAACAATTAGATGAAATCTCGCTAGAACATACCATATTGACTACTACAGAGTGTTTTCAAGAGGCTTCCTGCATTCACAAGGAGCTTCATGTAACTAAATAAAAATAAAGATGGTATAAATGATGTTACATGATAAGAAGTGAGGGAAAGAATAATCTAGGAAATGGCAAACACCAATTTCATTTTATGATAATAAATTGATTAATAAAATACCTAACTCTTGTATCCCATTTTTTATAAGGATAGTCATGGAAACTATGGTGTGAGAAGGGTCTTGTTAGACCAAGGAAAGTTATGTGACATCATTTATGTCAATCATGTGGAAAATTTACACATAACTCAAGAAAGTTTCATTCCATACAAAGGAAGCAACTTTAAAGGGTTCAAAGGGTCAACCACAAAACTATTGGGGTACATTGAATTGATGGTGTCTTTTGGAAGGAACAAAATTAGGAAAATAGTGAGGATTTAATTACTAATAATTAATTGTAAATCCATATATAACTTCATAATTGATTGTTTGATGTTGGATACCATAAGTGGATGTTTCTTCAATGGTCCATCTAAATTTGAAATACTAAACTAAAAAGGACATCATTGATACTATAGAGGTTGACTTAGAGGCTCGTTGGTCCTGCTTCTTAGCATTCTTTAAGCTTCAACAAGAAATTATCAACACCAAAGACAAGGAGTCATTGTCGTTCACACGTAAAAAACATCTTAAAGAGCAAAGATAAAGGGAAAAGCAAATGGAAAAGTGGAGGAAAAAGACCCACAAAAAGCCATTGTCAAGCTGGAGGACATCTGGACAAGAGTTAAGGTTGACACATGGGGATATAAAGGTCCATATAAATACAAGATCGAGACATCACTAGAAAGTTATCCAACCACTATAGGAAAACTTAAATTCCTAAGAAAGCATTCTTTATGAATTTGTTTAAATCAATATCTAGAATGAACGACCTTATCCGTCTAGAACATTTATCTTATGTTTAAAAGTACTTTGAATGAAATAAGAATTTTCCTTTATTTTTCTCTAAGATGATGATTTTGTCTCTAATCTCTTATCCATCCTCTAAAGGTAAACATGGACAAACATAAAGTACAATTTCAATAAAGGCGCACAGTGAGTGTTGGCCCTAAAAGAAGGAAGATATAAGTGATGGGAAAATAGCAAGTGTACTATTTTGCCTCTTGTTATAATAGGAAAATTTCCCGAATGTCGATCTCAAGGACTGCACAAAATTACTGAGTTTAATACGTGGTTCAATTAAACAAAAACTTAACTTGAGGTTTTGGTTTTAGAAATTGTCACTTAATAATAAGCAGAAATATAAATATGCTTTTTCACATATATGATGAATGTGCTAGAGTGTGGTGTGTAATTTGCCCTATAACGACCTTGAATCTTGATTCTTCAACAAGTTCATAACATTCAACTACCAGTCCTTTAGATTATTTTCCCCTAAGTCCTTAGTGAGAAAACCTTTAACCATCCATCCTAAATCCTAAGTCCTTAGAGATATTTGATGGAGTCAAGCCTTTATTTTATCAAGGGTTAAATTTGGTAACTATAGGGTATCCATAGTCCTAAGTGATATCTATTATAGCCTAATCATACAAAAACCTTAACAATTGCGATCCAATTTATTGTTAGCCATAAATCAATCCTAATCAGTTCAATCAGGAAAGCAGGAAAATGTTGCACGATTAAATTGAATAAGAAAACAACTTTATTAAAAAACTCAGGAATTCATAATCATTACAAATTCAAATCAGAGACACCCCATAGCATTGGGGGGGGGGGGGGGGGTTAGCCGTTCATATTGTTCAAAAGAATTACAATAATATAAGAATTATACATTACAGATCACAAAGGAACTTTGGTCTACAATTGCGTCCGCTCATGAAAGATCTTCGTTCTTCAAGAATCTCATATCCTCACCCCCTAGATTCTAGAATTTGTTATCTGCAAAAAGGTACCTAATTCTTCTTCAAAACTCATCTAAATAGTGCACAATCCATTTATCTCGATCGGAAATGCTCAAAACACCCCTCTGGGTCCCAAATCATAAAAAATCATAAAAACACTCAAATCAGCATCCTGGCCAACATAGGTCGTGTCACCTGACACGGGCACCCGTGTCGGCCTTTGTCCATCGCTCCAACAAAACACATCTTGCCCAGACCTCCTGACACAGGCCGTGCCAGCTGACACGGGCACCCGTGTCAACCTCTGCATCTTCTTCCAAATTGCATCTTTGCATTCTCTCATGACACGACCCGTGTCCAGTGACACGGGTGGCCGTGTCAAGCACCTTATAACTTGGTTTTTGAGAATTCCTCCAAAACTCATAGTTTTCACTTTTCACACTGATTTTCCTGGTTTTATTCTCGTGAGCTTGAAAATAACAAAATACCCAACCAACACATAAAACATAGAAGAATGAAATAAAACACTTGACAAAATAAAGAAACTATAACTAAAATCAATTGTAAATAAAGGTGGAAAAACCACTGATCAAACTCCCCCAAAACTTAAATTGTTGCTTGACCTCAAAAAACCATTACAAGAACTCATGAAAATCACACCAGCCCGGTATCCATACGTGAGACATCCGTTCAAATTTCTCAAAAGGTAGTTCGTCTGATGTTCACATGACGCGAAGAGTTTGTTTAAGAACCTTTAAATCTCGAGCTTCCTTTTCAGATACCTCTCTAGCTATGCTTTTTACTTAAGTCTCTTTCTGATTTTCCTCCTTTTTCATCTGGACAGTCAAATTAAGGCAATGAGAGTTATGATGATCATCACATACACAAGACTAGTCAAGAATTTTTGTTTAGGCACAAAATAAGCAGCATGACTACTTTTAATTACCGATGAAATTTTCAAACTTTGTAGTTATTTATTGTCCTTTTAGACGATGTTTAGGGATCAATCCCCTTTGAGCTGAATAACCGGGTGAGAGATACCCAACTTAGCGATTCAGTTTCCTTTTATCTCCTTTTCATCATTTGAAAATTTACTTATTTCTTCACCAATCATACATGCATGTGAATCTATATTATGCCAGACTATAAGGATAAACTACTCCAGGAATACTTCTCAGGATTCAAGCACTATGGTACAAATCTACATGTTAGACTCGTATCACTATCACATTATTTTGAACTTCCTACCTTCGAACAACCATCCCTTTATCTCTATATACTATTCCCGAACTCTATGAGAAACAAGTTCTTGAACAAAACAAAAAATTTCGGTAAAACTTGGGAAGGACTTCAACTCGTGGATTTACACTACAATTAGCATAACAAATAAATCGAAAGCTAGAAGAAAAAAATCACAAAGCAGTAAAAAAATCCCCCCAAACTTGAACTAACCATTTCCCCAATGTTTCAGAATAAGCTCAAGAAAAGTGACTCACAATGGGTACTACAACGCCAACTGCTACCTTCTAGATCTCACCAGTAAGGCTCCTTTTTTTTATCTGCAAACAAAACAAAAAGAAAAACTAAGTTATTATAAGCGTGGGTTGCCTCCTACGAAGCGCTTCATTTGATGTCACATGGCTCGATGGTTCTTCCCCTTATGGGGGGTAATTCTTCTTCAACACCTTGTTGCTTGTCCTTTCAGCAACCCAAAACTTATCTAGATCAAAAGCATTAACCACTTTATGCTTCCAGTCCCTTCCAACTTCCGTCTTCTCACCTTTGAGTTTCCTTTTCTTTCTCTTCTTGACTTTTGGACTAAACTTATAAATTTTTGTTGATGCCACATGAGAGCTTATGCTGGGGACTTTCTTTGAGGAAGGTTTCAAACTTCAGTTGTCTCCTGCTAATTTGATCATACCAGTTGAAGCTTGATTATTTTCACTTGCACCCTACTTTTTAATCTCAAAAACCTTCAAAGTTATCTCCTCATCAAATGATTTAAGTGTCCGATTACCTGTCTCAATATCAAAATTGCATCAACTAGTCAGCATAAATGGTCGACCAATAATAATAGGAGTCTTTTCATCTTCAGGTATGTCCATGATATGAAAATCAACTGAGAAAACAAAATTTTCAATTTATACTAATACATCTTCAGCTATCTCATATGACTTCTTAATGGTGTAATCAACAAATTTCAATTTTGTCCCACTCCCGCTTATCTTCTCAATACCGAGCTTCTTGAAAATCGATAATGGCATTAAAATCACACTAGAGCCCGAATTAACCAGAACCCTCTTGAAAGTTATATCTTTTATGGTGCATGGTATTGCAACTGACCCTGGATCCTTCTGCTTGATAGGTATTTCCCTCTCAGGTGCAATTACACATAATTTCTCATCACAGGGTACCGATCCCTCTCTTGTTGATCTCTTCTTTGATAACACCTCCTTCATGAATTTTTGATACAAAGGCATTTTCTCGAGTGCTTCAAAGAATGGTATATTGATCTCTAGATTTTTGAACAACTGGAAAAATTTATCAAACTCTTTCTCTTTCGTGTCCTTCTTTGCCACTCGAGACGGATACAGTAACTTGATTGCTGATTTAGTTTTCTCTTTAGCTGGCTTCACAGGTGATACCACTTTTTATTTTTTTCTCTTGTTCTCTCTCACTTCCAGATCTACTTCTATGATAATATCATCAAATTTTTTCTCATCTTTCTTTTGTTCAGCATCTTTTTCATTCCTTGTTGTGACAACATTAATATTATCATGATTTTTCTGATTTTTTTGTGCTCGTAGCACTACCTGTTATGTAATCTGTCCTATTTGAACTTCCAATTTTTTTATTGCAGTTGTGGTATTATTGTAATTACTCTTTCTCTCTTCTTGAAATTGAGAGGTGTGTGCAACCATCTTTTCAATAGCCACCTCCCATTCTGCTTTTTGTGGAGCTTGTTGTTGTAGATATTTCCAAGAGAAGTTAGGATGATTCTTCCACCCAGGAATATAGGTGTTAGAATATGGGTTATTTTTCCTCAAGAATTTATCCCCTCAATTTGTTGTGGAGTTGCAAGACATTTCACATTAAGGTGCGGGCCACTACAAATTTCACAAATAACCTTATATACCTGTTGAACCTGAGCTACTTGTTAAGTACCCATGTTCATTGCTTTCAGACTTTTCTCTACTTCTGCTGTAATTGCTTCTTCAATTTTCAGTTGCTTATTACTTTCTAACTTCAGATTAATCACCCCATCCAGTTTCCTCACAACCCTGTAATATTCTTCACACCAGTGGTTGTTCTAAAGTTGGATGAGCCACCGACAACTGTATCAATAAGCTGCTTTATCTTCATTTTGAGGCCATTCACAAACATGTGCATTTGTTCCGTTTGGTCCATATTGTGAGTTGGAAAAGCTACCAACAACTTTTTGAATCTCTTATAGGCATCACCCAACAACTCTACGTCTTTCTGCTTAAAATTCACAATGTCATATCTTTTGCGGATGTAAACAGAAATAGGAAATTATTCGTCAAGAAAAGTCTTCTCCATCTCTTCCCAAGTATTTACTTGATACTCCCAATAGGTAATGAGTAAAACCACTATTCAACATCTTCAGATAAGGTAAACAGAAACATTCAGAGTTTCTTTGCTTCCTCTGTATGCCCATTAATCTTCAATGTGGCACTCATAGTAAAAAATCTCTACAAGTGTTTATTGGCATCTTCATTAACATTTCCGGTGAAAGATCTTCTCTCAAGCTGATTGATTATGCTCGGATACAATTGAAATTTTGGCACATTCACCGGATGGTTTACAATTGTCAACCTGCCATCTGATGCATTTGCCCTACCATAATCACCAAGAAGTCTCTCTGGTGGATCTTCAACCATAATTTCTTCCTCTGACTCTGAATCTAAATGGACAAAGATTTTCTCTTCTTAGGAGTCCATTCTTTCTAATCTAGCTTGTCTGAGTCTTACGTGCAATGAGTCTTAGGTGACAACACTTTGTAATTTGGATTCAGCCGAGTGAAGGATTTGAAGAACGTTGGTTCTTGCAAAGGAGTAGCGTGATACGGTGGATCAAATTGGTATTATTGGGTGACTTGATCAAAATCTAATTAAGGGAAGAGAAAGTGATAGGATCAACATCAAACATATGGTTTATAGGGTTGGATTGCTACATTTCTCTTGTATATGATTTTTTGCATAGTAAGAATTCTTATCTCAATTCCAAACGAAATTGGGTGTAGACGTAGCCATAGCGAGAATGATTGGTGAACTGCCTAAACAAATCCTTGTGTTCTCTCTCTCCCTCTCTCTCTCTCTCTCTCTCTCTCTCTCTCTATATATATATATATATATATATATATATATATATATATATATATATATATATATATATATATATATATATATATATATATATATATATATATATATATATATATATATATATATATATATATATATATATATATATATATATATATATATATATATATATCATTGGCTTTGTATAATAAATTATTCAATTCATTGATTGTGTAATCGATTAGTATAGACATATTGTTTAATTATTAAACATTGCTTTTGTTGATTACATTACAATAATTAGATTGTAAGTGGTATTTAATATCAACAAAGTCAAAGGGAAAATTTGAAAAATCGATTGCACACCAAGTGTTCGATAATTTGCTCGTTTAGATTTATTAATAATTTCATTGGAAATTGGTTAACAATTGTGATCATTATAAAACTATTGATTGAGAAATTATTGTATTGAGTCTTATCATCATTTTAGATTTCATTCAGTGGTTTACGCATATCTGAGTTTCCAATACTCGTTTCGGTTTAGATGACTTGTTCGATCTAGGATTAATCCTCCACTTTCCATAGTTTTTTATTACTTTCAAAACAGAATTTTAAAAAGTAATTTTTAATTTGGGTATTTATTCACCCCCTCTAGCTAAGTTGTAATCATCTAACAACTACCTCAAATTTAAAAGACACCCTACCAAGCTGGTGGACTTCAGAGCTCATGTAAGAAATTCTCCTCTCATACCAAATACAAGCCTCCCAGTGGGTCTTTCTTAGTTCCTGGTTGTCCAAAGCTAATGAAGTGAATCTTATTTTTGGCCTTTCAAACTTGTCTTGGCCAGAATTCCTTTTTATAAGTTAATGTTTGCGTTAAGGAAGGGGGGATAAGCCTTACTTTCTGATGCCAAAAGTTGTGCCTCTATAATTTTATTTTCTTCAATAACCTTTTCCAAACCTTCACGAGAACAACGAAGCTCCTCGTCTTTTTTAGTTTCATATCTCACTCATTCAAGTTCACTATTGAGTTGCAACTCCCTTAGTGTTTGGGTGACATTTGGAGCAAGAAAATGACAAGTTAAGGCCATCAACTTTTTCCATATTAGAAATACACTCAGCTAGCCTAGATTGACAGCCTATAGTATCCAAATCAGCAACCCATTTTGAGTCTACATGATGAAAGTGAGCCAAAATCTCATACATACTCAAAGGTAAGGGCATTAAAAAGGAATAAATAAATTGATAGGTAGTTCATTATCAAAAAGTTTGGGGTTGAGACTTTCATCAGCATATGAGAGCAAGTCAACCTTTTTTTCTTAGAAGGCAGAGAATTTCCTTAAACCTGACTATCATTTGACATATTCTCTCTCTTTCAAGAATTAAGAGGTAACTTATAATGTGTTATGTTAGTCCCTCAACCCAAAGATGCGGTATCATGTGCCATCTGACTGCAAAAATTGGTCCCACTCGATGTCCCTGATACCAAAAGAAAAAGATAGAACATTACAAGTCAAAACCCCAAAAATGCACAGGGTTCAACCAAGCCTTTTTCAGTCACGACAAAAGTAATGATATAATGTTATCCAAGTGATTCCAAACTCAAGAGAGATGAAGTATGATAAAAAAAATTTAAATTAAAAATAAAAATGTTGATTTTACTTTATTGATTTTAAGAAAAGGGATTTAGCAGAGATTAAGCGTTATTTTGGGTCGGCCACATACCCACAAAGCCATGGCCTAAAGCAATGCCAATCTGATCTAAATGACTCAAGATATAAAAGCAATCACACGAGATATTCATGCTACACTTTCTAATCTCCACTTTTTACTACACTTACCTTAAATTATGAGTTGACTTGGGCATTGGAAATTTGGAATGCTAACCTTGCATGTTCACCATCGCTCTACCAAATCAGAGAGTAGCACAATCAACTCAGGAATCCTCACTATCAATGTGTTAGACGATGGTGACTTATCTAGAGGGGGTGAATAGATACCCAAGTAAAAATTACCTTTCAAAAATAGGTAATTAAAATTTATTTTGAAAGACAATGTTGAGCGTAAGAATTTTAGCCTAGATCCAAAAGTCCTCTAAACGAACCTAGTTATTGGAAACTCGGATATGCGAAAGCCGTATGGAATTAACAAAGATAAAAAAAACTAACACAATTTTATCATAATTAATTGTTTATAACAAATCACAACAACCACTTATGTCAAATGAAATTATGTTTAAAACAAAACTTGACAATTTATCGAACACTTGGCGCACGATCTATTTTTCAGATTTTCTTTTGAGCTTTGTTGATTTGAGAATAACACTTACACTCAAAGTGATTATAAGCTAATCAACAAAGCACTTTAAACTTTAACAATCAAAGAAAAATTCTATACAAATCGATCAATCAAACACCAAGTTCAATAAATTGCATATAGAAAGTAAATGAGTGTGTGTGTGTGTGTGTGTGTGTGTGTGTATGTGTGAGTGAGTGAGAGAGAGAGAGAGAGAGAGAATAACACAAGTATTTGTTTAGGAAGTTCACCAATATTCCTCTCTATGGCTACGTCTACCCCCAATTTCATTTTGGAATTAAGATAAATTTCTTACTTTGCAAAAAATTGATTACAAGAGAAGTGTTCCAAGAGAAACCCTACAAACCCTAACCATTTGATGTTGATTCAACCCATTATCTTCTTTTGATCTTGATCAAGACCAAGACACAATAGATCCAATTGATTCACCGTGTCACGATACTCCTTTGTGAGATCCTCAATTTCCGAATATTTCACTCGATCACATCCAATTGCAAACTATTAACCACAAGAACTTCCAATATGATCCACCGTCTCACGCTACTCTTTTGCAAGATCTTCAATCTTCAAAGCTTTCACTCGGCCAAATCCACTATTGCGAAGTCTTTAACAAAACCCCAAAATCTACCAAATATCTTGGAGGATAAACCCTAGGTTTTTCCGGATGAAACCCCCTCACAATTCTCAAACCAATATTCTCAGTTACACAAACCTAGTTGGACGTTATCAAACCTCGTCTAGATGGCACCCCAACAAAAAATGATTACGTGTAGTTTTTTACTGGGTATGTATAGGTTGGAGATTGAAGATGAAAAGTAATGGTGGTAAGTGTTTATAGTTTCATCAAGTTGGAATGAAGCATGTATGACGTACATTTAGTTGTGGAACTTTGGTGGAAAAGAGGGAAACTTCAGAGCTAAAAAAATATGAAAAACTTGAACCAAACAACAAAATGCATCGGCGTGAAAATCAGATGTACTGGCACATAGAGTTAAAAACTTCAGTATGTGCCAACCTGGAATGAGTTATGTGCCGACACATGCAAAACAAAAGCTAGAGGCTTTGATAATGAAGTACATGTGCCGACATGAAAACTATCACGTGCTAGTGCCTAAACCTGTGTTTTTAAGCATAAATGTTGTATATGTTGTAGGCTTTAATATTGAAGCACGTGTTCCGGGGTGAAAATCGTATGTTTCGGCACAATGTTGTACAAAAACTGATTTTTTCATGATTTTGGCCATTTTCAAACTTGTTTTGAATGCTTCCTAAGACCTCTAATGCAAGGGGCACCAAACAACATTGAGATATCGTCCAATATACATAAATGATAAGTTTTCCTAGTTTTGACATCATGCAAAACATCTAATGGTGAAGTTGCACTCACATACTCCCCCTTTTTGATGATGGAAAAACTTGTGACGTTGTATTTCATGTCTTCATTAAAGAATCCCCTTGACTTTGTGCTTCCCAACTTCATCTTGCATATGCTTCTCCCCCTTTGACAACATAAAAAAGAAAGATAGCAAACTGTGATAAGTATCATAATCTAACACAAATACCAATATATTATACAGAGTCGTTTTTACAAAGAAGAATATGCATTCACATATCTCCATATATATGGAATGATGCAAAATTGATAAATAACCAGAACAACACATTACCAAAGAAGTAATGTAAGGCGTGAATAATAATGAATGTTATGCAAGAGCAAACTTCTTGAGTTGCTTCTTTCGCGTCAAGATTACATAACATATCATTATGGAACTCCTGATGCTGCACACACATGTGCCTAGCTTGGCAAAAATTATATCACTACTAAATCCAAGGTGAAAATGTTGTCATAACATATGGCAGAACTACAATTGAAAAATAATATACATACATTTAATTCATGTGCTAATGTAGAAAATAATAATAGCAAATATGCTTATACACCAAGAGCATAGACTTCAAATAATAAAGAGTTAATACATGAAGTCAATATAAACATATAAATTGAAAACATACAATGGTTGTCAATTGAAATTTTTGGAAATGAACATTCATGGATTTTATCATTTCGACCCTATTAAGCATTTGGAACATAAACAACATGCAAAAAGAAAAGTCTTACTTTCAAGGAGAAATTTGGAACAACATTACCTCAATTTTGATGGAATGGAAGATGCACTCACATGATGTTAAATACTCAAACAAAGGTTAGAGAAAAAGTATAAAAGTGCATGTAATAAAAGTGATTAAGCAATTGTGGAGATGTCAATAATCCTCAATTCCCCACGTGTATTGAAAAACGATTCGATTGCAAGAGGTTTTATAAAAATATCGGCAATTTGATTTTTTACTATCAACATGCTCGAGTACAACATCTCATTTTTCAACGTGATCACGAAGGAAGTGGTGACGTATCTCAGTATGTTTAGTGCGATAATATAGAACCAGATTCTTTGTTAGGTTGATTGCACTAGTTTTTGTGCACATGATAGGAATACGAGAAAGTTTAATGCCAAAAACAAGTAATTGTTGCTTAATCCAAAAGATTTGGGCACAACAATTACCAATTGAAACATATTCTGCCTCGACCATCGAAAAAACTACAAAAACTTGCTTTTTACTATGCCAACTAACCAATGAATTTGAAAACATGTGACAAGTTCCACTAGTACTTTCCTATCTCATTTGCAACCGTAAAAATTGGAATCGGAGTAACAAACTATTGTACCCCAAAATTTTCCCTCCCATATTCTTCAAGATTTGCCAAGATCAAGCTTCAAAATCTCTCAAGGGTTGCACAGTCCAATTGCCTCCTAACACAGTCAAAATTAGGGTTTTGGTTCTTGCAAAGAAATTGAGGTTTCCAAGGGTCCAATCAAGTCCCACATGCCTATATACATTGACAAGCATCCACATGTCAAGTTTCAAGACTCACAGCATCAAGTTGCATAGTCAAAAACCCTAATTGCTCCACAGTCAACTGCAGGGGAAAAATGGTTATTTGACAGTCAAAAGTCAAAATTTTTGGTCAACATCTTATTTTGAAGCCACAATCATCATTTGATAAATTCTTGATCATGATTCCATAAGCATGGCTCAAAAAGTCTCAAGATGCAAAAGTTTCTATTTTTGGACAGTTGAAAAGTCAACTGCAAATTGACCAAGGCATAACTTCCTCATGGTTTATCAGAAAAATCCCATCTAATCCTCATTTTGAAGGGGATGACATTTACTACAACTCATCTTCACATTCCAAGTCCAAGAAATGCTCTCACAAAAAGTTATCAATTTCAACATTATAGGTCATTTTCAAAAGTCAACAAAAAGGCACTTTAAGTCAAAGAATATAACTTGAGATTGGTAAATCAAAATGACATGGGACCAAAGGAATTGGTTAGAGGACTTCAAGACCTTTCCAAAATGTCTAAGAACATGATCATAGCTTCAAAATTGAGCAAGATATGCATTGGAGAAGTTGGGAAATTTTTGGGAATTTTCAAAAGTCAACATTGCCCAAAAAGCTTCAAATTTGCCAATGGGCCTCAAATTCTTTCTTGAATCATTACCCAAAGCCTATGCACGACCCATTAAGCTCAAAATAATTTATTTTCTTATTTTTGATTAATTAATTGGATTTATATTTATATTAATTCATTTAATTGGTTTTAAATGTAAGAAAATTCAAATAATGGTTGTCAAATCTTTTTATGCAGCAAATATACTCCACACATGCTAAGGATTTCGTGCATCAAACAACAAGACAAGATCTTCCATAATTGGCAAAGTTTCCATGGAAAAAGATTGAAAAAAGATATGATTAGCAATCAAAGATTCAAGTCATCAATTCATGGATTCATGGGCTTTATTTTGACCTAATTTGCTTCACATACTTATGCAAGAGTGAACCCTAGTGCATAATACACGAAAAAGCTGCTTAAAACTCAGAACCAAGTTGCAAAAATTCCAAGAAAATTGTGAAACTGATTTCATAGTTGCAGGACAATTCAAAGCCAAAAAAGGATTCCAATACGTTGTCGGAGTCTCCAGGAAGCGTTTGCAATCAAGAATCAATCCTAACACGCGAAGAATTGAAGAACACGAGCCATACAGTTTGCTTTGTTTTCCAATTTGACATATCATGATTCATGTGCTTTTAATTGGTTTTCTTGTTTGATTTACACTAATAGGTACCTTCTGAAGCGATTGGTATAAGTTAATTGACCTAACGCTGTCTGAATCCAAATCTACCATGGACGAAAATTAGGTTTTCAGAAGCTTCAAATTAGGGCTTTAAGTATCAGGAAAAATTGGACTAAGCCATGACCATGGTTGAATTCGTCAAGGCCAGACGAATTCAACCAACCTCTCGCGCTCAATTTATGTTGATTCCTCGTCTATTCGCTATTTTTCACTATTCCACTTAGTGGGGGTTTAAAACCCCCGCTACTTGTTTCATGTTTGCAGGAAGAACAAGGAAGAAGATGGACGTGGCATTACATGACTGGGGCGTTCAAATTTTGGCGCGGTTTTTTAATATTTCAGCATAATGGGCATATTTTATATATTATATTTCTTTGTTGTTATGTATACAAACAAACGCAAATGGCCAGTTGGTGGAGGACGTGTCTTGCAAACAATGGGACCTGGGTTCGATTCCCAGGTCCCCTACACAATTCTTGATTTTTGTCCTAACGTATTCACATGCAGCACTCATTCAATATCCCTACCATGAGCCTCACGCATAGCTTGCCAGATGGCCATGATGCCCAATCCAATGGCCAGAAGATGGAATCCACGGTGTACTCCAGTCAACCAACGCGCATACAATCCTGAAAGGTCAAATGTAGCTTATGTTCATGGGCCAGAATTCTTCAAGCTTACCTCCACATGGGCCAGACACCCCCCTTTGTTTGTATTTTAAATTTTATTTTATTTTCTTTTCTAATTCTTTTTAATTGTTTTCAATTGTTTTTATTTTTTCACCATTAATTAATTTTCATAATAAAAAATCAGAAACCAAAAAAATGTTTTATATTTAATTATTATTAATTTCACCACTAACATATTTTTGTAAATAAATTTCAATAACTAACTTAGTTAAATTAGGTTTTAATTTTAACACTTTTTCTTAATAAATAAAAAATATGTAGAATTAGGTTTTGACATTTTTATCTTTTTTTTTCTTAATTAATTATTTCCATCATTATTTATTATCATTATTATTTTTGTAAATAAACATGTAAATTAATTAATTAGTAAGTTAGGTTAACCTTAATATTTTTCATTAATAATTAAAATAATTTAGATTTAGGGTTTCCTTTTAATTCTTTTTCTTTATTTCATTAAACACCGAAAAACATAAAAAACATTTTCTTTAATTAAGTAATAATTAAGTCTTAATTTAATTTAATTTCAAGCAAAGGGTCAAAACCCTCGGGCGTTCAATTTTAATTTCTATTTCACGCATTATTTTTTCTTGTTGATTATTATGTAACTGCTTTCCGGATGTAATAGTAATTAGGTCTTTTTACTTTCCGCATCTTTTATCAAAAACGGGTCTTTGTATTTTGGCGATGTATAGACCCACGCCTTGTAATAGCGTAGCTTTTATCTTCCCGTCTTTTAATTTTCCGCACCCTTAAATTCTAAATTGCATGAAAGAATGTATGTCAATTAAAAACAACGCGTAGCTCACAATGCCCTGATCAAAGATAAAATATAACATGAAAATAACACACAAACACACACACACCACTTCTAGGGTACGCCTCACTTGTTGCCTTCGAAACGTGGTCGTCAAGTATAGGACGTCTTAGCGGTCCTTATGTCCATGATCCAGTTGCCTCGGAATAGTTGCCTTGAAACAGTTGCCTCGAAACGGTTGCCTCGGATTAAAAAAGGATCAAGGACATAAGGGTAGCTTCTAAGGTGTCCTACTGTTGCTTCGATGACCACACTGTCCCTACAATCGAATTGACCCGAACACCTCCAACGGTGGTGCTACCTACCTCTCAATGGTGGGATGGCACTACCTTAAGGACATTTACACAGCCTAATTCCTTAGGGTAGGTAGATGACTCATAGATACTTGCTCTCTTCAAAACAAATCAAAAAACTTTTCACACTGACACTTTCAAAAGACTTTCAAAACAAATTTTTCAAACACTCTTGAGGACAGATACAAGAGTTATTCAGAAATCTTGCAATGAAACTTTTTCAAAACCCACTCACATTTGAAAAGCAAACATTTTGAAAACATAAGAGCAAGTATCTAAGAGCCCATGGATAACCATGGATAGAAAGGGTGCTAACACCTTCCCTTTCTATAAATCTACCTCCCGAACCGAGAAACGTTCTCATAAGGAATTTTGCTGTGCTTTTATCCTGTCCACGTTGGAGAAAATAAAAGACAGTGGTGGCTCTTGCTTCCGCGACATTTCGTGAACCAGCGTAAAACAGTCAATTCTAAATCCACCGATTACAGAACTGGCGACTCTGCTGGGGAATCTTAAAAGTGAGGTGTACCTTAGGATAGCTCATACTTGTGTTTTCAATTGCTTTGTTTTGTTTGCTTTATTATTGTGGGCACTGTCTTGGGAGTTCTATAGATCCTAACCCGGATCTGGGGGATACCTTCTTAGAAAGTAGCAACAAGACTGTGAGGTAACTGTGTGGGGTATACCGACACGGTTGAAGCAGTCTGCTACGTTGATGGGGCACTTTGGTGAGTACCGGTAACCCTTGAGTCAAGTCAAGGAGAGTACGGGGCCGCCGCATGGTGTCGTGAAGCATCAACTGACCTTAGGAACCTTAATTGAACCATCTTGGCCTCTTTAGGGTAGTGAGATAACTGACTTTAGTGCAGTCCGAGGTTGGTTGATACTCGATACTACACTCAGTTGAGGGTTGTTTTCTTGGAATATTTCGATCGCCAGTTCAGTGGCTAAATCGAAACGATGAACACAGAAAACAATCCAATGATATTGAGATCCTTAGAACCCGGTTACTTCTGATAGGACAGGTTTTGAGCCCACCAACCTCAAGAGGGTAATACCTAGACCCCATGCTGGCCTAAACTCTAAGGGCTCTTTTGTGTGACTTGTGTGCCTTCGTACTTGACTACTTGCGTACTTGTTATCTGACACTTGAGTTTCTTGCAGGTTTTGTTTACAGTCCTTAACCTGGACTCATAACAGGGTTTACCTACATTACTCCACACATAGCATAACATCATACCATCATACCATTGCATGCATCCTACATAAGGACTAATCCATTTCAAGGACCTCAAGGGTTTTGTGATGCAGGTCATGATGAATCAAATGTCCAGCAAGGGGCAAAGGGGATTTATTTTCCTCTAGCCAAGGTTAATGACTTGAGTCAGGGGCTATGACCCACTTGATATGGTGAGCCTTGACTCTTGAAGAAGGAATTTCAACAATATGTCGTTCCTTCCATCAAGCTACAAAATGCAGATTCTAATAAAGTTTCTTGTTTATCCCGCGAGGTCCTTGAAAACATTGCATGCATATCATACATATCATTGCATAACAGGTACCCTTGTTGCAGGTCGCTTACCCTTTTTCGTTGTTTATTTCAGCAATGGCTTCCCAACAAGATAACCACGGTCTTCACGCTCAAGAGACTCAGTTCAGGGAGATCTTCCTAAGCCTATCCAAGGGGCAGGAAGAGTTAAGGACACTCCTCATGGGGAATTTGGCCAAGAAAAGTCCCGAAGATGACAAGGACGAACGGCTGAAACGTATGCAAGCTGAGGTAGGTACAATGAGAACCCAGATGCTGGGGCAAATGGCTCTCATCCAAGGCTTAGCTCGGGAGCAAGAAGAGTTGAGGACCATGATCAGTCAGCTTCATCAAGACAGACACAACATGAAGCAACCAGTCCAAGTCAGGGACCAGGTCATTGATCAGCTTCCAAGAGGACAAGAATCTGGTATGGTGAATAATAGATCTCTCCAAATTGCTACCACTTCACGGGTCCAACCACAAACCCGCCCATAGCAACAGGTTGATCAAAGTAAGCCAAGCAGGTCCAAGAGGCAATTCACCCAGCTCAACGTGTCGCTGTTTCAAGCTTTACAACACCTATTGAGTTTGAATCTGATTACACTAAGGGCTCCTCTTCGGAATCCAAACACTTCTGCTCCTAACTATCATCCCAACAAAAGATATGCATACCACTCTGATAGTCCTGGACATGACACTGCCGACTGCTGGGCTCTGAAGAACAAAGTACATGACCTGATTAATGAAGGAGTAGTGGATTTCACCCAAGTGGGTCAGGCTAAGTTCTTCTACCATCCCTACAGGATTCACCATTTGAAGTAACAAGTCCTGAGATGAGAAGACTTTTTGTCCATTAGAATTTTCAAGTTGTAATTTTCTTTTGATTGTTCAAACAATTATTGTCATAGCAAACTTTATTACTTTATCAATGCATCGCATATGTCTGTTTTGAATCAATATATTCGCATTCGCTATATTCAAAATTGCTTTCATTTTTTGTGATGTTCAACGCTCGACTAATAATTCTAAGCCTCTTGAGGGAGGATGACGAAAACGATACCACGATCTACAGTATGCTTTTGGACAAAACCCCGCTGATGAGGTACATGCATTGTTTCATTCCCTAAACACTGGAGTTATAAGGAAGATAATCCCTCGTCAACCCCTCTGAGCCAAAGAAGTAGGAGTTTTTCTTTTCGAAGATTAAAAACCCTTAATCATAACCTGGGGCAGGGTAGTTCTCTCAGTTGAGCCAAGTGCATAACAAATGACACCAAAGAGGTCCGTACAAAACAAAAAGACAGTGATGGTTCCGAATAATCATAAAGATAGGCAGTCATTATCTCTCAAAATAAAAGCCCAATAAGTCAAAACCTATGAAAGAGACTTACAAAAACTGGGGCATCCCGCTGACTGTAATCACAAAAAGGAACAGTTCAGGCAAAAAACAGGGATAACGAAATCAAAAAAAAGAAAGAGGTCCTACAAACCCTCAACAAAAAAGGAAATGACTGCCTATTCAAAATAAACTGTCAATATTCGAACCATCACCAGAATATCAGGACAAAGACTCAAACAAGGTCTAATGCACGATCAGCTGAGTTTAGGTTTGAAGAACATCACGAAGAGCGGGTGGGTACAAATAATTTGAGCCTTTATCCTTTGTTTCTTAGACCATGAACCAGGCCACGCTACCACCCTTAAAAGTCCTAGCTGAAGCATGGGTTAGTTCGAAAGCATACTGTTACCAAAGGTATCCTGACTCCTTAAGGCTTGCTGTGAAATACTGAGTTGACATCACATTTTTACAAAATTTGCTTGTTTTACTGAAAAATGCATTTTCAAAAACTTCAAAACAGACATAAGCTTTGCATTTTTAATATAACATTACTTGCATGTGACTATTTGTTTGAACAACATAGAAATTCACACAAAGAATATCTAGTGAACAAAAGCACTTCCAATTAAGGGGCATGGCATGATCATTGTCCGTCATCTGGGGCAGTTAAGTCAAGATTCGAAGAATCTCTCAAAAGGCCAATCGGCTTGGGGAAAATCTCCGCCTGAGTCACGTGGGGGCATTGGACATGAATTCCAGCTATGAATTTTGCCTAATCAAACGAAGATCTTCTGGTCACATGGCAACACTACTGACAGTGACAACTCCCTACATCCTGAGGGAATGGACATAGTCGAAAAAATACTATGCACAATCAAAGACCCGCTAGGTTGACACACCTAGGCAAAAATAAGGGCTTCCCAGCGAACCAAAAGGGTTCGGGCAAAAATAAGGGATGAAAATGAAAAATCTGTACACCCGGCAAGTCGAAAACCTGAAAAGGCGGCTTGGGCAAAAATGGGTATCCCGGTGGACTGAAAACCCGAAAGGGCGGTCCAGGCAAAAGTTAGGGATCAAAGTGTACGACTATGTCCTGTCATCTCGTCACTTGCCTACCAGAAGAAGATTTGTCAAATCGGCAGTCATCAAGCGCCTTCACAGGTACCTTCTCCCACAGAAGCTGGGGCAATAAGAATGGTCCAAACTGTACTAGCTGCTTTGTCCACAAGATACAAGGTAGATTCAGCTGAAGAACGTAACCAAGATACCTTCACTCCTCCGAGAGTAAGACAGGTTCAACAATACTCTCCCCCGAGCAAAGTTGGTCTCCCGTCAACCCTAACAAGGAACAATATCCCCAGCAAGTCAGCAACACTCTCCCCGAGCAGAGTTGTCCTCAGTCAGCCTTAAGAAAGTTGGATTATCCCCCAGAAGATCTCAACATTCCCCAAGCGGAGTATGCAGACATTCCTAGCAAGCATCCCCGGCAGTCTTGATCTAAGATTGTTCCCCGGCGGTATACCGGACATCCAGTGGAGCCACTTCCCCAGTCCAATCTGAAAAGTTTCCCCAGGAGAGTTGAATCAATTCCCCCAGTAGGAAGCTTATCCCCAGTAGATTCTGGAAGCTTACCCCTGCAAAGCACAAACGCCCCCCGACTTTATTCAAAGGTTATTTCCCCACCAGGATATAATTGGGTTATCCTCAGCCATTTACAACGGAAAGATCGTCCTCGGCAAAGTTCTTCCTATCCCCCAGCGGGGTTCATCAAATTCTTCCAACATAACACATCAACGGTATCCCCAACGGAGTTATCAGCAACATCTCAGCAAAGTGCCTCTCTTCCCACAGAGCATTCCCCGCAGAGTAATCTCCTCAACAAGTTTATTCACCAACGGAGTCATCTTCTCCTACCGGTTTATGCTTGCAGCCATCACTCCCCAGCAGAAACGAAGAAGCTCTACTCTTCAACATCAGCCCAGGATTCGACTTCCCGGCACTCGTCAAGGATTTATTTTCCTAGACGACAATACATTCATAAACATATCACATTTCATACACCCCGCTTACATACACAATGCATGCACATACGCATCATGAACATACAATCTCATTTATTCTGAGAATATCACGCATGTCATACATCATAACATCGCATACAACTAACGTTTTGTCTTTTCAAGACAAAGGTCAATACAAAGATAATTACTATCAACTGTCGTGATTCCAGATCCAATTCCTGTATCTTGCCAGGGTGTATCTGTTGACGACTAATTCCAGACTCGATTCCTGTATCCTGCCAGGGCACGTCTGAAGAGTTTGAAGATCCGATTCCTGTATCTTGCCAGGGTGTATCTATTGAAGACTATATTCCAGACTCGATTCTTGTATCTTGCCAGGGCATGTCTGAAGAGTTTGAAGATCCGATTCCTGTATCTTGCCAGGGTGTATTTGTTGACGACTAATTCCAGACTCGATTCCTGTATCCTGCCAGGGCATGTCTGAAGAGTTTGAAGATCCGATTCCTGTATCTTGCCAGGGTGTATCTATTGACGACTAATTCCAGACTCGATTCCTGTATCCTGCCAGGGCACGTCTGAAGAGTTTGAAGATCCGATTCCTGTATCCTACCAGGGTGTATCTGTTGACGACTAATTCCAGACTCGATTCCTGTATCTTGCCAGGGCACGTCTGAAGAGTTCGAAGATCCGATTCCTGTATCTTGCCATGGTGTATCTGTTGACGACTAATTCCAGACCCGATTCCTGTATCTTACCAGGGCACGTCAGAAGAGTTTGAAGATCCGATTCCTGTATCTTTCCAGGGTGTATCTGTTGACGACTAATTCCAGACTCGATTCCTGTATCCTGCCAGGGCACGTCTGAAGAGTTTGAAGATCCAATTCCTGTATCTTGCCAGGGTGTATCTGTTGACGACTAATTCCAGACTCAATTCCTGTATCCTGCCAAGGCACGTCTGAAGAGTTTGAAGATCTGATTCCTGTATCTTGCCAGGGTGTATCTGTTGACGACTATATTCCAGACTCGATTCCTGTATCTTGCCAGGGCACGTCTGAAGAGTTTGAAGATCTGATTCCTGTATATTTCCAGGGTGTATCTGTTGACGACTAATTCCAGACTCGATTCCTGTATCCTGCCAGGGCACGTCTGAAGAGTTTGAAGATCCGATTCTTGTATCTTGCCAGGGTGTATCTGTTGACGACTAATTCCAGACTCGATTCCTGTATCCTTCTAGGGCACGTCTGAAGAGTTCGAAGATCCGATTCCTGTATCCTGCCAGGGTGTATCTGTTGACGACTAATTCCAGACTCGATTCCTGTATCTTGCCAGGGCACGTCTAAAGAGTTCGAAGATCCGATTCCTGTATCTTGCCAGGGTGTATCTGTTGACGACTAATTCCAGACCCGATTCCTGTATCTTGCCAGGGCACGTCTGAAGAGTTTGAAGATCCGATTCCTGTATCTTGCCAGGGTGTATCTGTTGACGACTAATTCCAGACTCGATTCCTGTATCCTGCCAGGGCACGTCTGAAGAGTTTGAAGATCCGATTCCTGTATCTTGCCAGGGTGTATCTGTTGACGACTAATTCCAGACTCGATTCCTGTATCCTGCCAGGGCACGTCTGAAGAGTTTGAAGATCCGATTCCTGTATCTTGCCAGGGTGTATCTGTTGACGACTAATTCCAGACTCGATTCCTGTATCCTGCCAGGGCACGTCTGAAGAGTTTGAAGATCCGATTCCTGTATCTTGCCAGGGTGTATCTGTTGACGACTATTCTCCGGACTCGATTCTTGTATCTTGCCAGGGCACGTCTGAAGAGTTTGAAGATTTGATACCTGTATCCAGCCAGGGCACATCTACATAAAGAGTTTGAAGATCAACCCCTGCAATAGGCCAGGTAATTATATTTCTTTCTCAGGTACGCAAGTTCTCGCTAAGGAATCTCTTACGCGATCGACACCTAGATGGCATCTATAAGCCCATTCACATACCAACAGTCTCCAAATGGCGTCTATAAGCCCATTCCCGATAAAGTTATGTCACACTTCCAGATGGCATCTATAAGCCCATCCTCCTATCCATCAGTCTCCAAATGGCATCTGTAAGTCCATTCCCGCCATCACACTTCTAACATGTGAGCGCAAATTTCTGGGCACTTTAGTGTTCAATCATCTTCCACCTTCGGATCACGAAAGGCATGTCAGCCAATCTACATCCTCAGATCTAAGAAGATTGAACAGGGGCAACTATTGTACCCCAAAATTTTCCCTCCCATATTCTTCAAGATTTGCCCAGATCAAGCTTCAAAATCTCTCAAGGGTTGCACAGTCCAATTGCCTCCTAACACAGTCAAAATTAGGGTTTTGGTTCTTGCAAAGAAATTGAGGTTTCCAAGGGTCCAATCAAGTCCCACATGCCTATATACATTGACAAGCATCCACATGTCAAGTTTCAAGACTCACAGCATCAAGTTGCACAGTCAAAAACCCTAATTGCTCCACAGTCAACTACAGGGGCAAAATGGTCATTTGACAGTCAAAAGTCAAAATTTTTGGTCAACATCTTATTTTGAAGCCACAATCATCATTTGATCAATTCTTGATCATGATTCCACAAGCATGGCTCAAAAAGTCTCAAGATGCAAAAGTTTCTATTTTTGGACAGCTGAAAAGTCAACTGCAAATTGACCAAGGCATAACTTCCTCATGGTTTATCATAAAAATCCCATCCAATGCTCATTTTTAAGGGGATGACATTTCCTACAACTCATCTTCACATTCCAAGTCCAAGAAATGCTCTCACAAAAAGTTATCAATTTCAACATTATAGGTCATTTTCAAAGTCAACAAAAAGGCACTTTAAGTAAAAGACTATAACTTGAGATTAGTAAATCAAAATGACATGGGACCAAAGGCATTGGTTAGAGGACTTCAAGACCTTTCCAAAATGTCCAAGAACATGATCATAGCTTCAAAATTGAGCAAGATATGCATTGGAGAAGTTGGGAAATTTTTGGGAATTTTCAAAAGTCAACATTGCCCAAAAAGCTTCAAATTTGCCAATGGGCCTCAAATTCTTTCTTGAATCATTACCCAAAGCCTATGCACGACCCATTAAGCTCAAAATAATTTATTTTCTTATTTTTGATTAATTAATTGGATTTATATTTATATTAATTCATTTAATTGGTTTTAAATGTAAGAAAATTCAAATAATGGTTGTCAAATCTTTTTATGCAGCAAATATACTCCACACATGCTAAGGATTTCGTGCACCAATCAACAAGACAAGATCTTCCATAATTGGCAAAGTTTCCATGGAAAAAGATTGAAAAAAGATATGATTAGCAATCAAAGATTCAAGTCATCAATTCATGGATTCATGGGCTTTATTTTGACCTAATTTGCTTCACATACTTATGCAAGAGTGAACCCTAGTGCAGAATACACGAAAAAGCTGCTGAAAACTCAGAACCAAGTTGCAAAAATTCCAAGAAAATTGTGAAACTGATTTCATAGTTGCAGGACAATTCAAAGCCAAAAAAGGATTCTAATACGTTGCCTGAGTCTCCAGGAAGCGTTTGCAATCAAGAATCAATCCTAACACGCGAAGAATTGAAGAACACGAGCCATACGACTTGCTTGTTTTCCAATTTGACATATCATGATTCATGTGCTTTTAATTGTTTTTCTTGTTTGATTTACACTAATAGGTACCTTCTGAAGCGATTGGTATAAGTTAATTGACCTAACGCTGCCTGAATCCAAATCTACCATGGACGAAAATTAGGTTTTCAGAAGCTTCAAATTAGGGCTTTAAGTATCAGGAAAAATTGGACTAAGCCATGACCATGGTTGAATTCGTCAAGGCCAGACGAATTCAACCAACCTCTCGCGCTCAATTTATGTTGATTCCTCGTCTATTCGCTATTTTTCACTATTCCACTTAGTGGGGGTTTAAAACCCCCGCTACTTGTTTCATGTTTGCAGGAAGAACAAGGAAGAAGATGTACGTGGCATTATATGACTGGGGCGTTCAAATCTTGGCGCGGTTTTTTAATATTTCAGCATAATGGGCATATTTTATATATTATATTTCTTTGTTGTTATGTATACAAACAAACGCAAATGGCCAGTTGGTGGAGGACGTGTCTTGCAAACAATGGGACCTGGGTTCGATTCCCAGGTCCCCCACACAATTCTTGATTTTTGTCCTAACGTATTCACATGCAACACTCATTCAATATCCCTACCATGAGCCTCACGCATAGCTTGCCAGATGGCCATGATGCCCAATCCAATGGCCAGAAGATGGAATCCACGGTGTACTCTAGTCAACCAACGCGCATACAATCCTGAAAGGTCAAACGTAGCTTATGTTCATGGGCCAGAATTCCTCAAGCTTACCTCCACATGGGCCAGACACCCCCCTTTGTTTGTATTTTAAATTTTATTTTCTTTTCTTTTCTAATTCTTTTTAATTGTTTTCAATTGTTTTTATTTTTTCACCATTAATTAATTTTCATAATAAAAAATCAGAAACCAAAAAAATGTTTTATATTTAATTATTATTAATTTCACCACTAACATATTTTTGTAAATAAATTTCAATAACTAACTTAGTTAAATTAGGTTTTAATTTTAACACTTTTTCTTAATAAATAAAAAATATGTAGAATTAGGTTTTGACATTTTTATCTTTTTTTTCTTAATTAATTATTTCCATCATTATTTATTATCATTATTATTTTTGTAAATAAACATGTAAATTAATTAATTAGTAAGTTAGGTTAACCTTAATATTTTTCATTAATAATTAAAATAATTTAGATTTAGGGTTTCCTTTTAATTCTTTTTCTTTATTTCATTAAACACCGAAAAACATAAAAAACATTTTCTTTAATTAAGTAATAATTAAGTCTTAATTTAATTTAATTTCAAGCAAAGGGTCAAAACCCTCGGGCGTTCAATTTTAATTTCTATTTCGCGCATTATTTTTTCTTGTTGATTATTATGTAACTGCTTTCCGGATGTAATAGTAATTAGGTCTTTTTACTTTCCGCATCTTTTATAAAAAACGGGTCTTTGTATTTTGGTGATGTATAGACCCGCGCCTTGTAATAGCGTAGCTTTTATCTTCCCGTCTTTTAATTTTATGCACCCTTAAATTCTAAATTGCATGAAAGAATGTATGTCAATTAAAAACAACGCGTAGCTCACAATGCCCTGATCAAAGATAAAATATAACATGAAAATAACACACAAACACACACACCACTTCTAGGGTACGCCTCACTTGTTGCCTTCGAAACATGGTCGTCAAGTATAAGACGTCTTAGCGGTCCTTATGTCCATGATCCAGTTGCCTGGGAACAGTTGCCTTGAAACAGTTGCCTCGAAACGGTTGCCTCGGATTAAAAAAGGATCAAGGACATAAGGGTAGCTTCTAAGGTGTCCTACTGTTGTTTCGATGCCCATACTGTCCCTACAATCGAATTGACCCGAACACCTCCAACGGTGGTGCTACCTACCTCTCAATGGTGGGATGGCACTACCTTAAGGACATTTACACAGCCTAATTCCTTAGGGTAGGTAGATGACTCATAGATACTTGCTCTCTTCAAAACAAATCAAAAAACTTTTCACACTGACACTTTCAAAACAAATTTTTCAAACACTCTTGAGGACAGATACAAGAGTTATTCAGAAATCTTGCAATGAAACTTTTTCAAAACCCACTCACATTTGAAAAGCAAACATTTTGAAAACATAAGAGCAAGTATCTAAGAGCCCATGGATAACCATGGATAGAAAGGGTGCTAACACCTTCCCTTTCTATAAATCTACCTCCCGAACCGAGAAACGTTCTTATAAGGAATTTTGCTGTGCTTTTGTCCTGTCCATGTTGGAGAAAATAAAAGACGGTGGCGACTCTTGCTTTCGCGACATTTTGTGAACCAGCGTAAAACAGTCAGTTCTAAATCTATCGATCATACAAACCAATTTATAATCACTTCCATTTGAATACCAAATCACAAACTTAGAGGTACCAATGAAGTATATAAGAATACGCTTAACCTCTTTTAGATGTGATTCCTTGGGATCCTAATGATATTGGGCACACATGTAAATTCTAAACATAATATCGTGTCTAGATGTCGTAAGGTATAGAAGATATCCAATCATACCTCTACATTTCTTGACGTCTACATCCTTACCCATTTCATCTTTATCCAAGTTACTATTTGTTTCCATGGGAGTGTCAATTTAATTTGCATCATCCATGCCAAATCATTTTATTAATTCGAGATAATACTTTGTGTGATACGGTGGGAGAACTGACTTGGTTGTTTTGCATTTCGATCGCACTTGTGCAGTTAGCAAGAGTCGCCACCGACTTTTCTTTTATCCAAAAGGAAAGGTAAAAAGTACAGGAAATACCTTTCGAGATTTTCTCGGGTTCGGGGGGTAGATTATGAAAAGGGGAGGTATTAGAACCCTTTTCATCCATGGTTTTCCATGGGCTCTTAGTTACTCGTTTAGATCACTTGCTTTCATTTGATAGTGTGCTTGTGGTGTGGGCTTTGAAAGTATTTTGAAAAAAATATCTTTGTAATGGCTCTCGTCTCTATAAGAACGTATACAAAGTTTTGTTTCGAAAAGTGATTCAAAGATGTGTTTGTGAATCGTGTTTCATAAAGTATTTTGAAAAGATGTTTTGCAATGGTTCTCGTCTATATAAGAACGTATACAAAACGTTTTTGTCTTTTTGAAAATGTTTTGAAATGAAAGTGTAGGTGTGAAAAGTTTTTATTGTGAGCAAGCGAGTAACTAAGAGCGAATCTATCTACTCGAAAGGTCTTAAGTTGTTCTTTTATTCCTCCTTTTAATGGTGCTATCTTACCATTGATTTGGTAAGAAGCCCCATCGTTGGATGTGAAGGGACAGGCGCGGGTCAATTTCACAATCATCGAAGGCAACTTGTGAGACGCTTTAGCAATTTTCATAAGGGACGAGATCGTTTTATCGAAGGCAACATCGAGGGTTATCGAGGGACTACGATCTTTTTTATCGAAGGGTCTTTGCTAGAGCATCCCATATTCGAGGGACATGATTGTATTTCTGAGGCAACGAGCGAGGTTACCCTAGAGGTGCGCGTGTGAAAAAGTGTGTTGGTTTCAAGTTATTTTATTCTTTGATTAGGTCATCTAGCGATTGATTTTTGAATCTTGCCATACACGCCTAATTACTATATAGTATATGGAAAACAGTAAATTGCGGGAATTGAAATTCTACGCTATTACAAAATGTTTGGGAGTAGGGGTACAATTATTACAAATGGGGATGAATCAAATGAAATAGAAATGTCCGAATAACAAGCAATACAACCAAATCGAATTCTGTGTGATTTAATTAAAGCTATGATAATCCATGAAAATAAAAATAACAAAATATAAAAATGAAATGTTAATTATTTACTTGAAAAAGAGAAAAATAAAACTTATTCCAAAAAAATAAAACAATTGATTAAATTAAATTCTTTATTTTTTGTATTTTGTTAATTTAAGTAAATTTAAAGAAAGAAAACAAACTAAGTTATAATTGTTTTGGTGTTTTATTATATGTACAAATTAAATCTAAAACAAACTTATTAAAGAGAACATGATAAAAATTAATTTAAAAAAAAACCTAAATCAAATTAATAAAATAAAAAGTTTTATTAGTATTTGTATATATAAAAAAAAAAGATGTAAAGAAAACAAATTAAACTTAGAAAAAATGCAGTGGGCTTATTGGAAGATTTGGGAGAAGGCCCAAAAAAATGTTGTTTTGATGTAACACTAAAAACAGGCATGGGGGGGGGGTGTATACGGTAAAACGCATGGGCTTAGGGAGATAACAAAAAAAACAATAAGCCCAAGTTCTTAAGTATGTTTAGTTATTTGATTAAGGGAGAATAAAGAAATTAGGGTTATTGGAACCCTTTGTCTGTTCACAGCGGCGCCGCTCTCATCTCTTTCGCTTAATCTCTGTATCATCCTTTTTAAACTCACTATCCATCCCTATTTCTTTCTGCGAACGAAATCACTCTCTTCATCTCTATCTCACCATGACTCGTATCTCTTTAAAAACCCTAGTTGTTGAATTCGGTCCTAAACCTAAGAGACCCGACACTGAACCGTCCTTGACCTCCCCTCTCACTCTCTGTTGCCGGAATACGGTCGTTCTCGCTTCCCTAATCAAGTGCTAACGATCTTCTTTGAGAAAAAGGTAAGGTTACAAAATCGTTGATTCTATTGTCTTAATGTTTTCTGTTTAACCACTTCATGATTTTAGATGCAGAGAAATGGAATTATGTGAAAGATGAATAATCCATACCTGTTGGAATTCTTTCTGTGAAATGGAAAGGGGACGGAGAGGTCGAAGACTGTACTCAGTGGTGGCGGAAGTGGTACGAGGGGAGAGATGAGGATGAAGGCGTTGGTGATGTTTCTAACTTGTTGGTAATTTCTTCTTATCTCTTTGAATGATGATGATGTTGGTTATCTGGGATGTTTGGCTTTGTTTTTGGAATTTTGGGTTTGATGATTCTTCTGGTTTTTTCTAAGTTTGAGGTTTGGATACTGGTTTTTTTTTGCTTTTGAAATCTGTCTCAAGTTTTTGAGTTTGAGGCTATGTTTTTGGTTATGGTGTTTTGGTTTTGGATTTTGGCTCTGGTTTTGTGAGTTTGAAAATGGTTAACAAGTTTTTTTTGCTGGTTTATGTTTTGGATCAGGTTTGGGACGTTTGGCTTTGTTACAGGTTTTGTTGTTTGAGATCTTTCAACTGTTTTTGAGTTTGTGAAACTGTGTTTTAGATTTTGGATGCTTGGAGTTTTTTTGTTGAGGTTTTGACAGTTTTGAAACTTGTGTTTCAGTTTGAGGCTTGGTGATGTTTCTCTGGTTTTTTGGTTATGTTTTTGATGCTGGGCTACTGTCTTTTGGTTTTTGTTCTGTTTGAGACTTGTCTCAGGTTTGAGACTTGTTGCAGGATTTGAGATTTTGAGGCTTTGACAGGTTTTGAGTTTGTTACAGATTTGGTATTTGAGGATGGCTACTGCGTTTTGTTGTTGGTTTATCAGTATGAGAACTTATGTGTTTTTATGAGTTTGTGGCTTTTGGTACTGTATTTCGATTTTGGATCAGGTTTGGCTTTGTTACAGGTTTTGTTGGTTTGGGATCTTGCTACTGTATACAGGTTAACAGGTTGCAGGCTTGATGAGTTTTTGAGATGGTTTTACTGTTTGAGACTTTTGACAACTTTTGAGTTTGGTGATTTTTTTTTGTATTTGATGATGGTTCAGATTTGAGACCTCTCTACTGTTCTATTGCTTCCTTCTTATTATATTCACCTTACTTCTGTTATCTCTATTCAAAATGGTGGGAAACCAACAATTTTGAATATTTTAACATATTGTCCTTATGGCTTTTTGGTGGCAGTTTTGTTTTCTAGCAACTTTTATGTAACTTGTGACAGGCAGGGCAGTAGGGCTGTGCATCCCAATAACCTAGGTGACTTCTTTCCTCTCTTCTCTCTCAATGACAATAGGAAAGCAAATTGCTTTTTGCCCCTTTTTTCCAATTCTGAAAAGTTTGCAATGAAAAATGGAAAATGATGACTTATGCTTCTTGAACAAGCTTTTGCTTATTTGATTTAGCTATTATGTTGCCATACTTCTGCTTTGCTGCCTGCTTTAGCTTTTGTTGACTTACTTCTGCCTCGTTTTTGTTGATGCTGTTTTTTTTTATTTGTCCAATTTGCGCTGCTGTTTGGGCATTCTGTTTGATTCAGTTTTGCTATTTGTTTGGACAGTTTGCTTGCCTTTGTTTGTTTGTACAACTTGCATGCATTTTGTTTGTTTGGACAACTTGCTTGCATTTTGTTTGTTTGGACAACTTTGTAGCATTCTCTTTGTTTGGACATCTTTGCTTTCCTTTGGACAGTTTTGTTGCATTTGTTTGTTTGGACAACTTTGCTTGCCTTTGAACAGTTTTGCTGCATTTGTTTGTTTGGACAACTTTGCATGCCTTTGGAAAGTTTTGCTGCGTTTGTTTGTTTGGACAGCTTGCTTGCATTTCTTGGACAGTTTATAACATTTCTTTTCCTTCTTTTTGTGAACCAAGAAGGATAACCTTCTTGTGATTTGCAAAAATAGAAAAATAAAATTGTGATGAATAATGGCATTCTGATTCCATTCTTGCAAACCTTAATGATGATTACCTCTCTTTTTTTTGGAAAATTCTTGCTCATGCCCAAATAATTTGTACTAACTATTTTTCTTTCTTTTGTTTTCATGTGAGCACAATTGGATGTGACATAGAAAAGGAGGCAAGAACTCTATGGCAAGCATGCAAGTCTTTGGAGATAAACAAAAGAATTGGATGCGACTTCAATCTTCAGACAAGTTTAGGCATAGATTAATTCTCCTAGGCCAAACAAACATTTAGATTTTCTTTGTAATTTAGAGAAATCGTTCTGGTACTGTATCCAACAATTGTACTAATTCATCTTTTAAATATAATAAGTTGTAAAACATAGAGTATTTAAAAGAACAAATTCTTTTGTAACAATGTTTGAAAAATTGGAGAAAGTCTTATGAAATATTCTGGTGTCAATTGAAATTACTTACCAATAATAACTTATAATTTCTCCTCGCATCCTATTTTATTTTTGAAATGCCCAATCAAGATATTTGAAGTAAAATGTTCCAGTCTGGTAACTTAAATTCCAAGTAATCCCAATAATTCTGTAATTGCATCTCAAACAAATACGCACTGTATATTCCATTTTCTAACCAAGCAAATGTTTTAAAAGACGCAAATCATCTGGTTAACCTGGATTAAACAATCATGAGTGTCCTACATGACAGTCTTAATCTCTTGTCCCAAACAAACCATGCTCTAAGAACAAACACTGTCTTTTCATTAAACTTGAGAAAGCATGAAGTCTGTGAAAACCAATTGAATCTTTTTGAGAATTCATTTCCTTCTGAGGATTGCAAGAAAAACCCTAATTGCTGGTTTACTGCCACAAAAGAGAATCTGTCTGGTCGATTTCTGAGCCAACTTGATTATCTGAGAAACCCTAGGGTTGTGTCTTCTATGAAAAATGGGAGGGCAAATTTTGGGGGTATAACAGCCGCCCCTGTTCAATCTTCTTGAACCCGAAGAGTTAGATTGGCGAGTTTTGCCATTCGTGACTCGAAGGTAAAAGATTATTAGACACTAGAGTGCCCATAAATTTGCACTCGATAAAGATGTAGCTAAGGGAATGGGCTTAAAGATGCCATTCAGAGAGGTGTTAGAATCTTGTTGGAGATGGGCTTGTAGATGCCATCCAAGAATGTTTGTTGTAAATCAAAAGCATCCGAATGGTGTCCGTATTTGGAACGTATCTGAACTGTATCTGTACTTGAATCTGAATAAGTAACAGAATGGCTACCGTGTCTGGAGTGTATCTGAACTGTATCAGTACTTGAATCTGAATAAGTAACAGAGTGGCTTCCGTGTCTGGAGCGTATCTATATTGTATCTTGAAATTTAAGTCTGAATGAGTAACAGAATGTCTTCCGTGTCTGGAGTGTATCTGTACTGTATCGGTACTTGGAATTTGAATAAGCGGCAGAATGGCAACCGTGTCTGGAGCGTATCTGAACTGTATCTTGAAATTGAGGTTTGAATGAGTAACAAAATGATTTCCGTGTCTGGAGTGTATCTGTACTGTATCAGTACTTGGAATTTGAATAAGTAGCAGAAAGGTAACCGTGTCTGGAGCGTATCTGAACTGTATCTGAATGAGAAATAGAATGGCTTCCATGTCTGGAGCGTATCTAAACTGTATCATGATTGCACATTGTTAAACGGTAGTTGTTAATCTTATCCTGTAAAGGGTAAAATGTTAGCTGAAGCACAAAGTTATGATGCATTAAATGCATGATGCAATATATGTACTTTATCAATGTTTATGACATATGGATGTAATGTATGCGCATGTAAGCTGATTTGCTGTATTGCTGAGGAAAATGACTGCTGTTGAGGAAAATAAATCCTGCTGAGGATTCCGTTGTGAGAGTAATGCCATATACTTCTTGAGGAATCTGCTTGGGGAATCCAGAGAATTTTAATGACTTCTACTGGGATTATTGACGGGAGTCTTTGTTCTGTCGAGGAGCAATAAAAACTCTGGAGAAAAGCTTATTCCTGTTTGGAAAAAGTTCAGGAGTTTCGGTCGTCTTCCACTCTACTGGGGAGTTACCCTAGGTTGGGGAGAAACAAAAGTTAACTGTTATCTGGTTGATTTTCAGGCTTCAAGACAACTTGCTGGGGGAACTTGGAGAAACTGGATGATTTCCGCTGGGGATTGAAAGTTTCAGCTCCGCTGGGGATTGGTAGTTGGTAGTCTCAGCTCCGCTGGGGATCTGTAGTTAAAAGTTTTGGCTTCGCTAGGGATCTTAATGACGTGCTGTAGGGATTGCTCATGGAATAGCCTAAAGACGTTTTCCTAATCTTTCAACCTGTCAGTAATTACTCTTTTTTATCCTGTTTATTTGTAGACAGTAATTATGTTCAAATGCATATGTTCATTAATGAATCATTGGACATTTTTGCAAATAAAAACACAAGTGTAAAGAAAAAGGCAAATAGTTTTATGTACTTTGAAAGAGATATCTTTGTATTTACTTTGAATAAATATTTTGTACAAAGGAGACAGACATCCTAGTAAGAGGATGGTGTCATAAATAAGAAAAATTTACAAAGAAAGATAGCTATGTGTAATAATCCCATGGGGTTCCCATTCTGCTATAGCCTCCGTATCTCCGAATATCTTGTCCATTTGTTGCTTCGTCCGAAGATGATTGAATTGATCAGAAGCTCTGAGTTTGTCCGTGAAGAGATTGTCCTTAAATTGATCCGACGAGACATAGTCATACGCTTTAATTCCCTAACTTTTTCCTGGACCGCCCTTTCGGGTTTTCAGTCCACCGGGAAACCCTTTTTTGCCCAAGTCGCCCTTTCAGGTTTTCAACTTGCCGGGTGCACATATTCTTTTTGTTTTATCCCTAATTTTTGCCCGAACCTTTTGGTTCGCCGGGATGCCCTTGTTTTGCCTAGGTGTGTCAACCTAGCGAGTCTCTTATGCGTAGTATCTTTTGACTATGTTTGCGTTTGCAGGGTGCGGCAGATCATTTCCGTCCATGGTGGTTAAGATCATTGCCCCACCAGAAAATATGTTCTTGATTACAAATGGTCCTTCATAGGTAGGAGTCCATTTGCCCCTGGGATCATTTTATGGAAAGATGATACGCTTGATCACAAGATCTCCAACTTGATATACTTGGCGTCTGACTTTCTTGTTGAAATCCTTGATCATCTGCTTTTGATACGTCTGACCATGGCAAACAGCAGTAAGTCTCTTCTCGTCGATTAAGTTCAACTGATCAAGTCGGGTCTGGATCTAATCGTCTTCACTTAAACCTGCATCCTTCATGATTCTTAAAGAGGGGATCTGGACCTCAATAGGTAAGACAACCTCCATGCCATAAACTAAAGAATAATGTGTTGCCCCAGTTGAAGTATGAGCCGTGGTACGATACCCGTGGAGAGCAAACGGTAGCATCTCATGCCAGTCCTTGTAGGTGACTGTCATTTTTTGTATGATCTTTTTGATGTTTTTGTTCGCAGCTTTGACAACACCATTCATCTTTGGCCGATAGGGAGACGAATTGTGATGTTGAATTTTGAACTGCTCGCATAGGGCGGTGATCATAGTATTGTTAAGGTTTGTCCCATTATCAGTGATGATCCTTTCAGGGATACCGTACCGGCAAATAAGGTTCTGCTTGATGAAGCAGGCAACAACATTCTTAGTAATGGATGCAAAGGAAGCTGCTTCGACCCACTTTGTGAAATAATCAATGGCCACTAGAATGAAGCGGTGTCCATTGGATGTTGTAGGCTTGATATCTCCAATCATGTCGATTCCCCACATAGCGAAGGACCAATGAGCTGTTAAGACATTTAGAGGAACCGGGGGCACGTGCACCTTGTCTGCATAGATTTGACATTTATGACAAGTCCAGGAGTATTGATAGCAGTCTGCTTCCATGGTAGACCAGTAATAGCCTGCCCGTAGAATTTTCTTCGCCACCATATACCCGCTAGAGTGAGTGCCAAAGGTACCTTCATGCAATTCAGCCATAATCCTTTCAGCCTCAACCTTGTCCATACAACAGAGCAGAATAAAATCATGATTGCGCTTGTACAGGATGCCATTACTTAGGAAGAACTTAGTTGAGAATCTTCTTAAGAACTTTTTGTCATTGACTGAAGCTCCTTTAGGATATTCTTGAGCCTCGAGATACCTTTTGACTTCATGAAACCAAGGCTGGTCCACTACTTCTTCGGTATTAATCTCGTGACAGTGTACGGGTTCATCCACCCGTTCAATGGTGATCTGGGGAGCCTCGTTATCCCAATTAAGTTTAAACATGGATAACATTGTAGCTAGAGCATCTGCTAGCTGATTTTCTTCTCCTGGGAAGTGCTCGAAGGTAATCTGCTCGAAATGTGGTAACAATATCAAGACATGTTCTTTGTAAGGGATGAGGTTTGGATGCTTAGTATCCCATTATCCTTTGATCTGACTGATGACCAAAGCTGAATCCCCAAACACAACTAAAGATTTGGTTCCCAAGTTTATGGCAGCCTTGAGTCCAAAGATGCATGCTTCATACTCTGCCATGTTGTTCGTACAGTTGAAGCAAAGTCTGGCAGTGAAAGGAGTATGGCATCCTTCCGGAGATATAAGTACATCACCGATGCCGTTACCAAGCGCATTGGACGCCCCATCAAAGTACAGGGTCCATCGGGATCCTTGTTCAGGTCCGTCATATTGTCTGAAATCTTCAACACTGTCCAATGTCATGATGTCTTCGTCAGGGAAGTCAAACTTCATGGATTGATAATCTTCTACAGCTTGATGGTCCAGATGATCGGCTATCACACTGCCCTTTATAGCTTTTTGGGTAGTGTACTGTATGTCATATTCCATTAGGATCATCTGCCGTCTAGCTATCCTTCCAGATAAAGCAGGATTTTCGAAAATGTATTTGATCGGATCCATCTTAGATATCAGCAAAGTGGTATGAGTCAACATGTACTTCCTTAGCCGGCGAGCAGCCCATACCAAAGCACAACAAGTTTTCTTGAGTAGTGAATATCTTGTTTCACAGTCGGTAAACTTTTTGCTAAGGTAATAAATGGCATGCTCTTTTTGGCCAGACTCGTCATGCTGCCCCAGTACGCACCCCATGGAATCCTCTAGGACAGTCAGATACATGATTAGTGGTCTTTCTTCGACTGGTGGCATTAAGACGGGAGGCTCTTGTAAATACTCCTTTATTTTATCGAAAGCAATTTGACAGTCATCATTCCATCTAACTATCTGATCTTTCTTCAACAGCTTGAAGATTGGTTCACAAGTAGATGTTAGGTGAGAAATGAACCTAGCAATGTAGTTTAGGCGTCCCAAGAAACCTCTGACCTCCTTCTCAGTGCGAGGAGCAAGCATTTCTTGTATAGCTTTGACTTTGGCAGGATCAACCTCGATGCCTTTGTTACTGACAATGAAACCTAAGAGTTTACTGGACCGGACTCCGAACGTGCACTTGTTTGGATTCAATCTGAGCTTGTATTCCTTCAATATGACAAACAGCTTTTGCAAGTGATCAAGGTGTTCTTCTTCAGTTTGTGATCGGGCTATCATGTCATCTACGTAGACCTCTATCTCATGATGTATCATATCATGAAACAAAGCTACCATGGCGCGTTGATAGGTTGCCCCGACATTCTTCAGTCCAAATGACATCACTTTGTAGCAGAACGTACCCCATTGTGTGACAAAAGTAGTTTTCTCCATGACCTCGGGTGCCATTTTGATCTGGTTATAGCCTGAGAATCCGTCCATGAAAGAAAATACTTTATGCTGGGCTGTATTGTCAACCAGGATGTCGATGTGTGGAAGTGGAAAATCATCTTTAGGGCTGGCCCTGTTTAAGTCTCTATAATCCATGCACATTCTCACTTTGCCATCCTTTTTAGGCACGAGAACTATGTTAGAAACCCATTGTGGATAGGAAGTAACAGCCAGAAATCCAGCATTGAACTGCTTCATAACTTCTGCTTTGATCTTCTCTGACATGTCAGGTCTCATTCGACGGACTTTTGCTTCATTGGTGGACAATCTTCTCTAGTGGGTAGATGGTGTACCACAATGTTTGTATCAAGTCCCGGCATGTCTTTGTATGACCAGGCAAAGATCTCAACATAATCATGCAATAACTGGATTAGGCGCTCCTTGACACTCGGCTCTAGATTGGCACCCACTCTGATTTCCTTTCTGTCTTCTTCAGTACCCAAGTTGATTGTATCCAACAGCTCCTCATGAGGTAGAATAACCCTTTCCTCTTGTTGTAAAAGTCTAGCCAATTCCCCTGGCACCTCACAATCTTCCTCACCTTCATATTCGGCTTGGTAGATCAGATCTTCAGAGTCACTGAAGGCTATAGCAGTATCGTTACCCATGGGATCCGGAATGGAAGGGTACCTGCATTTGTGAGTGTGGGTGTGTGTAAGGGTATAACCATCTTAAAACAATAAAATGTAAAAGAAAGACAATGAGTATAAAAAGTTTATATGTGAAAAAGCGTCCATGATTCATTGAGTGACTATGTAAATGAAATAAGAACCCTTACAAATGGACCATTGTGCCTCGGGTAAGACACAAGGTTGAAAAAGTACGAATTGTTTGTGAATTATTATAGTCCAACAGAAATGTAGAAGATAAATTACTGCGGTATGAAAGTAATCAGAATAAAGTCTTTGGCTTCCCAGTTACACAGTCCTCCGCCGACAGTAGGAAATATCCAGTCTTCCAAGCTGCCCTATTCTTCACTGTCCTCTAGTGCATTAACCCCTTGGTGACTGATCTTCACAGGTGGCCCTCCGGCACGGGCGCGACGCACGGCCTTCTGAGAAGCTGAGGTGAACCCCAAGCCGAACTTGTCTGATTTATAGGGAATGTCTGGTAGCTATCCCCAGATGGTGGATCCACCTTCTTCCACTGTTGCCCTTGCATCCTTGAGAGAGGACATCCGAGGTGGAGGTCTAGTGATCACAGGAGTTGAGGATACCGCCTTGGTCGCCGCTATTTCTGGAAAGACTTCTTCAAAATGTTGGAAAGGGATTTCAATGAATTCGCCATCCAATTCCATGTATCAGAATGAATTCAGATGACTAATCATGTATTCCTCCTCCCCATGGACAGTTATGATCTTCCCTTGGACGGGGTACTTGAGCATCTGATGCAAAGTGGAGGTGACAACACCGGTATTGTAAATCGAGGGGCGTCCCAACAGACAAGAGTAGGAAGGACGGATGTCCATCACATAGAATGTTGAATTGAACGTCTGAGTTCCCACCTTGATCGGGATGTCCACCTCCCCATGGACCATCCTTTTAGAGCCGTCGAATGCTCTCACAATTATGTTGCTGGATTTTAAAGTTAGCCCCTCACAATCCAACCTATCCAGGGCTTTCTTCGGCAAGACATTTAAAGACGATCTAGTATCAACCAATACATGGGCTAGGGTCATCCCCCTACACTCCACCGAGACATGTAGTGCATCGTTGTGTTTTCTCCCTTTGGAGTTTAAGTCAGCATCGGAGAAACCCATGCCATTTTCAGTTGTCAGGCTGGCCACACACTTTTGGAATTGATCCGCGGACGTCTCTTGTGGTACGTGCGCTGTCTTCAGAAACTTGACCAAAGCTTTAACATGTGCCTCAGAGCATATCAGCAATGCTAACATAGAGATTTTAGAGGGGGGTCTGCCCTAGTTGTTCTACCACATCATAATCGCTTTTCTTAATGATCCTCAGGATTTCTTCCATCTCCTTCTTGGATGTCTCAGGAATAACTAGTGATTGAGCCTTCGTCAGGACAGGCTCCTCTTGAACGTTCTTTCCTTTATTCTCAGCAGCGGAAGTAGGGATAGGAATTGTATTGTCTTTGTCGGTGGGTACTCTTGCAGGTACAATTGCTGGTGTAGAGGTAATCTTCGGAATGGCCACGGGTCCAAAGACTGCTGTTGGAGGAGAAATCTCTGGAGAAAATATTCTTCCACTACGGGTAACCTTGCTTGTTCCGGAAATGTTACTGATGTCAGAATTGTCCTCTTCGGAGCTTTCTTCTTCGGCAGTCTGTTCAATCTGTTTGACACCATGGTAGTAGATTTCTCCACCATAGTTCCATGGTACCGTTTTATCTGATCTATATGGGGTTGGCCCAGGCATTGTTATCTTCAATGGGGTAGTCACTGGAGCAGATGTAATCCTAACGGGTTTTTTAGGAACCCTGGAAGGATTGGCGTATATGGTTATTATTGAAACTTCTGGAACTGGAATGGGTGAAACAGGAGCTTTCTCAAACAAGATTTCTTGATTATCAATCAATTGTTGTATACCTTTCTTCAACAGAGGGCAGTCAAATGATGCGGATAGGCAAACATGACAATCTTTATCACAACCTGGGAACACCCCAGCCTTTAACAAATTCCACTTGATGGTCGAGAGCGGAGTTAGCAATTCATCCACGGTGTCAACAAATAAGTCTTCCTCAATAGCACTGACATTGTATCCATGCATAGGCATCGGAGCGGAGATAACATTCGGTTTCTCAGGCGCTTCAAATTCAACTTCCTTCGCGTCTATCAGATCTTGAATCTTGTTCTTCAGAGCCCAACAGTTGTCGGTGTTGTGCCCTAGACTTTCATAATGGTACGCGCATCTGACGTTCAGATGGTAGTGTGGAGAGGCAGTAATAGGATTCTTTGGGGCCTCTTTTAGCACAGCCAGATTCAACTTCAGAAGATGCGGTAGGACTTGAGCGGGAGTCATGTTAATCTTGATGAATTGCCGAACTGGCCTTTCCACCCTTTGCTGATTATTTTTTGGCTGATTGTTTCTCGGCTGGTCTGATGCAGGCTTTTGAATCATAATGGCCCCCACAGTTGGTTGGCGCTCAGTTCTGCCCTGATTCCTCTGTGTATAGACAACAGACACTTCCTTATTTCCTGTGAAGGGATTTTTAACAGCAGCAGAGGCAGATGCGTCTTTCTAAATTTTCCCGCTTCTTATACCGGCTTCCACTCTTTCGCCAGTCATGATTAATTCGGTAAACCCAGATGAAGAACTCCCAATCAGGTGATTGAAAAATGGACCTGACAAGGTGCCAAGGAACATATCCACTAATTCTCTGTCGGATAGAGGGGGATGGACTCTACCTGCGAGATCCCTCCATTTTTGAGCATAGGTCTTGAAATCCTCATCTGTTCCCATAGACATACTCTGTAACTGTGTCCTAGTCGGGGCCAAATCAGCATTGTACTGATACTGTTTATAGAAAGAGGCAACCAACTCTTCCCAATTACGGACATTGGACCCTTCTAATTGGTAGAACCAATCCAACTGAGTCCCCGATAAGCTCTCCTGGAAGAAATGCACCCACAGATTTTTGTCAGTCGTGTGGGGCTGAATCTTTCTGACATATGACCTCAGATGTAGCTTTGGGCAAGAGATACCATCATACTTGGCGAAGGTTGGGACCTTGAACTTCTGTGGGATGACTACCCCTGAGATGAGTCCTAATTCTTCAAAGTCCAAACCGGGTACTCTCTGAATTTCCATGGCATTCAAACGATCCTCTAGCTGTTTGTATTTATCATCAGCAGGAGGATATTGCTCCTCAGAGTAATCAGGCTCTACCTCTCCTTCAGATACTGGGTCATTGTGATACGGTGGGAGAACTGACTTGAGGTTTTGCGTTTGTATTCGCACTTTTTCGGTTTAGCAAGAGTCGCCACCGAATTTTTATTTTATCCTAAAGGAAAGGTTAAAAAAGCACAGGAAAAAACCTTTGAGATGTTTTCGTGGGTTCGGGGGGTAGATTATGAAAAGGGAATGTTCTAGCACCCTTTTCATCCATGGTTATCCATGGGCTCTTAGTTACTTGTTTTAGATCACTTGCCTTGATTTTCAATTTCTTGAAATGGTGTTTGTGTGTGCATGGTTTTGAAAATATTTTGAAAAAGATGCCTTGTCTAGGCAACCGTTGTAACAATTCTTTACTCGAATGTTTTACAAGGGTGTTTGTCTTTTTGAAAAGATGTTTCAATGTTTTTGAAAGTTGTTTTGAAAGTTGTGTTGTGGAGTGTGTTTTGATAAATGGCAAGGATTTGTTTTGCAAGTTGGTCAAGTAACCAAGGGCTATCTACCCTAAATTTCTCAAAGATCTTTCCTATGTTTTAACCCTTTTAACAGTATTGTTCCACCATTGTATTTGGTGGACAATCTTGTGTTAGGATGTTAACGGGACGGGCGCGGGTCATCGTTTAGACCATGAATGCAATAGTGCCAAGTGTCTTTGGCAATTTTTCCTTCAAGGGACTTGATCATTTTTTAGGCAACTTTAGAAAGCGTCATCGAGGGACTATGATCATTTGATTTGTTTTGTTTTGCCAAAGACACTCAACATGCAACATGGCCCATTTTTGAAGGCAACAAGTGGAGTAACCCTAAGGGTGCGAGTGTGAATTGTCTTTTGATTGTCATGCTTTTATCTTTGCATTAGGTTATCTAGCGGTTGATTTTGTTGGCATACAAACCCTAAGTCTAAACATGGTATAATTGAAAGCGATAAATTGTGGGAATTTAAAGTCTAAGCTATTACAAATAAGTATACGGGGATGGGGGTACAAATATTTACAAATGGGGATGAGTCTTATCAGGATAGTAGTGTCCAAGTAATATTTACAACCAAATCGAATCACATTCTCAATGTAAAATGTAATCAAAGTATAAGAATAAAAGCAATGTATCAAAAGTATTGTAAAATGTATGTGATTATTTACAAATGATGCAAAAAAATTAACCTAATGTATTTATTAAGTATTAATATTTTTTTTTATATTTTTGTTAATATTATATAAACAAAAGTTTAATTAAAAAAAGGAAATATTTAACCCTAAAAAAGTCTATTTTTTTAATGTATTTTATTGATATTTTTGTGTTTTTGTATATTATAAATAAAAGAAAAAGAAACTATTTAATTAAATTAATTCTACTATTTATGTATTTAAAGTGTGATAAACAAAATATTATTAATAAAATATGAAGAATTAATATATTACTTTTTAACTTAACAAAAATATAGATTGTAAAAAAGAAAGAAAATAAGGTAATAAGAAAAAAGTGTTAATTTATAAGTATAAGAAAAAAAAATAATAAAAAGGTTAAATGGGCCAAAGGTCAAAATGAACATATTTAAGTAAAAAGGGGGGGGGGGGGGGGTAGGCGCCAGTGTTGAGATGGGCTTAAGGCTTTTGCGTGGAACAGTCCCAAACGGGTTTGAGAGTTTTTTTAGGGTTGTTTTGTTTGTATCAGAATAGGGTTACAAGCATTGGCTTAGAACGGCGCCGCTTCCATCTTCTTCTTCGTTGTCCTCTTCATCGTTCTAAATCTTTCCCTGCCTGGCCACCGGACGCAACCTCTAACTTATCCTCTCTTCACGGCTTGCTCAAGGCGGTACTTCAAAGAGGGTAACGATTCTTTTTCTTTTTTCACGTTTTAGGTTTTGAATATCCGCGCATGTTTTTAGCTTTTTCATGTCTTGATCTTTTGTATTATTATTTCTGTGAGGTGTGAAAAGGAAGGAGGACAATACCTTTGTTGGAGAGAAAGAGTAGAGCTTGGACATGAGGCTCTTTAGGCGGCCGGGCGAGGGACTGGTGATGCTAGTTTTGTGGCCTTCCTGGTATTTTGTATCTTTGACCTCTTTGAATGGTTTTATGATGACAGTTTTCTGAAAACCCTAGCTTATTTGCTTCTTCTGATTGCTTGCTTTATTTCCAATGCTATGATGATTTGATTCTGAGTATTGTTTGCCTTTTTTTGCTTCTGAGTAGCTTTTCCTCTCTTGATGCTTGGTTGGTAATTTTTGGCTATTTTGACCCTATGATGAACATGGTTCTGAGGGCTTTTGTTCTTGTGGCTTGGATATTTGGATGTTGGATGATGGATGATGATTCTGAGGGTGGTTGTTGGTTATTTGGATATTTTATTTTTGAACAAAGGTTTGTTAGGGCTAGTGATGTTTTGACAGGCTTGTTGGATACAGGCTTGAAGGGCTTGTGTAACAGGTTTTGAGGGTTGCAAGGCTTGAAGGGCTTGTATCTGGTTTTTAGCAGGTTGATATGTTTGTATGGTTTTTGACAGGCTTTTTTATTTATTTGAGGGCTGTTTGTTTGAGATTTATGCAGGTTTTGGGGTTTGAACACAGGTTTTGATACTGAGTTTTGTTTGAAGGCAGTTTGTAAGTTTGGTGGTTTGAGAGCTTGTTTTTTTAGTTACAGGCTTGATGTTTGAGGCTTGTGGTTTAAAGGAAGGCTTCCATGCTGTAACAGGTTTGAGGCTTAGCAGGTTTGTGAGTCTGAAGCAGGCTTGAGATTGCAAGCTTGTTGTTTCTGTTATGTGTTTTAGGCAGGATGTTTGTTTGCTTCGCTTGAGGCAAACTTTAGTTTGTGTTATGTAACAGGCAGGCTGTGCTTTGAGGCTTGTGTTGATACAGTTTTTGTGAGTTTTTTCACAGTTTTTGTGATATATCTGTTTCTATGTGGTTCTGCCTTCCTTTTACAGTGTTCTGATTTGTTCTCTTTATCTCTAAGCCTGCCTGTAAGCCTCTACTTCTCTCTCTCTTTTCTCTCTCTATCAGAAAAGCATATTTTAATGCTTTACTGTCCTTTTTTCTGAAAAAGTGAGGGCCTGGAAAATGATGACAATTTGAAATATTGCTTGCATATTGTCTTTCCTCTGCATATTGTACTTTCCAGATTTCCTGCATTGCTTTGATATCTTCTTTGGACAGTTTTGACAGCTTTGACAGTTTTTGGACAGTTTGGTTGACATTGTGACTTAGTTGGCCATTTTGACAATTTGGTTGCCTTTTCAGTTTGCAATTTGGTTTGGATTTATGTAGCTTGTCCCTTTGGCTATTCAGTAGCTTTGTGCATTTGGTTCAATTATGCAGCTTTGTATTAATTCATATATTTGTAAACATATTTCCTTTCCCTCTTTGTGAACCAAGAGTCTTCTTGTAATTTGCAGAGAGGGCGAACAAACTGATTCCGGCCAACACTTTTAATGATGAGTTTTTATGATTAACTGTCTGAAAATCCCTTTTTTTAATTCATCTGCATTTGACTTCTTTCTTTTTTGTCTTCGCAGATAAATATCAATTGAGCAATGGGGAGCAGCAGTAGAAGATGAAGATTTCAAGACATTTAGGATATAGTTTTAATTTACTTTTAATCATTGTAATAATATTATTGTAAACAACTGTAAATAAATTTACAGTGTTCAAATAATATTTGTAACAAACAAATAACAATAAATAAAAATCTTTCTTTGTCAGATATCTCTTTTAATTCTTCTGCATTTATTTATTTAATTACTTAAATCTCTTGAGTTATAATAATTGGAAGTTATCCAATAATTTTAACTTAGAAATTATAAATAATCAATAAACGTCCGGCGTTCCGAATAACCAAAAGCAATGCACAGTTAAACAAACAAACGTCCATATGTCCTTTATCTCACTGATCAAACTTAAACTTCAAACCTTCATTCAGAAGACTCAACCCATGTCCCAGAGTCAATTGAAAAGAACTGTAGAATTAATTCCTTCTGAGAATGCGCGCGCAAACCCTATTTCTTGATTTATTGTCAAAGAAACGCCTGCCTGATCAAACCCAGAGCCAAACTCAAACAAACCCTAACAATTTTCTTGAACTGATTCAAAATCAATGGAAACCCTAATTTTGTCTGACTGATGAGAAAAGTCTGTTTGGTCGATTCTTAAGCCAGTCTAAAAAATCAGGAAAAGCCCGAAGCTGTGATTTCTTGTGGAAAAGAGGAGGGAAAATTTTGGGGTACAACAGTTGCCCCTGTTCAATCTTCTTGAACCTGAAGAGTTAGATTGGCAGGTTTGCCTTTCGCGACTCGAAGGTAAAAGGAGATTGGACACTAGAGTGCCCAAAAAATTTGCACTCATCAAAGCGTAGTTTGAGGGAATGGGCTTAAAGATGCCATTTGGTGATGGGCTTAAAGATGCCATCTGGAGATGTGACAGGGGGATGGGCTTAGAGATGCCATCTGGAAATTGTTGGTAGGAGGATGGGCTTAGAGATGCCATCTGGAAATGTTTGTTGAACTGTATGTCATTGGTGAGTGGGTGAGTATCAGAAAGGTATCCATGTTTTGGAACATCTCTGAACTGGGGGTCTGAATAAGCAATAGATTGACATCCGTATCTGGAAGCATCCGTAAACTGTCTTCAAAAGTTGAATCTGAACAAGCGATAGATTAACATCCGTGTCTGGAGAATCCGTAAACTGTTTTCGTGAAGTCTTGAATCTGAACAAGCGATAGGTTAACATCCGTATCTGGAGAACCCGTAAACTGTTTTCAGTAGTTGAATCTGAACAAGCGATAGATTAACATCCGTGTTTGGAGAATCCGTAGACTGTTTTCAGAAATCTTGAATCTGAACAAGCGATAGGTTAACATCCGTATCTGGAGAACCCGTAAACTGTTTTCAGTAGTTGAATCTGAACAAGCGATAGATTAACATCCGTGTTTGGAGAATCCGTAGACTATTTTCAGAGGTCTTAAAGTTGAATAAGCAATAGATCAACATCCATGTTGGGAAGCGTCCGTAAACTGTTTTCAAAAGTTGAGTCTGAACAAGCGATAGATTAACATCCGTGTTTGGAGAATCCGTAAACTGTTTTCAAAAGTCTTGGATCTGAACAAGCGATAGGTTAACATCCGTGTCTGGAGAACCCGTAAACTATTTTCAGAGGTCTTGAAGTTGAATAAGCAATAGATCAGCATCCATGTTGGGAAGCATCCGTAAACTGTTTTCAAAAGTTGCATCTGAACAAGCGATAGATTAACATCTGTGTTTGGAGAATCCGTAAACTATTTTCAGAAATGGAAGAATCTGAACCAGCGATAGGTTAACATCCGTGTCTGGAGAACCCGTAAACTGTTTTCAGAAGTCTTAGAATGGAGAAGGAACCGGTGTAGGGTTTCCTGATGATGAGTCCGTGTAAAACTACATATGAACTTGAGAAGGAACCGGTGTAGGGTTTCCTGATGATGAGTCCGTGTAAAACTGCATCTGAATTTGAGAAGGAACCGGTGTAGGGTTGCCTGATGATGAGTCCGTGTAAAACTGCATCTGAAATTGAGAAGGAACCGGTGTAGGGTTGCCTCATGATGAGTCCGTGTAGAACTGCATCTTGGATAATTGTTAATGATAGCCTTTTATTCTTATCCTGAAAAGGACAAAATGTTAGCTAAACACAAAGTTATGCTGCATGAAATGTATGATGCAATATATGTTATATCACTGTTTATGATATGAATGTAATGAATGCGCATGTAAGCTGATGAGCTGTCTTGCTGAGGATAGATGAATCTTGGATGGCTGGAGATAATAGAATCTTAACTGCTGCCAGGGAAAGTAAATCCTTGACTGCTGCAGGGGATTGTTGGAAATGAGAAGTCCTGGAACCACTATTGGGGGATCCGGAGCTTGGGTTGTATGCCAATCTACTGGGGATTCTTGTCTTGAGGAGATCTTCACTGGGGAATATCTGAATATCCTGTGAGGAACTGAGAATGAGAGTCTTCATTCTGCTTGGGGATTGATAGTTGGAAGTTTTAGCTCTGCTGGGGATTACAAGAATCTTTTGATTGCTGCAGGTATTGATCTGGGATCTTGAAAAGGTTGGTCGGTGAGATAGTTGTCCTGGCTGGTTTCAGGTATTAATCTCTGACCTGAGAAAGAAAGATAGTTTTCCTGGCTTGTTACAGGTATTAATCTTCAATCTCTTCATGTAGATAGTTTTCCTGGCTGGTTTCAGGTATTAATCTACAATCAGTCGTCCACAGATAGTTTTCCTGGCTTGTTACAGGTATTAATCTGGAACTTGGGTTATACGCCACTTTGAGAATGAGAATCTTCATTCTGTTGGGGGGTCAGAAATTGGGAGTATACCAATCTTCTGGGGTTTTAAGGACGAGAGTCTTCATTCTGTTAACGGTCAGAAATCGGGAGTATACCAATCTTCTGAGGTTTTAAGGATGAGAATCTTCATTCTGTTAACCGTTAACTGCTATCTGGTCGATCTCCAGGCTTTCACAGAAACTTGTATTGCTATTTGGTCGAATCCAGGCCTCACAATAACTTGTTGAGCTGCTATCCGGTCGAATCCGGGCTTCACGGCTTATGCTAAAGATATACCACTATCTGGTCGACTCCAGGCTTCGTAGTATTCTTGGCTGCTATCTGGTCGTAATCCAGGCTTCACAGAAACTTGTATTGCTATCTGGTCGTAATCCAGGTTTCATAATAACTTGTTGAGCTGCTATTCGGTCGAATCCGGGTTTCACGGCTTGTGTTAAAGATATACCACTATCTGGTCGACTCCAGGCTTCGTAGTATTCTTGGCTGCTATCTGGTCGTAATCCAGGCTTCACAGAAACTTGTATTGCTATCTGGTCGTAATCCAGGCTTCACAATAACTTGTATTGCTATCTGGTCGTAATCCAAACTTCACAATAACTAGTTGGGGATTAAACTATTATCCGGTCGAATCCAGGCTTCATAGCTTGCTTTTAGGAGATACCACTATCTGGTCGTAATCCAGGCTTCGCGGTAGTCTGATACTGTAACTGGGATCTGAATGAGTGACAAAATGGCTACCGTGTCTGGAGCATATCTGAAACTGTATCTTGGAGTTGAGATCTGTATGAGTAGCAGAATGACTTTCGTGTCTGGAGTGTATCTGAAACTGTAACTGGGATCTGAATGAGTGACAGAATGGCTATCGTGTTTGGAGCGTATCTGAAACTGTATCTTGGAGTTGAGATCTGTATGAGTAGCAGAATGACTTCCGTGTCTGGAGTGTATCTGAAACTGTAACTGGGATCTGAATGAGTGACAAAATGGCTACCGTGTTTGGAGCGTATCTGAAACTGTATCTTGGAGTTGAGATCTGTATGAGTAGCAGAATGACTTCCGTGTCTGGAGTGTATCTGAAACTGTAACTGGGATCTGAATGAGTGACATAATGGTTACTGTGTTTGGAGCGTATCTGAAACTGTATCTTCCAACAGGTGATGAAGGAATTTGTGATGTTGATCGTAACTTCCAGCAGGTGATGAAGGAAATTTTGAACGACCTTGAGATTGACATTCGAATGCCCCAAGTGATGGTGAGGGAGACTTGCCCCAAGTTCACTGAACTTTTGAAAGATTTGTTGAAATCTTGACTGGACTGCCCCAGGTTAAATGGACTTTGAAAGATCTGTTGAAACCTTGACTGGACTGCCCCAGGTTAATTGAGCTTTGAAAGATTTTGTTGAAATCTTGACTGGACTGCCCCAGGTTGATTGGATAGTGACATGTCATGCCCCTTGTTGATAGGAGATTTGTCAATGGAAGTGTCATCCTTCTTGAAGTGATTTTACTCACTGAGAAAGTTTTCGTTCCTCCGAACATTCGCTGTAGGAACTTCTTCACTGTCAAACAAATAACCATGTGCAAACAACGATATTCAAATAATGCAAAGTTTATGCTTGTCTCGAAGTTTTGAAAAATGCGTTTTTTAGCAGAAAACTTTTTATAAGACCAATTCAACACAAGATTTAGGGCAAAGCCTTACAGGAGTCAGGATACCTTTTGTAACAGTATGCTTTCGAACTAACCCATGCTTCAATTAGGACTTTTGAAGGGTTGTAACGTGGCTTGGTTCACGATTTAAGAAACAAAGGATAAAGGCTCAAAGTATATTTGTACCCACCCGCTATTCGTGATGTTCTTCAATCTTAAACTCAGTTAATGGTGCGTCGCACTCTATTTGAGTTTGGAATGACTTTTTGGTGATGGTTCACACCAGTTGAATTTTATGGAAGGCAGTCATCATTTTTTGCAACATTTTTCATGTTTTTGAGGATTTGTAGTGACCTCTTTCTTTTGATTCGTTATCCCTAACTTTTGCCTGACTGTTCCTGCTTTCGAGGTTACAGTCAGCGGGATGCCCCAGCTTTCTTAAGCCTCCTTTATAGGTTTTGGCTTAATGGGCCTTTCTCTTTTGAGAGGTAATGACTGCCTATGAGATAAGGAACCATCACTGTCCTTTGATTCCAGAGGAATGCTTTTCTTTTTTTTATGTCGTTCCTTGTATTACGAACTGAGAGTTTGCGATTTCAGTGCGCATCTTTTTTGAATTAACTGAGGGACTACCCTGCCCCAGGTTTAAATCAAAGGTTTTAATTTGTTTAGAACAAAAAACTCCTACTTCTTTGGCTCGAAGGGGTTGACTAGGGATTATCTTCCTTATAACTCCAGTGTTTGGGAATTGAAAGAAATGCCTGTACATCATCAGCAAGGTCTGTTCAAAAGTATACTGTATGAGATTATGGTATTGTTTCATCATCCTCCCTCTAAAGGCTTGCAGCTTTTTATCAAGAGTTAAATATCATAAAGAAAGCATAAGAGTAGTGAAAATGGATGAATTCAAGACAAACATATGCAATGCATTAATGAAACAGAGTTTGACATCAACAGATAATTGTTTGAATAACAGAAGAAATTACAACTTTGAAAATTCAAATAGAACAAAAGTCTCTCAGTTCGAGCTTTGTCATTTCAGATGGAGAAATCCTTAACGGAAGATTTTCATCTCTCCATCTGGCATGAATCTCAGCACTCCAATGTCAATCAGGTCTTGAATCTTGTTCTTCAAGGCCCAACAGTCGTCGGTGTCATGTCCCGGACTATAGGAGTGGTATACACAAAATGCGTCAGGATGATAGCTAGGAGCGGAGGTATTGGGCTTCCGAATAGGATCCCTTAAAGCAGTCAGATTGACCTCCAACAAGCGTTCCAGTATTAGAGATGACGGTATGTCAGTCTCAGTGAACTTTCTTCCAGACGTAGTTTGCTTACGCCGATTACCCCGTTGACGCTGACGAGGTTGTTGATGAGCTTGTGACCCTGAAGCAAGTAGAGGAGCCTTTCCCTTATCTTCTTGTCTCAAAGGGGGTTGAATGATGACTTGCTCTTTAACCTCAGATGTTTGCCCCACTTGGTTGTCCCGAAGCAGTTGGTTGACGAGAACTCTGAGTTCCTCTTGTCTTTGAGCCAAGTCCTGGATGAGAGCCATCTGGCCCACCAGTTGTCCCATCATTTGGATCCTCATTGCAGTCACCTCGAACTGAAGTTCTTCCAACTGGTCACTCCTGGCATTGCTTGAATTCCCCTGGACCAAGCCCCTTGTGAGGAGAGCTTTCACTTCTTCTTTCCCCTGGGACAGGTTCAAGAACATTTCCTGAAGTTGAGCATTTTGATCCTGGATATCTTTGACAGTCCTCTCTAGAGCCATCTCTACTGAAATAAACAGTAGGAGAATAAGGAAACCTGAAAAGGAAAAACTGTTATGATGCAATGCATGATATGTGAATGCATGCTTTCAAGGATCTCTCGGGGTAAACATAAGAAAATGTTAGAGGTTGAACTTTGATCAACGTCTTTGATTGGAGAACTTTGTATCAGCGGATGTCTTTCCACGAGAATCAAGCTCACCATGTCAAGTGGGTCATAGCCCCTGATTCAAGTTGTTGCACTTGATCTTTGATGGCATTTGATTAGAGGAGAAACCTCTTGCCCTTTGGTAGACGTCTGGTTCAACGTGACCCTGCATCAAAAGACCCTCGAGATCCTTGAAATGGTTATTGAAAATGCTATGGTATGATGTTATGATGTTATGTACATGTATGCAAAAGCAAGTAAATGTATATACAGGTAATCATATTCACACAAAGCAAACAAGTCCTTAGGTTTAGGCTTGCATGGGGTTTGTAGGTAAGTACCCTCTTGAAGTTAGTTGGCTCATCCTGTCCTAAAATAGAAACCGGGTTCTAAGGAGTTCAATATCACTGGATTATTTTCTGTGTTCATTGTTTTGGTTTAGCCACTTAACTGGCGACCAAAATATTCCAAGAAAATAACCCTCAATGAGTGTAGTATCGAGTATCTACCAACTTCGGACTGCACCAAAGTCGGTCATCTCACTACCCCTAAAAAGGCTAACATGGTCAATTAAGGTTCTAAGAGTTCGTTAGTGCTTCATGACATCACTCAGCGGCCCCGTATTCTCCTTGACTACTCAAGGGCTACCGGTACTCACAAATATGTCACACTAACATATCTTACTGCTTCAACCATGTCGGTATACCCCGCACAGTTCCCTCACAGTTTTATTGCTATTTACCTAAAAAGGTTCCCCCAAATCCGGGTGTAGGATTTACAACAAACCCAAACAAGGAACCCAAAAAGGAAAGCAATCAAAGCAATCAAAGCAAGTATGTAAAGGTGATCTAAAACCCTAAGGTAACCCCACTTTTAATTTATTCCCCAGCAGAGTCGCCAGTTCTGTGATACGGTGGGAGAACTGACCTGAGGTTTTGCGTTTGTATTCACACTTGTTCGGTTTAGCAAGAGTCGCCACCAACTTTTTATTTTATCCTAAAGGAAAGGTTAAAAAAGCATAGGAAAAAACCTTTGAGATGTTTTCGTGGGTTCGGGGGGTAGATTATAAAAAGGGAAGATGCTAGCACCCTTTTCATCCATGGTTATCCATGGGCTCTTAGTTACTTGTTTTAGATCACTTGCCTTGATTTTCAATTGCTTGAAATGGTGTTTGTGTGTGCATGGTTTTGAAAATGTTTTGAAAAAGATGCCTTGTCTAGGAAACCGTTGTAACAATTCTTTACTCGAATGTTTTACAAGGGTGTTTGTCTTTTTGAAAAGATGTTTCAATGTTCTTGAAAGTTGTTTTGAAAGTTGTGTTGTGGAGTGTGTTTTGAAAAATGGCAAGGATTTGTTTTGCAAGTTGGTCAAGTAACCAAGAGCTATCTACCCTAAATTTCTCAAAGATCTTTCCTATGTTTTAACCCTTTTAACAGTATTGTTCCACCATTGTATTTGGTGGACAATCTTGTGTTAGGATGTTAACGGGACGGGCGCGGGTCATCGTTTAGACCATGAATGCAATAGTGCCAAGTGTCTTTGGCAATTTTTCCTTCAAGGAACTTCATCATTTTTTAGGAAACTTGAGAAAGCGTCATCGAGGGACTATGATAATTTGATTTGTTTTGTTTTGCCAAAGACACTCAACATGCAACATGGCCCATTTTTGAAGGCAACAAGTGGAGTAACCCTAAGGGTGCGAGTGTGAATTGTCTTTTGATTGTCATGCTTTTATCTTTGCATTAGGTTATCTAACGGTTGATTTTGTTGGCATACAAACCCTAAGTCTAAACATGGTATAATTGAAAGCGATAAATTGCGGGAATTTAAAGTCTAAGCTATTACAAATAAGTATCCGGGGATGGGGGTACAAATATTTACAAATGGGGATGAGTCTTATCAGCATAGTAGTGTCCAAGTAATATTTACAACCAAATCGAATCGCATTCTCAATGTAAAATGTAATCAAATTATAAGAATAAAAGCAATGTATCAAAAGTATTGTAAAATGTATGTGATTATTTACAAATGATGCAAAAAAATTAACCTAATGTATTTATTAAGTATTAATATTTATTTTTATGTTTTTTTTAATATTATATAAACAAAAGTTTAATTAAAAAAAGGAAATATTTAACCCTAAAAAAGTCTATTTTTTAATGTATTTTATTGATATTTTTGTGTTTTTGTATATTATAAATAAAAGAAAAAGAAACTATTTAATTAAATTAATTCTACTATTTATGTATTTAAAGTGTGATAAACAAAATATTATTAATAAAATATGAAGAATTAATATATTACTTTTTAACTTAACAAAAATATAGATTGTAAAAAAGAAAGAAAATAAGGTAATAAGAAAAAAGTGTTAATTTATAAGTATAAGGAAAAAAAAATAATAAAAAGGTTAAATGGGCCAAAGGTCAAAATGAACAGATTTAAGTAAAAAAGGGGGGGGGGGGTAGGCGCCAGTGTTGAGATGGGCTTAAGGCTTTTGCGTGGAACAGGCCCAAACGGGTTTGAGAGTTTTTTTAGGGTTGTTTTGTTTGCATCAGAATAGGGTTACAAGCATTGGCTTAGAACGACGCCGCTTCCATCTTCTTCTTCGTTGTCCTCTTCATCGTTCTTAACCAAGGCGAGCTTCTGACTAAATCCTTCCCTGCCTGGCCACCGGACGCAACCTCCAACTTATCCTCTCTTCACGGCTTGCTCAAGGCGGTACTTCAAAGAGGGTAACGATTCTTTTTCTTTTTTCACATTTTAGGTTTTGAATATCCGCGCATGTTTTTAGCTTTTTCATGTCTTGATCTTTTGTATTATTATTTCTGTGAGGTGTGAAAAGGAAGGAGGACAATACCTTTGTTGGAGAGAAAGAGTAGAGCTTGGACATGAGAATCCTTAGGCGGCCGGGCGAGGGACTGGTGATGCTAGTTTTGTGGCCTTCCTGGTATTTTGTATCTTTGACCTCTTTGAATGGTTTTATGATGATAGTTTTCTGAAAACCCTAGCTTATTTGCTTCTTCTGATTACTTGCTTTATTTCCAATGCTATGATGATTTGATTCTGAGTATTGTTTTCCTTTTTTTGCTTCTGAGTAGCTTTTCCTCTCTTGATGCTTGGTTGGTAATTTTTGGCTATTTTGACCCTATGATGAACATGGTTCTGAGGGCTTTTGTTCTTGTGGCTTGGATATTTGGATGTTGGATGATGGTTGATGATTCTGAGGGTGGTTGTTGGTTATTTGAATATTGTATTTTTGAACAAAGGTTTGTTAGGGCTAGTGATGTTTTGACAGGCTTGTTGGATACAGGCTTGAAGGGCTTGTGTAACAGGTTTTGAGGGTTGCAAGGCTTGAAGGGCTTGTATATGGTTTTTAGCAGGTTGATATGTTTGTATGGTTTTTGACAGGCTTTTTTTTTTGATTTGAGGGCTGTTTGTTTGAGATTTATGCAAGTTTTGGGGTTTGAACACAGGTTTTGATACTGAGTTTTGTTTGAAGGCAATTTGTAAGCTTGGTGGTTTGAGAGCTTGTTTTTTTAGTTACAGGCTTGAAGTTTGAGGCTTGTGGTTTAAAGGCAGGCTTCCATGCTGTAACAGGTTTGAGGCTTAGCAGGTTTGTGAGTCTGAAGCAGGCTTGAGATTGCAAGCTTGTTGTTTCTGTTATGTGTTTTAGGCAGGATGTTTGTTTGCTTCGCTTGACGCAAACTTTGGTTTGTGTTATGTAACAGGCAGGCTGTGCTTTGAGGCTTGTGTTGATACAGTTTTTGTGAGTTTTTTCACAGTTTTTGTGATATATCTGTTTCTATGTGGTTCTGCCTTCCTTTTACAGTGTTCTGATTTGTTCTCTTTATCTCTAAGCCTGCCTCTAAGCCTCTACTTCTCTCTCTCTCTCTCTCTCTCTCTCTTTTCTCTCTCTATCAGAAAAGCATATTTTAATGCTTTACTGTCCTTTTTTCTGAAAAAGTGATGGCCTGGAAAATGATGACAATTTGAAATATTGCTTGCATATTGTCTTTCCTCTGCATATTGTACTTTCCAGATTTCCTGCATTGCTTTGATATCTTCTTTCGACAGTTTTGACAGCTTTGACAGTTTTTGGACAGTTTGGTTGACATTGTGACTTAGTTGGCCATTTTGACAATTTGGTTGCCTTTTCAGTTTGAAATTTGGTTTGGATTTATGTAGCTTGTCCCCTTGGCTATTCAGTAGCTTTGTGCATTTAGTTCAATTATGCAGCTTTGTATTAATTCATATATTTGTAAACATATTTCCTTTCCCTCTTTGTGAACCAAGAGTCTTCTTGTGATTTGCAGAGATGGCAAACAAACTGATTCCGGCCAACACTTTTAATGATGAGTTTTTATGATTAACTGTCTGAAAATCCCTTTTTTTAATTCATCTGCATTTGACTTCTTTCTTTTTTGTCTTCGCAGATAAATATCAGTTGAGCAATGGGGAGCAGCAGTAGAAGATGAAGATTTCAAGACATTTAGGATATAGTTTTAATTTACTTTTAATCATTGTAATAATATTATTGTAAACAACTGTAAATAAATTTACAGTGTTCAAATAATATTTGTAACAAACAATTAACAATAAATAAAAATCTTTCTTTGTCAGATATCTCTTTTAATTCTTCTGCATTTATTTATTTAATTACTTAAATCTCTTGAGTTATAATAATTGGAAGTTATCCAATAATTTTAACTTAGAAATTATAAATAATCAATAAACGTCCGACGTTCCGAATAACCAAAAGCAATGCACAGTTAAACAAACAAACGTCCATATGTCCCTTATCTCACTGATCAAACTTAAACTTCAAACCTTCAATCAGAAGCCTCAACCCATGTCCCAGATTCAATTGAAAAGAACTGTAGAATTAATTCCTTCTGAGAATACGTGCGCAAACCCTAATTCTTGATTTATTGTCAAAGAAACGTCTGCCTGATCAAACCCAGAGCCAAACTCAAACAAACCCTAACAATCTGCTTGAACTAATTCAAAATCAATGGAAACCCTAATTTTGTCTGACTGATGAGAAAAGTCTGTTTGGTCGATTCTTAAGCCAATCTGAAAAATCAGGAAAAGCCCGAAGCTGTGATTTTTTGTGGAAAAGAGGAGGGCAAATTTTGGGGTACAACAGTCGTCTTTCACTTCTTGGGTCTCGGCCCCTCGGTTATCTCCTTCACCCGATGATGTTGCAAAATCCAAGGTTCGCCTGGTCTGTCCTTTAAACCTCCTCCCTATAATCACAACCCCGGTTGGTTTTTCCGTCTTCTTCTTCTTCTCTTTGGCTAGCAAAGTCTTCAACTCATCTTGCCCTTTTGTCAGAGCCATGAGCATTTGTTGAAACTGGGCATTCTGCGCCTGAAGATGTTTCAGTTTGTTCAACATCTATCTCACTGAAATAAACAGTAGAAGGATAAGGCGACCTGTTATGAGAGACCTGTATGATGTTATGATGAATGAAGATGCGATATGCAAATGATTTCAAGGAAATTTAGAAGATTTAAATTTGTCCAAACCAAAAAAGAACACACGTCATATTAAATAAAACCAAGTTTGAATACATCAGGCCTCCTCGGGCTTACAAAGAGAGAAACAAAATACAGCAAAAACTCTTAAGATAAAAAGACCGAACGCATCCTTTTTGGAGTAATGTAGGTATTTAGATTCTTCTCTTCATGAAGCAGTTGGGTGAGATCCAGAACCTTCTTCTCACTGGCGTAGTACTGGGTTTCAAAGGTGTCTCTCTCTTCCTTCAACTGAATCCAGGCTTTCTGCAGGTCTTCGAGAGAGGTAGGCATGTCAGGATGAAGAACAGTGTACGAGACGTCTCCTTCAATGACAGGCTCAATGATGACAGGAAGGATGGAAGGGTAAGGCATCAAGAGATTCTGGGCACGAGCCCGTACCCACTTAAGGTAAGGCTCAAGAGGGATAGAGTTTTTATGTCCCAAAGTCCTACTGTCCACTTTGTTCACCATTCCCCAAGCACGTGTAAACCTCTGGCGGTAACCTTGGTCCTCTTTGTCATAGTCTAAAACCAGACCCTGGACGAGCATTTCATGAGGGCCGTCTCTTCGGGCATACCCAAATTGCCGAAGAGATAAACACGGGTTGTAGGTGATACCTCCCCTAATACCTAGCAGAGGTACATTAGGGAACTCACCACAACGGTCAATGATAGAGATATCTTCCAAAGATCTTGAGCACCAACGAATATCAGAGTGGGTGAGAGACATCATTATTTGAGACCAAGTCAATCTTTGCTCGTTCTTCAATGCTGACCGAGGAAGGTGTGAAGTGAACCACTTAGCGAGTAGGGGGATACAACACAGAAGGGTACCTCTTTTCTTCATGGTACGGGTATGAAGGCAATGCAAGATGTCTCCTAGCAAGGTGGGTATAAGATTGCGAGAGAGAAAGACTTTGATGGCATTAACGTCTATGAATTGGTCCGAATTAGGGAACATAAACAAACCATAAATGAGGAGAGCTAGCACGTCTTCAAAAGCTTGGAAATCCATGTCATCCCAGAATGAACGAGCTTTTTCCAACAGGAACTTAGCTAAAAATCCTTTAACCCCACTTCTTGTCTCCCAATTGGATGTGACGTCGGCCCTCTTCACATGTAAAGCTTCGGCGATGACTTCAGGTTTTGGAATCTCTTCTAGGCCGGTGAATGGTATCTGATTAAGCACGGTCACCCCTAAGAGTAGAGAGAACTCTTCCAATGTTGGTACCAACTGATAGTCTGGAAAAGTGAAATAATGATGTACGGGATCAAAGAATTGGAATAGTATACACATCATCTCTTCTTGGAAGTTGGATGTAGCCAAACTAAGGAGTCGACCATACTTCTTGGTAAAAGGAGAATCCCCGGGCACTCTTGAGGCTAGCTCTTGAAGTTGAGGATGTGCTTTTACAAAGCTGATTCAGATGGTATTTCTTCGGAGAGAATTCATTTCCTACAAAACAAAAACAAAGATAAATTTCTAAATCCTTGAAATGGTTAGTGAGTATGCATATGATGTTGATGATGTTTATGATGTTTATGTACAAGTAAACATATATACACACAACAAACAGATCCCTATGTTTCAGGCTTGCATGAGTTTGTAGGTAAGTACCCTCTTGAAGTTTTAGTTGGCTCAACCTGTCCTAGAAATGATGATCGGGTTCTAAAGGATCTCAATATCACCGACCTTTCTTTTAGGCATTGTCTCAGCTCAATCAATATTTTCTTGCGGCCGAGATATCCCAAAAGTCTAGCCTCAATGAGTATAGTATCGAGTGTCAACCAATTTTCAGCTTTACACCGAAATCGGTTACCTCACTACGTCCTAATGGCCAAGTTTGTTCAATTAGGGTTCTAAGGTTAATTAGTGCTTCGCGACGCCACTCAGCGGCCCCGTATTCTCCTCGATTCACCACGAGGGATACCGGTACCCACAAATGCGTCACACTAACATAGCCATTGTGTTGTACCCCAAAATTTGCCCTCCCATATTCTTCAAAAAAATTGCCAAGCCAAGCTGCAAAATTCCCCAAGGGTTGCATAGTCAAAGATCTCCCATACAGTCAAAACCAGGGTTTGTGTTCTGATCAAGAAAATGAAGTTTTCAAAGGCCCAATCAAGTCTCACATGCCTACAAATATGGTCAAGTATCCTCATATCAAGTTTCAAGGCATTCAGCACAAAATTGCACAGTCAAAACCCTAATTGCACTACAGTCAACTGTAGGGGCAAAATGGTCATTTGACAGCCAAAAGTTCAAATTTTTGGTCAACATATCATTTTGAAGCCACAAACATCATTTGATCAATGCTTGATCATGATTCTCAAAATTTGGCTCAGAAATCATCAAGATGCAAAAAGTTTCCTTATTTGGACAGCTGAAAAAGTCAACTGAAATTGACCAGGGCATAACTTCCACATGGATTATCAGAAAAATTCCATCCAAAGCTCATTTTGAAGAGAAAGACATTTCCTACAACTCATCTTCATACTTCAAGTCCAAGAAATGCTCTCACAAAAAGTTATCAATTTCAACATTATAGGTCATTTTGAAAAGTCAACAAAAAGGGACTTTAAGTCAAAGGCCATAACTTGAGATTGGTAAATCAAAATGACATGGAACCAAAGGCATTAGTTAGAGGACTCAAAGACCTTTCCAAAATGTCCAAGAACATGAGAAAAGCTTAAAAATTGAGCAAGTTATTCCTTGTGGAAGTTGGGAAATTTTTGGATATTTTGAAAAGTCAACATTGGTTCAAATGAACTAAAATTGCTAATGGGCCCATTTTTCTTCCACAAATCATCATTCTAAGCATGTGCACGACCACTTGGCCCAAAGGGAAGTATTTTCTCATTTTTTATTTATTTATTTGAATTTTTTATTTATATTAATTCATTTAAATCATTTAAATATATGAAAAATATCTAACTTAACCAAACCAATCTTTTTATACATGTTTTAGACTCAATATTTCGTGTATATGCAAATATGGAAAGAATTGGACTAATTGGATATGATTTGGACCAAGAACACATGGAAAAAGATTTAAAAAGATCCTTAAGAAATCAAATATTCAAAACCATGATTACAAGAGATTTGATTGAATTTTTTTGACCTAAGGCACTCACTACATATGCTAGATCATAACCCTAATGAAAGAGGAGGCGCAGCCACTCAAGAAACTCCATTGACAACTTGAAAAAATTTGCAAAAAGTCAAAACTGTAAACGCCTCTACAAGGCGATTCAGGTCTCAAGACTTGGTTCAATAGCTTCCTCAAGGTCCACTGAACACATTCCAATCAAAAACACTCATCAAAGCCCAAGGAATTGGTATACAGAACCTGAGATATCTCATGAAAATTGCATAATCGTATTCTCCAATCTAAGCATTGTTACAGCATTTTATTCATGGATTCATGTTCATTATGAAGTTCTGAAGCTAATCAATATATTCAATTGCTTTTTTCTGTGCTATACGCGATTTTGCCATGTTTTTTTTCTAGGGTTTGCAGGATGTGAATTTGGGGATTTCAAGACAAGGAAAAATTGGAACACATGAGTTACACCATTCAACTCATCGCATGAAGACGATCTTGAACCACCCATCGCGCCCAATTTCTGGATGACACAGGCCTAATCGCTATTTTCTAATAGCATGCCTAAGAAAACGCCATAGAAACCGTTGCCTATGTGTTTGATATTACAGGGATGATGGAGAAGACGAATTCGTGGCACACGGTGATTGGATCATTTAAAATTCGCGCGCGTTGGTGGACCATGGTCATTATTCCTTTTATTATGTTTATTTGTTATTATATATTAAATGAAATTGGAATGGCTCAGTGGCAGGTACGCACGCTTGCAATGTTCATGACCTGGGTTCGAGCCCCAGGTCTGTGTTATCTCCATATTATTTTTCAGTAATAATTCCCATGCAGCGCCAGCGTCAAGACGTACCATGCATCCTCAAGATTCAGCCATCCACGTATTCCTGGAGATCAGATTAAAGGCAATCCAAGGGTGCAAAATTGATGAACACCGTAAACTCTGGTCAACATTGCTGTACGCAGCCTGGAAAAGTCAATGGACCTGAAGGTCATTGGGCTTAAACTGCTTGGGCCATACCTCCATATTGGGGACTACCACCCCCAAGGTTTGCATAATTTTTGTTTTCTTTATTTTTAATTCTATTTTTATTTTAATTATTGCTTATTTAATTAATTATTTCTACAAAATATAAAAAATGCAAAAAATCAGAAAAAGAGCAAAATATAATAAGTATTTTATTTTAATTATTTTTATAAACAAATTGTATATAATTGAATTTAGTTAAATTAGGGTTTTAATTTTAAATTCCTTTTAAATAAAAAATCTAAAAATGTAGAACTAGGTTTAATTGATAATTTTTATTCCTTTTAATTTTTCTTTTTTACCATAATATTATTTATTTTATTTTTATAATTAAATTGGCATGTAAAAATTAGGTTTAATTTAGGTTAAAGATTCAATATTTTCTTAAATAAATTAAAATAAAATAGAATTAGGGTTTGCACCTCATTTAAATTTTAATTAATTCTCTCTTTTCATTTAAATCCTAAAATACATAAAAATACCAAAAACAAGTCTTTCTTTAATTAATTAATTAATTTCATCATGTAGTTTAATTTTTGCAAAAGGGTCCAACGCCCATGTTCTTAATTTCTTATTTATTCGCATATTTATTTTATGTCATTTAAATAATTATGTACCTCTCCCAAAGCTTTGTAACATTTACTTCTCGCACTTTTAATTTCTTTATTTTCCGTCAAATCGGGTCCTGGTTAATTTTGGCGATGTGGACCCGCGCCATTTGTAATAGCTTTAGATTTACTTTTCTCGCAACTTTCAACTGTTAAACCAAGCATGCAAGAATGAATGGACTTAAATAAAATCAAGCGTAGAACACCAATTGACATGAACAAGATAAATGCAAATGAAAACGACACACGAATCGCACACACCACCCCTAGGGTACGCCTCACTGTTGCCTTGCCACAAAAGGTGGTCGTCGAGTAGAGGATGTCTTAGTAAGTCCTCATGATCCGGGAACCTGGCATGAGGGTAGCTTCTAAGGTGTCTTCCCATTGCTCTGGTGATCACCATGTCCCGAACCTCGAATTGACCCGAACACCTCCAACGGTGGTGCTACCTACCTCTCAATGGTGGGATGGCACTACTTTAAAGGACATCTACCCAGACGAATTCCTTAGGGTAGGTAGACGACTCTAGATACTTGCTCTAAATTTCAAAACAAATTCAAAACTACTTTTCACACCGACACCTTTTCAAAAAGCTTTCGAAAGCAATTTTTCAAACACTCTTGAGGACCGATACAAGAGTCGAACTGGAATTTTCAAAGAAACTTTTTAAAACCCACAGTTGAAAAGCAAACAAACCATTTTTGAAAACACAAATGAGCAAGTATCTAAGAGCCCATGGATAACCATGGATAGAAAGGGTGCTAACACCTTCCCTTTCTATAATCTACCTCCCGAACCGAGAGCAATCTCTTTAAGGAATTTTTCTGTGCTTTTGTCCTTTCCATGTTGGAGAAAATAAAAGACGGTGGCGACTCTTGCTTCCGCGACATTTCGCGAACCAGCGTTAAACAGTCAGTACCAGATCCACCAATCACACATTGTCTCAACCATATCGGTCTACGCCGTACAGTCTCCACAATCTATTGCTATTTACCTAAAAAGGTGCCCCAAATCTGGGTAGAGGATTAAAGCAAGCCCAATACAAAGAGCTGAATATAAATCACACAAATCAAATAATGAAAGCGAGTAAAAGCGATCTATCCCTAAGGTAACCCCACTTTTTCTATTTTCCCCAGCAGAGTTGCCAGTTCTATGATACAGTGGGAGAACTGACTTGGTTGTTTTGCGTTTCAATCGCACTTGTGCGGTTAGCAAGAGTCGCCACCGACTTTTCTTTTATCCAAAAGGAAAGGTAAAAAAGCACAGGAAAGACCTTTCGAGATTTTCTCGGGTTCGGGGGGTAGTTTATGAAAAGGGAAGGTATTAGCACCCTTTTCATCCATGGTTTTCCATGGGCTCTTAGTTACTCGTTTAGATCACTTGCTTTCATTTGATAGTGTGCTTGTGGTGTAGGCTTCGAAAGTATTTTGAAAAAAATCTCTTTGTAATAGTTCTCATCTCTATAAGAACGTATACAAAGTTTTGTTTCGAAAAGTGATTCAAAGATGTGTTTGTGAATCGTGTTTCAGAAAGTATTTTGAAAAGATGTTTTGCAATGGTTCTCGTCTCTATAAGAACGTATACAAAATGTTTTTGTCTTTTTGAAAATGTTTTGAAATGAAAGTGTAGGTGTGAAAAGTTTTTATTGTGAGCAAGCGAGTAACTAAGAGCGAATCTATCTACTCGAAAGGTCTTAAGTTGTTCTTTTATTCCTCCTTTTAATGGTGCTATCTTACCATTGATTTGGTAAGAAGCCCCATCGTTGGATGTGAAGGGACATGCGCGGGTCAATTTCACAATCATCGAAGGCAACTTGTGAGACGCTTTAGCAATTTTCGTAAGGGACGAGATCGTTTTATCGAAGGCAACATCGAGGGTCATCGAGGGACTACGATCTTTTTTATCGAAGGGTCTTTGCTAGAGCATCCCATATTCGAGGGACATGATTGTATTTCCGAGGCAACGAGCGAGGTTACCCTAGAGGTGCGCGTGTGAAAAAGTGTGTTGGTTTCAAGTTATTTTATTCTTTGATTAGGTCATCTAGCGATTGATTTTTGAATGTTTCCATACACGCCTAATTACTATACAGTATATGGAAAATAGTAAATTGCGGGAATTGAAATTCTACGCTATTACAAAATGTTCGGGAGTGGGGGTACAATTGTTACAAATAGGGATGAATCAAATGAAATAGAAATGTACGAATAACAAGCAATACAATCAAATCGAATTTTGTGCGATTTAATTAAAGCTATGATAATCCATGAAAATAAAAATAACAAAATATGAAAATGAAATGTTAAGTATTTACTTGAAAAAGAGAAAAGTAAAACTTATTCCAAAAAAAATAAAACAATTGATTAAATTAAATTCTTTATTTTTTGTATTTTGTTAATTTAAGAAAATTTAAAGAAAGAAAACAAACTAAGTTATAATTGTTTTGGTGTTTTATTATATGTACAAATTAAATCTAAAACAAACTTATTAAAGAGAACATGATAAAAATTAATTACAAAAAAAAACCTAAATCAAATTAATAAAAGAAAAAGTTTTATTAGTATTTGTATATATAAAAAAAAAATATGTAAAGAAAACAAATTAAACTTAGAAAAAACGCAGTGGGCTTATTGGAAGATTTGGGAGAAGGCCCAAAAAAAATGTTGTTTTGATGTAACACTAAAAACAGGAATAGGGGGGGTGGAATTGGTAAAATGCATGGGCTTAGGGAGATAACAAAAACAACAATAAGCCCAAGTTCTTAAGTCTGTTTAGTTGTTTGATTAAGGGAGAACAAAGAAATTAGGGTTCTTGGAACCCTTTGTCTGTTCATAGCGGCGTCGTTCTCATCTCTTTCGCTTAATCTCTGTATCATCCTTTTCAAACTCACTATCCGTCCCTATTTCTTTCTGCGAATGAAATCACTCTCTTCATCTCTATCTCACCATGACTCATATCTCTTTGAAAACCCTAGTTGTTGAATTCGGTCCTAAACCTAAGAGACCCGACACTGAACCGTCCTTGACCTCCTCTCTCACTCTCTGTTGCCGGAATACGGTCCTTATCGCTTCCCTAATTAAGTTCTAACGATCTTCTTTGAGAAAAAGGTAAGGTTACAAAATTGTTGATTCTATTGTCTTAATGTTTTCTGTTTAACCACTTCACGATTTTAGATGCAGAGAAATGGAATTATGAGAAAGATGAATAATCCATACCTGTTGGAATTCTTTCTGTGAAATGGAAAGGGGACGACGAGGTCGAAGACTGTACTCAGTGGTGGCGGAAGTGATACGAGGGGAGAGATGAGGATGAAGGTGTTGGTGATGTTTCTGACTTGTTGGTAATTTCTTCTTATCTCTTTAAATGATGATGATGATGTTGGTTATCTGGAATGTTTGGCTTTGTTTTTGGAATTTTGGGTTTGATGATTCTTTTGGTTTTTTCTGAGTTTGAGGTTTGGATACTGTTTTTTTTTGCTTTTGAAATCTGTCTCAAGTTTTTGAGTTTGAGGCTATGTTTTTGGTTATGGTGTTTTGGTTTTGGATTTTGGCTCTGGTTTTGTGAGTTTGAAAATGGTTAACAAGTTTTTGTTGCTGGTTTATGTTTTGGATCAGGTTTGGGATGTTTGGCTTTGTTACAGGTTTTATTGTTTGAGATCTTTCAACTGTTTCTGAGTTTGTGAAACTGTGTTTTAGATTTTGGATGCTTGGAGTTTTTTTTTGAGGTTTTGACAGTTTTGAAACTTGTGTTTCAGTTTGAGGCTTGGTGATGTTTCTCTGGTTTTTTGGTTATGTTTTTGATGTTGGGCTACTGTCTTTTGGTTTTTGTTCTGTTTGAGACTTGTCTCAGGTTTGAGACTTGTTGCAGGATTTGAGATTTTGAGGCTTTGACAGGTTTTGAGTTTGTTACAGGTTTGGTATTTAAGGATGGCTACTGCGTTTTGTTGTTGGTTTATCAGTATGAGAACTTATGTGTTTTTTTGAGTTTGTGGCTTTCGGTACTGTATTTCGATTTTGGATCAGGTTTGGCTTTGTTACAGGTTTTGTTGGTTTAGGATCTTGCTACTGTATGCAGGTTAACAGGTTGCAGGCTTGATGAGTTTTTGAGATGGTTTTACAGTTTGAGACTTTTGACAGCTTTTGAGTTTGGTGATTTTTTTTTGTATTTGATGATGGTTCAGATTTGAGACCTCTCTAATGTTCTATTGCTTCCTTCTTATTATATTCACCTTACTTCTGTTATCTCTATTCAAAATGGTGGGAAACCAACAATTTTGAATATTTTAACATATTGTCCTTATGGCTTTTTGGTGGTAGTTTTGTTTTCTACAACTTCTATGTAACTTGTGACAGGAAGGGCAGCAGGGCTGTGCATCCCAATAACCTAGGTGACTTCTTTCCTCTCTTCTCTCTCAATTACAATAGGAAAGAAAATTGCTTTTTGCCCCTTTTTTCCAATTCTGAAAGGTTTGCAATGAAAAATGGAAAATGATGAGTTATGCTTCTTGAACAAGCTTTTGCTTATTTGATTTAGCTATTATGTTGCCATACTTCTGCTTTGCTTCCTGCTTTAGCTTTTGTTGACTTACTTCTGCCTCGTTTTTGTTGATGTTGTTTGTTGTTATTTGTCCAATTTGCGTTGCTGTTTGGGCATTCTGTTTGATTCAGTTTTGCTGTTTGTTTGGACAGTTTGCTTGCCTTTGTTTGTTTGGACAGCTTGCTTGCATTTTGTTTATTTGGATAACTTGCTTGCATTTTGTTTGTTTGGACAACTTTGTAGCATTCTGTTTGTTTGGACAGCTTTGCTTGCCTTTGGACAGTTTTGCTGCATTTGTTTGTTTGGACAACTTTGCTTGCCTTTGGACAGTTTTGCTGCATTTGTTTGTTTGGACAACTTTGCTTGCCTTTGGACAGTTTTGCTTCGTTTGTTTGTTTGGACAACTTGCTTGCATTTCTTGGACAGTTTATAGCATTTATTTTCCTTCTTTTTGTGAACCAAGAAGGATAACCTTCTTGTGATTTGCAAAAATAGAAAAATAAAATTGTGATGAATAATGGCATTCTGATTCCATTCTTGCAAACCTTAATGATGATTACCTCTCTTTTTTTTTGGAAAATTCTTGCTCATGCCCAAATAATTTGTACTAACTATTTTTCTTTCTTTTGTTTTCATGTGAGCACAATTGGATGTGACATAGCAAAGGAGGCAAGAACTCTATGGCAAGCATGGAAGTCTTTGGAGATAAACAAAAGAATTGGATGCGACTTCAATCTTCAGACAAGTTTAGGCATAGATTAATTCTCCTAGGCCAAACAAACATTTAGATTTTCTTTGTAATTTAGAGAAATCATTCTGGTACTGTATCCAACAATTGTACTAATTCATCTTTTAAATACAATAAGTTGTAAAACATAGAGTATTTAAAAGGAAAAATTGTTTTGTAACAATGTTTGAAAAATTGGAGAAAGTCTTATGAAATATTCTGGTGTCAATTGAAATTCCTTACCAATAATAACTTGTAATTTCTCCTCGCATCCTATTTGATTTTTGAAATGCCCAATCAAGATATTTGAAGTAAAATGTTCCAGTCTGGTAACTTAAATTCCAAGTAATCCCAATAATTCTGTAACTGCATCTCAAACAAACACGCACTGTATATTCCATTTTCTAACCAAGCAAATGTTTTAAAAGACGCAAATCATCTGGTTAACCTGGATCAAACAATCATGAGTGTCCTACATGACAATCTTAATCTCTTGTCCCAAACAAACCATGCTCTGAGAGCAAACACTGTCTTTTCAGTAAACTTGAGAAAGCATGAAGATCTGTGAAAACCAATTGAATCTTTTTGAGAATTCATTTCCTTCTGAGGATTGCAAGAAAAACCCTAATTGCTGGTTTACTGCCACATAAGAGAATCTGTCTGGTCGATTTCTGAGCCAACTTGATTATCTGAGAAACCCTAGGGTTGTGTCTTCTATTAAAAATGGGAGGGCAAATTTTGGGGTAGAAAACTTTGCTTGACAAACAAATGTTCCTTCCTTGAATTTCTTTATTCGGAGTCCGAGAAAGTAACTCAACTCCCCCATGAGACTCATTTCAAACTCTCTCTGCATAAGCTCAAAGAACTCCTTGGCAAGTTGCGTATTAGTAGAACCAAGTATGATATAACATCAAATGTGTTATGCTTGAAGTTTAATGAAGCTAAACATGCTTGTGTACGCATAAGTGTTCATAAATAATAAAGAAAAAGGAATACATGAAAATATAATATGATGAAGTCATTATAAGTATATAAATTAATAACACACCGTGATTATCAATTAAAAATTATTTTGCAAATGAACAAGTAAGTATGTCATGTGCTTAGAAAAATAAACAAGTAAAATAAAGGACTTACTAACAAAGTGAAAATTGAAACGATACTACCTCACCATACAATATGATGGAGGATGCACTTGCATTTCACAAAATACTCTCGAAATAAATTTGAACCAAATACAAAATATACCACAAAAACTTTAGAAACCACGATCTTACCACTTTTCACCTTGACAAAGTACCCAAAAGTATAACTTGTAATGAATCCAAGAAGGTCATTGATTTGATGATCATTCATTTTATTTAAACTTTCATCTTAGTTCTTTTCATAATAGTTATCTTGCTCCTCCTCAAGTTTCACCACCTTAGGTTAATCAATATCTTATTTGGAGTTCATTGTGTATGTATTTTGAAGATACACCTACATCATGAAACATAATACCTTTTCTGAGCATTCTAGGATACCAACACTAAAATTAATTTATACATATTTTAACAATTAAAGAATACTTGTTGTTTCTTTATAGGTTACATAATCTTTCTTCTTGTCACATATGCAATAGGATTAGGATATGTTATCCATCATATGCCTTTAGCTACCATAAATGAGAACATATATTCTCTTCATAGAGTCAAGACGAGTTTCCTACAAAATCAACAAGACAAGCTAGGTACCTAATCTTCATTAGGTCCTTGGGGGTTAGTGAAAATTTGGTTTCATTTGGGCAACCATTGAAAAACACCTTTAGGAACTAAAAAACTCCTAAATTTTCATTTTTCAATAGTGTGGCCTTTATTTTAACAATAGTGACAATTTAAATCTTCATCGTCATTAGAATCACTATCAACGTGCTCACCTTTTGAAGACTTTGAACAAAAAGCCCTAAAAGATTGAGACTCAGTTCCTTCCTCCTTATTCGTGCATTTCTCCTTTTTCTTCTTCTTCTTCTTCTCAAGTTTCTTCTCATGTTTGTCTAAGTAAGTGAGTTCTTTCTCATGTTATTCTAGCTTTCCAAACAAAGTAGTAAAATCAAGTGTTATAAGATCATTAGCTTCTTTGATCGCGGTGACCTTCAATTTCCAATTTCTAGTAAGACATCTCAAAACTTTGTTAGTAGCGATAATATTGGAAATATGATTACCTAGTGTGTTTAAACGATTAATGAAATGAGCAAACCTCTCTTGGCTAATTGTGTTAATTCTAGCTTGTTTGACCTTATTGGTTTTCTCATGGGTAACTTGTAATGTGTCTCACATGGCCTTAGAGGTTTCACAATGGGAAATGCGATAAAACTCATCAGCACCGAGAGCGGATATGAGAATATTTTTCACTTTCCAATCACGTCTCCACTTATTTCTATCATCATCATTTCATAGTGCTTCCAGCTTAGGTGTGATAACACCATTATAATCGGTTTGAGTAACCAGTGTTGGACCATTTAAAATAGCTTCCCACACACCTTTGTCATATGACTTGATATGGATACACATACAAGCTTTCCAATAACCATATTTTTCTCCTATAAAAATTGGCGCTCTATCGTATGCCCTTTTAGGTTCGTTAGCCATTTTCTAATAAGAGTTTTGAAGCACGGAATTAACCAGATCTCGTGATACAACTTATTAGATGACGATGACTTATCTAGAGGGGGGTGAATAGATACCTAAGTAAAAATTACCTTTAAGAAATAGATCGAAAAGTCCTCTAAACAAACCTAGTTATTGTAAACTCGGATATGTGAAAGTGTTATGGAATTAACAAAGATAAAAATAACCAACACAATTGTATAACAGTTAATCGTTTATAGAAAATCAAAACAGCCACCTATTTCCATGAAATTGTGTTAAAAACAAAAAACTTGACAATTTATCGAACACTTGGCGCACAATCAATTTTTTAGATTTTCTTTTGAGATTTGTTAATTTGAGAACAACACTTACAATCAAAGTGATTATAATATGATCAACAAAGCACTTTAAATTTTAACAATCAAAGAAAAAGTCTATATTAATTGATCAATCAAACACCAAGTTCAATAAATTGCATATAAAAATTAAATGAGAGAGAGAGAGAATTATACAGGGAATTATTTAGGAAGTTAACCAATCATCCTCTCTATGGCTATGTATCCCCCAATTTTGTTTTGGAATTGAGATAAATTTCTTACTTTGTAAAAACTTGATTACAAGAGAAGTGTTCCAAGAGCAACCCTATAAACCCTAACCATTTGATGTTGATTCAACCCATTCTCTTATTTTGATCTTGAGCAAGACCAACACACAATAGATCCAATTGATTCACCATCTCATACTACTCCTTTGTGATATCCTCAATCTCCAAAGCTTTCACTCGATCAAATCCAATTGCAAAATATTGACCACAAGAACTTCCAATATGATCCCCCGTCTCGTGCTACTCCTTAGAAAGATCCCCAATCTTCAAAGCTTTCACTCGGCCGAATCTACTATTGCAAAGTCTTGAATAAAACCCCCAAATCTACCAAAGATATTAGAGGATAAACCTTAGGTTTTTCTGGATGAAAACCCCCATAGTTCTCAATCCAATATTCTCTGTTACACAAACCTAATTGGACGTTATTAAACCTCGTCTAGATGGCACCCCCACAAAAAATGATTATGTGTAGTTTGTTAGTATGTATGTTGTTGAAGCAATAAAGCGGCAAGTAAAAGTAAGTATTATGCTGACACATGCAAAGCAAAAGCTAGGGGCTTTAATAATGCGGTACATGTACCGACTTGAAAACTGTCATATGCCAGCGTATAAACCTGTGTTTTTAGGCATAAATGTTGTATATGTTGTAGGCTTTAATATTGAAGCATATGTGCCAGTGTGAATATCATATGTGTCGGTACAATGTTGTGTAGAAACTGATTTTTCATGATTTTGGCCATTTTCAAACTTGTTTTAAATGCTTCCTAAGACCTCTAATGAAAGGGGCACCAAATGAAACTGAGATACCGTCCAATATACATAAATACTATGTTTTCCTAGTTTTGACATCATGCAAAACATCTAATGGTGAAGTTGCACTCACATACTCCCCCTTTTTTATGATAGCAAAACTTACAACGTTGTATTTCATGTCTTCATTGAAGACTCCCCCTGAATTTGTGCTTCCCAACTTCATCTTGCATATTCTTCTCCCCCTTTGACAACATAAAAAAAGATAGAAAACCGTGAGAAGTATCATAATCTAACGCACATACCAATATATCACACATATTCGTTTTTGCAAAGAAGAACATGCATTCACATATCCCGATATATATGGAATGACGCAAAATTGATAAATAACCAGTGTAACGCGGTGGGAGAACTGACTTGGTTGTTTTGCATTTGATCGCTAATGTTGCGGTTAGCAAGAGTTGCCACCGACTTTTCTTTTATCCAAAAGGAAAGGCTGAAAAGAACAGGAAAGACCTTTGAGATGTTTTCTTGAGTTCGGGGGGTAGATTATGAAAAGGGAAGGTATTAGCACCCTTTCCATCCATGGTTTTCCATGGGCTCTTAGTTACTTGCTAGATCACTTGCTTTTGTTTGAAAATATGCTTTGTGTGGTTTTTGAAAGTATTTTGAAAAAGGCGCCATCGTTTAGGCAAACTTTGTAATGATTCTTGTTCGTAAGAATGTATACAAAGTGTTGATCTTTTGAAAATGTTTTCAAGTTTGAAAGTTGTTTTTGAAAGTGTTAGTGTTTGTTTTGAAAATAGAAAGGATGTATTGGTTTTGAAATTGAGCAAGCAACTAGGAGTAATCTACCTACTCAAAAGTCTTTCATGTTTATTTCCTCTTTCCTTTGACATTGTTATCTTACCATTGATTTAGTAAGTAACCCTATCTTTGGATGTAAAAGGGACGGGCAAGGGTCATCGTATAGCCATGATTAACAATGTTGTAAGATATCTTAGCATTTTCTTTAAGGGACTAAGATTATTTTGGAAGGCGACATTGAAAGCGTCATCGAGGGACTATGATCTTATATTTTGTTTGATTGTTTTTGCTAAGATACCTCACATGCATAATATGGCCATTTTTTGTAAGACAACAAAGTGGATTTACCCTAGGGGTGTATGTGTGCAAGTGTATTGGTTTTCATGCTTGATTTGTCTTTGAATTATGGTTTTCTATTTGTTGGTTTTATTCTTGCCATACAAATCCTAATTACTAGCATTTGTATATAAAGCATTTAAATTGCGGAAAATAAAAATACTAAGCTATTACATCATTTAAGGGAGGGGGTGTACAAATTTAAAAATGGGGAATTGCAAGAAATTAAAATCCTAATTATCTATTACAATCATATTGAATTTGAATAAATGTACAAGAATATGAAGATAATGCAAAAGAAAAGAAGATTGTTTTTGTTTGAATTTTTATATGAAAGGGTTTTAAGTTTAACCTAATTAAACTAAAAAAGAAAGACATTAATTAATTAAAATTCCTAAATTCTAAGTTGACTTAATTAGAAAAGAAAATTAAAACAAAACTAAGTCTAAATTAATTTAATTTAAGAAAAGAAATTTGTTAAGAAAATGTTTTTTGGTCTTTTGTTTAAATGAAAAATAAAATAAATATAACAATTTTTTAGTCTAAATAAAATATTTGTGGTATTTTTGATTAAAAAATAGTAATAATAAAATAAAATAAGAAAATAAAATAAAATAAAATAAAATAAAATAAAATAAAATAAATAAAAGTTAGAAGTCAGGGGTTTGAAAATTAGCAGAGAGGTTAGAAAGTAATTCTTTTGAAAAATTAGGCCCAAGGCCATTTTTGTTTAATCAGAATAAAATAAAATAAAAAGTTATATGGGCTCCGTGATATGAGCAAACAGGGGGGTTGAAAGCAGCAAAAAAATCCAAGCCCAAGGAAAAGGGCCCAAACGCGTTGACTGTAACACAAAAAGAGACAAAAAAATGAAAGAAAAAATGACAAAATGGACGTTGGGGCTCGAACCCAGGTCCTAAAGGTGAAAGGCGCGAGATTCTACCACTAGGGTGGATATGCATCCGTTAACTTAACTGGAATGATAAATATATAATACAAAATGAGTCATGAATACACTTCATCTTCAATCTCCAGCCAAAGGACCTGTAACTTCATCATTTCTCAATCATTCATATTCCAACATCAAACATGTTAGAAATTTTCTCACGATTCTGAATATGTAAATAACTTAAGCTAATTCTCAAAAATGAGCATGAATTTCTAATGGTACCAAATCCTGACCTAAACATTTTCAGAGGTTCAGATTCAAAATTCTAACTACTCAAGCAACAATAATGAAATCTAAGGACATGGTTAGCTTCAGGACAATGATATCTACATTTCTTATTCACAAATAACCCATTAATGATGCTTGTATGAAGAGTTCAAAGTTAGGAAAACTTACCTCAAAACTGGAAATCATGAAATGCAAATGAGCTTGATTCAAGGTGCTGTAATGACCAGGTTAGCTTCCTCAAGTTCCCAGGAAGCTAATGCAATGGTTAGCTTGAGTTGAGAGTGGCTGAAATGGCTTGGAGAATTCAATGTGCAGTACTCTGTTTTTGGTTATGAAGGATGGTGAAAGTGGTGTTACAGTCGTGTAACAGGGTCAGGGATGAGTTGTATTTGATGTTTAGAAGCTTTAGGAACCAAAAGGCTTGAAAACCCACGAGGGAGATGCGAGTTTTCAGTTTTTGGTCAGAATGTGCAACAATGGTGATTTTTTATTTAGTTCTGAGTTCTTGTATGTTTTAGGGCTTGTGTATGCGTGTTTTTTCTTGCAAACAACGTGTGTATCTATAAGCAAAAGGTTATAGATGTTTTGCCTAAGGGATTTCTGAGTTATAGGGTTATGGCTATGTTGCTTGATTTTAAAGAAAAGTGAGAAATGTAGTTTCAAGGTAGAAAGTACAAGCATGTAGAGTGGTTAGGCACTTTAAACATGTTTGCTTCTGATCATTTATCTTGAGTATGGACAGAGACAACAAGTTAGGAGCTCAAGGAGAATTGATTGTAAAAGCAATGCTTTATCAAAATAGTAGTGGTAACTTTGTTCCATAAATGGAAAACCAACTTGGACAAAGCTTAAAACACTTGGATAAGGGATTAATCAATTGTGTAAACCATTAATTATAGAGTGAAACACAAGTTTGAGGCCTACAAAGTGAATATTATGCAACATGGCTATGGATTTGGTTCATGTTGCATCACAAATTTTTCCTTGCAAAACAACTTGAAACACTAACTTATGGCCTTCGATTCTCCTTGCTCACAAATGATCTTAAGGAGTTTTTGGACATTTTGGAAAGCTTGTAATATTCTATACAACCCCTCTTTGAATCACTTTTGAAAATTCCAAATGCAACTATGTGAAAAATTGCCATGAAGTTAGGTCAAATTCCTGACTAAACTAGGGCAAATTTTTCACTAAGTGTTTAGTTTCATGACCATGATTTCATGGATTAATAACTTGAGATCAAGATCTTCTAGGAGAAGTTGTGTAAATAAATGTTTTAGATATCATGGAGATCTATAACTTTCATGTTGAAAGTTTCTTTTGAATCATCTTGCAACATGGTGAAAAATTGGCTCAAAGTTGTGAAAAAATATGAAGTTTTCAACACTTAGAAAAATTTCTAAGTTTGGAAACTTTGACTTTTCAACATGAAATCTTTACTTTTTGATTTCTTGATGAACAAGTTTCATATTTTGACATGTTTTGATGAATTGTGATCTTTGACACTTGATTTTGACCAAAAAGTCAAAGTTTGACTTTTCAATGTACAATTGACTTTTGATTAGTTGACTGAAAATCAACTATCAATCAATTGATCTTGAGAAATGTTTTGAGTCATGCCATTAGGTCAAAATGATGAAATTGAACTCTTGAGATCATGCCTCAAACCAATTAACCATTTGCTAGGTCAAAAATAAGAAATTGCCCTTTCTCAGTCAAAACCCTAATTTTGACCATTTTGCCCTTTTGATGATCTGATTAAATTTCTTGAGGAATTATGGTCCAAACTTGATCAAATGACATATATGAGTTCACAATGTTGATATGGATCATAAATTATGAAGTTTGACTGTAAATTGGCCACAATTGACCTTTTCCCCCAATATAGCTGATTTTTAGGTCAACTGCTCAATTGACTGAGCAAAAATGTGATCCAAGGCTTGAAACTTGACATGAGTAATATTGGGGGTCCATAATGATCCATGAAATTCATATGAGGCATTGAAAGTTAAATTATCCTTGTGCAATCTTAAACCCTAATTTCAGTCATCAGTGCTTAAGGAGGCGTCTTGAGTTGATCAATCCTTGTGCAGTCTTGAACTAAAGGAGATCTTGTGAGAAAATATTTGATAAATGAGAGGGAAAATTTTGGGGTACAACAGCTTCCCCTGTTCAATCTTCTTAAACCTGAAGAGTTAGATTGGCGGATCCGCCATTCGTGACTTGAAGGTGGAAGATGATTGGACACTAGAGTGCCCAGAAATTTGCACTCGAAGATGAAATGAGAATGGGATTATAGATGCCATTTGAAGGAATGATGGAGATTTTCTGAATATGGGCTTGTATATGCCATCCAAGGGTGACTGTTGACAGAGAATGTACTAAGTTTGAACTTGATTTCAATTGGAAAAGAATCAGAATAAATCTTGGAGCGATTCATCTGAACCAGAAGTGTTCCTTTGGAAAGCATCAGGATAAACCGTTGAGGGGTTTAAACTTAACCAAAAGAGATCCTGAATATTCTTTAACTGGAAAGAATCAGAGTAAATATTTGAGCAATTTATCTGAACCAAAGAAAGCGTCTGCGGGAAAAGAATCAGAATAAACCGTTGAGAGATTTAAACTGAACTGGAAGGGATCTAGAGAATAATCACAATAAATCATTGAGAGATTTATCTGAACCAGAAAAAGCATTTGCGGGAAAGAACCAGAATAAATCATTGAGAGATTTATCTGAACCCAAAGTGTTTACGGGAAAGAATCAGAATAAATAGTTGAGAGATTTAAACTGAACCCGAAGAGATCTTGAATATTATTTAACTAGAAAGAATCAGAGTAAATCTTTAAGCGGTTTATCTGAACCAGAGAAAGCGTCTGCGAGAAAAGAATCTAAATAAACCGTTGAGAGATTTATCTGAACTCGAAGGGATCTGGAGAAGAATCAGAATAAATTGTTGAGAGATTTATCTGAAGCAGAAAAGACATCTGCGGGAAAGAATCAGAATAAATCGCTGAGATATTTAAACTGAACTGACATGAGTCTGAAAGAAATGTCTGTTATGTAGATGGTTGACCAGCCCTTTCTTGGGAATTGATCTGTAATTGACTTGCTGAAAAATTTGACGATAATTTTCTGTTGATTGATCTTTCCTGAAAAAGATGAAAAGTTAGTTGCATGCAATGTCATGATGTATGAAGTGCATGGTGTAATGATGTTCTCAAAATAAATGAGATTGTGTCGTATGTACTTGTGCTGTCAATGTTATGACGTATGGATGCGATGTATGGACACATTAATTTTTATGCCACAGTATTCCTGGGGTCGGGGAAAATAAATCCCGGAGCATTGTCGAGCATGAGGAGTGTAAGTCTTCATGTTTTGAAGTTGAAGTGTTGATTAGCTTCCATTTAGAGAAATAAACTCTGTTGTGTAAAGGAAACGCCATGTATTGCTTGTAGACCTCGTGAAATCCTGCTGGGGAATCCTGAGAAATTGGGTGACTTTCACTAGGGAATCTTAGGAGTGATAATTGGAAGTTTTGTTCTGTCTGGGATATGAGAGAGCTTGATATCATTAATATGCATACTGGAGATATGTTAGCGATCCTGTAGTGGGATGTCCCATTTTTCGCTCTTACTGGGAAAGCATCTGCGGGGGACTTTAAAGAATAGTCTAAAGATATTATCCTATTTCTTAAAGTCATTAGTGATTGTATTTCTATTTTTTATTCCCTTTTTTGCTCATTTGTAAACAGTAGTGACGTTCAAATTTATATGTTCAAAAATAAATCAGTGGATGTTTTTCTAAACAAAACAACAGAAAAAAGAAAAACAAATAGTTTTTCACTTTCAAAGGGATATCTTTGTATTAACTTGAATAAGTATTTTTGTACAATGATACGAACATTCTAGTAAGAGAATCTCGTCGTAGAAAAATGAAAATTTGATACAAAGAAAGGATAACTATGTGAAATAATCCCATGGGGTTCCCATTCTGCTATAGCCTTCGTGTCTGAGTGTCTTGTCCACTTGTTTCCTTGTCCGAAGCTGATTGAATTGATTAGAACCGTTGAGTTTGTCAGTCGATGCTAAAGGTTGTCTGTAAGGTGATCCAACGAGACATAGTCATACGCTTTAATTCCCTAACTTTTTCTTGGACCTCCCTCTCGGGTTTTCACTCCACCGGGATACCCTTTTTTGCCCAAGCCGCCCTTTTGGGTTTTCAGCTTGCCGGGTGTACATATATTTTTGTGTTTTATCCCTAATTTTTGCCCAGACCTTTTTGGTTTTTCGGGATGCCCTTGTTTTGCCTAGGTGTGTCAACCTAGCGGGTCTTTTATGTATAATATCTTTTGACTATGTCTGCGTTCACATGATGCGGAAGGTCGTCTCCATCCATAGTGGTTAAGATCATTGCTCCACCAGAGAATATGCTTTTGATCACAAATGGTCCCTCGTATGTAGGAGTCCATTTGCCCCTGGGATCACCTTGTGGTAATATGATACGCTTGATTACCAAGTCACCAACTTGATATACCTGATGTCTGACCTTTTTGTTAAAAGCTTTGATCATACGTTTTTGGTACATCTGGCCGTGACAGACAGTCGTAAGCCTCTTCTCATCAATTAGGTTCAACTGGTCAAGTCGAGTTTGGATCTAATCATCTTTACTCAGCCCTGCATCCTTTACGATTCTCAGAGAAGGTATTTGAACTTTGATTGGCAGAACAACTTCCATGTTGTATACCAAGGAGAAGGGAGTTGCCCTTGTTGATATGTGCGCCATGGTACGGTAACCGTGGAGAGCGAATGGTAGCATCTCATGCTAGTCTTTGTAGGTTACTGTCATTTTTTGTATGATCTTCTTGATGTTCTTATTTGCGGTTCGACAACACCATTCATCTTTGGTCAGTAAGGAAAGGAATTATGGTGCTGGATCTTGAATTGTGCACATAGTGAAATGATCATAGTATTATTGAGATTCGTACCATTGTCTGTGATGATTCTCTCTGGGATACCATACCGACAGATGAGATTCTGTTTGATGAATCGGGCCACAACATTCTTGGTAACGGAAGCGAAAGAAGCTGCCTCAACCCACTTCGTGAAGTAGTCAATGGCCACCAAGATGAAGCGGTGTCCATTAGAAGCTGTAGGTTTGATTTCTCTAATCATATCGATGCCCCACATCGCGAATGGCCAAGGAGCAGTCAGGACGTTCAGAGGCACGGGAGGCACATGCACTTTGTCAGCATAGATCTGACACTTGTGACAGGTTCGTGAATGCTGATAGCAATCTGCTTCCATGGTAGACCAGTAATACCCTGCCCGTAGGATCTTTTTAGCCATCGTATGTCCACTAGAATGGGTGCCAAAAGTGCCTTCATGTAGATCAACCATGATCTTTTCTGCCTCAACCTTGTCTATGCAATAAAGCAAAATAGAGTCGTGGTTGCGCTTGTAGATAATGCCATTACTAAGGAAGAACTTAGTAGAGAATCTTCTCAAGAACTTCTTATTATTGACTGAAGATCCTTCTGGATACTCTTGAGCCTCGAGATACCTCTTAACTTCATGGAATCAAGGTTGGTCCACTACTTCTTCAGTATCGATCTCGTGACAATAAGCTGGTTCGTCCATCCGCTCAATGGTGATCTGGGGAGCCTCGTTACACCACTTGAGTTTAAACATGGATGACATGGTGGCTAGCGCGTCCGCTAGTTGATTTTCCTCTTGTGGAAAATGCTCGAAGGTAATTTTCTCGAAATATGGGATTAATGTCAACACATGTTCTTTGTAGGGGATGAGGTTAGGGTGCTTTGTGTCCCATTATCCTTTGATCTGACTGATGACTAAGGCTGAATCTCCAAATACACTTAAGGACTCGATCCCCAAATCTATGGCAGCTTTGAGATAAAAAATACACGCTTCGTATTCTGCCATGTTATTGGTATAGTTGAAACAAAGTCTTGCAGTGAAGGGAGTATGACATCCTTCAGGGGATATGATTACATCACCTATGCCATTGCCGAGTGTGTCAGAGGCTCCGTCAAAAACCAAGGTCCATCGGGATCCTTGTTCAGGTCCGTCATATGGTCTGAGTTTTTCACAATTGTTTACCATCATGATGTCTTCATCTGGGAATTTGAATTTCATGGACTGGTAGTCATCCACAGCTTGATGAGCAAGGTGATCGGCTAGCACACTACCCTTTATTTCTTTTTAGGTAGTGTACTGAATGTCGTATTCAGTCAGAATCATCTGCCATCTTGATATTCTCCCAGAGAGGGCAGGTTTTTCGAATATGTATTTAATTGGATCCATCTTGGATATCAATAAGGTAGTATGGGTCATCATATACTGTCTTAGCCGGCGAGCAGCCCATGCCAGAGCGCAGCAAGTTTTCTCGAGCAGTGAATATCTTGTTTCACAATCGATAAACTTTTTTCTCAGGTAGTAAATAGCATGCTCTTTTCGGCCAGACTCGTCATGCTGCCCCAGCACACACCACATTGAATTTTCCAAAACAGTTAGATACATGATCAAAGGTCTTCCCTCGAACGACGACATCAAAACAGGAGGCTCTTGAAGGTACTCCTTGATGTTGTCAAAGGAAGCTTTACATTCATCATTCCACTAGACCACTTGATCTTTCTTCAGTAATTTGAGGATTGGTTCACAAGTAGTTGTTAGGTGAGAAATGAACCTGGCGATGTAGTTAAGCCGTTCTAAGAATCCTCTGACTTACTTCTCGGTGCGAGGATAAGGAATTTCTTATATTTATTTCACCTTGGAAGGGTCCACCTCGATACCTTTACCGCTAACAATGAAGCCTAGGAGTTTACCGGACCTCACCCCAAATGTGCATTTATTTGGGTTCAACCTTAGCTTGTATATCTTTAACCTTTCAAACAGTTTCTGTAGATGGTCAAGATGTTCCTCTTCAGTTTGAGATCTGGCTATCATGTCATCGACATAAACCTCTATTTCGTGATGTATCATGTCGTGAAATAGAGCTACCATGGCGCGCTGATAAGTTGCCCCAGCGTTCTTCAACCCGAATGGCATAACCTTGTAATAAAAAGTGCCCCACTGTGTGACGAATGTCGTTTTCTCCATGTCCTCAGGTACCATTTTGATTTGATTGTAGCCTGAGAAACCATCCATGAATGAGAGCACTTTATGCTGTATGGTGTTGTCAACCAGAATATCGATATGGGGGAGTGGGAAATCATCCTTAGGGCTTGCCCTATTCAAATATTTGTAGTCCACACACATGCGTACTTTGTCGTCCTTTTTAGGCACTAGAACAGCATTGGCAACCCACTATGGATAGTAGGTGACGGCTAAGAATCCAGCATTTAATTGTTTCATGACCCCAATCTTGATCTTCTCTGACATGTCTGGCCGCTTGCGACGGACTTTCTATTTTACCGGAGGGCAATCTTCTTTTGTCGGTAGACGATGGACCATGATATCAGCATCAAGTCCTGGCATGTCTTTGTATGACCAGGAAAAGACCTCAACATAGTCATGTAGTAACTGAGTTAAGCGCTTCTTGACACTAGGTTCTAGATTGGCACCCACCTTGACTTCTTTCTTGTCCTCTTCAGTACCTAAGTTAACCGTGTCCACTGGTTCTTCGTGGGGTTGTATGTTCCTTTCTTCTTGTTGTAGTAACCTGGCTAGTTCCCCTGGCACTTCACACTCTTCCTCACCTTCGTCTTCGGCTTGGTAGATTAGATTTTCAAAGTCACAAAAGGCCATATCAGAATTTTTACCCATGGGATCCTGAGTGGATGTAGATATGCATTTTAATATGTGAGTGTGTGTAAGAGCATAACTATCTTTGAAAGAAAATAAAAAATGTAGAAAAAGAAAGACAAAGAGCACAAAGTTTGTATGCAAAAACGTCCATGATTCATTGATGACATATGAAAATGAAGTAACAACCCTTACAAATGGATCGTTGTGCCTCGGGTAAGACACAAGGTTTTAAAAGTCTGAATTGTTTAATTATTACAAGTCCGACAAAAATTTAAAGATAATTATTGTTGTATAAAAGTAATTGGGACAAATTCTTTAGCTTCCCAGTTGGTGAGTCTTCCGTTGACAGTTGGGAAAATCCATTCTTCTAGGTCACATCCGTCATCACCATCCTCCACTGCGTTGACTCCACGGTTGCTGATCTTCAAAGGTGGTCCCCCGGCACGAGCACGACGAACAGCTTTTTGGGCTCCTGAAGTGAAACCCAAACCAAATTTGTCAAATTTGTAAAAGATATCCGGGAGTTGGCCCCAAATAGTACACCCACCTTCTTCGATTACCGCCTTGGCATCTTTCAGAGAAGACATCTTTAGTGGAGGTTGGTAATCTTTGGGACTTGGGAAACAGTCTTGGTAGCTGCCACTATTTGTGGGACTTCCTCGAAATGCTGAAACAAAGTTTCAATGTATTCACCATCCAATTCCAAGTATCTGAAGGAGTTCAAGTGATTGACCATATATTCCTCTTCTCTATGGACATTGATGATTTTCCCTTTGGTTGGGTATTTCAGCATCTGATGTAATGTAGAGGTGACAGCACCAACGTCATGAATCCATGGTTGGCCCAAAAAACAGGAATAGGAGGGGAGAATGTCCATCACGTAGAAAGTTGAATCAAAGGTTTGAGTTCCAACTTTTATGGGGATGTCCACCTCCCCATGCATCATTCTCTTTGAACCGTCGAAGGCCCTTACCACTATGTTGCTGGGTTTTAAGGTCAAACCTTCACATTTGAGTCTATCCAAAGCTTTCTTAGGCAGAACATTCAAAGATGGACCAGTATCAACTAGGACATGGGCCAAAGTTGTGCCCATGCATTTGACAGAGACATGCAACGCCTCGTTGTGTTTCCTCTCTCTAGGTGTCAGGTCAGCATCAGAAAAACCTAAACCGTTGTCCGTGATCAAACTGGCCACACAATCTTGGAATTGATCAGTAGAGGTTTCTTGTGGCACGTGGGAAGTTTTTGATAAATTTCACCAAGGCCTTCGCATGAGCCTCGGAGCATAACAGTAAAGCTAGCATCGAGATCTTTAATGGAGTTTGCCCTAGCTCTTCGACTACGTTGTAGTCGCTTCTCTTTATAATTTTCAGAATTTCTTCCATATCCTTTTTGGAGGCTTCTGAGATAGATACTGATTGCGCCTTCATCCATACAGGCTCAACCAAAATGCCTTTTCTCTGAGTCTCGGTCGACTCGGTGATAGGGGTATCAGCAGGGGTAACCATAGGAATTGTAGTAGTAGTGTCAACAAGAACAAAAGCAGGGATGATTACAGGATTGATAACAGTTTTCAGAGGAGAAATCTCTGGGGAGAAAACTCTTCCACTTCGTGTTATTTTGCTGGTTACCGCAATGTTGCCGATGTCGGGGTCAGCCTTCTCAAAAATCGAGTCTTCATCAGCCAGCCAATCCTACTTGACGCTGTGATAATAAACGTCACCCCCATAGTTCCATGGGACAGTTTTATCTGAGGAGTACAGGATCGGTCCTGGCATAATTATTATCAGTATAGTCACCTTAGGAACGGATGTAATCCTAACAGGTCTTTTGGTGGAGACCCTGGAAGGATTGGCGGAAATGGTTACTATTGAAACATCATTGTAAGAAATGGTTGGAACGAGAGTCTTTTCAAACAAAATCTCTTTGTCATCCATTAAGCGTTGGACACCTACTTCCAATAAATGACAACCAGTTGATAGGGATAAACAGAGATTGAAGCTTTCGTCACAGCCCGGAAATAAACTATCCTTCAACAGGTTCCTCTTGACAGTCTGGAGAGGAGTAACAAGTTCACCAACAACAGTAACAAACACACCATCTTCAACAACATTAACATCACGACCATGCTTTGGCATAAGAGCGGTGATAACATTTGGCATCTCAGGAGCATCAAATTTAATTTCTTTTGCCTCGAGAAGGTCTTGCACCTTGTTTTTAAAAGCCCAACAATTATTGGTATTATGGCCTTGACTTTCTGAATGGTAAGCATAGTGAGAATTAGGGTGGTAATGAGGAGAGGATGTGTTGGGATTCTTCGGGGCTTCCTTCAAAGTTACCATATTAGATCTCAACAAATGTGACAGGACTTGAGACAGCGTCATATTTATCCAGGTAAATTGTCTTACCGGTCTTTCTGTTCTAGGCTGGTTGCTCCTTTGTTGAGTAGGTGCAGGCTTAGGGATCATGACAGCCCCTGCCATTGGACGTTGTTCAGTTCTATCTTGATTCCTTTGATGGTATACAACACCAACTTATTTCTTCCTAATAAATGGTTTTCTCACGGCACTGGAGGATGCGTCTTTTTGGATCTTTTCGCTCTTAATCCCAGCTTCCAATCTTTCCCCGGTCAAGATTAATTCAGTGAAGCCTGCTGAGGAGCTCCCAATTAGATCATTAAATAAAGGACCAGAAAGGGTACCCAGAAAAATGTCTACTAGCTCTCTGTCAGATAGGGGAGGTTGGACTCTTCCTGCTAAGTCCCTCCATTTCTGAGCGCAGTCCTTGAAACCTTTGCTTGAAACCATAGCCATACTCTGGAGTTGAGTACGGGTGGGAGCAAGGTCTGCGTTGTATTAATATTGTTTATAAAAAGCAGCGGCGAGGTCTTCCCAATTATGGATATTGGCCCTTTCCAGTTGATAGAACCAATCTAGCTGAGTTCCAGACATACTATCTTGAAATAAGTGGACCCACAAATCTCTGTCAGCAGTGTGAGGCTGTATCTTCCTCACATAAGATCAGAGGTGCATCTTGGGACATGAAACCCCATCGTACTTAGCAAACACTGGTGCCTTGAACTTTGGTGGAATAACAATCCCAGACACCAAACCCAGCTCTTCAAAGTCCATCCCAGGCACTTTCTGAATCTCCATTGCACTTAGACGCTCTTCCAGATGTTTGTATTTGTCGTCGGCCGGAGGATATTGTTATTCAAAGTAATCCTCTTCTTCTTCCTCTTCAGATTCTGGCTGGGCAATCACTTCCTTGTTTTTCCCTTCTTGATTATCCTTTTCACCAAATGATGTTGCGAAGTCTAAGGTCCATCTGGCTGTCCCTGGGAACCTTCTTCCTAGATTCAAGACACCGGTTGCTTTCTTTGCTTTCTTCTTCTTTTCTTTGATCAACAAAGTTTTCAAATCCTCTTGTCCTTTGGCTAGAGTCAAGAAAATTTGTTGAATCTGAGCATTCTGCGCCTGGAGATCTTTTACTGTCTATTCCATGTCCATCTTTACTGAAATAAACAGTAGAAAGATGATGAGATCTATTGTAAGAAACCTGCTTATGTTATGATGAATGGAGATGCATATGCAATGATTTCAAGGAAATTAGAGACTTAAATTTGTTTTAGACAAAAAAGGAACACACGTCATATTAATAAATCAAAGTTTGAGTACATCATGCCTCTTTGGGCTTACAAATAAATACAAAAACTCTAAGATAAAAAAGTTGTACGCATCCTCTTTGGTGCGATGTAGGCGTTCAGACTCCACTCCTCATGAAGTTGCTTGGTGAGTTCCAGAACCTTCTTCTTGCTGGCGTAGAATTGGTCCTCGAAGGTGTCTCTCTCCCCTTTAAGTTGTATCCAATCCCTTTGCAAGTCTTCAAGAGAGGTGGGCATGTCAGGATGAAGGATAGTGTAGGGGACATCTCCTTCCACAACAGGCTCTATGATAACCGGGAGAATGGATGGGTAAGGCATCATAAGACTTTGAGCACGAGCTTGTACCCATTTGAGGTAAGGCTCAAGAGGGATGGAATTCTTGTGCCCCAATGTCTTGCTATCTACCTTGTTCAACATTCTCCAAGCTCAGATAAATCTCTAGCGGTGACCTTGATCGTCATTCTCGTAGTCAAAAGCCAACCCTTGAATAAGCATCTCACGTGTACCATCCCTTCGGGCGTAACCAAACTGTCTTAAGGCTAAGCAGGGGTTGTAGGTGATACCTCCTCTAATGCCAAGTAATGGGACATTAGGGAATTCTCCATAACGTTCGATGATAGTAACATTCTCTATGGATCGGGAACACCAATGAATGTCTGAATGTTTGAGCGTCATCAACCTATGTGACCACCTTGAACCTTGCTCGTTCTTTAATACAGATTAGGGAAGATGCGAAATAAACCATCTTCCCAAGAGAGGAGTACAACACATAAGAATACCTCTTTTCCTTATAGTGCGAGTGTGAAAAGAATGTAGGATGTCTCCTAACAAAGTAGGCACCGGGTTACGAGACATGGATATTTTAACGGCATTTACATCTATGAGTTAGTTAGGGTTTGGAAACAAAACCATACCATAGATGAGGAGAGCCACAATTTCCTCAAAATCTTGCAAGTCTAAGGAGTTCCAACAATTTTGGGCTTTCTCAAACAAGAACTTGGCTAAGAAACCTTTGACACCACTCCTGGTTTCCCAATTAGTTGTGACATCAGATGGTTGAAAGTGTAGGGCTTGAGAAATCTCTTCTGGTTTTGGATCTCTTTCCGTATTATTGAAGGGTAGTTGATTGAGAATAGGAATCCTCAAGAGTTGAGAGAATTCTTCCAAAGTTGGCATAAGTTGATAATCGGGAAATGTGAAGTAATGGTGTAGAGGATCAAAGAACTGGAAGAGCACCTTCATCATGTCCTCATCAGTGTTGGAGGTAACCAAGTTTAGGAGGCGACCATGTCTTTCGGTAAATGGAGAATTTTCGGGAACCCTTTATGCTAACTCTTTAAGTTGAGGAGGGATCCTTACAAGATTTACTTGAATGGTTTTCCTGCGGATAGAATCCATGTCCTACAAAATAGAACAAAGATAAATCCCAAAATCCTTGAAATGGTTAGTGAGTATGAGTATTATGTTATGATGTTTATGATTTTATGTACAAGTAAATACAAACAAAACAAACAAGTCCTTAGGTTTAGGCTTTCATGGAGTTTCATAGGTAAGTACCCTCTTGAAGTTTAGTTGGCTCAAACCTGTCCTAGCAATAGTAACCGGGTTCTAAGGATCTCAACATCACTGGTTTGTTTTCTTGGGCATTGTTTCAGTGCAAGCCTCTTTAATGACGAACTAAATATCTTAAAAAACCAAACCTCAATGAGTGTAGTATCGAGTATCTACCAACTTCGGACTGCACCAAATCCGGCCATCTCACTACATCCTAATGGCCAAGTTAGTCAAGTAAAGGTTCTAGAAGTTAGTTAGTGCTTCATGACATCACTCAGCAGCCCCGTATTCTCCTTAACTACTCAAGGGCTACCGGTACCCACAAATATGTCACACTAACGTAGCTATTTCTTAGACCATGTCAGTATACCCCGCACAATTTCTACAATGTATTGCTACTTACCTATAAGGTAACCCAAATCCGGGTAGAGGATTTCAAACCCAAACAAAGAACCAAAATGTAAAGCATACAAGTCAAACAATGAAATCAAATAAATGTGATCTAGCCCTAAGATAACCCCACTTTTAGAAAGATCCCCAGCAGAGTCGCCAGTTCTGTAACACAGTGGGATAACTGACTTGGTTGTTTTGCATTTGATCGCAAATGTTGCGGTTAGCAAGAGTCGCCATCGAATTTTCTTTTATCCAAAAGGAAAGGCTGAAAAGAACATGAAAGGCCTTTGAGATGTTTTCTTGAGTCCGGGGGGTAGATTATGAAAAGTGAAGGTATTAGAACCCTTTCCATCCATGATTTTCCATGGGCTCTTAGTTACTTGCTAGATCACTTGCTTTTGTTTGAAAATATGCTTTGTGTTGTTTTTGAAAGTATTTTGAAAAGGCGCCATCGTTTAGGCAAACTTTGTAATGATTCTCGTTCGTAAGAATGTATACAAAGTGTTGATCTTTTGAAAATGTTTTCAAGTTTGAAAGATGTTTTTGAAAGTGTTGGTGTTTGTTTTTAAAATAGAAAGGATGTCTTGGTTTTGAAATTGAGCAAGCAACTAGGAGTAATCTACCTACTCAAAAGTCTTTCATGTTTATTTCCTCTTTCCTTTGACATTATTATCTTACCATTGATTTGGTAAGTAACCCTATCTTTGGATATAAAAGGGACGGGCAAGGGTTGTCGTATAGCCATGATTAGCAATATTGTAAGACATCTTAGTATTTTATTTAAGGGACTAAGATCATTTTGGAAGGCAACATGGATAGCATCATCGAGGGACTATGATCTTGTATTTTGTTTGATTGTTTTTGCTAAGATACCTCACATGCATTATATGGCCATTTTTTGTAAGGCAACAAAGTGGATTTACCCTAGGGGTGTATGTGTGCAAGTGTATTGATTTTCATGCTTGATTTGTCTTTGAATTAAGGTTTTCTATTTGTTGGTTTTATTCTTGCCATACAAACCCTAATTACTAGCATTTATATATAAAGCATTTAAATTGCGGAAAATAAAAATACTAAGCTATTACATCATTTAAGGGGGGGGGGGGGGTGTATAAATTTACAAATGGGGAATTGCAATAAATTAAAACCCTAATTATCTATTACAACCATATTGAATTTGAATAAATGTACAAGAATATGAAGATAATGCAAAATAAAAGGAGATTGTTTTTTTTTTTGAATTTTTATATGAAAGGGTTTTAAGTTTAACCTAATTAAACTAAAAAAGAAAGACACTAATTAATTAAAATTCCTAAATTCTAAGTTGACTTAATTAGAAAAGAAAATTAAAACAAAACCAAGTCTAAATTAATTTAATTTAAGAAAAGAAATTTGTTAAGAAAATGTTTTTTGGTCTTTTGTTTAAAAGAAAAATAAAATAAATATAACAATTTTTTAGTCTAAATAAAATATTTGTGGTATTTTTGATTAAAAAATAGTAATAATAAAATAAAATAAGAAAATAAAATAAAATAAAATAAATAAAAGTTAGAAGTCAGGGTTTTGAAAATTAGAAGAGAGGTTAGAAAGTAATTCTTTTGAAAAATTAGGCCCAAGGCTATTTTTGTATAATCAGAATAAAATAAAATAAAAGTTATGTGAGCTGCGTGATATGAGAAAACAGAGGGGTTGAAATCAACAAAAATATCCAAGCCCAAGGAAAAGGGCCCAAACGCGCTGGATGTAACACAAAAAGAGACAAAAAATGAAAGAAAAAAATGACAAAATGGACGCTGGGGCTCAAACCCAAGTCCTAAAGGTGAAAGGCGCGCGCTTCTACCACTAGGGTGGCTATATATCCGTTAGCTTAACTGAAATGATAAATATATAATACAAAATGAGTCATGAATACACTTCATCTTCAACCTCCAGCCAAAGGACTTGTAACTTCATCATTTCTCAACCATTCATAAAACTTCCAACATCAAACTTGTTAGAAATTTTCTCACGATTCAGAATATGTAAATAATTTAAGCTAATTCTAAAAAATGAGCATGAATTTCTAATGGACCAAATCCTGACCTAAATATTTTCAGAGGTTCAGATTCAAAATTCTAACTACTCAAGCAACAATAATGAAATCTAAGGACATGGTTAGCTTCAGGACAATGATATCTACATTTCTTTTTCACAAATAAACCATTAATGATGCTTGTATGAAGAGTTCAAAGTTAGGAAAACTTAACTCAAAACTGGAAATCATGAAATGAAAATGAGCTTGATTCAAGGTGCTGCAATGATTAGGTTAGCTTCCTCAAGTTCCCAGGAAGCTAATGCAATGGTTAGCTTGAGTTGAGAGTGGCTGAAATGGCTTGGAGAAGTCAATGTGCAATATGATAACACGATTTTATATCGTATAAATCGACTTAATTAATGCAAATAATTCATGTTTTTATTTAATTTATTTTATTTCCATATTACGCTGGTATTTCTTTGTTTCAGGTATTTTGCCTTAAATAAGCTTATGTGAAGAAAAATGAAGAAATAGATGCAATTTAGTACAAAAATGAAGATAATTGATTAATGTGGTGCATAATACTAAATGGGGGTGAAAAGAATGATTTTTTTCCAAGGCCCAAAAGACCAAGAACGCGCAGAGGCCCAAGGGAACACACGTTCCCCACTTCAGCTTGAAGGGACCGACCGACCCACTAAGGGGAACGACCGGTCCGGCCCACTTCAGCTGAGTGGAACGACCGTTCCCTCCCCTTTCCAATTTTCACGCCATTTTCTCCTGACACGGAACGACCGGTCCCAAGTCAATGAAGAAACCAACTTTTGCTATATTTCCGTACACGTCTTCAGCACGTTATGCAACAAAGTCCACTAGCAATATTTTTTGGATATTCAGTTTTACGTGGATTGACCTTTTGGGATACAGTTATTTTACAAGCATTATAAATAGAAGTGAAAGCCAAATCCCAAAGGTCGGAGAATTTTTGCAAGATCGTACTATTTTCAGCAGAGCAAATTTCCTTCCATTTTAATTTTTGTTCTGCCCTTTTCCTTTATTTTTATTTCATCGCATTGTTTTTATTTTCTTTTCTTCTCCAGTTTTCTGCCTTTATTTTTCGTACAACAATTTCTACACCGGGAATTGTTGTGCAATTTTATCCGGTTTAACCTTACGTTAGATCCGGTATTTTTACTTATCTTGTTGTTACGAAATTCAAGATTCGAAGGGTAGATCCAGCCGACTTGTGGTGGAATACTCGAAGGATTTGAAGAACGAATATTTACTTGAAGCTATTGAAGTATTTCTACATTTTCATCAGGTTTTCATTTATACGCTTTATTTAATATATTTGTATGATCTCTGTTCTGAGTATGTTTTTATTTCGCCGTTTCCTAATTAATAAACCTTGCATGATTAATTGTATGAACATGTCTGGCTAAACCGATTAAATATCGGTATGTAAATTAACCAAATAACGGGATCCGAAATAAACTGGCTTAAAATTATTTTGTAAAAGAAACTTCTTTCATGGTTTTAATATTCAATTAAATTGTTTAAGATTTTACAAACCAATAGAACGGAAGTGTGAGGTTTTAGAATTGATTAAGGTTTTTACTAATAAAACGGAAGTTTGAGGCTAAAACCAGATAGTGATTATTAGGCATTGTTTTTAAAGAGGCGGAAGCATTTTAAAAACAATTAAATTTTATTCTGTTTTCAAAAATTACTTTTGAATCCGGCGGAGTGACGGAAGCACACGTTAGGGTATTAATCGTATAACCTGAACTAATAGAACGGAAGTGTGAGGGGAAGGTTTTTAGACAAATAAAGTTTGCGTAAAGATAATTTTTGACCAATTTAAGTAAAAGCCAGTGGAAATTCGGAACCCAAAATTTAGGTGAAATACATACCGGTATTTATAAATAAAAATTTTATAACTAAATTTAGTAATTAGATCCCTTTCGTTAATTAAATTAATATTAGCCTTAGCTTTACCCAGTAACCAAAATTACGGTAGATCGATTCATAGTCCCTGTGGATTCGATATCTTTTAAGACTATGCGATAGGACTGTGCACTTGCAGTCTCCAGATTTATAGACATACAAAGTCGCGATCAAGTTTTTGGCGCCGTTGCCGGGGACTATTTAAGTCGATATCATAACTCTTTTAGTTACATCGTAGAGACTAAGGTCTTCTTCTTTTCATCTCTTTCTGATTTGTATGCCAAACACTCGCTCTCAAGGCGAACCTTTGCATCTACAAATCAACGACATCGAGCGTTATCTTCGATTGAGACGCCGAATTCAGGAATATCGTCTACTAAACAATTTACCCCCGACGAATATCCCTGATATAACTGATCTTAGACGAGTTGAGATGGCTGCGCCACGACCTTTAAAATCTTACGCAATCCCTTCTCAAGACGAACCTCATAATAGTATTGCCGCTCCGGCAATCGAGGCAAACAACTTCGAGCTGAAACCTTCGCTATTATCTGCAGTTCAACAAAACCAGTTTTCTGGAAATCCAACTGACGATCCGAACCTGCATTTATCCGTATTTCTACAATATGCAGATACCGTAAAAGCTAATGGGGTCAGCACGGAAGCTATTCGTTTACGATTATTTCCTTTTTCCCTTAGAGATAGAGCTAGAGCCTGGCTCCAATCTCTACCTTCTAATTCAATCACTACGTGGGATGAATTAAAGAAAGTTTTCCTAACCCGATATTTTCCACCAAGCAAAACGGCTATGCTTCGAGCTCAAATCAACGGATTTAGACAGAAAGACACCGAGTCTTTATTTGAAGCATGGGAACGATATAAAGACATGATAAGACTCTGTCCACATCATGGTCTGGAGGAATGGTTAGTGATACATACTTTCTACAATGGTCTTTTGTACAACACGAGATTAACAATCGACGCTGCTGCTGGAGGTGCGCTAATGGAGAAACCTTATGTACAAGCCTACGAACTGATAGATAATATGGCCCAAAACCACTACCAGTGGGGAAGCGAGAGAGCTGCCGTTGAAAAACCTCCGACGAAAGGAGGAATGTACGAAATTAGTAGCCTAGATCAAGTAAACGCTAAGGTAGACGCACTAACTCAGAAAATAGAAAACCTTACGTTAACTCCTGCAGCTACCGTAGCTGCAGTGACTCCTGACTGCGAAATATGCGGAACATCTGGTCACGCTCCCGCCGAATGTCAATTTCTGTTAGGTACTCCGACTGACCAAATAAACTACGCTCAGGGAAACCCTTATTCAAATACGTACAACCCAGGTTGGAGGAATCACCCAAATTTTTCCTACAAGAATAATAACGCATTGAACGCACCTGTTCAAGCGTAAACTGCTCCACCTGGATATCAAAAAGCACCTTCTGCCGCACCGAGCGCACCTAGGAAATCTAATCTCGAAATAATGATGGAAAACTTTATAGCAAGCCAAGCGCAAACTCACAAAGAATTCCTAAACCGAGACATACACACTAACGAGCAAATCAAGCAACTATCGAACAAAATAGATGCCTTAGCCACTCACAATAAAATGTTAGAAACTCAAATCTCACAAGTGGCTCAACAACAAGCGCCTGCTGCCGCACCAGCCGGTACTTTCCCTGGACAACCACAACCTAATCCGAAAGGACAAGCTCACGCAATTATATTACGAAGCGGTAAAGAAATAGAAGAACCATTAGATCCAAGAACCAAAAACCCGGCCATGCACCAAAACTCTGAAAACCAAGCCGAAGAGGATAACGAACCTAAAAGAAAGGAAGATGGAGAAACAATAGAACAAGAAAAACCTTATGTACCTCCACCTCCCTATAAACCACCTATTCCTTACCCTCAAAGACTAGTTAAAACAAAAGACATAGGGCAATTTAAGAAATTTGTAGAACTTCTCAAGCAATTAAACGTAACAATTCCTTTCACAGAAGCGATAACGCAAATGCCCTCATATGCTAAATTCTTAAAAGAAATTCTATATAATAAGAAAAAGCTAGAAGAAAATGAAACAGTTACTCTTACAGCTGAATGCAGCGCAATAATCCAAAATAAGATGCCACCTAAACTGAAAGACCCTGGTAGTTTTTCTATACCATGTGTAATAGGAAAATTCGTCATAGACAAAGCTTTATGTGATTTAGGAGCAAGCATCAGTGTAATGCCTTTATCCATCAGTAAGAAACTCGAAATGGGAGAGTTGAGACCAACTAAAATGTCTGTTCAGTTAGCAGATCGTTCTGTCAAATACCCCGTAGGAGTACTTGAAAACGTCCCCGTTCGAATAGGTCAATTCTACATCCCAACCGACTTTATAATAATGGATATTAAGGAAGATACGAACACACCTATCATTTTAGGAAGACCCTTCCTAGCAACTGCCGGTGCCATTATAGACGTTAAAAGAGGAAAACTCACCTTTGAGGTAGGCGAAGAAAAGATTGAATTCATTCTTTCCAAATTTCTAAAAGCACCAACCATAGATGACAACTGCTACTTTATGGATATGATAGAAGAATGTATAAAAGAAGCAGAAGATCATCCAGATAAAACCTTAGATGAATGCTTAGCAATAACACCCGATCCTACACAAGGTTTACACAAACCAACCATTGAACTCAAAACGTTACCCAAAAACCTGAGATACGAATTCTTAGACCCAGAATTCGAACGACCAGTAATAATCAATGCAAATCTAGGAAAAATCGAGACTGAAAAATTACTACATATACTGAGGAAATATCCAACTGCTTTAGGATACAATTTAACTGATCTTAAAGGAATAAGTCCTTCCATCTGTATGCATCGCATAATGCTAGAGGAAGATAGTAAAACCTCTAGAGAACACCAAAGAAGACTTAATCCTATAATGAGTGAAGTAGTAAAGAAAGAGATATTAAAATTGTTAGAAGCAGGCATCATTTATCCAATATCTGATAGTAAATGGGTAAGCCCCGTTCATGTAGTCCCCAAGAAAGGAGGCGTAACGGTAATCGAAAACGACAAAGGAGAAACCATAACAAAGCGAATCGAATCAGGATGGAGGATGTGCATTGATTATAGGAAACTTAACAAAGCCACCCGGAAGGATCATTTCCATTTACCATTCATTGATCAAATGCTGGAGCGTCTAGCCAGATACTCATATTTCTGTTACTTGGACGGTTACTCCGGATTCTTTCAAATACCGATACACCCCGATGACCAAGAAAAGACTACCTTCACCTGTCCATTCGGAACCTTCGCATATCGAAGAATGCCTTTTGGCTTATGCAATGCACCTGCAACTTTTCAAAGATGCATGATGGCAATCTTCGCAGACTTTCTTGATAATATTATGGAGGTATTCATGGACGACTTCTCCATCTGCGGACGTAGTTTTGAAGGATGTCTTGCAAACTTAGAAAAAGTACTAGAAAGATGTGTAAAGGTAAACTTAGTATTAAATTGGGAAAAATGCCATTTTATGGTTCAAGAAGGTATTGTGTTAGGACATATTATATCTAATAGGGGAATCGAAGTAGACAAGGCCAAGATAGAAGTTATCGAAAACCTTCAACCCCCTAGAACTGTCAGAGAAATAAGAAGTTTCTTAGGACACGCCGGTTTTTACCGACGTTTTATTAAAGATTTCTCTAAAATTTCTAAGCCATTAACAGAACTCTTAATGAAAGATGCTGAATTCATATTTAACGAAAAATGCCTTGAAGCCTTTCAATCATTAAAGAAAGAATTAATTACTGCGCCAATCATGAAGACCCCAGATTGGAGTGAACCATTTGAGATAATGTGTGACGCAAGTGACTATGCCGTAGGAGCAGTCCTAGGACAAAGAAAAGATAAAAAATTACACGTCATATATTACGCTAGTAGAACCCTAGATGAAGCGCAAATGAATTATGCAACAACCGAAAAGGAACTCCTGGCTGTAGTCTTCGCACTCGATAAATTCCGATCTTATTTAGTAGGAGCTAAGATAATAATTTATACTGACCACGCTGCCATTAGATATCTCCTAACCAAAAAGGACGCTAAACCTAGACTGCTAAGATGGATCTTGTTGCTACAAGAATTTGATTTAGAAATCAAGGATAAAAAAGGAAGTGAAAATGTAGTGGCTGATCATCTATCAAGAATCGAAAATCTAAAACAAGAACGAATTCCAATCAATGATGAATCTCAATATGATAGATTAATCGCCCACTTCGAAGCAAGTGAATCTCAAAACTATTCTGAAACAACCTTAGCAATCTCATCTGTCCCTTGGTATGCAGATTTCGTAAATTATCTAGCTGCCGGTGTATTACCACCAGAGTTAACGTACCAACAAAAGAAAAAATTCTTTCACGATCTCAAACAATATTACTGGGACGAACCTTTGTTATTCAAAAGAGGACCCGATGGAATTTTCCGTCGTTGCGTACCCGAAGAAGAAGTCGAAAGCGTGATTAAACATTGCCACTCCGCACCATACGGAGGACACACGAGTACTTCTAAAACATGTACGAAAATCCTACAATCAGGTCTTTATTGGCCAACACTATGGAAAGATGTTCATGTCGCAGTCACTAAGTGCGACCGGTGCCAACGCACTGGTAACATTTCAAGACGCGACGAGATGCCACAGAAAGGCATTCTGGAAGTAGAGATTTTCGATGTATGGGGTATAGACTTTATGGGACCATTCCCGTCATCTTTTGGTAACAAATACATACTCGTGGCAGTTGACTATGTATCTAAATGGATAGAAGCTATAGCTTCTCCAACAAACGATACCCGAGTTGTATTAAGGCTCTTCAAAAACATGATATTTCCGAGATTCGGTATACCAAGATTAGTAATAAGCAATGGAGGTTCTCATTTTATTTCTAAGATATTCGAAAAACTCCTAAGGAAATACAGTGTCCGACATCGAGTAGCTACACCCTATCATCCACAAACGAGTGGACAAGTGGAAGTCTCTAATCTTGAAATCAAGCAAATATTAGAAAAGACTGTAGCAACTTCGAGAAAGGATTGGTCCTCAAAACTATCTGAAGCTCTATGGGCATATAGGACCGCATTTAAGACACCAATAGGGACCACCCCGTTTAAGCTCATCTATGGAAAATCTTGCCATTTGCCGGTTGAATTAGAACACAAGGCCTATTGGGCTATTAAAAATATAAACTTGAATTACACAACCGCAAGCGAGAAGCGCATCCTTGATATAAACGAATTAGAGGAATTGAGACAAGATGCGTATGAGAACGCCAAGATTTATAAAGAACGAACGAAAACATGGCACGACAAAAGAATAAATAGAAAACATTTTAAAATAGGTGATATCGTACTACTGTTTAATTCAAGATTAAAATTATTTCCTGGAAAACTACGCAGCAGATGGTCTGGTCCGTTCACAATAACAAACACGTTTATTAACAGAGCGGTCGAAATCAAAGGAAAGATTTCCGAACCCTTTATAGTTAATGGACAACGTTTAAAACCATATCACAGCGCAGAGAGTAACGAATACTTTCAAGAAATAACTTTAATAGAGACACCTGCTCAATTAGAAATTTAAAACTTTGATTTTATTTGTCGAGCTTACGACATAAAACAAAGCGCTTAGTGGGAGACAATCCACCTTTTTATGATTAATTATTATATTTACCTTTTTGTTTTATTATTCTTATTATCATTCTTACTATTATTATTATTCTTATTTTTCTCTTTATTCTTCTCATTCATAAACACTTATACACATATCTTCTCTAATATTCTATTTCATCTATATTTCTTCTTCATTCTATCACTATTATGCTCATTCTTATTTTCTTCTTTTCGGTCCCACGCACACCATGCCCCCTGGACCGACCGGTCCCCTTTTGACTGAAAAGCAGGACCGACCGTCCCCCTGTCCTAGTACAAGAGGGAACGACCGGCCCCCTGTTACATGCTGTAAAGCGTGTCTCTTTGTCTCCCACGCCAAATTCAATTCATAACTCATTTTTACCATTTATCTTCTCCATAAAACAACTTCCAACCACTCTTAAATTCCCATTACTCCACTATCTCATTTTTTTCAAATTTTTACCCTTTCCAACTCCCCCATTAACTCTCATTAAATTCTCATTATCACCATTCAACCACCCTCACAATATAAATACCCCTCATTTCTTACTATCTCTTCACATCATTTCTTACTTTCTACTACGTTTCTCTCATATTTATCTTCATCTTCTCTAACTTCCTTCTACATCTACCACCATTTTCTTACCATTACCATGCCTCCGAGAACCATCCGTCCCGAAAGACAACAACCCGACCTTTCAAACATTATCTTCCGCGATGATAAGCAACGCACCATGTATCTCAACTTATACAAACGCTCGGTGGTTCCGACAAAGTATGTAGATATGAATTGTCTACAAACTTTAGGACTCACTGAAAGTGTGTCATGGTTGCTAAATAATACTGGTTTATACAATCTCTGTACCCAACCAAACCCAACCTTTGAACCTCTAGTTTTGGAGTTTTTGAGTTCTTTTTCTTACTCAACAGATATTGAAGATCCATACACTACGGGAACTGCTAGTTTCCGTACGTTCAACCGTGAGTATACGCTAGATCAAGAACAAATTGCTGAGGCACTAGGATTCTCACAAGGGGATGGTATTTATTACAAGCCATTTGAAGCGGAAGATGATATTCCAGCCTGGGAGGAGCAAGGTTTACAATTCTGGGAGGAGATAAGTGGGGAAGCCGCAAATGGTTGGAGACTATTATATGCGTCCCACGTTCATAATCCAGCAATACGGTATTTTCACCGTATTTTGGCTCACACTATCTTTGGACGCACCTACAACCATAAGGTAACCCAAAATGAGTTATTTTTCTTATATTGTGCCTTAACTGGGAGCCGTGTCAACGCCGCACCATTTATGCTATCACACTTTCAACTATGTGCTCAAACCGCCGGAAACAACCCTTTTCTTTTCGGTGGCATTATTACCGCGATAGCTTACTCGCTAGGATTGGCTGACGAGATCCTAACTATTGCTCAACACCTCATGCCAGCCCAATTTCTAGATGAGGTATACTGCAGAGACTCCCATCTAATCCTCCCAAGGCAAGGTGAGAACATATTTACTTTATTGGTCAATAAAGTTTTGGTACCAAGCATTATTCTCCCATGTCCCCATCTTATTAATGTGCAAAATCGAAGCCGTTGGTTATTCGATTTAAATGCACCCGAAGCTGAGAATAATGCCCCCGTGGATGAAATGGAAGAAGAAATGAACAACAATCAACAAAACCATCTCACCATGGAAACTCTCTACCAAACCATGCAACAGATGCAAAACCAACAAAACGCAACATTTGCATTGGTACAACAAATGCATAACAACTACAACACCTTGAATGCAAATGTTATTGACCTTGGAGTTTCTATGCACTCACTTCACCTACGCTTGGACGAATTCGTGCCTCCACAACGCCAAGATGAGCGACATCCAAGAACTCGAGGAAGAGGACGTCGTCCACATCGTAACGATTAGTTCTTAATATTTCTTTTCTTTTTATTTTTGTATTTTTCGATTCCCCATTTTTAAGCATTGAGGACAATGCTCAGTTTAAGTGTAGGGGGGTCGAATTAACTATTGTTATCTTTCTTCAAGTAAGCAAATTTCCCTTTTGTAATTTCCCTTTTTGTACTTTAAAATTTTAATTAATAAAAATTTGTTATTAAATTAAGTCTTATATACATATATAAATTCATGATTATCCGAATTCGCCAAATTCTTGAGCCATAAAATTTTTTTTTATGGTCAGACGCACAATTATACACACTCAAAAAGTGTATCAAAGTTGCTTCTTTAGAAGAAAATATTTATAAATTGATCACGATTGAAATAATATCGTCGCCACTTCAACGCTTTAAAATCTCAGGAAAATGAATTAAAATTTTAGTACCCTTTATATACCGAAAATTTAAATTCTAGGTTTTAAAGTAACCTTTAGTAGTTTATACAAGCAGTCAGCACCGTCTAAATAGCAAACTACGTGGAGGATCGATGAATATAAGTGATTGATCGAAAATAAAAAAATAAAAAAAATTTAAATTTGTAGAAACGCTCTAACTAAGTTGGATAGTCCTTACCAGACTATTTAGCCCAACGGTCGCGAACCTTATAAATTATCAATTAATGAATTCTTTGTAAATTGGTTCAGCGGTTTCTGGTGTTGAACTTGGTAGGGCGAACTACGGTTCGATTCCCCGCAATTTACAAAAGAACAAAAAGGAGTTACCAACTATTAAGTACCAGAACTCCTAGCAGGCTTAAAAGATCAAATTCACTAACCGGTCACTCCACTATGTGCGCGAAAGGGCAAAGGGCTTAATGTGATTGCGCCTGAATGAAATTAGTAGCCTAGATCAAGTAAACGCTAAGGTAGACGCACTAACTCAGAAAATAGAAAACCTTACACTTGAATTATTTGCATTAATTAAGTCGATTTATACGATATAAAATCGTGTTATCACAATACTCAGTTTTTGGTTATGGATGATGGTGCAAATGGTGTTACATTCGTGTAACAGGGTTATGGATGAGTTGTATTTGATGTTTAGAAGCTTTAGGAACAAAAAGGCTTGAAAACGCACGAGGGAGATGTGGGTTTCATGTTTTTGGTCAGAATGTGCAACAATGGTGATTTTTGATTCAGTTCTGAGTTATTGTGTGTTTTAGGGCTTGTGTATGCGTGTGTTTTCTTGCAAACAACTTGTGTATCTATAAGAAAAAGGTTAGAGATGTTTTGCCCAAGGGATTTATGAGTTATAGGGTTATGGCTAAGTTGCTTGATTTTGAAGAAAAGTGAGAAATGTAGTTTCAAGGTAGAAAGTACAAGCATGTAGAGTGGTTAGGCACTTTAAACATGTTTGCTTATTATTATTTATCTTGAGTATGCACAAAGACAATAAGTTATGAGCTCAAGGAGAGTTGATATTTGCAAAAGCAATGCTTTATCAAAATAACAATGGTAACTTTGTTCCGTAAATGGAAAACCAACTTGGACAAAGCTTCAAACACTTGGATAAGGGCTTAATCAATTGTGTAAACCATTAAATATAGAGTGAAACACAATTTTGAGGCCTACAAAGTGAAGATTATGCAGCATGGCTATGGATTTGGTTCATGTTGCATCACAAATTTTGCCTTGCAAAACAACTTGAAACCCTAACTTCTGGCCTTCGATTCTCCTTGATCATAAATGATCTTAAGGAGTTCTTTGACATTTTGGAAAGCTTGTAATGTGATCTACAACCCCTATTTGAATCACTTTTGAAAATTCCAAATGGAACAATGTGAAAAATTTCCATGAAGTTTGGTCAAAATCCTGCCTAAACTAGGGCAAAATTTTCACTAAGTGTTTAGTTTCATGACCATGACTTCATGGATTAATAACTTGAGATCCAAGCATTTTTAGGAGAAGTTGTGTAAAGAAATGTTTAGATCTCATGGATATCTACAACTTTCATGTTGAAAGTTTCTTTTGAATCATCTTGCATCATGGTGAAAGATTGGCTCAAAGTTGTGAAAAAATATGATATTTTCAAGACTTAGAAAAATTTCTAAGTTTGGAAACTTTGACTTTTCAAAATGAAATCTTGAATTTTTTATTTCTTGATGGACAAGTTTCATATTTTGACATGTTTTGATGAATTATGATCTTTGACACTTGATTTTGACCAAAAAGTCAAAGTTTGACTTTTCAGTGTACAGTTGACTGAAAATCAACTATCAATCAATTGATCTTGAGCAATGTTTTGAGTCATGCCATTAGGTAAAAATGATGCAATTTAACTCTTTAGATCATGCCTCAAACTAATTAACCATTTGCTAGGTCAAAAATAAGAAATTGCCCTTTCTCAGTCAAAACCCTAATTTTGACCATTTTACCCTTTTGGTGATCTGATCAAATTTCTTGAGGAATTGTGGTCCAAACTTGATCAGATGACATATATGAGTTCACAATGTTGATATGGATCATAAATTATGAAGTTTGACTGTAAATTGGCCACAATTGACTTTTTCCCAAATACAACTGATTTTTAGGTCAACTGCTTAATTGACTGAGCAAAAATGTGATCCAAGGCTTGAAACTTGACATGAGTAATCTTGGGGGTCCATAATGATCCATGAAAGTCATATGAGGCATTGAAAGTTAAATTATCCTTGTGCAATCTCAAACCCTAATTTCAGTCATCAGTGCTTAAGAAGGTGTCTTGAGCTGATCATTCCTTGTGCAGTCTTGAACCAAAGGAGATCTTGTGAGAAAATATTTGATAAATGAGAGGGAAAATTTTGGGGTAAAACAACTGCCCCTGTCCAATCTTCTTACTATCATCATGCTCGAATTCAACATCTTCTTTTTCAATGTGATCATGAAGGAAGTGGTGACGTATCTCAGTATGTTTAGTGTGATAATGTAGCACCAGATTCTTGTTAGATTGATTGCATTGGTTTTGGTGCACATGATAAGAATACGAGAAATTTTAATGCCAAAAATAAGTAATTATTGCTAAATCCATAAGATTTTGGCACAACAACTACCAATTGCAACATATTATGCTTCGATCGTCGACAAAGCTATAAAAACTTGCTTTTTACTATGCCAATTAACCAAGTAATTCGAAAACATGTGACAAGTTCCAATAGTACTTTTCCTATCTGATTTGCAACCATCAGAGGTACAATCGCTTCCCTTGAAATACCAAATCCTAAACTTAGAGGTACCAATGAAGTACATAAGAATACGCTTAACCACTTTTAAATATGATTCCTTGGGAGACGTTTGATATTGGGCACACATGCAAATTCTAAACATAATATTGTGCTTAGATGTCATAAGATATAGAAGAGATCCAACCATACCTCTATATTTCTTGACGTCTACATCCTTACCCTTTCATCTTTATCCAAGTTTCTATTTTTTGCCATGTGAGTGTCAATTTGTTTTGTGTCATTCATGCCAAATCGTTTTAGTAATTCGAGACAATACTTTGCTTGACAAACAAATGTTCCTTCCTCGAGTTGCTTTATTTGGAGTCCGAGAAAGTAATTCAACTCCCTCATGAGACTCATTTCAAACTCTCTCTGCATAAAATCAAAGAACTCCTTGACAAGTTACATGTTAGTAGAACCAAATATGATATAACATCAAATGAGTTATGCTTGAAGTTTAATGAAGCTAAAAATGCTTATGTACGCATAAGTGTTCATAAAGAATAACAAAAAAGGAATACTTGAAAATATAATATGATGAGATCATTATAAGTATATAAATTGATAACTGTGATACAGTGGGAGAACTGACTATGGTTTTGCGTTTGTTTTCGCAAATGTTTCGGTTGAGCAAGAGTCGCCACCGACTTTTTATTTTATCCTAAGGAAAGGTTTAAAAAGCACAGCAAAAACCTTTGTGATATTTTCTTGGGTTCGGGGAGTAGATTATAGAAAGGGAAGGTATTAGCACCCTTTCTATCCATGGTTATCCATGGGCTCTTAGGTACTTGCTTAGATCAACTTGCCTTGGTTTTCAATTGTTTGAAATGGTGCTTTGTGTGTGGTTTTTCAAAATGTTTTGAAAAAGATGCTTTGTCTAGGCTACCCTTGTAACAATTCTTTACTCGAATGTTTTACAAAAGGTGTTTGTCTTTTTGAAAAGATGTTTCAAGGTTTTTTGAAAGTTGTTTTGAAAGTGTTTGTGAAGTGTGGTTTGAAAAAATAGGCAAGTGTTTTTGTTTTGAAAGTTGACAAGTACTTAAGAGCTATCTACCCTAAAGTTCTCAAAGATTATTGCTATGTTTTAACCCTTTTAACAATTTTGTTCCACCATTGCATTTGGTGGACAATCTTGTGTTAGGATGTGAAAGGGGCGGGCGCGGATCATCGTTTAGACCATAATTGCAATGGTGCCAAGTATCTTTGGGCAATTTTCCTTTAAGGGACTTGATCATTTTTAGGCAACTTTTCGAAAGCGTCATCGAGGGACTTATGATCATTTGAATTTGTATTTGTTTTGCCCAAAGAGACCTAACATGCAATATGGCCCATTATTGAAGGCAACAAGTGGAATACCCTAGGGGTGCAAGTGTGATTAGTGTTGTTCATTTCCATGCTTGATTATCTTGAAATTAGGTCAAACTATTTTTGTTGTTTTTATTTGCATACAAACCCTAATTCTATCATGGTATACTTAGAAAACTTTAAAAGTGCGGAAATTAAAGTTCCTAAGCTATTACAACACAATATGGGAAGGGGGGTACAAATGTTCAAATGGGGGGTATTTGACAAAGAATTTAAACCTAGCTATTACATCAATTTGGAATTATTTACAAGATAATCAATTGCACAAATTAAATAGAAATAAGATAAATATGCAAGATGCAAAAAGGCTTTTTATGTGTATGAAAAAAAGTATTTTTTATGTCAAATAAACAAAATAAAAAAGGTATTATTTTTTTGGAGCTTTTTTATGTTTAGGGCAAAACCCTAATTTATTAAGTAAATATATTAATTGTTTAATATGTACAAATATTTATCAATTATATAAAAAATAAAATAAAAATGAAGTATATTTGTCAAAAAGGTATTTTTACTATCAAATATTAATAAAAATAAAAAAGTATGTATTTTTGTATTTTTGTCCTCAATATTCTAATATATATATATATATATATATATATATATATATATATATATATATATATATATATATATATATATATATATATATATATATATATATATATATATATATATATATATATTGTATTATTTTCTAAATATGTACTATATATACAAAATAATAATATTTAATATTTATAAAAAAAGTATATTTTATATAAAAGATTTTCAGAAGATAAAATAAAATATAAAAAAATGGATGTGTTTACATTATTTTTTCTAGTTATTCTAAATAATAATATTATGTATTTATTTACATACAAATATCAATATAAACAAATAAATGCCTAAAAAATATAAAAATGGTGTGAAAAATATTTTTTATATTTTTAATATTATTAGAAAAAATAAATAAGTCAGAACAAAAAAGAAAAAGTCAAAAAAACATAAAAATAAACATAATGGGCCAAGGGGGTGTAAAAGTAAAAACATGGTGTGAAAAGAAATAACAAAACAGGCCCAGCCCACGTGGAGCTTCTTCAACCTTTGGCCAGAACCTTTGTCAAAAACGCGCGTTTTGCACCATGATTCAAACACCTGGATTCTTGGACTTTTAGCACAAACTTACAACATAAGAAATGTTAATCATCAAGCCACGATTCTGGACATGTAAAGAACTCATCCTAACTCTCAGAAATGAGAGAGAATTTCATCATTCCCAAATCTTAACCTAACTTTTTATCAATGTTCAGACCTTAAATTCTCACAGCATATGCAAAATAAATGGAAAGTAAAGGTATGTACAGTTTCAGGGGCATGAGTAGAACACTTCTTATTCACAAACTTAGAGCTAATGATGTCTACATTGAGAGATAGAAGTTCAAGAATATACCTGTTCAGTTGAAGTTGTATCTGATGATGGAGGTACTTTCAGAGCAAGGTGATGATTGGTATAGCTTCCTTGATGTCCAGGGATGCTATTCCAAGTTTTACTTTGCTTTGAAACTAGCTGAATCGAGTTGTAGCACTCCACCTGCAAAACAAGAAAATGAAAATGGCCAAACTGATTAGAGGAGTTACAGTCCACTTCTAATGCTTTGGATAGTTTGCATTGATGGTAGGGAAGGTGTTTGAAGTGGTTTTAGCAAGAATGCACGATGGAAATGAGTTGTGGGATTCAATCTGCAGTAGGTGCTCTGTTTGGACAGTTTGAGAGTGATTCTGTGTTTGAGAGGGCAATGGAGGTGGATAGCTCGTGTTTCAGCTTGGGTTTGATGATTAGAAAGTGTTTGACAAGTTTGCTTAAGCTTGGTTTACAGGAAATGAGAGTTGTTATGCAAAATGCTATGTTTCTTCACACTTAAGCAAGAAAAGGTCAAGTGGTGTTTCTAGCCTGTACAGGCCCCCAATCTATGCTGCAAAACTTAGTCTTGATCAGTGAAATTAGTCCATAAACTTGTGCCAAAGAGATCTTAACTGTACTTGCTTGGATTTGCTTTAGACATAAAATGCAACTTTTCCAAAATGGCTAATTTGCTTTATCTAAAAATGGATTAAACCTTTATGCAATGCTTGAACACATAGAATATGGTCTTGGCACAAAGAGTTTGCATTAAATTTATGAGTGTAAAAAGGATTTAGGGCCTGTAATCAAGAAATGCATGCTGATTTGAAAATTTCCTAAGTGTATGAACATGGAAATTGGCCATAACAAAAGTGAGTTTTTCCCATATTGCAAAATTCGATTCTCTCAAACCATGAGGTTGTTTGATGAGTTCTTAGACATTTTGGAAAGCTTGGAATGTGTACTACAATCCATCTTTGAAGTGAAAATTGAAATTCCAAGTGGAAGTATGTTAAAAATGGTCTTGAAGTTAGGTAAAAACCTTGCCTAAAATAGGTCAAATTTTCTCTAAGTTAAGAATGGTTTGGTACCCTTATTCCAAAAATTGTAACTTGAGATACAAGCTTCTTTTGGGAAAACTTTGTGAATAAAAGTTGTAGATTGTGCAATAGGCTACAACTTTCATGTTTTGACTTTTGCTTGAATCCAAATGAATCTTGGTGAGAAAGTGGGGCAAAGTTAGGAAAAAATTAGGGTTTTTCATAACTTAGAAAAATTCTAAGTTATGAAAAATCTTCATTTCAAACCCTAATTTGCAATTCTTGATTTCTTGATGAACAAGTTTCATGATTTGGCATGTTTTGATGAAAAATGAATCTTGACACTTGATTTTGACCAAAAAGTCAAAGTTTGACTTTTCAGTATACAGTCAAAATTGATCAATTGACTGGGAAATTCAACTGTCAATCTTGTGCATTTGGGATCTTTTGAACTTGTTGAGCATGTCAAGACAATTCCATGGGGTCCTTGAGTCCATATGTGAGCTTGGTTTGCCATTGGCTAGGTCAAACAGTCAAAAATTGCCTTTGTGCAGTCAAAACCCTAAAAATGACCATTTTGCCCTTTTGGTGATCTGATCAAATTTCTTGTGGAATTGTGATCCAAACTTGATCAAATGGTCGATGTGAGTTTATAATGTTGATATGGGTCAATTTTCATGAGATTTGACTGTCAATTGGCCACAGTTGACTTTTTCCCCAATACAACTGATTTCTAGGTCAACTGTCCAATTGACTGGGCAAAATTTGGAATCAAGACTTGAAACTTGGTAGGGATAAACTTGGGAGTCCAATATGAAGCATGAAAGTAATCTTAGGCATTTTTGGTCAAAACATCTTTGTGCAAACACAGACCCTAATTTGGGTCAACAGTGCAAGGAGAAGTCTTGAGCAGATGAAACCCTAACTGGATCTTGAGCTTCAAGGGCTTTGTGATGAGAAATCATTGAGAGATGGGAGGGAAAATTTTGGGGTACAACAGTTGCCCCTGTTCAATCTTCTTGAATCCGAAGAGTTAGATTGGCAAGCTTGCCTTTCGCGACTCGAGGGTAAAAGTAGATTGGACACTAGAGTGCCCTTAAATTTGCACTCGTCAAAGAAATGGATGCAGGAATGGGCTTAGAGATTCCATTTGGAGATGGGCTTAACGATGCCATCGGGAGGAGTGACAGAAACTTGTCGGGGATGGGCTTAAAGATGCCATCTGGAATGAGTATCAGAAAGGTGTCCATGTTTTGGACCCCATCTGAATTGGGGGTATGAATAAGCAATAGATTGACATCCGTATCTGGAGGCATCCGTAAACTGTTTTCAGAGGTTGAGAAGAGTCTGAACAAGCGATAGATTAACTTTCGTTGTTGGGAAGAATCCGTAAACTGTTTTCAGAAATCTTGAAGTTGAATAAGCAATAGAGCAGCATCCGTTGTTGGGAAGCGTCCGTAAACTGTTTTCAAAAGTTGCATCTGAACAAGCGATAGATTAACATCTGTTGTTGGGAAGAATCCATAAACTGTTTTCAGAAGTCTTGAGAAGAATCTGAACAAGTGATAGGTCAACATCCGTTACTTGGAGAACCCGTGAACTGTTTTCAGAAATCTTGAAGTTGAATAAGCAATAAAGCAACATCCGTTGTTGGGAAGCGTCCGTAAAATGTTTTCAAAAGTTGCATTTGAACAAGCGATAGATTAACATCCGTTGTTGGGAAGAATCCATAAACTGTTTTCAGAAGTCTTGAGAAGAATCTGAACAAGTGATAGGTCAACATCCGTTACTTGGAGAACCCGTGAACTGTTTTCAGAAATCTTGAAGTTGAATAAGCAATAAAGCAGCATCCGTTGTTGGGAAGCGTCCGTAAACTGTTTTCAAAAGTGTCTCGGAAGATAATGATTTTTGTCTGTTGACTTGATCTTACCTGAAAAGGTAAAGGGTTAGTTGTATGCAATGTCATGATGCATGATGCAATGTATGTTATATGATATGGATGTAAATGAATGCGCATGTAAGCTGGAGAGCTGTCTTGCAAAGGATAGATGAATCCGAGATGACTGAAGATAAAAGCATCTTGACTGCTGCCGGGAAGAATAATTCCTGGTTGTTGCTGGAGAATAAGGAGCTTGGGTTGTATACCAATCTTCTGGGGAATTCCTGTCTTGAAGAGATCTTCACTGGAGAATCTTTGAATATACAATGAGGAACTGAAAACTGAAAGTCTGCAGATTTGCTTGGGGAATACAAGACCTTCAAACGTCGAGGGGCCTTAGAACCACTTGCGGGGACTTGGAATTTCCTTGGTGACTTGCAGGGTAAAAGAATTTCTGATGATTTCTACTGGGGATTTTAGAACCTGGTAGACTTAAGCTGGGGAGATAAGACTGAGAATCTCTAGTCTAGTGAGAAGCATTTCTGTGGGGAAAAGGTTCACTAGTCTGGCTCTGCTGGGGATTGATAGTTTGAAGTTTTAGCTCTGCTGGGGATACTGAAACTTAAACTCTGAGGGGAAATGAGTTCTGGAGGATTCTCTGGCTGGGGATAACAAAGATAAACTCCTCTGGGGATTGTATTGATAAGTTATGTTGGGGAACTTTGATGCACTCCGCTGGGGATAGGAAGAATTTTTCCGAGTGCGATCTTCCGTGGCAATAAGCTGAGGATAACCCAGTTATAAGCCCTTGTGAGGAATAACTTTGAATAAAGCTCGTGAGAGACGTCCGTACTCTGCAGGGGATAAGCTTCAAGGCTTGCTGGGGATATGGATTCCAAATCTCATGGGGATTTCCTTTGAAAGGGTGTCAAGATATCCAACTGCACCTTCAACCTATCAGTAATCCTTTTTCTTGATTCATAAGGAAATGATTATGTTCAAATGCATATGCCTATTTAACAAAACATTGGACGTTTCTTAAAATAAAACAATTAGTGCAAGAGAAAAAGAAAAAGGAAATGACACAGATTTCTGGGAAGAGTATTTGTATTAACTTTCTCTGAGTATATTTGTACAAGGGAGACAATCATCCTAGTAAGAGGATTTTGTCGTAAATATTGAAAGATTTATACAAAATAAAGATGGCTATGTGAAATAATTCCATGGGATTCCATTCCGCTATAGCCTTCGCAACTCTGAATATCTGTCCATTCAATGCTTCGTCTGCCGATGACTGGATTGATCAGGAGCCTGGAACTGGTTGATGAAGAGATTGTCTTTGAAGTGATCTGACGAGACATATTCATACGCTTTAATTCCCTAACTTTTGTCTGAATCGCCCTTTCGGGTTTTCGATCCACCGGGAAACCCCTTTTTGCCCAAGCCGCCCTTTCGGGTTTTCAACTTGCCGGGTGTACAGATTTTTTTATTATTTTTATCCCTAACTTTTGCCTGAACCGCCCTTTCAGGTTTTCGGTTCACTGGGATGCCCATTTTTGCCCAAGCCGCCCTTTCGGGTTTTCGACTTGTCGGGTTATTTTATGCGTAGTATCTTTTGACTATGTCTGCATTCGCAGGGTGCGGCAAATCGTCGCCGTCCATGGTGGTCAGAGTCATTGCACCACCAGAAAATATACTCTTGATCACAAATGGTCCTTCATATGTAGGAGTCCATTTGCCCCTGGGATCACTTTGCGGCAAGATAATCCGCTTGATTACGAGATCTACGACTTGATACACTTGACGTCTGACTTTCTTATTGAAGGCCTTGATCATCCGTTTTTGATACGTCTGACCATGGCATATAGCAGCGAGTCGCTTCTCGTCGATCAAATTGAGTTGATCAAGTCGGGTCTGAATCCAATCATCTTCATTCAAACCTGTGTCCTTCATAATCCTTAGAGAAGGAATCTGAACCTCCATGGGTAGGACAGCCTCCATGCCATATACCTAAGAAAATGGGGTTGCCCCGGTTGAAGTACGTGCCGTCGTACGGTATCCATGTAGGGCAAACGGTAACATCTCATGCCAGTCTTTGTAAGTGACTGTCATTTTCTGAATGATCTTCTTAATGTTTTTGTTCGCAGCTTCAACAACACCGTTCATCTTCGGCCGATAGGGAGATGAATTGTGATGATAAATATTGAACTGTTCGCACAATGCGGTGATCATTGTGTTATTCAGATTTGTACCGTTGTCTGTGATGATCCTGTCTGGAACACCATACCGACATATGAGATTTTGCTTGATGAAGCGGGCAACCACATTTTTAGTAACAGAGGCGAAGGAAGCTGCTTTGACCCATTTGGTGAAATAGTCAATGGCAACCAGGATGAAGCGATGTCCGTTGGAAGCCGTGGGCTTGATCTCTCCAATCATGTCAATGCCCCACATTGCAAATGGCCAAGGAGCAATCAGAACGATGAGAGGAACCGGAGGGATATGAACTTTGTCAGCGTAGACTTGACATTTGTGGCAAGTACGGGAATGTTCATGGCAGTCAGCTTCCATGGTAGACCAGTAATAGCCTGCCCTTAGGATCTTCTTAGCCATTATATGCCCGCTCAAGTGAGTGCCAAATGTGCCGCTGTGTATCTCAGTCATGATCAACTCTGCTTCAGCTTTGTCTACGCATCGGAGTAATACACAATCATGGCTTCGTTTGTAAAAGATGTTGTTGCTCAGGAAGAACTTGGCAGCAAATTTCCTTAAGAACTTCTTGTCATTTACGGAAGCTCCTTCGGGATAATCTCTAGTCTGGAGATACCTTTTGATTTCATGGAACCAGGGTTGTTCCACTACTTCTTCGGTATTAATCTCGTGACAATGTGCAGGTTCATCCATTCGCTTGATGGTGATTTGGGGAGCCTCATTATCCCAGTTGAGTTTAAACATGGAGGACATTGTAGCTAGAGCATCTGCTAGCTGATTCTCTTCTCGCGGGAAATGCTCGAAGGTAATTTGCTCGAAATGAGGCAACAATGTCAGAACATGTTCTTTGTATGGGATAAGATTAGGATGCTTGGTATCCCACTCTCCTTTGATTTGGCTGATAACCAAAGCCGAGTCCCCGAATACGATCAAAGATTTGATCCCCAAGTCCATAGCAGCCTTGAGACCAAAGATGCAAGCTTCATACTCAACCATGTTGTTTGTGCAGCTGAAGCAAAGTCGGGCCGTGAAAGGTGTGTGACAACCTTCCGGAGAAATGAGTACTGCGCCGATACCATTTCCAAGTGCATTTGAAGCACCATCAAAGTACAGGGTCCATCGGGATCCCTTTTCGGGTCCGTCATACGGTCCGTTACTTTCAATGTTGTCCAAATTCATGATGTCCTCGTCTGGGAAGTTAAATCTCATGGGTTGATAATCTTCGATAGCTTGATGAGCCAGATGGTCAGCTAGTACACTCCCTTTTATAGCTTTTTGGGTGGTGTACTGGATGTCATACTCAGTTAGGATCATTTTCCATCTAGCTATCCTTCCAGATAAGGCGGGCTTTTCGAAGATATACTTGATATGATCCATTTTGGAAATCAACAAGGTAGTATGAGTCAACATATACTGCCTTAGTCGGCGAGCAGCCCATACCAAAGCGCAACAAGTTTTCTCGAGCAGTGAGTAGCGAGTCTCACAGTCGGTAAACTTTTTGCTAAGGTAATAAATAGCATGCTCTTTTCGACCAGACTCGTCATGCTGGCCCAAAACACACCCCATTGAGTTATCCAAGATGGTTAGATACATGATCAATGGTCTTCCTTCGACGGGTGGCATCAGAATAGGAGGTTCTAGCAAATACTCCTTGATCTTATCAAAAGCAGCTTGGCAATCGTTGTTCCATTCGACTACCTGATCTTTCTTTAAGAGTTTGAAAATTGGCTCACAGGTAGAAGTCAGATGAGAGATGAATCTGGCAATATAGTTCAAGAGCCCCAAGAACCCTCTAACCTCCTTTTCAGTACGGGGAGCAGGCATCTCTTGTATTGCTTTCACTTTTGCTGGATCGAATTCAATGCCTTTGTTGCTTACAATGAATCTTAGAAGTTTACCAGACCTTACTCCAAAAGTGCACTTACTTGGATTCAGCCTGAGTTTGTATTCTTTCAATCTGGCAAACAGCTTTTCTAGATGTTCAAGGTGCTCCTCCTCTGTTTGTGACTGAGCTATCATATCGTCTACGTAAACTTCAATCTCATGATGTATCATATCATGAAACAAAGCTACCATGGCGCGTTGATAAGTTGCCCCTGCGTTCTTCAGCCCGAACGACATCACCTTGTAACAGAAAGTGCCCCATTGTGTGACAAAAGTTGTTTTCTCCATATCCTCGGGGGCCATTTTGATTTGATTGTAGCCCGAGAATCCATCCATGAAGGAAAACACTTTGTGCTGAGCTGTATTGTCGATCAAAATGTCAATGTGTGGAAGTGGAAAATCATCTTTGGGGCTGGCTCTATTCAAATCCCGGTAGTCCACACACATCCTGACTTTGCCATCTTTCTTAGGTACTGGCACGATGTTAGCGACCCATTGAGGATATGACATAACAGCCAGAAAGCCAGCGTCGAATTGCTTCATCACTTCTGCTTTGATCTTTTCAGACATGTCAGGCCTCATTCGGCGTACTTTTTGCTTGATCGGTGGACAATCCTCTCTTGTGGGGAGACGGTGAACCACGATGTCTGTGTCTAAACCCGGCATGTCTTCATAAGACCAAGCGAAGATTTCAACATACTCATTTAACAACTGCATCAGGCGCTCCTTGACACTTGGTTCCAGATTGGCACCCACTTGCACCTCCTTCCGGTCTTCCTCGGTCCCTAAGTTGATAGTTTCCAATGACTCTTCGTGCGGTAAGATGGCCCTTTCCTCTTGCTGTAGGAGTCTGGCTAGTTCCCCTGGTACTTCACAACCTTCGTCATCTTCATACTCGGCTTGATTGACCAGATCTTCAGAGTTATTGAAGGATATATCAGAATAGTCACCCATGGAATCCGGAGTGGATGGGTACCTGCATTTGTGAGTGTGGGTGTGTGTAAGGGATAGCCATCCTTAAACAAAAAATGTAAAAGGAAAGAAAATGAACACAGCAGTTTATCAAATGAAAAACGTCCAATGAATCATTAAACATGGCATATGGATATGAAAAATAATCAAAACCCTTACAAATGGACCTACATGCCCCGGGCAAGGCATGAGGTAGAAAGATAGTGTACGGATTGTTCGAAAATAAATATTACAGACCAAATAGGAAATGTTTGACAGATAAATTACTGATGAATAAAAGTGATGGGGACAAAGTATTTTGCCTCCCAGTTGCACAATCCTCCTTTGACAGTTGGGTAAATCCACTCTTCGATGTTGCTCTCTTTGTCTTCATCCTCCAAAGCGTTGATTCAGTAGGGAGAAATTTTGACTGGCGCTCTTTCAATCTTCGAACGACGCATAGCTTTCTGGCCCGCGGCTGTGAACCCTAATCCAAATTTGTCTGCTTTATGTGGAATATCAGGCAACTGCCCCCATGCTGAATTCTTCCCCTCCTTTATTGTGGCCCTTGCGTCCTCCAGAGATGCCATCCTGGCCATCTGCTTCGGTGTCTCAGCTGCCAACTTTGCTACTGTTATTTCAGGAAGGACTTCTTCGAAATGCTGAAAAGGCGTCTCAATGAACTCCCCTTCTACCTCCACATACCGGAAGGAGTTCAAGTGGCTGATCATGCACTCCTCTTCGCCATGGACGGTAATGATCTTTCCCTTGACAGGATACTTCAACATCTGATGTAAGGAGGAGGTGACTGCCCCGGCATGGTGTATCCAAGGCCTACCCAACAAGCAAGAGTATGACAGACGGATGTCCATCACATAAAAAGTAGATTTAAACACCTCGGTGCCCACCTTGATGGGAATATCAACCTCCCCATGGACCATTCTCTTCGAACCATCGAAAGCTCTGACAACAATATCACTCGGTTTCAACTCCAACCCTTCACAATCTAGTCGGTCCAAAGCTTTCTTAGGCAGTACATTCAGCGACGAACCAGTGTCGACCAAGACATGCGCGAGAGTAGTTCCTCGACACTCGACTGAAATGTGCAAAGCATCATTGTGGTTTCTACCTTTAGGAGTTAAGTTGGCATCAGAGAAACCTAATCCATTGTCCGCAGTAAGGCTGGCCATGCAATTTTGAAATTGATCTGCAGAGGTTTCCTGGGGCACATGGGCTGTCTTCAGGAATTTTATCAGAGCTTTAGCGTGCGCTTCCGAGCAAAGTAGTAGTGCCAGCATGGAGATCTTTGAGGGGGTTTGCCCCAGCTGTTCTACCACATCGTAATCACTCCTTTTGATTATCTTCAAGATCTCATCCATTTCCTTCTTGGAGGTTTCCGGGATGACCAAGGGTTGAGCCCTCGTCCTGACGAGCTCATCTTGGATTCCCTTACCTTTATCAGCAGCGGTAGGAGGGACAGTACTAGGAACAACAACATCTTCAATCAATGGGGTTCTAGCAGAGAGTTTTATTGGTGCAGGGATAACCTTGTCAGTAGATGAGGGTCCAAAGATTGTTCTTGGAGGGGCAATCTCTGGAGAAAATATTCTCCCGCTCCGGGTGATTTTGCTCGTGCCTGCAATGTTTCCAATGCTGGCTTCTTCATCATCCAAACTTTCTTCAGTTATTTCGATTTGTTTAATACCATGGTAGTAGACGTCACCGCCATAGTTCCATGGTATTGACTTCTCAGAAATATAGGGGACAGGCCCTGGCATTGTTATCTTCAAAGGAATAGACTTCGTAGCTGGTGTAATCTTAACAGGCTTTCTGACGGCCTTGGAAATATTGGCGTGAATGGTTATGATTGAGACATCTTCAGTATGGGTTGGAATAGCAGAAACTTTTTCAAACAAAATTTGTCGACTGTCCATTAGGCCTTGGATGCCTTTTTTCAGTAACGGACAATCAAATGGTAGAGAGTAACAACAATAGCAGTCTTCCTTACATCCCGGGAAGATCCCGGCCCTTAACAGATTCAACTTGATGGTTAGCAACGGAGTTATCAGATCATTGACATCAGCAACATACAAATCTTCTTCAATGGCATTAACATTTCGGCCGTGCTTCGGCATTGGAGCAGATATCACATTAGGCTTCTCTGGAGCGTCGAACTCCACTTCCTTCGCCTCTATCAGGTCTTGGATTTTATGCTTGAGTGCCCAACAATCGTTGGTGTCGTGCCCGACACTGTCAGAATGGTAGGCGCATTTAGCATTAGGATGGTAATGCGGAGAGGACGTATTCACATTTTTTGGTGCCTCTTTGATAGTGGCGAGATTCAATTTTAACAGGTGGGGAAGCACTTGCGCTGGCGTCATATTAATGCGGGTGAACTGCCATTGTGGCCGTTCCACCCGTTGTTGATTTGGTCTGGACTGGTTATAGAGAGGCTGCTCACTTGAAGGGTTTTGGATCATTACGGCCCCCACAGTTGGCCGACGTTCAGTCTTCCCTGCTCTTCTTTGAGAATATACCACAGCCGTTTCCTTCTTAAAAGGCTTCTTCTCAATACTTGCAGCAACACCCTTCTGAATCTTTCCTGACTTGATGCCAGCTTCTATTCTTTCGCCCGTTAGGATCAAATCGGTAAACCCCGCGGAAGAGTTACCAATCAGATGATTGAAAAATGGCCCAGATAGGGTCCCTAGAAACATATCAACAAGTTCACGGTCGGTTAAAGGAGGCTGCACCCTGCCAGCCAAATCCCTCCATTTTTATGCATATTCTTTGAATCCTTCGCCTGTTCCCAGTGACATACCCTGAAGTTGGGTACGAGTAGGAGCAAGGTCAGAATTGTACTGATATTGTTTGTAGAAGGCGGTGGCCAAGTCTTCCCAATTTCGGACGCTGGTTCCCTCTAGCTGATAAAACCACTCCAGTTGAGCCCCAGAAAGGATGTCTTGAAAGAAATGGATCCAAAGGTTCTTATCTACCGTATAAGGTTGAATCTTCCTTATGTAGGACCTGAGATGCATTTTTGGACAGGACAACCCGTCATACCTCACAAAAACTGGCACTTTGAACTTTGGGGGAATCACAATCCCGGCAACTAAACCCAAGTCTTCAAAATCCAAACCCGGTACTCTCTGTAGCTCCATGGCGGCCAACCTGTCTTCTAAACCTTTTTACTTATCATCAGCCGGAGGGTATTGTTGATCAGAGTAGTCTTCATCCTCTTCAACCTCCTCTTCTTCCACATCGGACTCGAAAGGTACCACAGCCCCACCTCCTTTACTGGTTCCTTCATCAGAAGTAGGAGGAAATTCAAGCACTCTCCTGGCCTTTCCTTCAAATCTTATCCCTAAAGTAGCCACCCCGAGTCTCTTTTTCTTCTTTTTCACTGGGTCTTTATTCCCCAACAAGGTCTTTAGATCCTCCTGACCCTTAGCCAAGGTCGTCAGGAGTTGCTGAAACTGTGCATTTTGAGCCTGTAGGTCTTTGACTGTTTGCTCGAGATCCATCCTACTGAAATAAACAGTAGACATATAAGGAAACCTGGCGTAAGACCTGCTTATGCACATGATGAATGGTATGCTTATGTATGCAATGCATTCAAGGATTTAGAATATTCAAAATTGTTGCAGACAAAAAGAACGCACGTCATATTAATAAGAAGAAATTTGTTAGTACATAAATGCCCCATGGGCCAAATATTACAAAAACAACTTCTCAAGGTAAAAAGACGTTGTGCATCCTCTTTGGTGCGATGTAGGTGTTGAGGTCCTCTTGCTCATGGAGTCGGCGGGTGAGCTCTAAAACCTTCTTCTCACTGGCGTAGAAGCTGGCTTCAAAAGTGTTCCGTTCCTCCTTGAGCTGAATCCAACTCTTCTGCATTTCCTCCCACGATGTAGGCATGTCAGGATATAGGATGGTGTAGGGAACCTCTCCTTCCTTGACGGGCTCTTTAATCACAGGGAGAACATGAGGATAAGGCATCATTAGGCTCTGGGCTCGGGCTCGTACCCACTTGAGATAAGGCTCAAGAGGGATGGAGTTCTTGTGTCCCAGTGTCTTGCTATCAACCTTGTTGGGCCTTCCCCAAGCTCTGATGAATCTTTGGCGAAGTCCTTGCGCATCGTTGTCGAAGTCAAAAACTAGGTCAGGAATCAACATGTCGTGAGGGCCATCCCTCCGTGCATATCCAAATTGCCTCAAAGCTAGGCAAGGGTTGTAGGTGATACCTCCTCTGATTCCAAGTAAAGGAACATTAGGAAACTCTCCGCAACGATCGACGATGATGACATTTTCTCTGGACCGAGAACACCAATGTACACCAGAGTGAGTAAGAGTCATCAACCGTTGGGACCACCTTGAGCCTTGGTCATTCTTCAAGACAGATTGTGGAAGGTGCGAAATAAACCACCTTGTAAGGAGAGGAGTACAGCACATGAGAACACCCCTCTTTCTCATTGTTCGTGTGTAAAATGAGTGAAGGATGTCCCCAAGAAATGTTGGTATTGGATTTCTGGACAAGAAGATTTTGACGGTGTTGACACCTACCAATTGGTCAGAATTTGGGAACAAGACCAACCCATAGATAAGGAGTGCCACAATCTCTTCAAAGGCTTGTAGGTCCAATGAATTCCAACACTCTTGTGCCTTCTCAAACAAGAATTTTGCTAAGAATCCTTTGACGCCGCTTCTGGTTTCCCAATGCCCCTTGATGTCGGATGGTTGTAGATGTAATGCTCGAGCAACATCTTCCGGCTTTGGTTCCTTTTCCGTACCGTTGAAGGGTAGTTGATTAAGGATAGGGATTCTTAGGAGTTGAGAAAACTCCTCCAAAGTGGGCACCAACTGGTAGTCGGGGAAAGTGAAACAGTGGTGAAGAGGGTCAAAGAATTGGAATAGCACTTTCATCATGTCTTCTTCAATGTTGGTGTTGACTAAGCTGAGCAGTCTACCATGTCTTTCACTGAAGGATGAGCTTTCCGGAATTCTTGAGGTGAGCTCCTTGAGTTGAGGAGTGATTCTCACAAGGTTGACTTGGATGGTTTTTCTGCGAGGAATTTCCATGACCTACAAAACAAGAACAAAGATGAAGATCCAAACCCTTGAAATGGTTAGTGAATGCATATGATGCTTTATGTTGTATGCACAAAACATATGTACAAGCAATTCACACCAAACCCTAGTTTCAGGCTTGCATGAGGTTTCATAGGTAAGTACCCTCTTGAGTGTAGTTGGCTTAAAAACCTGTCCTATAAATAGTAACCGGGTTCTAAGGAGCTCAATATCATTGGATTGTTTTCATCGTTCATTGTTTTGGTTTAGCCACTTAACTAGCGACCAAAATATTCCAAGAAAACAACCCTCAATGAGTGTATTATCGAGTATCTACCAACTTCGGACTGCACCAAAGCCGGTCATCTCACTACCCCTAATAAAAGGCCAAGATGGTCAAGTAAGGTTCTAGGTCATTAGTGCTTAGTGACATCACTCAGCGGCCCCGTACTCTCCTTGATTGAACTCAAGGGTTACCGGTACTCACAAATATGTCGCACTAATATAGCTATTGCTTCGACCGTGTTGGTATACCCCACACAGTTTCCACAACGTATTGCTATCTATGTATGTTTCCCAAAATCCGGGTGTAGGATTGCAAACCCAAACAAAAGAGCCAAAATATAAAGCAATCAAATCAAACAATTAGTCATGCAAGGGGTGATCTAAGCCCTAAGGTTACTCCACTTTAAAGTTATCCCCAGCAAAGTCGCCAGTTCTGTGATACGGTGGGAGAACTGACTATGGTTTTGCGTTTGTTTTCGCAAATGTTTCGGTTGAGCAAGAGTCGCCACCGACTTTTTATTTTATCCTAAGGAAAGGTTTAAAAAGCACAGAAAAAACCTTTGAGATATTTTCTTGGGTTCGGGGAGTAGATTATAGAAAGGGAAGGTATTAGCACCCTTTCTATCCATGGTTATCCATGGGCTCTTAGGTACTTGCTTAGATCAACTTGCCTTGGTTTTCAATTGTTTGAAATGGTGCTTTGTATGTGGTTTTTGAAAATGTTTTGAAAAAGATGCTTTGTCTAGGCTACCCTTGTAACAATTCTTTACTCGAATGTTTTACAAAAGGTGTTTGTCTTTTTGAAAAGATGTTTCAAGGTTTTTTGAAAGTTGTTTTGAAAGTTTTTGTGAAGTGTGGTTTAAAAAAATAGGCAAGTGTTTTTGTTTTGCAAGTTGACAAGTACTTGAGAGCTATCTACCCTAAAGTTCTCAAAGATTATTGCTATGTTTTAACCCTTTTAACAATTTTGTTCCACCATTGCATTTGGTGGACAATCTTGTGTTAGGATGTGAAAGGGACGGGCGCGGGTCATTGTTTAGACCATAATTGCAATGGTGCCAAGTATCTTTGGGCAATTTTCCTTTAAGGGACTTGATCATTTTTAGGCAACTTTTCGAAAGCGTCATCGAGGGACTTATGATCATTTGAATTTGTATTTGTTTTGCCCAAAGAGACCTAACATGCAATATGGCCCATTATTGAAGGCAACAAGTGGAATACCCTAGGGGTGCAAGTGTGATTAGTGTTGTTCATTTCCATGCTTGATTATCTTGAAATTAGGTTAAACTATTTTTGTTGTTTTTATTTGCATACAAACCCTAATTCTATCATGGTATACTTAGAAAACTTTAAAGTGCGGAAATTAAAGTTCCTAAGCTATTACAACACAATATGGGAAGGGGGGTACAAATGTTCAAATGGGGGCTATTTGACAAAGAATTTAAACCTAGCTATTACATCAATTTGGAATTATTTACAAGATAATCAATTGCACAAATTAAATAGAAATAAGATAAATATGCAAGATGCAAAAAGGCTTTTTATGTGTATGAAAAAAAGTATTTTTTATGTCAATTAAACAAAATAAAAAAGGTATTATTTTTTTGGAGCTTTTTTATGTTTAGGGCAAAACCCTAATTTATTAAGTAAATATATTAATTGTTTAATATGTACAAATATTTATCAATTATATAAAAAATAAAATAAAAATGAAGTATATTTGTCAAAAAGGTATTTTTACTATCAAATATTAATAAAAATAAAAAAAGTATGTATTTTTGTATTTTTGTCCTCAATATTCTAATAAATATATATATATTTGTATTATTTTCTAAATATGTACTATATATACAAAATAATAATATTTAATATTTATAAAAAAAGTATATTTTATATAAAAGATTTTCAGAAGATAAAATAAAATAAAAATAAAAAAAATGGATGTGTTTACATTATTTTTTCTAGTTATTCTAAATAATAATATTATGTATTTATTTACATACAAATATCAATATAAACAAATAAATGCCTAAAAAATATAAAAATGGTGTGAAAAATATTTTTTATATTTTTAATATTATTAGAAAAAATAAATAAGTCAGAACAAAAAAGAAAAAGTCAAAAAAACATAAAAATAAACATAATGGGCCAACGGGGTGTAAAAGTAAAAACATGGTGTGAAAAGAAATAACAAAACAGACCCAACCCACGTGGAGCTTCTTCAACCTCTGGCCAGAACCTTTGTCAAAAACGCGCGTTTTGCACCATGATTCAAACACCTGGATTCTTGGACTTTTAGCACAAACTTACAACATAAGAAATGTTAATCATCAAGCCACGATTCTGGACATGTAAAGAACTCATCCTAACTCTCAGAAATGAGAGAGAATTTCATCATTCCCAAATCTTAACCTAACTTTTTATCAATGTTCAGACCTTAAATTCTCACAACATATGCAAAATAAATGGAAAGTAAAGGTATGTACAGTTTCAGGGGCATGAGTAGAACACTTCTTATTCACAAACTTAGAGCTAATGATGTCTACATTGAGAGATAGAAGTTCAAGAATATACCTGTTCAGTTGAAGTTGTATCTGATGATGGAGGTACTTTCAGAGCAAGGTGATGATTGGTATAGCTTCCTTGATGTCCAGGGATGCTATTCCAAGTTTTACTTTGCTTTGAAACTAGCTGAATCGAGTTGTAGCACTCCACCTGCAAAACAAGAAAATGAAAATGGCCAAACTGATTAGAGGAGTTACAGTCCACTTCTAATGCTTTGGATAGTTTGCATTGATGGTAGGGAAGGTGTTTGAAGTGGTTTTAGCAAGAATGCACGATGGAAATGAGTTGTGGGATTCAATCTGCAGTAGGTGCTCTGTTTGGACAGTTTGAGAGTGATTATGTGTTTGAGAGGGCAATGGAGGTGGATAGCTCGTGTTTCAGCTTGGGGTTTGATGATTAGAAAGTGTTTGACAAGTTTGCTTAAGCTTGGTTTACAGGAAATGAGAGTTGTTATGCAAAATGCTATGTTTCTTCACACTTAAGCAAGAAAAGGTCAAGTGGTGTTTCTAGCCTGTACATGCCCCCAATCTATGCTGCACAACTTAGTCTTGATCAGTGCAATTAGTCCATAAACTTGTTCCAAAGAGATCTTAACTGTACTTGCTTGGATTTGCTTTAGACATAAAGTGCAACTTTTCCAAAATGGCTAATTTGCTTTATCTAAAAATGGATTAAACCTTTATGCAATGCTTGAACACATAGAATATGGTCTTGGCACAAAGAGTTTGCATTAAATTTATGAGTGTAAAAAGGATTTAGGGCCTGTAATCAAGAAATGCATGCTGATTTGAAAATTGCCTAAGTGTATGAACATGGAAATTGGCCATAACAAAAGTGAGTTTTTCCCATATTGCAAAATTCGATTCTCTCAAACCATGAGGTTGTTGGATGAGTTCTTGGACATTTTGGAAAGCTTGGAATGTGTACTACAATCCATCTTTGAAGTGCAAATTGAAATGCCAAGTGGAAGTATGTGAAAAATGGTCTTGAAGTTAGGTAAAAACCTTGCCTAAAATAGGTCAAATTTTCTCTAAGTTAAGAATGGTTTGGTACCCTTATTCCAAAAATTGTAACTTGAGATACAAGCTTCTTTTGGGAAAACTTTGTGAATAAAAGTTGTAGATTGTGCAATAGGCTACAACTTTCGTGTTTTGACTTTTGCTTGAATCCAAATTAATCTTGGTGAGAAAGTGGGGTAAAGTTAGGAAAAAATTAGGGTATTTCATAACTTAGAAAAATTCTAAGTTATGAAAAATCTTCATTTCAAACCCTAATTTGCAATTCTTGATTTCTTGATGAACAAGTTTCATGATTTGGCATGTTTTGATGAAAAATGAATCTTGACACTTGATTTTGACCAAAAAGTCAAAGTTTGACTTTTCAGTATACAGTCAAAATTGATCAATTGACTGGGAAATTCAACTGTCAATCTTGTGCATTTGGGATCTTTTGAACTTGTTGAGCATGTCAAGACAATTCCATGGGGTCCTTGAGTCCATATGTGAGCTTGGTTTGCCATTGGCTAGGTCAAACAGTCAAAAATTGCCTTTGTGGAGTCAAAACCCTAAAAATGACCATTTTGCCCTTTTGGTGATTTGATCAAATTTCTTGTTGAATTGTGATCCAAACTTGATCAAATGGTCGATGTGAGTTTATAATGTTGATATGGGTCAATTTTCATGAGATTTGACTGTCAATTGGCCACAATTGACTTTTTCCCCAATACAGCTGATTTCTAGGTCAACTGTCCAATTGACTGGGCAAAATTTGGAATCAAGACTTGAAACTTGGTAGGGATAAACTTGGGAGTCCAATATGAAGCATGAAAGTCATCTTAGGCATTTTTGGTCAAAACATCTTTGTGCAAACACAAACCCTAATTTGGGCCAACAGTGCAAGGAGAAGTCTTGAGCAGATGAAACCCTAACTGGATCTTGAGCTTCAAGGGCTTTGTGATGAGAAATCATTGAGAGATGGGAGGGAAAATTTTGGGGTACAACAATAACACACCTTGATTATCAATTAAGAATTATTTTGTAAACAAATACTCTCTCTCTCTCTCTCTCTATATATATATATATATATATATATATATGTATATATATATATATATATATATATATATATATATATATATATATATATATATATATATATATATATATATATATATATATATATATCACACACCAAGTATGTCATATACTTAGAAAAATAAACAAGTAAAAGAAAGGACTTACTAACAAAGTGAAAATTGAAATGATACTACCTCACCGTATAATATAATGAAGGATGCACTTGTATTTCACAAGGAACTCTCGAAATAAAGTAGAACCAAATGTAAAATATGCCATAAAAACTTTATAAAACCATGATCTTACCACTTTTCACCTTGACAAAGTACCCAAATGTTATCGGTGGAAATAGAACTGACTGTTTTTTAAGCTGGTTCGCGAAATGTCGCGGTTAGAAAGAGTCGCCACCGTCTTTTATGTTCTCCAACATGGAAAGGACAAAAGCACAGCAAAATTCCTTATTCGAGATATTTCTCGGTTCGGGAGGTAGATTTATAGAAAGGGAAGGTGTTAGCACCCTTTCTATCCATGGTTATCCATGGGCTCTTAGGTACTTGCTCTTATGTTTTCAAAAAATGTTTGCTTTTCAAGTGTGTGTGGGTTTTGAAAAAGTTTCGTTTGAAAAATTTCTAAGTAACTCTTGTATCTGTCCTCAAGAGTGTATGAAAAATTTGTTTGAAAACTTTTGAAAGTGTAGGTGCGAAAATTATTTTTGTTTGTTTTGAAAAGAGCAAGTACTTAAGAGAAATCTACCTACTCTAAGGAATTGGGCTGTGTAAGAGTCCTTTAGATAGTGCTATCCCACCATTGAGAGGCAGGTAGCACCATCGTTGTAGGTATTCGGGTCAATTCGATTAAGGGACAATGTGGTCACCAAAGCAATGGTAGGACACCTTAGAAGTAACCCTAATGTCCTAGATCCTTTTATCCGAGGCAACCGTTTCGAGGCAACTGGATCTTTAGACAAAAGGGCGACCTCTAAGACACCCTATACTTGATGACCACGTTTGAGACAACCAGTGAGGCGTACCCTAGGAGTGGCATGTGCTTTGTGTGTTGTTTTTCAGTTAATTGTCTTTGTACATGTTATTTGTGAGCTACAGATTAATTTTATTTACATACATTCTTGCAGGCATATTAGCAGTTAGGGGTGCGGAAAGTAAATTGCGGAAATGTAAATCTAGCTATTACAAGGCGCGGGTCTATACATCACCAAAAACAATAACCCGTTTTGAAAAGTAAATGCATAAAATTAAAGAAAGCAATAAAAACCTAATTGATATTACATCCTCTGTACAGATACAAAATAATGAATTAAAAATAAATACGCGCGAAAGATAGAATCGGGAACGTCGTGAGGGTTTTGACCCTTTTAAGAAAAGAATTGAATTTTTGTCTTTTTTTTTGTAATTAATGAAATTAAAATTAATAACTAATCAATTAATTAATTAAGAAAATGTTTTTTTTTGTGTTTTTATGTTTTAATAAAATAAAATAAAAAAAAGGAATTAAAAATGTCAAAAGAAAAAGCCTAAGTCTAAATTATTTTATTTATTGTAAAAAGGTATTAATGTTAACTAATTAAACTAATTTAATTTAATTTACATTTATTGACAAAATAAAGGAGTGAAATTAATAAATACAAATATTAGTTTTTTTGATTTTTATGGGAAAAGTTAGTTATGTTAATTTAGTGATAATTAGATAAACTAATTAATAAACAAACAAAATAGAAATATAGAACAAGAAGAAAAAGGGATGGACCAAAAAAAAGGGGGTTTTAGTGAAGCAATCTGGGCCCAACAAGGATCAAGCCCTTGCTGACTTTTGGAATTGCCTGGAGACACGTTGACTAGGGAGCGTGGTGTTCATCTATCCCTGGCCTTCAGATCTGTGGGACTGGACACATGGCACGTTGATGCATGAGGGCATATGGTGTTGATTGTTTGGAAGACTGCATGTGATTGAGTTAGAAAAAACATGAATAAACATTTGGGGGGACCTGGGAATCGAACCCAGGTCCCAATACCTTTTACACGCTTGCCTTAACCACTCCACCATTTTGTTTCAGTCATCAATAAAACAAACAAAAATTAATATATGCAATAATCAATTCCAATGCTGCAAAACTGAAAACGCGCGCATGTCATTTGAATGGACCAATGGCCTGCTTCCACATCTCATCTTCTTCGTTGAAATCTGCAGAAAAATAAATCAAATAGCGGGGGTTTTAAACCCCCACAAAGTGCAAACGCCAAAAATAGCGAATAGAAATCCAGGGCATATAAATATGGCGCGAGGATAGTTTTGTGTTTGTCTCGTCCTTCTGAGTTCAACCATGGGTCTTGGAGGTTCTGATTTCACCTATATGATAAACCCCCAATTCAAAAGCTTGAAAACCCTAAATATTATCCATGGTGGTTTGTGATTCAGGGCCCCAAAACGCAATTGCCTTATACCATTAGCTTCAGAAGAGCGTTAGCAATATAAATCACACAAAAAATTTCATCAATGATGCAGGAATAATGAACTATGATTGTGAGATAAATGTGAAAACCGTATGACTGTATGGCGCGTTTTCTTGAGCTTTGAGGCTTGCTTTTAATTGAAATGTGTTCCTGGAAATGCTGGCAATGTGTTAGAGTCCTTAAATCGCTTTGAAAAGGCCTGGAGTATCAAGAACAGTTTTGACTTTTTTGCTTGATTTTTTGAATATGGTGTGGCCGTTTGAGAGATGTTCAGGTCGTGCCTCAGGTCTGGAACACTTGCATATGTATGTTTTAATGAGAATCAAGTCACATGATGAGCCTTTAACCATTGCAATGATGTTTTTTGGATTTCTTCATAACCACCATTAAAGGCCTTTCAAAGCTTTGTCCAAATTTTGAATTTTCATGCCTAAATGAGCTTTACACGAATTTGGCAACTAGAATATGCTTCATGAAGGCTAATCAAACCACAAGATACCATTTAATCAATTTTTTTGATTTTACTTGAATTATTATGGATTAAAATGAATTAAATCCATAAAAATTAAATAAAAATAGAAAAATAATTATTTGGTCTTGAAATTGATCATGGGACACGTGGGTGGCATGACAAGGCTGAATCAAGTGGAAAAAAGTGGGCCCTTTTGTCAAAAATTGAAGTTTCAAGGATAGTTGACTTTTGCCATTTCACAAAAATTTCCCAACTTCTCCAATGCATATCTTGCTCAATTTTGATCATATGAACATGTTCTTGGACATTTTGGAAAGGTCTTGAAGTCCTCTAACCAATGCCTTTGGTCCCATGTCATTTTGATTTACCAATCTAAAGTTATGGTCTTTGACTTAAAATGCCTTTTTGTTGACTTTTGAAAATGACCTATAATGTTGAAATTGATAACTTTTTGTGAGAGCATTTTTTGGACTTGGAATGTGAAGATGAGTTGTAGGAAATGTCATCCCATTCAAAATGAGCATTGGATGGGATTTTTCTGATGAACCATGAAAGAGTTATGCCTTGGTCAAGTTACAGTTGACTTTTCAGCTGTCTAAAAATAGAAACTTTTGTATCTTGATGATTTTTAAGCCATTCTTGTGAAATCATGGTCAAGATTTGACCAAATGATGATTGTGGCTTCAAAATAAGATGTTGACCAAAAATTTGACTTTTGACTGCCAAATGACCATTTTGCCCCTATAGTTGATTGTGAAGCAATTAAGGTTTTTTACTGTGCAACTTGACCTTGTGAGCCTTGAAACTTGGCATGTAGATGCTTGACAATGTATATAGGCATATGGGACTTGATTGGACCCTTGAAAACCTCAACTTCCTTGCAAGAACCAAAACCCTAATTTGACTGGCTTAGGAGGGTGTTTGAACTGTGCAACCCTTGAGTATATTTGAGCAAATTGAGATGATGCTTGTCAAAACTTTGAAGAATATGGGAGGGCAAATTTTGGGGTACAACAGTTGCCCCTGTTCAATCTTCTTAGACCTGAGGATGTAGATTGGCTTGTGTGCCTTTCGTGATCTGAGGGTGGAAGATGATTGAACACTAGAGTGCCCAGAAATTTGCACTCACATAGTAGAGTATCAGCAGTGTGATGTCGGGAATGGGCTTACAGATGCCATTTGGAGAGATGGTGGATAGGAGGATGGGCTTATAGATGCCATATGGGGATGTGACAGAACCTTGTCGGGAATGGGCTTATAGATGCCATTTGGAAAGATGGTATGGGAGGATGGGCTTATAGATGCCATCTAGGTGTCGATCGCGTAAGAGATTCCTTAGCGAGAACTTGCGTACCTGAGAAAGATAATTTCCTGGCCTGTTACAGGTGTTGATCTTCACTCAGTCGCTCACAGACATGCCCTGGCTAGATACAGGTATCGAATCTGGAACTTCAAAAGGTTGCTTACAGACGTGCCCTGGCTGGATACAGGAGTCGAATCTCTAAACTCTTTATGCAGACATGCCCTGGCTGGATACAGGAGTCGAATCTCTAAACTCTTCATGCAGACATGCCCTGGCTGGATACAGGCGTCGAATCTACAATCAGTTACTCACAGATATGCCCTGGCTGGATACAAGAGTCGAATCTGGAATTAGTCGTCAACAGATATGCCCTGGATGGATACAGGAATCGAATCTTCAAACTCTTCAGACGTGCCCTGGCTGGATACAGGAATCGAATTTGGAATTAGTCGTCAACAAATACGCCCTGGCTGGATACAGGAATCGAATCTTCAAACTCTTCAGACGTGCCCTGGCTGGATACAGGAATCGAATCTGGAACTTCAAAAGGTTGCTTACAGACGTGCCCTGGCTGGATACAGGTATCGAATCTACAAACAATCATCTGCAGATATGCCCTGGCTAGATACATGAATCGAATCTTCAAACTCTTCAGACGTGCCCTGGCTAGATACAGGAATCGAATATGGAATTAGTCGTCAACAGATATGCCCTGGCTGGATACAGGAATCGAATCTTCAAACTCTTCAGACATGCCCTGGCTAGATACAGGAATCGAATCTGGAATTAGTCGTCAACAGATATGCCCTGGCTGGATACAGGAATCGAATCTTCAAACTCTTCAGACGTGCCCTGGCTGGATACAGGAATCGAATCTGGAATTAGTCGTCAACAGATATGCCCTGGCTGGATACAAGAATCGAATCTTCAAACTCTTCAGACGTGCCCTGGCTAGATACAGGAATCGAATATGGAATTAGTCATCTACAGATATGCCCTGGCTGGATACAGGCATGGAATCTCTAAATTCTTCAGATATGCCCTGGCTAGATACATGAATCAAATCTGGAATTAGTCATCTACAGATATGCCCTGGCTGGATACAGGTATTGAATCTTCAAACTCTTCAGACGTGCCCTGGCTAGATACAGGAATCAAATCTGGAATTAGTCATCTACAGATATGCCCTGGCTGGATACAAGTATCGAATGTTCAAACTCTTCAGATATGCCCTGGCTAGATACAGGAATCGAATCTGGAATTAGTCAGTTGATAGTAATTATCTTTGGATTGACCTTTTTCCTGAAAAGGCAAGACGTCAGTTGTATGCAATGTCATGATGTATGAAATGCATGATGTCATGATGTTCTCAATGAGATAGTGTCATATGCACTTTATCATGTATGTAAGCAGGATGTATGAAATGTGATATGTTTATGAATGTGTTTTCGTCTAGGAAAATAAATCCTTGACGAATGCCGGGAAGTTGAATCCTGGGCTGATGCTGAAGATTAAAGTTCTTCATTCCGCTGGGGATGATGGTTGCAAGAATAAACCGGTAGGAGAAGATGACTCCGTTGGGGGAATAAACTTGATGGAGAGATTACTCTGCGGGGAATACTCTGTGGGAAGAGATACTTCGCTGAGGTTTTTATGAGAACTCCGCTGGGGATTCCGTTGATAAGTTTTGTTGGGGAATTAGCTGAACTCTGTTGGGGGATAGGAAGAACTTCGCCGAGGACGATCTTTCCGTGTTAATAGCTGAGGATAACCCAGTTATAAGCTCTGGTGGGGAATAACCTTTGAATAAAGCCGGGGAGACGCGTTCGTACTCTGCAGGTGATAAGCTTCCAGAATCTACTGGGGATAAGCTTCCTACTAGGGAGATTGATTCAACTCTCCTGGAGAAACTTTTGAACTGTACTGGGGAATGGCTCCACTGGGGTGTCTGGTATTCCGCCGGGGAACAATCTTAGATCAAGACTGCCGGGGATGCTTGCTTAGGAACATCTGCATAGTCCGCTGGGGAATATTGAGATCTTCCGGGGATATCCAACTTGCATAAGGCTGACTGTAGGCTAACTCTGCTTGGGGAGAGTGTCGCTGACTTGCTGGAGATACTGTGCCTTTTCAGGGCTGATGGGAGACCAACTCTGCTCGGGGAGAGTATTGCTGATTGGTCTTGACTTACTCTGCGGGGAGCGAAGGTATCCTGGTTACATTCTTCAGCCGAACTTACCTTGGTACCTTGGTAGACAGAACAACTAGATTGCTTAGACAACTCATTATTGCCCCTGTTTCTGATGTCACCTGTAATTAGTCCTTTGTTTCGTATGCAAATATTTATGAGTTAGCAATTAGTGTCAAATGCATATATCAAAAATGAACATTGGACGTTCTTTACAAGACAAAACAGATAAAGGAAAAACAGTTGGCAATTTGTCTGAAAAGTGAATTTGTATTGATTTTTGAATTTGCCTGTAAATAGGCGTTTATGTACAAGAGGCTGACGTCCTAGTAGGAGAACGTTGCCGAACAACATAGAGTTTATACAATTTTGAAAGGAAAACAAAATAGCTATGTGAAAAATCCCACTGGGTTCCAACTCTGCTATCGCCTTTATGTCTTCAAGCGTCTCATCACTTTGCTGCTTAGTTGAAGATGAAGCTGATTGATCGATGCCGTCTGAACCTGATAGTTGATGCCGAATTCTGGATGCAGGGTGATCCAATGAGACATAGTATTACGCTTATCCCTAAATTTTTCCTGGACTGCCCTTTCAGGTTTTCAGTCCACCGGGATACCCATTTTTGCCCAAGCCGCCTTTTCAGGTTTTCGACTTGCCGGGTGTACAGATTTTTTCATTTCATTCCTTATTTTTGCCCGAACCCTTTTGGTTCGCCGGGAAGCCCTTATTTTTGCCTAGGTGTGTCAACCTAGCGGGTCTTTAGTTCATGCGTAGTATCTTTTTACTATGTCTGCATTGGCGGGGTGAGGAAGGTCGTCACCATCCATGGTGGTTAGAATCATAGCTCCTCCTGAGAAGATATGTTTAACCACAAATGGCCCTTCGTACGTAGGGGTCCATTTGCCCCTGGGATCACTTTGAGGAAGAATGATGCGCTTGATTACCAGGTCTCCGACTTGATACTCTTGTCGTTTGACTTTCTTGTTAAATGCCCTGATCATCCGTTTTTGGTACGTTTGACCATGACAAATAGCGGTGAGTCTCTTTTCGTCGATTAGGTTTAATTGATCAAGTCGGGTCTGGATCCAGCCATCTTCGCTCAAACCTGCATCCTTCATTATCCGGAGAGAGGGTATCTGGACTTCAATAGGCAAGACTGCCTCCATGCCATAGACCAAGGAAAAGGGAGTTGCCCCTGTTGACGTCCGTGCTGAGGTACGGTACCCATGAAGAGCAAATGGTAACATCTCATGCCAATCTTTGTACGTCGCTGTCATCTTCTGCACAATCTTCTTGATATTCTTATTTGATGCTTCTACAGCCCCGTTCATCTTCGGCCGGTAAGGAGAAGAGTTGTGGTGTTGTATCTTGAATTGCTCACAGAGCTCAGTGATCATCTTATTGTTTAGATTGGTACCATTGTCCGTAATGATCCTTTCCGGGACACTGTATCGACATATCAGGTTGTGCCGAATGAACCGTGCCACGATGTTCTTGGTTACCGTAGCGTATGAAGCTGCTTCAACCCACTTTGTGAAGTAATCAATTGCTACCAGGATGAAGCGATGCCCGTTGGATGCCGTAGGTCTGATCTCGCCGATCATATCAATGCCCCACATTGCAAAAGGCCAAGGTGCCGTCAAGACGTTCAGAGGGACTGGAGGAACGTGCACCTTATCAGCATAGATCTGGCATTTGTGACACGTCCGAGAATGTTGGTAACAGTCAGCTTCCATTATGGACCAGAAATATCCTGCCCGAAGGATTTTCTTTGCCATAGTATGTCCTCTGGAGTGTGTTCCGAAGGTACCTTCATGTAGTTCTGCCATGATCCTTTCTGCTTCAGTCTTATCCACACAACACAGTAAAGTTGAATCATGGTTCCGTTTGTATAGAATGCCATTGCTGAGGAAGAATTTTGCAGCGAATCTTCTCAGGAACTTCTTGTCATTAACAGATGCACCTTCGGGGTATTCTTGAGCTTCCAAGTATCTTTTCACTTCATGATACCAAGGTTTTTCAGTCACCTCTTCAGCCTCAAGATCACAGCAATGTGCAGGTTCATCCAATTTCCAGATAATGATCTGGGGAGCCTCGTTGTCCCATTTGACTTTGAACATGGAAGACATTGTAGCTAACGCGTCCGCCAACTGATTCTCCTCTCTTGGGAAATGTTCAAAAGTTATCTCTTCAAAATGGGGGATAAATGTCAAAACCTACTCTTTGTAAGGAATAAGATTTGGGTGTTTTGTATCCCACTCGCCTTTGATCTGGTTGATCACGAGAGCGGAATCTCCAAAGACACTCAGAAACTTGATCCTTAAGTCAATTGCAGCTTGAAGACCCATAATGCATGCCTCATACTCCACCATGTTGTTGGTGCAGTTGAAACATAGTCGGGCAGTGAGTGGAGTATGAGTGCCTTTTGGGGATATGATCACAGCACCGATGCCATTACCCAAAGCGTTTGAGGCTCCGTCAAAGTGCATAGACCATCGGGATCCTTCCTCAGGTCCTTCATCCAGTCCAGGTATTTCACAATCAGTCACTACCATGATATTCTCGTCTGGAAATTCAAAGTTCATGGACTGGTAGTCATCCACTGCCTGGTGTGCCAAATGGTATGCCAATACACATCCCTTGATTGCTTTCTGAGTCGTGTACTGGATGTCGTATTCGGTCAAGATCATCTGCCATCTTGCTATTCTCCCGGACAGAGCAGGCTTTTCAGATATGTACTTGATTGGATCCATTTTTGAAATCAACAGAGTAGTGTGAGTCAACATATACTGTCTCAGCCGGCGAGCAGCCCATACCAAAGCGCAACAAGTTTTCTCGAGCAGTGAGTATCGAGTCTCACAGTCGGTAAACTTTTTGCTAAGGTAATAAATAGCGTGCTCATTTCGGCCAGACTCATCATGCTGCCCGGCACACACCCCATTGAGCTGTCAAGTACTGTCAAGTATAAGATTAGAGGTCTCCCTTCAACCGGTGGCATAAGAATGGGTGGTTCTTGGAGATACTCTTTGATTCTGTCGAAATCAGCCTGACATTCATCGTTCCAACGTACTACTTGATCTTTCTTCAGTAGCTTGAAGATTGGCTCACAAGTAGCAGTTAGGTGCGAGATGAATCGGGCAATGTAGTTCAGACGTCCTAGGAAGCCTCTGACTTCTTTCTCTGTCTTGGGAATTGGCATCTCTTGTATGGCTTTCACCTTGGCATGGTCCACTTGAATACCTTTGTCACTCACGAAGAAACCTAGCAATTTTCCAGATCTCACCCCGAAGGTGCACTTGTTCGGGTTCAACCTTAGTTTGTATAACTTCAGACGGTCAAACAGCTTCTGTAGATGGTCAAGGTGTTCCTCCTCAGTTTGGGACCTTGCAATCATATCGTCGACATATACTTCGATCTCATGATGGATCATGTCATGAAATAAAGCAACCATGGCACGTTGGTAGGTTGCCCCAGCGTTCTTCAACCCAAAGGGCATGACCTTGTAGCAAAAGGTGCCCCACTGAGTAACAAAAGTGGTATTCTCCATGTCTTCAGGAGCCATCTTGATTTGATTATAACCGGAGAACCCGTCCATGAAGGAGAATACCTTATGCTGAGCAGTATTGTCAACCAGAACGTCGATGTGAGGCAGAGGGAAGTCATCCTTAGGGATGGCCCTATTCAAATCCCTGTAGTCAACACACATTCGGACCTTACCATCCTTTTTCGGCACTGGGACCACGTTGGCAACCCACTGAGGGTAAGAAGTCACTGCTAGAAAACCGGCGTCAAATTGTTTCATAACCTCAGCCTTGATTTTCTCGGACATCTCTGGACACATACGGCAGACCTTCTGTTTAACCGGAGAGCAGTCTTCCTTGGTAGGCAGGTGATGAACCACAATGTCAGTATCCAACCCAGGCGTGTCTTCGTAGGACCAGGCAAAGATTTCCACATAATCGTGCAACATCTGAATCAACCGTTGTTTCACACTAGATTCCAGATTGGCACCAATCTTGACTTCCTTTCTATCTGTCTCAGTACCCAGATTTACCGTTTCCACTGGCTCTTCATGTGGCTGAATGGCCCTCTCTTCCTGGAGTAACAGTCTTGCAAGCTCACCAGGCACTTCACAATCATCTTCACCTTCGTCTCCGGCTAAGTTGATCGGATTTTCGAAGTCATAACTGGCAGTAGTAGAGTCGTTACCAGTGAGATCCAGAGTGGATTGGAACCTGTATAAGTGAGTGTGTGTAAATATAGCTGTTTTGCAATATGTAAAGAAAGAAAGGGAGCACAAGATTTGAAATGTGAAAAACGTCCAATGCTTTTATTCATGATATATGAAAGTGACAAATAACAAGCCCTCACAAATGAAACCATGGTGCCCCGGGTAAGACACCAGGCCATAAAGTTTCAAATTATTGTTTGTTACAAATTCAAAACAAAAGAGTTTATTACTGAGTGACAAAAGTAATAGGTATGAAATCTTTTTCAGTCCAGTTGCTTGGTCCTCCGTTGGTCGTTGGGTAGATCCAGCTGTCAAATTCGGATTCCTCCACGTCGTCCTCAATAGCATTTACTCCCGGGTTGGTGATGAATACAAGAGGTCTTCCAATCCTTGCTTTACGCACAACCCTCTGAGCTTCTGCAGTGAAACCCAAGCCAAACTTGTCAGTCTTTAGAGTGAAATCAGGAAGTCGGCCCCAGTTTGCACACTCACCCTTCTCAATCACAACTCGGGCATCCTTTAAGGAGGCCATCTTCAAAGGAGAACTCTCTTCAGTCACAGTCTCTGCTGCTGCCAATGTTTGAGGCACCTCTTCAAAGTGTTGAAAGGGGGTTTCAATGAACTCCCCATCCATCTCTACGTACCAGAACGAGTTGAGGTGGCTGACCATGTATTCTTCTTCCCCCTGAACTGTAACTATCTTCCCTCTGACCGGGTATTTGAGCTTTTGATGTAGAGTTGAAGTCACAGCTCCAGCCTTGTGGATCCATGGGCGACCCAACAAACAAGAATAGGATGGACGAATGTCCATCACATAGAAAGTTGAATCGAAGACCTGAGAACCAACTCTGATTGGAATGTCAACTTCACCATGTACCATCCTTTTCGACCCGTCAAAGGCCCGGACAACAATGTTACTAGGCTTGACCTCTAAACCCTCACAATCTAACCTGTCTAGGGCCTTCTTGGGTAGTACGTTTAATGAAGAACCAGTGTCTACCAACACATGAGCAAGAGTAGTTCCCCTGCATTCAATGGAGACATGCAGGGCATCATTGTGTTTCTTTCCCTTGGCGGTCAGATCGGCGTCAGAGAAACCCAACCCATTATCAGCAGTCAAGTTGGCCACACAATCGGTAAATTGATCAGCAGACGTTTCTTGCGGCACATGGGCCGTTTTCGGGAAGGAAATCAGGGCCTTGGCATGGGGATCTGAACACAGTAATAGTGATAACATTGAAATCTTAGAGGGGGTGTGCCCCAGCTGCTCAACGACGTTGAAATCACTCTTCTTGATAATTTTGAGAATCTCTTCCATCTCTTGTTTGGAAGCTTCAACATTGGTCTTCAGTGCCTCCGTTCGGGCAGGCACATCAGTAGCGATCCCCTTGCCCCGAGCGTCAGATGACTCGGCAGCAGGGGTAGAAACTTAATCAGGAGGGGAAACAGGCACACTGGCAGGTGTGATGACAAGAGGCCTCTGAATAGCTGGTGGCGCAATATCAGGTGAGAACAGTCTTCCACTGCGAGTGACCTTGGCAGGACCGGTGATGTTGCTGACACCAGTACTAGTATCGAACTCTTGTTTTTCTCCCAGAACATAAACATCTGCCCCATAGTGCCACGGGACAGCTTTGTCGGACTTATAGGGGATGGGCCCCGGAACAGTGATGATGATAGGAGAAATCTTGTGAACAAGCATGATTTTGACAGGCTTCTTTGAGGGAGCCTTAGGAGGGTTGTTGAAAATGGTGACAATAGAAAATTCTTCGGTACGGACAGCAGGAACAACAATCTTCTTGAACAAGATCTCTTTGCTATCCATCAGGTTTTGGACGCCTGACTTCAGCAAAGGACAACCAGCAGGTGAAACAGCACATAGATGGCAACCTTTACTACATCCCGGAAATAAACCGGCTAGCAACAGGTTCCTCTTGACGGTCAACAGCGGGGTAGCAATATCATCCACAGAAGCTACATACAGATCCTCTTCCACAACATTCACTCCATGCTGGGGCATGGGAGCAGTCACAACATTGGGCCTTTCGGGCGCCTCGAACTGTATTTCCTTAGTGTCAATAAGGTCCTGAACCTTATTCCTCAGAGCCCAACAATCATCAGTAGAATGCCCCGGGCTATCAGAGTGATAAGCGCAACGGGCGTTGGGGTTGTACTTCGGAGATGTTGTGTTTACCACCTTTGGAGCTTCCTTGACAGTTACCAGGCTGGTTGACAGCAGTTGCGGCAATATCTAAGAGAGAGTCATGATGGGCCGAGTATACTGTCTTTTAGGCCTCTCAACTCTTGGCTGGTTGTACTGCTGAGGGGCAGCAGCAGGCTTTGAAATTACCACCGCGTTGACAGCTTGGCGGCATTCTGGTTTATTCTTTCTCCTGGGACCATAAACAGCACTAGCTTCCTTCTTGAAGGGCTTCTTTTCAGTGCTCGAGGAGGCACCCTTCTGTATCTTCCCTGATTTGATACCAGCTTCGATCCTCTCACCAGTCAGGATCAGGTCTGTAAACCCCGCAGAGGAATTACCAATCAGGTGATTGAAGAATGGACCAGACAGGGTCCCCAAGAACATGTCCACGAGTTCACGGTCAGTCAACGGTGGCTGCACCCTGCCAGCCAGGTCTCTCCATTTCTGTGTGTACTCCTTAAAACCTTCACCCGTTCCCAGTGACATACCCTGGAGTTGGGTACGCGTGGGAGCGAGGTCGGAATTATACTGATACTGCTTATAAAAAGCAGTAGCCAAGTCCTCCCAGTTACGAATGTTGGTTCTATCCAGCTGATAGAACCATTCGAGATGAGTCCCTGAAAGACTCTCCTGGAAGAAATGGATCCATAAGTTCTTGTCTGCGGTGTAAGGCTGGATCTTCCTTACATAAGAGCGGAGGTGCAGTTTAGGACAGGAAGCCCCGTCGTACTTCACAAAGGCAGGCGCCTTGAACTTGTGTGGGATCACCACCCCAGAAGATAACCCTAAGTCTCTGAAATCCAACCCAGGCACACGTTGAATCTCCATAGCATTTAACCGGTCCTCCAGCTGTTTGTACATGTCCTCAGCAGGAGGGTGCTGTTCATCATTGAAATCTGTCTCTGTGTCAGAGACCACGGGACTAGGAACCCTTCCCTCCTGGTGACTGCCTTCCCTAACAGATGGAGTAGTCCTCTCAGCTTCATTCTGCAGTGTATTCCCGAGTCTGCGTCCAGTGTTGAACAACACAGTCCTCTTCTTCTTCTTCTTCTTCAGGAGCAAAGCCTTCAACTCCTGTTGTCCCTGGGCTAAGTTCAGGACCATCTCTTGAAACTGGGCGTTCTGGGCCTGGAGGGCCTTGATAGCTTGTTCAGTAGTTGGTTCAGGATTCATGATGATTGAGTGCTGAAATAAATAGCGAAGAAGATTAAGCAACCTATAGAAAAAGGGTATCTGTGATGCATATGATGAATGAAATGCGTATGAATTATGTTTTCAAAGACAATCGGGAATCAACTTTGTAGACAAAAGGAACACTCTTTATTAGATTTAAACTTTGGAATTTAAATTGTTCAACAAATTGCCCTTAGGCGTTACAGGAATGAAAATACTGAAAAGGAAATAAAAGCTGTAAAGGAAACATCCAAAGCCCATCAGTGCTCCCATGGCCTCCTCTTCTCAGTACGGATATAATCATTCATGATCCGCTCATTCTCCAATTGCTTGGTCAGCTTCTGGATCTTCTGTTCCTGTTCGTTGAACTTTTCCCGATAATAATCCCGCTCTTCCTGTAGTTGCGCCCAAGACCTCTTTAGTGTATCAACATCAGTGGGTATCTGAGGAGGGAGTATGGTTGGAGGAACCCCGTCTCTATCAGGAATTTCAAGAATGATAGGCCTGACAGCTTCATATGGCATACCTAACTTCTGAGCACGGATGCGGACCCATCTATAATAGGGTTCCATTGGTAGAGAAGTCTTCGGTCCCAACTCATGTGGGTCAGCTTTGTGAATTTTGTCCCAAGCTTTGATGAATCTACGGCGCAGTTCGTCACTATCTACCTGAAACTCAAAACTGATGTGAGGCACCAACATCTCATGAGGCCCTGCTCTTCTGGCTCTTCCAAACTGACGGAGAGCTAAACATGGATTATAAGAGATTCCGCCCTGAGTACCAATCAATGGAACATTAGGATATTCTCTGCAACGATCAATAACAGCCACCTCATCTAAACCTCTGAGAGTCCAAATGATGTCATTATCAGTGAGAGACATTAACCTATGAGCCCAGCCTCTTCCTTCTTGGTTCTTCAGCACGAACTTGGGGAGGTGCGAAATAAACCACCTCACTAACAAAGGAGTACAACACCACAGGGTTCCTCGTCTTCGGGCAGTATGAGCATAGAGTTGTTGCAGGATATCACCCAAGAGAGTGGGTACAGGGTTCTGAGACATGAAGATCCTTATGGCATTGATATTGACAAAGTTATCAGGATTTGGAAACAATACTAGACCATAGATTAAGAGAGCCAGAATGTCCTCGTACGCCCTGAAGTCTAAGTCATTCCAGAAACTGTTAGCTTTACCAATCAGAAACTTAGCCAAGAAGCCCTTAACTCCTCTTCTAGTCACCCAGTTGTCCATTACCTCCTTGTTGGTCAAGGGAAGGGCTGCAGCAATCTCCTCAAGCCTAAGAGTCTCTTCCCAACCAGTGAATGGGGTCTGATCCAAGATAGGGATACCAAGCAAATCATAGAATTCTTCCAGGGTAGGGACCAGCTGGAAGTCTTGAAAGGTGAAGCAATTGTACAAGGGATCATAAAACTGGGTCAAGACACTCATCAATTGTTGGTCCCACTTTGAAGTGACTAAACCGAGAAGAGAACCATGCCTCTGGATGAAGGAAGCAGTGTTTGGAATTCTGTCAGCCAACTCTTTAAGAAAATCAGGTGGGTGAACAAAGTTGAGCCAGATAGTGTTCCTTCGCACAGGCATCATGATGTCCTACAAAACAGAGCAAAGGTGAAACCCTCTTGTCTTTGAAATAGGTCAGTCCTTATGCAGGATGCATGCAGTGGTATGATGGTATGATGTTATGGTAAAGCACACCACAAGTATTCACAAAGGCAAACATGATAAGGCACACAAGTCACACCAGACAACCCTTAGAGTTTAGGCCAGCATGAAGTTCAGGTACTACCCTCTTTCAGTTTCGTTGGTTAAGACCTGTCCTATCAAAAGTAACCGGGTTTCTAGAGGATCCCAATATCACTGACTACCCTCAATCGGTCATAACTCCAGCGTCGCAATCTTTTCTTGCGGCCAGAACCATCGCGAGAGTTTAGCCTCAATGGGTGTAGCATACTGCTACTGTTCTATGGCCAAGTTGGGTCACATTAGGGTTCTAAGGTCGGTTGGTGCTTAATGACTCCTCAGAAGACCCATATTCTCCTCGTTGCAACACAAGGGATATCGGTACAGACCAAGGTGCCACACCAACGTAGCCACTGCTTCACCCGTGTCGGTCTATGCCGGACAGGTCCCTCACAGCTTATGCTACCTAAAAGGGTATCCCCAGATCCGGGTTAGGATGAAACTTCCCAAAACAGGCTCACAATATTAAATCAAGCAAAGCAAGCAATTGAAAACATGATGATGAACTATTCCTAAGGTACACCCCACTTATTAAGTCCCCAGCAGAGTCGCCAGTTCTGTTATTGGTGGAAATAGAACTGACTGTTTTTTAAGCTGGTTCGCGAAATGTCGCGGTAAGCAAGAGTCGCCACCGTCTTTTATGTTCTCCAACATGGAAAGGACAAAAGCACAGCAAAATTCCTTATTCGAGATGTTTCTCGGTTCGGGAGGTAGATTTATAGAAAGGGAAGGTGTTAGCACCCTTTCTATCCATGGTTATCCATGGGCTCTTAGGCACTTGCTCTTATGTTTTCAAAAAATGTTTGCTTTTCAAGTGTGTGTGGGTTTTGAAAAAGTTTCGTTTGAAAAATTTCTAAGTAACTCTTGTATCTGTCCTCAAGAGTGTATGAAAAATTTGTTTGAAAACTTTTGAAAGTGTAGGTGCGAAAAGTATTTTTGTTTGTTTTGAAAAGAGCAAGTACTTAAGAGAAATCTACCTACTCTAAGGAATTGGGTTGTGTAAGAGTCCTTTAGATAGTGCTATCCCACCATTGAGAGGCAGGTAGCACCATCGTTGGAGGTATTCGGGTCAATTCGATTAACGGACAATGTGGTCACCAAAGCAATGGTAGGACACCTTAGAAGTAACCCTAATGTCCTAGATCTTTTTATCCGAGGCAACCGTTTCGAGGCAACTGGATCTTTAGACAAAAGAGCGACCTCTAAGACACCCTATACTTGATGACCACGATCGAGGCAACCAGTGAGGCGTACCCTAGGAGTGGCATGTGCTTTGTGTGTTGTTTTTCAATTAATTGTCTTTGTACATGTTATTTGTGAGCTACAGATTAATTTTATTTACATACATTCTTGCAGGCATATTAGCAGTTAGGGGTGCGGAAAGTAAATTGCGGAAATGTAAATCTAGCTATTACAAGGCGCGGGTCTATACATCGCCAAAAACAATAACCCGTTTTGAAAAGTAAATGCATAAAATTAAAGAAAGCAATAAAAACCTAATTGATATTACATCCTCTGTACAGATACAAAATAATGAATTAAAAATAAATACGCGCGAAAGATAGAATCGAGAACGTCATGAGGGTTTTGACCCTTTTAAGAAAAGAATTGAATTTTTGTCTTTTTTTTTGTAATTAATGAAATTAAAATTAATAACTAATTAATTAATTAATTAAGAAAATGTTTTTTTTGTGTTTTTATGTTTTAATAAAATAAAATAAAAAAAGGAATTAAAAATGTCAAAAGAAAAAGCCTAAGTCTAAATTATTTTATTTATTGTAAAAAGGTATTAATGTTAACTAATTAAACTAATTTAATTTAATTTACATTTATTGACAAAATAAAGGAGTGAAATTAATAAATACAAATATTAGTTTTTTTGATTTTTATGGGAAAAGTTAGTTATGTTAATTTAGTGATAATTAGAAAAATTAATTAATAAACAAACAAAATAGAAATATAGAACAAGAAGAAAAAGGGATAGGCCAAAAAAAAGGGGGTTTTAGTGAAGCAATCTGGGCCCAACAAGGATCAAGCCCTTGCTGACTTTTGGAATTGCCTGGAGACACGTTGACTAGGGAGCGTGGTGGCCTTCAGATCTGTGGGACTGGACACATGGCACATTGATGCATGAGGGCATATGGTGTTGATTGTTTGGAAGACTGCATGTGATTGAGTTTGAAAAAACATGAATAAACATTTGGGGGGACCTGGGAATCGAACCCAGGTTCCAATACCTTTTACACGCTTGCCTTAACCACTCCACCATTTTGTTTCAGTCATCAATAAAATAAACAAAAATTAATATATGCAATAATCAATTCCAATGCTGCAAAACTGAAAACGCGCGCATGTCATTTGAATGGACCAATGGCCTGCTTCCACATCTCATCTTCTTCGTTGAAATCTGCAGAAAAATAAATCAAATAGCGGGGGTTTTAAACCCCCACAAAATGCAAACGCCAAAAATAGCGAATAGAAATCCAGGGCATATAAATATGGCGCGAGGATAGTTTTGTGTTTGTCTCGTCCTTCTGAGTTCAACCATGGGTCTTGGAGGTTCTGATTTTACCTATATGATAAACCCCCAATTCAAAAGCTTGAAAACCCTAAATCTTATCCATGGTGGTTTGTGATTCAGGGCCCCAAAACGCAATTGCCTTATACCATTAGCTTCAGAAGAGCGTTAGCAATATAAATCACACAAAAAATTTCATCTATGATGCAGGAATAATGAACTATGATTGTGAGACAAATGTGCAAACCGTATGACTGTATGGCGCGTTTTCTTGAGCTTTGAGGCTTGCTTTTAATTGAAATGTGTTCCTGGCAATGCTGGCAATGTGTTAGAGTCCTTAAATCGCTTTGAAAAGGCCTGGAGTATCAAGAACATTTTTGACATTTTTGCTTGATTTTTTGAATATGGTGTGGCCGTTTGAGAGATGTTCAGGTCGTGCCTAAGGTCTGGAACACTTGCATATGTATGTTTTAATGAGAATCAAGTCACATGATGAGCCTTTAACCATTGCAATGATGTTTTTTGGATTTCTTCATAACCACCATTAAAGGCCTTTCAAAGCTTTGTCCAAATTTTGAATTTTCATGCCTAAATGAGCTTTACACGAATTTGGCAACTAGAATATGCTTCATGAAGGCTAATCAAACCACAAGATACCATTTAATCAATTTTTTTGATTTTACTTGAATTATTATGGATTAAAATGAATTAAATCCATAAAAATTAAATAAAAATAGAAAAATAATTATTTGGTCTTGAAATTGATCATGGGACACGTGGGTGGCATGACAAGGCTGAATCAAGTGGAAAAAAGTGGGCCCTTTTGTCAAAAATTGAAGTTTCAAGGATAGTTGACTTTTGCCATTTCACAAAATTTTCCGAACTTCTCCAATGCATATCTTGCTCAATTTTGATCATATGAACATGTTCTTGGACAGTTTGGAAAGGTCTTGAAGTCCTCTAACCAATGCCTTTGGTCCCATGTCATTTTGATTTACCAATATAAAGTTATGGTCTTTGACTTAAAATGCCTTTTTGTTGACTTTTGAAAATGACCTATAATGTTGAAATTGATAACTTTTTGTGAGAGCATTTCTTGGACTTGGAATGTGAATATGAGTTGTAGGAAATGTCATCCCCTTCAAAATGAGCATTGGATGGGATTTTTCTGATGAACCATGAAAGAGTTATGCCTTGGTCAAGTTACAATTGACTTTTCAGCTGTCCAAAAATAGAAACTTTTGCATCTTGATGATTTTTGAGCCATTCTTGTGAAATCATGGTCAAGATTTGGCCAAATGATGATTGTGGCTTCAAAATAAGATGTTGACCAAAAATTTTACTTTTGACTGCCAAATGACCATTTTGCACCTACAGTTGATTGTGAAGCAATTAGGGTTTTTGACTGTGCAACTTGACCTTGTGAGCCTTGAAACTTGGCATGTAGATGCTTGAAAATGTATATAGGCATATGGGACTTGATTGGACCCTTGAAAACCTCAACTTCCTTGCAAGAACCAAAACCCTAATTTGACTGGCTTAGGAGGGTGTTTGAACTGTGCAACCCTTGAGTAGATTTGAGCAAATTGAGATGATGCTTGTCAAAACTTTGAAGAATATGGGAGGGCAAATTTTGGGGTACAACACCAAAAGTATAACTTGTAATGAATTCAAGAAGGTAATTGATTTTATGATCATTCATTTTAATTTAACTTTCATCTTAGTTCTTTTAATAATATTTATCTTGCTCCTCCTCAAGTTTCACCACCTTAGGTTAATAAATACCTTATTTGATGTTAATTGAGTATGTATTTTGAAGATACACCTACATCATGAAACATAATACATTTTCTGAACATTCTAGGATACAAACACTAAAAGTAATTTATGCATATTTAACAATTAAAGAATAATTATTATTGCTTTATAGGTTACATAATCCTTCTTCTTGACACATATGCAATGGGATTAGGATATATTACCTATCATATGCCTTTAGCTACCATAAATGAGAATCCATATTCTCTTCATTGAGTCAAGACAACTTTCCTGCAAAATCAACAAGACAAGCTAAGTACCCAATCTTCATTGGATCCTTCGGGGTTAGTGAAAAATTGGTTTCATTTGGCAACTACTGAAAAACACCTTTAGGAACTAAAAAACTCCAAAATTTGAATTTTTCAATAGTGTGGCCTTTCTTGCAACAATAGTGACAAGTTAAATCTTCATCGTCACTAGAATCACTATCGATATGCTCACCTTTTGAGGACTTTGAACAATAAGCCCTAAGAGATTGAGACTTAGTTCCTTCCTCCTTATTCGTGCATTTCTACTTTTTCTTCTTCTTCTTCTCAAGTTTCATCTCTTGTATGTCCAAGCAAGTGAGTTCTTTCTCATGTTATTCTAAATTTCCAAACAAAATAGTGAGATAAAGTGTTGTAAGATCATTAGCTTCCTTCATTGTTGTGACCTTCAGTTTCCAATTTCTAGTAAGACATCTCTAAACTTTATTAGTAGCGATAACATTGGAAATATGATTACCTAGTGCATTTAAACGATTAATGAAATGAGAAAATTTCTCTTGGTTAAGTGTGTTAATTCTAGCTAGTTTAACCTCATTGGTTTCCTCATGGGAAACTTGCAATGTATCCCACATAGCCTTAGAGGTTTTACAATAAGAAATGTGATAAAACCCATAAACACCGAGAGAAGATATGAGAATATTTTGCCCTTTCCAATCATGTCCCCACTTCTTTCTATCATCATCATCATCATCATCATCATCATCATCATCATCATCATCATCATCATCATCATCATCATCATCATCATCATCATCATCATCATCATCATTATTTCATAGTGCTTCTAGATTAGGTGTGACAACACCATTATAATCGGTTTGAGTAACCGATGTTGGAAAATTTAAAATAGCTTCTCACACACCTTTGTCATATGACTTGATATGGATACACATACAAGATTTCCAAATAACCATAGTTTTCTCCTGTAAAAATTGGCGCTCTATTGTCTTCCCCTTTAGGTTCGTTAGCACGGAATTAACCAGAGCTCGTGATACAACTTATTAGATGATGGCGACTTATCTAGAGGGAGTGAAAAGACACCCAAGTAAAAATTACCTTTGAAAAATAGATCTAAAAGTCCTCTAAACAAACCTAGTTTTTGGAAACTCGGATATGCGGAAGTCGTATGGAATTAACAAAGATAAAACAACCAACACAATTGTATCATAGTTAATCGTTTATAATAAATCACAATAGCCACCTATTTCCAATGAAATTGTGTTAAAAACAAAACTTAACAATTTATCGAACACTTGACGCACAATCAATTTTTTAAATTTTCTTTTGAGCTTTGTTGATTTGAGAACAATACTTATAATCAAAGTGATTATAATATGATCAACAAAGCACTTTAAACTTTAACAATCAAAGAAAAGTCTACGCGAATCGATCAATCAAAAACCAAGTTCAACAAATTTCATATAGAAAGTAAATAAGAGTAAGAGAGAGAGAGAGAGAGAGAGAGAGAGAGAGAGAGAGAGAGAGAGAGAGAGAGAGAGAGAAAGAGAATTTGCATATTTTTGAACTCTGCAACAGGTGTAACCAGGTATGGCATAGAGGGTAAACGATTACCCTGTGCAATATTGGGAAAACTGGGCAAAAATATGAATGTGTACCCAGGTACAACATAGGTCAGAATCGGTTACCCAACTAGATAGTAGCATGGTAATTCTAAATCACAGAGGTGTAACCGGTTACCCTCTCAGCAGTACCGGTTACCAATGAAATGTCATATTTTTCAAATTTTGTAAATTGCATAACTTTTGACTCGAGTGTCTGTTTGACGCATCGTTTAGACTAGTACGAAGCTAAAATGATTTTCTATCCTATAAAAATAAATTGGAACACAGTAGATAATCATTTGACCAACATTGATGCCTGTCTGTGTATATTCCTGAGTAATGTGCTATGAATTGAGATGCGATTGAGTAAGATGATGTTCTATGAATGATTCGATTGTTTTGCATGATGTATTGCAGATAATAATGATGCTGATGGCCTGTATTGGCGTGGAATTGATGAGTAAGAATAATCAATGTAAATTGCATTGTTTCATGTCAGTGTCACATGCATTCATGAACGATGGCATGTATTGGCGAACAATGGCCTGTATTGGCGAACGATTGCTTGTATTGGCGTTAGGATGTTGTTGTTAGAAAAATATTTGATTCTGCAATACTATCTCTGAGTTTTAATGATAACAAATGAGTATGTTTGTATGAACAATTTTCATATTCTAATGTTTGTTATTTTTTAGTATTTAACAAATAGGTTCTGCTTCTTATGGATGGCGTGACCAAGACATTAGAAGAGAATAAGTTCCGCTTATGTACTACACAAGTTCTGATGAACAGTAGCAAGACACTCCAGAAAACTCTGAAGTGTAGTGTGATACGGTGGGAGAACTGACTAGTGTTTTGCGTTCGTATTCGCACTTGTGCGGTTGAGCAAGAGTCGCCACTGACTTTTTATTTTATCCTAAAGGAAAGGTTAAAAAAGCACAGCAAAAACCTTTTGAGATATTTCGTGGGTTCGGGGGGTAGGTTATGAAAAGGGAAGGTATTAGCACCCTTTTCATCCATGGTTATCCATGGGCTCTTAGTTACTTGGTTTTTAGATCACTTGCCTTGATTTTCGATTGCTTGAAAAATGGTGTCTGTGTGTGTGTTTTTGAAAATGTTTTTGAAGAGATGCCTTGTCTCAGGCAACCAATGTATTTGACTCATGTTTGGGTGTTTTACAAAAGTGTGTATCTTTTCGAAAAGATGTTTCAAATGTTTTTGAGAGTTTGTTAGAAAGTGTTGGGGATTGTGGTTTTTAAAAAGAAGGCAAGTGTTTTTGCAAGTTGATCTCAAGTAACTAAGAGTTTTATCTACCCTATTGTACTCAAAGGTCTTTGTTATGTTTTAACCCTTTTTAACAATTTTGTTCCACCATTGAATTTGGTGGACAATCTTGCGTTTAGGAAGTTTATTCGGGACGGGCGCGGGTCATCGTATGGACCATGAATGCAATGGTGCCAAGTGTCTTTGGCAATTTGCTTTGAGGGACTTGATCATTTGTTTAGGCAACATTTTGAAAGTGTTATCGAGGGACTATGATCATTTTGAATTCGTTTTGCCAAAGAAACTCGACGTGCAAGCATGGCCTATTTTGGAAGGCAACACGTGGGATTATCCTAGGGGGTGCAAGTGTGATTGCGTATTGATTTCATGTATCTGTCTTGTATTAGGTTATCTAGCGTTTGATTTTATGTACATGCAAACCCTAGGTCTAACCATGGTATAATTGAAAGCGATAAATTGCGAAAATGTAAAATCTACGCTATTACAAGATAATTATCCGGGAGTGGGGGTACATGTGTATGAATGGGGATGAGACTTATAGTATCCAATAAGTTACAACCAAATCGAATTTGTGATCAAATGTAAATAATGAATATCAATGTATAAGCAAATGTGTATAGGGGCAATATGAATGTATTGTGTAAGTATGAGATGTATTGTGTAAGTGATTATTTACATGTGCGACAATATGAATTTAAGAAGGTATTGTTAGGTATTTGTTTTGACCTAAAGAAAAATTAAACGTCTATTTAATTAATTAGTCTTGTAATCTTGTATTTTGATATGTATAAAAAGAAAGGTTTAATGAAAAGAAAATGTTTTCAATTATATTATGTATCAAAATGTATTTTTCATTTGTTATGTACAAAAAGTATATTTTTATTAAAAGAAAAGGAAAAAATGCTTTCAATCTTAATTATATTGTGTAATAAAAAGATATATTTTTATGTATTTGTGTTTTAATATGTATTCAAAAAAATGTTTTAAATTAATTGAATTAAGTATATAGAAAAGAAAGTTAAAATTAGATATTTTAAATAAAATGGTTTTATGTATTAGTATTAATGTGATATTGTAAAGAATAAATTAGAAAAAAGAACATATTGTTTATATAAAAGAGTTAGTGTTAATAAAATGTTTGTTAAAAAAGGGGTAAGCATTTTAATGGGCTTTAGGTATGCAGAAACGGGCAAGGCCCACGTTCAGGCTCAAGCCATTTTAGGGTTTCACTTGTGTTTTCATTTGGGAACAAATTCTAGGGTTTGTGTACAGCGGCGCTCATGGAGGTTTCGTTCATCTTCATCTTCCTCGTTTGCTTCTGAGTGCTCAGCGTGAATCTTTTGCCTCAGCCACCAGCACTACCTCGTCCTCCTCCTCACGTTCGCTTAGGCAACGGTGAACCAAGGTAACGGCATGTCTCAAATTCGTTAAACATTTAGATTTGCATGTTAAGGTTCTCTGATTTGTTGAGTCCGATTCTATATTTTAATGCGTTTTTGCTTGTCTTGTGTGAGGTATGAAAGGAAAGGAGAAAACGAAAACTACCTTGACAGAGGGGAGGAGGAAAATGGAAGTGCTCAGGAGGCTTGACGAGCGGAGGGTGTTGATGTTCACGCTTTGAGCTCCCTGGTATTTCTGTACTACCTCTTTTGCCTAGGGTTTCATGATGATTGAACTGAAAACTCTATTTTTTGATATTCACCTCTTTCTTCTTCTTCTTTGCCACTGTATGCTTGTTGCCTTTGATGCTTCCCTGAGTTTGATAGTTTATGTTGGCCAATGATGTGTTTACTGAGGCTTGCCTGTGTATCTTCTTTGCCTCCTCGTGTTGCCTATTACTTTTCCTCTTCTTCTGACTTGTGTTGCCTATCTTGACATGTTTCTTCCTTGACTGTCTCTTTGTTGCCTGTGTTGTTCTGCTTGCTTATGTTGCTTATCTGATTGCCCAATGATGCTATCTTCCCGAGGGCTCGTGGGGTTTGGATGTTTTGAAAGGTTTGATGCAATAGGAAAGGTTTTAGGTTCTGATAGGGTTTATACAGTTGGTTTCAGATTTGGCCTTGAACAGGTTTTTGATGTTTAGGCCAAGATTTTGGTGATACTTTGGTAGGCTGTGGCAATGCAGACAGTGAGTTTTTTAACTCTTTGCAGGTTTGTATGTTGGTTTAGGTTAATGCAGGTATGAGGTTTAGACAGTTTTGTGTTTTAGGCCATATTGTTTTTGACAGTAGTAATGGTATTGGACTTGGTTTATGTTTTGGCTGTTGAGTGGCTTGACAGTAGGGTGGTGTGCTTCAGCAGGTTTGGCATATGCAGGTTTCAGGTTTAGACAGGGTAATGGTTTGGTTTATCAGTTTGTGCTAAGGCCGGTTGTCTTAGTGCAGATGGCAGGTTTTTATGTTTTTTGGTTTGAGCTAATGCAGGTTTTTATGCTATAGTTTTGAACTTGGTTCTAGTTGTTTTTGTTTCAAAACTTCAGGCAGGTATGATCTTTTGCTTTTTTGCTTTTTTTTGTTTGACTTGGTTAAGGCCTCCTGATATATGTTTTCTGTTGGAGTTTTTTGGTTATAACTGGTAGGCTGTCTTGTATAGCCTTTTTTTACCTCCTTGCCTTATCCACTGTGTTTTGTTTTTGTCTTTCTGTCTTCCTGCCTAAAAGCCTAAAAAACCTGCTTACTTTCCTCTTCTTTTTCTCTCTCTGTACAGTTAAATATTTAATATGTTTTATACTGTACCTTTAGTTCTGAAAGTGGCCATTTGTTGGGAAATGATGAAAAGAAAGTGTCTTGCTTGTTTAACAAATTTCCTCTGCATATTTTATCTTTTCTTTTGACAGCTTTTGTACTTTTCTCATTTTGATATCTTTGCCCAAATCCTCTTTTCTTTGACAGCTTGGGTAACCCTTGGCATTTTGACAGCAAGTTTGTACTTTTTGGATTTTGACAGAAAGTGGGAATTTGGATTTCAATTGGGTTTGAACTGTGCAGTTTGACATTTTGAACTTATGCATTTTTGACACTTTGCGATTTTTCTCAACTTTGCATAAAAATTCTTCCCTCTTTGTGAACCGGGAGAAATCCCGTGATTTGCAGAGAGGGTTAACTGATCCCAACTAGTGGCCCTTAATGATGACTTTCTTTTATCTGTCTTTTCAATTTAACTGTTATTTGACTTTTCTCCTTTTCTTTTGCAGATGAATATTTGGATGGAGAGGAACAAAGTGAAGAACGAAGAATTAGAAAAAAAAATAGGATAGTTTTCTTTTTATTTAAATTTAAATCAATGTAAAACCATTGTTTGTAATTAAATTATAAACAATAATTGTACAGTTAATTTAAGAATAAATAAAAGTTTCCATTATCCAATTTAATTCTGTTTTCTCTTTATTGTTTATTTATTATTTAAAATTCTTTGAATTAAAATAATTGAAAAATAAATTTCAATCATTTAATTTAGAATAATAAATAATTAAAATAAACAATGCTTTAGCACATTGATCAATTAAACCTGGTATCTCCAAAGCAAATCAACAGTTAATCAAAACACTGATCAGGCGCATTCCCTTTTCACCGATTTTTTACCAAGCACTTAAATCCAAACTGCATATTTCTTTTGACTGGTGAATTCAAACCAACTCCCCTTTTTTTACTGATTAAATCAAAACAATGCGAATTCAACCCGAATCTCGGAATAATTTGCAAAGTGCTGTGGAATTTAAATCCTTCTGAGAATATGCCCATAAAAACCTTAATTCCTGATTAAATGCCAAAGAACGTCCACCTGATCAAAATTGAGTCAAAGTCAACCAAAACCCTAAGCCAACTGTGTGAAACAATCCAGAGCCCTGAAGAATCAGTAAAACCCTAATTTTGTCTGACTGACGAGAAAAGTCCGTTTGATCGATTCTTGAGCCAATCTGAAAAATCAGGAGATGCCTGAAGCTGTGATTTCTTGTGGAAAAATGCGAGGGCAAATTTTGGGGTACAACAGTTGCCCCTGTTCAATCTTCTTGGACCTGAAGAGTTAGATTGGCAAGTTTGCCTTTCGCGACTTGAAGGTAAAAGAAGATTGGACACTAAAGTGCCCAGAAAATTTGCACTCAGCGATATGATGGTAGAGGTGAATGGGCTTAAAGATGCCATTTGGTGATGGGCTTAAAGATGCCATCTGGTGCGATAGAATCTTGTCGGGGGATGGGTTTAGAGATGCCATCTGATAATGGGCTTAAAGATGCCATTTGATGATGGGCTTAAAGATGCCATCTGGTGACTGCTGGTAGGAGGATGGGCTTATAGATGCCATCTGGACATGTTGAACTGTATGTCAATGGTGAGTGGACAAGTATCAGAAAGCCACCCATGTTCTGGAACATCTCTGAATTGGGGGTCCGAATAGGCAATAGATTGACATCCATGTCTGGAGAATCCGTAAATTATTTTCAGGAGTTGAGATTGAGCAAGCAATAGAGCCACGTCCGTTTTTGGGAGGCGTCCGTAAACTGTTTTCGGAAGTTGAGAAGAGTCTGAACAAGTTGGTAGATTAACATCCGTTGTTGGGAAGAAACCATAAACTGTTTTCGAAAATCGCATCTGAACAAGTTGGTAGATTGACATCCGTTGTTAGGAAGAATCCGTAAACTGTCTTCAAAAGTCTTGAAGAGGAACCGGTGTAGGGTTTCCTAATGATGCGCTCGTGTAAAGCTGCATTTGGTTTTTGAACACTTTTGACATTCGAATGCCCCAAGTGGTGATGTAGGTAAATTCCTGGCTTGTTACAGGTGTTGGTCTACAATCGGTCGTTCACAGATGTTTTCCTGGCTTGTTACAGGTGTTGATCTGGAATCCTTCAGACATGCCCTGGCTGGATACAGGAATCGAATCCGGAAATGTGATAGTTAACAGATATGCCCTGGCTGGATACAGGAGTCGAATCTTCAAACTCTTCAGACGTGCCCTGGCTAGATACAGGAATCGAGTCTGGAAATATGGTCAACAGATATGCCCTGGCTGGATACAGGAGTCAAATCTGGAAATAGTCGTCAACAGATATGCCCTGGCTAGATACAGGAATCGAATCTGGAAATGTGATAGTTAACAGATATGCCCTGGCTGGATACAGGAGTCGAATCTTCAAACTCTTCAGACGTGCCCTGGCTAGATACAGGAATCGAGTCTGGAAATATGGTCAACAGATATGCCCTGGCTGGATACAGGAGTCGAATCTGGAAATAGTCGTCAACAGATAAGCCCTGGCTAGATACAAGAATCGAATCTGGAAATAGTGTAGTTGCTAGATATGCCCTGTCTAGATACAGGAATTGAATCTTTGAACTCTTCAGACGTGCCCTGGCTAGATACAGGAATCGAGTCTGGAAATGTGGTCATTCACAGATGTGCCCTGGCTAGATACAGGTATCGAATCTGGAATTGTGACAGTTGAAGGTAGTTGTCTTTGGGATTGTCTTTTTCCTTGAAAAGGCAAAAACATAAGTTGTATGCAATGTCATGTTGTATGATATGCATGATGTCATGATGTTCAACATGAGATAGTGTTGTATGCACTTTATCATGTATGTAAGCAAGATGTATGAAAATGTGAAATGTTTATGAATGTATTTTCGTCTTTAGGAAAATAAATTCTCGACGACCGGCCGGGGAATTGCTCTGTGGAAGAGATATTTTGCCGAAGTTTTGATGAGAGGCCTGCTGAGGACTTTAATGATGGATTCCGCTGGGGATAATGATGGTAAACTCCGCTGGGGATACCAAAGATAAACTTCGCTGGGGATTGAAAGAATTTCACCGAGGGCGATCTTTCGTGGCAATTAGCTGAGGATAACCCAGTTATAAGCCCTTGTGAGGAATAACTTTGAATAAAGCTCGGGAAAGACGTCTGTATTCCGCAGGGAACAAGCTTCCAGAATCTACTGGGGATAAGCTTTAAGACCTGCCGGGGAATGTTATGCCTTTTCAGGATTGACGAGGAATCAACTCCGTTTGGGGAAAGCATTGCTGAATCTTGTCTTATTCTGCAGGGCGTTGAGATGATTTGGTCACATTCTTCAGTCGAATCTACCTTGGTACCTTGGCGGACAAAACAACCAGACTGCATCAGACAACTTTACATTGCCCCTGTTTCTGATGTCACCTGTAATTAATCTTTTGTTTCTTATGCAAATATTTATGAATCATCAATTTAATGTCAAATGCATATATCAAAAATGAACATTGGACGTTCTTCGCAAGACAAAACAGAAAAAGGAAAAACAATGGCAATTTGTATGGACAAGTGAATTTGTATTGATTTGAATTTTGCTTGTGAATAGGCGTTTTTGTACAAGAGGCTGACATCCTAGTAAGAGGACGCCGCCGAATAACATAGAATTTACAATTTTGAAAAGAAAACAAAACAGCTATGTGAACAATCCCACTGGGCTCCAACTCTGCTATCACCTTTATGTCTTCAAGCGTCTCATCACTTTGCTGCTTAGTTGAAGATGAAGCTGATTGGTCGATGCCGAAATCTGAGCCAGATAGTTGATGTCGAATTCCGGATGCGGAGCGATCTAATTAGACATAGTGTTACGCTTTTATCCCTAACTTTTACCTGGACCGCCCTTTCGGGTTTTCAGTCCACCGGGATACCCATTTTTTCCCAAGCCGCCTTTTCAGGTTTTCGACTTACCGGGTGTACAGATTTTTTCATTTCATCCCTTATTTTTGCCCGAACCCTTTTGGTTCGCCGGGAAGCCCTTATTTTTGCCTAGGTATGTCAACCTAGCGGGTCTTTTATTCATGCGTAGTATTTTTTCACTATGTCTGCATTGGCGGGGTGAGGAAGGTCGTCACCATCCATGGTGGTTAGGATCATGGCTCCTCCTGAGAACACATGTTTAACCACAAATGGCCCTTCGTATGTAGGGGTCCATTTGCCCCGGGGATCACTTTGAGGAAGGATGACGCGTTTGATTACCAGGTCCCCAACTTGATACTCTTGTGATCTGACTTTCTTGTTAAATGCCCTGATCATCCGTTTTTGATACGTCTGACCATGACAGATGGCGGTGAGTCTCTTTTCATCAATCATATTTAATTGATCAAGTCGAGTCTGGATCCAATCATCTTCACTTAAGTCTGCATCCTTCATTATCCGGAGAGAGGGTATCTGGATTTCAATTGGCAAGACTGCCTCCATGCCATAGACCAAGGAGAAAGGAGTTGCCCCGGTTGACGTCCTTGCTGAGGTACGGTACCCATGAAGAGCGAACGGTAACATCTCGTGCCAATCTTTATAGGTCACTGTCATCTTCTGCACAATTTTCTTGATATTCTTATTAGCTGCCTCTACAGCCCCATTCATCTTCGGCCGGTAAGGAGAAGAGTTATGGTGCTGTATTTTGAATTGTTCGCAGAGTTCAGTGATCATCTTGTTATTGAGATTGGTACCATTGTCCGTAATGATCCTTTCCGGGACGCCGTATCGACAGATCAGATTATGCCGGATGAAACGTGCCACGACGCTCTTGGTTACTGTTGCGTAGGAAGCTGCCTCAACCCACTTTGTGAAATAATCGATCGCCACTAAGATGAAGCGATTCCCATTGGATGCCGTCGGTCGGATCTCACCGATCATATCAATGCCCCACATTGCAAAAGGCCAAGGTGCCGTCAGGACGTTCAGAGGAGCCGGAGGGATATGCACCTTGTCAGCATAGATCTGGCATTTATGACAAGTTCGAGAGTGTTGGTAACAATCGGCTTCCATTGTGGACCAGAAATATCCTGCCCGAAGGATCTTCTTTGCCATGGTGTGTCCACTGGAATGTGTCCCGAATGTACCTTCATGCAGTTCTATCATGATCTTCTCTGCTTCAGCCTTATCCACACAACGTAGTAGAGTTGAATCATGATTCCGTTTGTAGAGGATGCCGTTGCTGAGGAAGAATTTTGCCGCAAACCTCCTCATGAATTTCTTGTCATTGACAGATGCACCTTCAGGGTATTCCTGAGCTTCTAAGTACCTTTTCACCTCATGATACCAGGGTTTTTCAGTCACCTTTTCAGCCTCAAGCTCGCAGCAGTATGCCGGTTCATCCAACTTCCAGATAATGATCCGTGGAGCCTCATTGTCCCATTTAACTTTGAACATTGAGGACATCGTAGCTAGTGCGTCCGCTAGCTGATTCTCCTCTCTTGGGAAGTGCTCAAAAGTTATTTCTTCAAAGTGGGGCAGCAAGGTTGACACATACTCCTTGTAAGGAATAAGATTTGGGTGTTTCGTATCCCACTCACCTTTGATCTGATTGATCACGAGAGCGGAATCTCCGAAGACACTCAGAAACTTGATCCTTAAGTCGATTGCAGCTTGTAAACCCATGATACATGCCTCATATTCTGCCATGTTATTGGTGCAGTTGAAACATAATCGGGCGGTGAGTGGAGTATGAGTTCCTTTGGGAGATATGATTACAGCACCGACGATGTTACCCAAAGCATTGGAGGCTCCGTCAAAATGCATAGACCATCGGGATCCTTCCTCAGGTCCTTCATCCGGTCCAGGTACTTCACAGTCAGTTACCACCATGATGTCTTCGTCCGGAAAATCAAAGTTCAATGATTGGTAATCGTCCACAGGTTGGTGTGCCAAATGATCTGCCAGTACACTTCCTTTAATTGCTTTCTGAGTCGTATACTGGATGTCATATTCTGTCAAGATCATTTGCCATCTCGCTATTCTTCCAGACAGAGCGGGCTTTTCGAATATGTACTTGATGGGGTCCATCTTTGAAATCAACAAAGTGGTGTGAGTCAACATATACTGTCTCAGCCGGCGAGCAGCCCATACCAGAGCGCAGCAAGTTTTCTCAAGCAGTGAGTAACGAGACTCACAGTCGGTAAACTTTTTGCTCAGGTAATAAATAGCGTGCTCTTTTCGGCCAGACTCGTCATGCTGCCCCAGCACACACCCCATTGAATTATCAAGTATTGTCAAGTATAGTATCATAGGTCTTCCTTCCACTGGTGGCATAAGAATGGGTGGCTCTTGGAGGTATTCCTTTATCTTTTCGAAAGCAACCTGACATTCATCGTTCCAGCGTACTACTTGATCTTTCTTCAGTAATTTGAAGATTGGCTCACAAGTAGCAGTCAGATGTGAGATGAATCGGGCAATGTAATTCAGTCGTCCCAGGAAGCCTCTGACCTCTTTCTCTGTCTTTGGAGTCGGCATCTCTTGTATGGCTTTTACCTTGGCAGGGTCCACCTGAATACCTTTATCACTTACAATGAAACCTAGCAATTTTCCGGACCTCACCCCAAAGGTGCATTTATTGGGATTCAACCTTAGCTTATATAACTTCAGTCGGTCGAATAGCTTCCTCAGATGATCAAGGTGCTCCTCCTCAGTTTGAGACCTTGCAATCATGTCATCAACGTACACCTCAATCTCATGATGGATCATGTCATGAAATAAAGCAACCATGGCACGTTGATAGGTTGCCCCAGCATTTTTCAACCCGAATGGCATGACCTTGTAGCAGAAGGTGCCCCACTGAGTCACAAAGGTAGTCTTTTCCATATCTTCCGGAGCCATCTTGATCTGATTATACCCTGAAAAACCATCCATGAAGGAGAACACCTTGTGTTGAGCGGTATTGTCGACAAGAACGTCGATGTGAGGTAAGGGGAAGTCATCCTTGGGGCTTGCCCTGTTCAAGTCCCTGTAGTCGACACACATTCTGACTTTACCGTCCTTCTTCGGCACTGGCACCACATTGGCAACCCACTGAGGGTAAGAAGTTACTGCTAGAAACCCGGCATCGAACTGCTTCATAACCTCAGCCTTGATCTTTTCAGACATCTCTGGGCACATACGGCGGACCTTTTGCTTTACCGGAGGGCAGTCTTCCTTGGTTGGCAGGTGATGGACTACAATGTCGGCATCCAAACCAGGCATGTCTTCATAGGACCAAGCAAATATCTCCATGTAATCACGTAGCATCTGGATCAATCGTTGTTTCACGCTGAGCTCTAAATTAGCCCCAATCTTGACCTCTTTCCTATCTGTCTCAGTGCCCAGGTTAACTGTTTCCACTGGCTCTTCATGTGGTTGAATAGCCCTTTCTTCCTGGAGTAGCAGTCTTGCGAGCTCACCAGGCACTTCACAATCGTCTTCACCTTCGTCTTCGGCCAAGTTGATCGGATTCTCGAAGTCATAACTGGCGGTAGCAGAGCTGTTACCAGTGAGATCCAGAGTGGATTGAAACCTGTATAAGTGAGTGTGTGTAAATATAGCTGTTTTGCAATATATAACACAAAAAGAAAAGAGCACAAGATTTGAAATACAACAAACGTCCAATGTTTTGATTGATGATATATGGAAATGTCATACAAAAAGCCCTCACAAATGGAGCTACGATGCCCCGGGTAGGACACCGAGCCAAATAGAGTTTTAACACATTGTTTGTTACAAATTGAAAATCAAAAGAAATAATTACTGCGTGACAAATGTGATAGGTGTAAAATCCTTTGCCGTCCAGTTGCTTGGTCCGTTGCTGGTAGTTGGGTAGATCCAACTGTCAAACTCTGTTTCCTCTACATCCTCCTCAATAGCATTCACCCTTGGGTTGGAGATAAACACCGGAGCCTTTCTGATCTTTTCCTTGCGCACAACCCTCTGAGCCTCTGCAGTAAAGCCCAGCCCAAACTTGTCGTTCTTTTGAGTGAAGTCAGGAAGCTGACCCTAGTTTGCACAATTGCCTTTCTCGATTACAGCCCGGGCATCCTTCAAGGACGCCATCTTCAACGGAAAATCTTCTTCGACCACTGCCTCAGCTGATGCCAAAAATGGGGGTACTTCCTCAAAATGCTGAAAGGGGGTTTCAATAAACTCCCCGTCCATCTCGATATACCAGAATGAATTCAAGTGACTAACCATGTATTCCTCCTCACCCTGCACGGTAACAATCTTCCCTTTGACAGGGTATTTGAGCTTTTGGTGTATAGTGGAGGTTACTGCCCCAGCTTTGTGAATCCAGGGTCGACCCAATAAGCAGGAGTAAGATGGACGAATATCCATTACATAGAACGTTGAGTCGAAAACTTGGGAACCCACACGAATAGGGATGCCCACTTCACCGTGCACCATCCTCTTAGAACCGTCGAAGGCTCTAACAATGATGTTACTAGGTTTCAACTCCAGGTCCTCACAATCCAAGCGATCCAATGCTTTCTTGGGCAAAACATTCAGGGAAGAGACGGTATCTACTAACACGTGTGCGAGAGTAGTGCCCCTGCATTCTATGGAAACATGCAGGGCATCATTGTGATTTTTTCCTTTGGCGGTAAGGTCAGCATCCGAGAACCCTAAGCCATTGTCAGCCGTCAAATTAGCCACACAGTCGGTGAATTGATCCGCGGAGGTCTCTTGCGGCACATGGGCCATTTTCAGAAATGAAATTAGGGCTTTTGCATGGGCCTATGAGCATAGCAGCAATGATAGCATAGAGATTTTGGAGGGAGTATGCCCCAACTGTTCAACGATATTAAAGTCACTCTTTTTGATAATTTTAAGGATTTCCTCCATTTCTTGTTGGGAGGCTTCCACAGCAGTCTTCTTTTTTAGTGCCTCCGTCCTGGCAGGCAAATCGGCAGCAACTTCTTTGCCCCGAATATCAGAGGACTCGGCGGCAGTAGTAGACACAGGAACTTGAATTGGAACATGCACACTTGCGGGTGTGATGGTGAGAGGTTTTCGGATAACTGGCGGTGCAATGTCAGGCGAGAAGAGCCTGCCACTGCGGGTAATCTTGGCGGGACCAGTGATGTTACTGATACTGGTATTGGTGTTGAACTCCTGCTTCACCCCAAGCACATACACGTCGGCCCCATAATGCCATGGAACAGCTTTATCAGACTCATAGGGGAGAGGCCCCGGGACAGTAATAGTGATGGGTGCAACAGACATAATTTGGACTGGTTTCTTTATGGGAGCTTTAGCAGGATTGTAAATTGTGACAACAGATATTTCTTCAACGGAAACAAACGGAACAACAGTTTTCTTGAACAAAATTTCCTTGCTATCCATCAGGCTTTGGACGCCTGATTTCAGCAGTGGGCAACCGGTCGGGATAACAGCACACAGGAGGCAGCCCTTGCTACAACCCGGAAATAAACCGGCTAGTAGTAAGTTCCTCTTAACAGTCAAAAGAGGGGTAACAACTTCATTCACCGAAACAGCATACAACTCTTCCTCAATGGCATTTACTCTATGCTGGGGCATAGGAGCAGTTACAACATTCGGTCTCTCAGGCGCTTCAAACTGAATTTCCTTTGCGTCGATAAGATCTTGCACTTTGTTTCTCAAGGCCCAGCAATCATCAGTAGTGTGCCCGGGACTATCAGAATGATAAGCACACCGGGCATTTGGGTTATACTTAGGAGACGCAGTGTTGACGACCTTAGGAGCTTCTTTGAGGGTCACCAAGTTGGTTGACAATAGTTGGGGTAAAATTTGAGATAAGGTCATACTCAACCGAGTATACTGCCTCTTGGGCCTTTCACCTCTTTGTTGATTGTACTGCTGAGGAGCAGCAACAGGTTTTGAAATGACCAAAGCATTGACGGCTTGGCGACTTTCTGGCCTGACTTGTCTTCTAGGACCATAGACGGCACTTGCTTCTTTTTTGAAAGGTCTCTTCTCGGTACTTGCGGAAACAGCTTTCTGAATCTTTCCTGACTTGATGCCAGCTTCTATTCTTTCGCCTGTTAAGATCAAGTCGGTAAACCCCGCGGAAGAGTTACCAATCAGATGATTGAAAAATGGCCCAGATAGAGTCCCTAGAAACATATCAACCAGCTCACGATCAGTCAATGGAGGCTGAACCCTGCCAGCCAAATCCCTCCATTTTTGTGTGTACTCTTTGAATCCCTCGCTTGTTCCTAGCGACATACCTTGAAGTTGGGTACGAGTAGGGGCAAGGTCAGAATTGTATTGGTATTGTTTGTAAAAAGCGGTGGCCAAGTCCTCCCAATTGCGGACGCTGGTTCCCTCTAGCTGATAAAACCACTCCAATTGAGCTCCAGAAAGGCTGTCTTGAAAGAAATGAATCCAAAGATTTTTATCTGCCGTATAGGGTTGAATCTTTCTCACGTAGGACCTGAGATGCATTTTTGGACAGGACAACCCATCATACCTCACAAATACTGGCGCTTTGAACTTCGGGGGAATCACAATCCCGGCAACCAAACCCAAATCTTCAAAATCCAAACCCGGTACTCTTTGTAGCTCCATGGCGGCCAACCTGTCTTCTAAACCCTTGTATTTATCATCAGCTGGAGGGTATTGTTGATCAGAATAGTCTTCATCCTCTTCGACCTCCTCCTCTTCTTCTACATCGGACTCGGAAGGTACCGCAGCCCCACCCTTTTTACTGGTTCCTTCATCAGAAGTAGGAGGAAATTCAAGCACTCTCCGAGCTTCTCCGTCAAATCTTCTCCCCAAAGTAGCCACCCCGAGTCTCTTTTTCTTCTACTTTACTGGGTCTTTGTTCCCTAGTTGGGTCTTGATATCCTCCTGACCCTTAGCCAAGGTCGTCAGGAGTTGCTGGAACTGTGCATTCTGAGCTTGTAGGTCTTTGATTGTTTGCTCGAGATCCATCCTACTGAAATAAACAGCAGACAGATAAGGAAACCTGGCGTGAGACCTGCTTATGCACATGATGAATGGTATGCTTATGTATGCAATGCATTCAAGGATTTAGAACATTCAAAATTTGTTGTAGACAAAAAGGAACGCACATCATATTAATAAGAAGAAATTCGTTAGTACATAAATGCCCCATGGGCCAAATATTACAAAATAACTCCTCAAGGCAAAAAAACATTGCGCATCCTCTTTGGTGCGATGTAGGTGTTGAGATTCCTCTCCTCGTGCAGTAGGCGGGTGAGCTCCAGGACCTTCTTTTCACTAGCATGTAGACTGGTCTCAAGAGAATTCCGTTCTTCCTTAAGCTGGACCCAGCTCTTCTGCATTTCTTCCCAGGATGTGGGCATGTCAGGATGTTGAATGGTGTAGGACACCTCTCCTTCCAATACTGGCTCTTTGATCACAGGGAGAACATGAGGATAAGGCATCTCTAACTTCTGGGAGCGGGCGCGTACCCACTTGAGATAAGGTTCCAACGGGATGGAGTTCCTGTGCCCCAGTGTCTTGCTGTTTATCTTACTGGGCATCCTCCAAGCTCTGATAAACCTCTGGCGAAGTCCTTGTGCATCGTTGTCGAAGTCAAAAACTATGTCAGGAATTAACATGTCATGAGGGCCGTCCCTCCGAGCATAACCAAACTGTCTCCAAGCCAGACACGGGTTGTAAGTAATACCTCCTCTGATTCCAAGTAAAGGAACATTAGGGTACTCCCCGCAACGATCAAAGATAGTGACATCCTCTCTGGACCGAGAGCACCAATGTATATCAGCATGTGTAAGAGTCATCAATCGTTGTGAGCATCTCAAACCCCGCTCGTTCTTCAAAACTGATTGTGGAAGGTGCGAAATAAACCACCTTCCCAGGAGAGGAGTGCAGCACATAAGAACACCTCTTTTTCTTATGGTTCGAGTGTAACATGAGTGAAGGATGTCCCCCAGCAACGTAGGTATAGGATTCCTGGATATGAAAATCTGGACAACACTGATATCAATAAGCTGATCTGGGTTAGGGAACAACACCAAACCATAGACAAGGAGGGCCACAACTTCTTCAAAAGCTTGTAGGTCAAGAGAGTTCCAACATTCTTGGGCCTTCTCAAATAGAAACCTGGCTAAGAACCCTTTGATACCACTTCTAACTTCCCAATGTCCCTTGAGGTCAGATGGTTGTAGGTGCAAGGTTTAGCAATCTCTTCAAGCTTGGGTTCCTCTTCCGTACCGTTGTAGGGTAGTCGATCAAGGATAGGGATCTTCAGAAGCCGGGAGAACTCTTCCAATATAGGCACCAATTGATAATCCTGGAAAGTGAAACAGTGATGCAGAGGGTCAAAGAACTGGAACAGGACCTTTATCATATCTTCCTCAATGTTGGTGTTGACCAAGCCGATGAGTCTTCCATGTCTCTCACTGAATGAAGAGCTCTCGGGAATCCTGGATATGAGTTCCTTAAGCTGAGGAGGGATCCTTACAAGGCTAATCTGAATTGTCTTTCTGCGAACAGTTTCCATGTCCTACAAAACAAGAACAAAGATGAAGATTCGAACCCTTGAAATGGTTAGCCAATGCACATGATGTTGTATGATGTTATGATGCTATGATAACACACACCACAAATATTCACAAAAGCAAACATGGTAAGGCACACAAGTCACACAAGACAAGCCCTTAGAATTTAGGCCTGCATGGGGTCTGGGTATTACCCTTTTGAAGTTGGTGGGCTCAACCTGTCCTATTAGAAGTAACCGGGTTCTAAGGGTCCCAATATCACTAGATTGCTTTCATTGTTCATCGTTTCGATTTAGCCACTGAACTGGCAACCGAAATATTCCAGGAAAGCAACCCTCAATTGGGTGTAGTATCGAGTATCAACCAACCTCGGACTGCACCAAAGTCAGTTATCTCACTACCCTAAAGAGGCCAAGATGGTTCAATTAAGGTTCCTAAGGTCAGTTGATGCTTCACGACACCACGCGGCGGCCCCGTACTCTCCTTGACTGAACTCAAGGGTTACCGGTACACACCAAAGTGCCACATCAACGTAGCAGACTGTTTCAACTATGTCGGTATACCCCGCACAGTTCCCTCACAGCCTTGTTGCTACTTTCTAAGAAGGTATCCCCAGATCCGGGTTAGGATCTATGAAACTCCGATACAAAAGCCCACAAATGTAAAAGCAAACAAAGCAATCAATTGAAAATAAAGGTGATCTAAACCCTAAGGTAACCCCACTTTAAAATTTTTCCCCAGCAGAGTCGCCAGTTCTGTGATACGGTGGGAGAACTGACTAGTGTTTTGCGTTCGTATTCGCACTTGTGCGGTTGAGCAAGAGTCGCCACCGACTGTTTATTTTATCCTAAAGGAAAGGTTAAAAAAGCACAGCAAAAACCTTTTGAGATATTTCGTGGGTTCGGGGGGTAGGTTATGAAAAGGGAAGGTATTAGCACCCTTTTCATCCATGGTTATCCATGGGCTCTTAGTTACTTGGTTTTTAGATCACTTGCCTTGATTTTCGATTGCTTGAAAAATGGTGTCTGTGTGTGTGTTTTTGAAAATGTTTTTGAAGAGATGCCTTGTCTCAGGCAACCAATGTATTTGACTCATGTTTGGGTGTTTTACAAAAGTGTGTATCTTTTCGAAAAGATGTTTCAAATGTTTTTGAGAGTTTGTTAGAAAGTGTTGGGGATTGTGGTTTTTGAAAAGAAGGCAAGTGTTTTTGCAAGTTGATCTCAAGTAACTAAGAGTTTTATCTACCCTATTGTACTCAAAGGTCTTTGTTATGTTTTAACCCTTTTTAACAATTTTGTTCCACCGATGAATTTGGTGGACAATCTTGCGTTTAGGAAGTTTATTCGGGACGGGCGCGGGTCATCGTATGGACCATGAATGCAATGGTGCCAAGTGTCTTTGGCAATTTGCTTTGAGGGACTTGATCATTTGTTTAGGCAACATTTTGAAAGTGTTATCGAGGGACTATGATCATTTTGAATTCGTTTTGCCAAAGAAACTCGACGTGCAAGCATGGCCTATTTTGGAAGGCAACACGTGGGATTACCCTAGGGGGTGCAAGTGTGATTGCGTATTGATTTCATGTATCTGTATTGTATTAGGTTATCTAGCGTTTGATTTTATGTACATGCAAACTCTAGGTCTAACCATGGTATAATTGAAAGCGATAAATTGCGAAAATGTAAAATCTACGCTATTACAAGATAATTATCCGGGAGTGGGGGTACATGTGTATGAATGGGGATGAGACTTATAGTATCCAATAAGTTACAACCAAATCGAATTTGCGATCAAATGTAAATAATGAATATCAATGTATAAGCAAATGTGTATAGGGGCAATGTGAATGTATTGTGTAAGTATGAGATGTATTGTGTAAGTGATTATTTACATGTGCGACAATATGAATTTAAGAAGGTATTGTTAGGTATTTGTTTTGACCTAAAGAAAAATTAAACGTCTATTTAATTAATTAGTCTTGTAATCTTGTATTTTGATATGTATAAAAAGAAAGGTTTAATGAAAAGAAAATGTTTTCAATTATATTATGTATCAAAATGTATTTTTCATTTGTTATGTACAAAAAGTATATTTTTATTAAAAGAAAAGGAAAAAATGCTTTCAATCTTAATTATATTGTGTAATAAAAAGATATATTTTTATGTATTTGTGTTTTAATATGTATTCAAAAAAATGTTTTAAATTAATTGAATTAAGTATATAGAAAAGAAAGTTAAAATTAGATATTTTAAATAAAATGGTTTTATGTATTAGTATTAATGTGATATTGTAAAGAATAAATTAGAAAAAAGAACATATTGTTTATATAAAAGAGTTAGTGTTAATAAAATGTTTGTTAAAAAAGGGGTAAGCATTTTAATGGGCTTTAGGTATACAGAAACGGGCAAGGCCCACGTTCAGGCTCAAGCCATTTTAGGGTTTCACTTGTGTTTTCATTTGGGAACAAATTCTAGGGTTTGTGTACAGCGGCGCTCATGGAGGTTTCGTTCATCTTCATCTTCCTCGTTTGCTTCTGAGTGCTCAGCGTGAATCTTTTGCCTCAGCCACCAGCACTACCTCGTCCTCCTCCTCACGTTCGCTTAGGCAACGGTGAACCAAGGTAACGGCATGTCTCAAATTCATTAAACATTTAGATTTGCATGTTAAGGTTCTCTGATTTGTTGAGTCCGATTCTATATTTTAATGCGTTTTTGCTTGTCTTGTGTGAGGTATGAAAGGAAAGGAGAAAACGAAAACTACCTTGACAGAGGGGAGGAGGAAAATGGAAGTGCTCAGGAGGCTTGACGAGCGGAGGGTGTTGATGTTCACGCTTTGAGCTCCCTGGTATTTCTGTACTACCTCTTTTGCCTAGGGTTTCATGATGATTGAACTGAAAACTCTATTTTTTGATATTCACCTCTTTCTTCTTCTTCTTTGCCACTGTATGCTTGTTGCCTTTGATGCTTCCCTGAGTTTGATAGTTTATGTTGGTCAATGATGTGTTTACTGAGGCTTGCCTGTGTATCTTCTTTGCCTCCTCGTGTTGCCTATTACTTTTCCTCTTCTTCTGACTTGTGTTGCCTATCTTGACATGTTTCTTCCTTGACTGTCTCTTTGTTGCCTGTGTTGTTCTGCTTGCTTATGTTGCTTATCTGATTGCCCAATGATGCTATCTTCCCGAGGGCTCGTGGGGTTTGGATGTTTTGAAAGGTTTGATGCAATAGGAAAGGTTTTAGGTTCTGATAGGGTTTATACAGTTGGTTTCAGATTTGGCCTTGAACAGGTTTTTGATGTTTAGGCCAAGATTTTGGTGATACTTTGGTAGGCTGTGGCAATGCAGACAGTGAGTTTTTTAACTCTTTGCAGGTTTGTATGTTGGTTTAGGTTAATGCAGGTATGAGGTTTAGACAGTTTTGTGTTTTAGGCCATATTGTTTTTGACAATAGTAATGGTATTGGACTTGGTTTATGTTTTGGCTGTTGAGTGGCTTGACAGTAGGGTGGTGTGCTTCAGCAGGTTTGGCATATGCAGGTTTCAGGTTTAGACAGGGTAATGGTTTGGTTTATCAGTTTGTGCTTAGGCCGGTTGTCTTAGTGCAGATGGCAGGTTTTTATGTTTTTTGGTTTGAGCTAATGCAGGTTTTTATGCTATAGTTTTGAACTTGGTTCTAGTTGTTTTTGTTTTAAAACTTCACGCAGGTATGATCTTTTGCTTTTTTGCTTTTTTTTGTTTGACTTGGTTAAGGCCTCCTGATATATGTTTTCTGTTGGAGGTTTTTGGTTATAACTGGTAGGCTGTCTTGTATAGCCTTTTTTTACCTCCTTGCCTTATCCACTGTGTTTTGTTTTTGTCTTTCTGTCTTCCTGCCTAAAAGCCTAAAAAACCTGCTTACTTTCCTCTTCTTTTTCTCTCTCTGTACAGTTAAATATTTAATATGTTTTATACTGTACCTTTAGTTCTGAAAGTGGCCATTTGTTGGGAAATGATGAAAAGAAAGTGTCTTGCTTGTTTAACAAATTTCCTCTGCATATTTTATCTTTTCTTTTGACAGCTTTTGTACTTTTCTCCTTTTGATATCTTTGCCCAAATCCTCTTTTCTTTGACAGCTTGGGTAACCCTTGGCATTTTGACAGCAAGTTTGTACTTTTTGGATTTTGACAGAAAGTGGGAATTTGGATTTCAATTGGGTTTGAACTGTGCAGTTTGACATTTTAAACTTATGCATTTTTGACACTTTGCATTTTTTCTCAACTTTGCATAAAAATTCTTCCCTCTTTGTGAACCGGGAGAAATCCCGTGATTTGCAGAGAGGGTTAACTGATCCCAATTAGTGGCCCTTAATGATGACTTTCTTTTATCTGTCTTTTCAATTTAACTGTTATTTGACTTTTCTCCTTTTCTTTTGCAGATGAATATTTGGATGGAGAGGAACAAAGTGAAGAACGAAGAATTAGAAAAAAAATAGGATAGTTTTCTTTTTATTTAAATTTAAATCAATGTAAAACCATTGTTTGTAATTAAATTATAAACAATAATTGTACAGTTAATTTAAGAATAAATAAAAGTTTCCATTATCCAATTTAATTCTGTTTTCTCTTTATTGTTTATTTATTATTTAAAATTCTTTGAATTAAAATAATTTAAAAATAAATTTCAATCATTTAATTTAGAATAATAAATAATTAAAATAAACAATGCTTTAGCACATTGATCAATTAAACCTGGTATCTCCAAAGCAAATCAACAGTTAATCAAAACACTGATCAGGCGCATTCCCTTTTCACCGATTTTTTACCAAGCACTTAAATCCAAACTGCATATTTCTTTTGACTGGTGAATTCAAACCAACTCCCCTTTTTTTTACTGATTAAATCAAAACAATGCGAATTCAACCCGAATCTCGGAATAATTTGCAAAGTGCTGTGGAATTTAAATCCTTCTGAGAATATGCCCATAAAAACCTTAATTCCTGATTAAATGCCAAAGAACGTCCACCTGATCAAAATTGAGTCAAAGTCAACCAAAACCCTAAGCCAACTGTGTGAAACAATCCAGAGCCCTGAAGAATCAGTAAAACCCTAATTTTGTCTGACTGACGAGAAAAGTCCGTTTGACTGATTCTTGAGCCAATCTGAAAAATCAGGAGATGCCTGAAGTTGTGATTTCTTGTGGAAAAATGCGAGGGCAAATTTTGGGGTACAACATGTAGGATTTGATATGAAGTCTAAAGAAACCAGTCAGAAGATTTGAAGATAGAAGTTTCTACTTAAGTCCAGATGCTAAAGACTCATATTTCTGAAGACACCATGTTCTAAAGAAACCAGTCAGAAGATTTGAAGATAGAGGTCTCTACTTAAGTCAAGATGCTGAAAACTAATGTTTCTGAAGACAAAGGGTTCTCAAGACAAAGGGTTCTACGAGTTGATCGATTAAACAATGACATTCAACAAATTGTGTAATGAAAGTAAATGAGATTAAGAGAAAGATATATATATATATATATATAGAGAGAGAGAGAGAGGGAGAGGGAGGGAGAGAGAATGATATAATGAATTGTTTAGAAAGTTTATCAATTGTCCTTACTATGGCTATGTATCCCCCCAATTTTGTTTTGGAATTAAGATAAATTTATTACTTTGCTAAAAATTGATTATAAGAGAATTATTCCAAGAGCAACCCTATAAACCCTAATCGTTTGATGTTATTTCAACCCATTCTCTTCTTTTGATATTGAGCAATACCAACACACAATAGATCCAATTAATTCACCATATTACCCTACTCCTTTGTTATGTCCTCAATCTCCAAAGCTTTCACTCGACCGAATCTAATTGCAAACTATTGACCACAAGAACTTCCAATATAATTCCTCGTCCCGTGCTACTCCTTTGCAAGATCTCCAATCTCCAAAGCTTTCACTCGGCCGAATTCACTATAGTGAAGTCTTGAACAAAACCCCCAAATCTACCAAAGATCTTGGAGGATAAACCCTAGGTTTTTCTGGATGAAAACCCCCATAATTATCAACCCAATATTCTCTGTTACACAAACCTAATTGGGTGTTATCAAACCTCGTCTAGATGGCACCCCAACAAAAAATGATTATGTGTAGTTTGTTAGTATGTATGTTGTTGAATAGGTAAAACGGAAAGTAAAAGTAAGTATTTTTATAGGTTAAATCATAACGTCTCCACATGGATTAGTGCTTTTGAATTGACGTTCAACAGTTTCTTGCGTTTATGAGTTTGAGGTTGAATTGGGTTGGTTTGTAGAAAAGGTAAATACAAGAATTAAAGTTATTAACAGAAAAATAATTCATTCTTCGAAGATTAGAGAACTCTCGGGTTGGAATTTCATCTACCCTATCAAATAATTAAACCCACTACCCAGTTGTACTCAACCTAAACTACTCGTCAGTATCATCATGTATCACTCACACAAAGGTTATCTCTAACACATCGTGAGATATCAATTGTATTACTCGCGTTAACGATCTCTCAGTACAACACGAACAACACAGAGGAATTCATAGTCGATACCTAAGTGATTATTAAGTCTTAATATATCTCTAGAATCAAAACCCAATAGATGTTCATCCTAAATATGGATTCAAACCGCCCATTTCTGCAACAACCCAAACGCAAATCAAGAAAGCAATCGTCAATATTTATTTGTAAAATGACTTTCATACAACATCATGAGCAATAAATATACATATAATAAAGGTAAATATATATACAAACACCAACAAATATAGATTACAAAGAGAAGAGAAGAAGAGAAACCAAACATTTCTTGGTTTGTCAACACCAATCAATGATAAATTCGACTCCGGATCATCCGATTGTAACCTCTAAATGTTGTTTCTAAGCCTCTCTCTACCAGAAAATAAAGTTGATGGTGTTGGGACTCAAAAATACCAAACTCATAACTTAAAAATGTGATTTTTCTCCTATTTAATGAGTCTGAAAATTGCAGATCCCGCTTAGCGGCATAGAGCCTGCTAAGCGTACTCTGCTGTCATGAGAAAAAAAATCAGCATTGTGTTTTCGTCATGACTTGAGAATCGTAACTTCAATTTACGCCCAGTTTAAAGTGTTGGAATGCTTATTCAATGATCTATATAACAATACCTAAATATCAACAAAATTGATGATTCTTATCATCTTATTTTAGCCTTATTCTTTGATGAATTGCTAAAACATGCATTATTGAAGCTTAGCCTCTGGCCTTTATTACTCAATGCTCCAATTATGAATGAATACCTCCAAAAGAGATGAAAAACTATCCAACGATACAATATTTACACAAAAACTCTATTATTCTATTATGTACACAAACTAAACGTATTTACAAATAAATATGAGATTATTTAATATTAACAAAAAGTATCGATAAGTGCAACAAAACTTATACACAAAAATAGCTCAATTTTCACTTATCAAAATCTCCCTAACTTACATCATTGTTTGTCTTCAAACAATGCCAAACAAACTTAAAGAACAAAATTGATCAACCAAAGAATCATGAATCAACAAGTTTCGGAAAACAAAACAAATGTATGGTTCAACCAAAAATGCACACACAAAGTAAACACTTATCACAATCCTACAACGACAACATAAAAACGAAACTAATCCTAAGTACAAAAATCATGTTAAACCATCTAAAACAATACAAGCTCACATCATGAATCACACCTAACAAAAATTAATCGTGGGATGAAAAAGACACAAAGGTGAGGATTTGACACTCATCCAACAATCTTGCAAACAAAAGACTAAATTATGCATTCATCCAAAAATTCACATTGAACATATAAAGGCAAGAATCACAAGGGATTTTCAAGGTTGTAATGTGGCTTGTTTAAAAAAAAAAGGGCAATTACTAAAGCTAATAAAAACAAAAACTTGCCTAAGTCTAAGGGAGTGATCAACTCACAAAAGTTCAAACACAAAATTTTTAATCAAACTTCTTCTTTCAATCCTAGTGTTACACCAAACACATAAATTATTAGCACAATTATTCTACTTTTTTTTTTCTTTTTCAAAACTTTTTCATCTTTTTTCTTTCTTTTTCTTTTATTTCTTTTTTCACTTTTTTTCACAACCGCCTAGCAACCAACAACATAAGTGAGCAAACATTGCTCTCCCCAACTTGAATTCAACCAACATCATAATGTGAATACTCCCTAATTTCTAAGGCAAGGTAAAAATTCAAACCATAAATCATGGTTGATGGCTCAAGAAAACAAATATCAATATCCATACAAAAATAAAACTAAATGCTCATAGACAAGCATTAAGTTCAAAAATAACATGGACATTGACAAAAAGGCTTAAAGGGGTTACAAATACTCACACACTCGCATGGTGAATTGACTATTTGTTCAAGGTGGTTATGCTCAAAATGAAACAAAAATGCTTTGATCATTTTCAGGCTTTCATACAGTCAATACAAATAAAATATTAAACATAATGTAACCAGTTAAAACAAAAATTGTTGGTCTCCAGCATATATGAACAATGGAAAGCTTCCTCATAATTGGGGGTAAAAAGGAACTAAAGTGATTCAATCAAGAACAAGTAATGCAAAAATAATGAATGGCATGGTAATTATATAAATTATAAGTTTCCTAATCATGTTATGCTATAGAAAGCGATAAATGAGTACCTTGGATGAAGCAACTTAAAAAACAATATCATTACCATACATCTGTAAGTTGAAACACTCAAACTCGGAAAATCATCGCAAAATATTCAAAATACCAGACCAAAATTGGAGTCCAAACAACAATAAAAGAATTAGAAATACTACTACTATGTATCCTACAAAGCCTTAGTAGAAGTGGGAAAAAGGAAGACAAGTGACACAAAAAGAATCCAATGGCGCAACACAGTTAAGCGCGCTAAGCGGGCTTGACCGCGCTTAGCGGTAGTAGAAAACACAGAATAATCAGAACATCTCTGATTTCTCATGCCTAACCTCCATTACAACAACACTATTCAACTATAAAATTTACAACAAACAAAACTCCTCAAGCTAAACACGATAAGCTTCCAGACAACAAAAATGTAACACATTAACACAACTATTATAAACATACTAAATGACCGGGTGAAAACGGATAAACAAGTTGAAAAGTGAAGATTGAGAAATTTAAAACTGGTCTAATTTCAACTTGTTTAACCGACATTCACCATACTAACAAAAACAAATACAATGAAAAATAATTAAAACAACTAAAACATGCTTATTTTACGTCTTAAGATCGACGCCTTTATTGTGCAAGCTAGTAGCTTCCTCTCGTCACTTGATGCTTTTCTTTAATGCGCAACCAAAAACAAGTATCCTAACAAACACATGAACAAACATTACGAAAACAAGAAAATTTACAACAATACTTGAACAACATTGATACGCAACACATATATACACAAACTTGAACACAAAGAAAAACACATATATGCACAAGTATGCAAAACATGTAAAATTTACAAGTTTGATAAACATACACAAGTAAATGTGCAAGTATACATATACAAGTTTTAGTTACACAATATGGACAATATGAACATTATGTACAAAACTCAAAAACAAAGAAACTATCACAATGCAATCCAATAAAAACACCAATCCCTGACAACAATGCCATTTTGTTGAAGCGGTAAAGTGACAAGCAAAAGTAAGTATTTTTATAGGTTATATCATATCGTCTTCACAGGGATTAGTGCTACCGAATTGTTGTTCGACAATTTCTTGCGTTTATGAGATTGGGGTTGAGTTGGGTTTGTTTGTATAAAATATAAATGCGGGAGTTAAAATTATTAACAGAAAACGAATTCATTCTTCGGAGAGTAAAGAACTCTCGGGTATGCATTTCATCTACCCTATCAAATACTTAAACTCACTACCCAACTGTACTTAACCTAAACTACTAGTCAATATCAACGTGTATCACTCACATAGAGGTTATCTCTAATGCAAAGTGAGATATCAACCGTATTACTGGCATCAACTATCTCTCAGCACAACACAAATAACACAGAGGCATTAAGAGTCGATAACTAAGTGATTATTAAGCCTAAATATATATCTAGAGTCTATGCCAAACTGATGCTCATCCTAAATCCGGATTCAAATCGTCCATTTGTGCAACAACCCAAACCCCAATCAAGAAACAATCATCAACATTGATTTGTAAAATGAGTTTCATACAACACCATGAGTAATAAATATACATATAATCAAGGTAAATATATATACAAACACAAACAAATAGAGATTACAAAGAGAAGAGAAGAAGAGGAACCAAACATTTCTTGCTTTGTCAACACCAATCAATGATAAATTCGACTCTGAATCATCCGATTGCAACCTCCAAATGTTGTTTCTAAGCCTCTCTCTACCAAAAAATGAAGTTGATGGTGTTGGGACTCAAAAATACTCAACCAATAACCTAAAAATATGAGTTTTCCCTATTTAATGAGTCTGAAAATTGCAGATCCCGCTTAGCGGCACATAGCCTGCTAAGCGCACTCTGTTGTCATGAGAAAAAAATCAGCTTTGTGTTTTCGCTATAACTTGAGAATCTTAACTCCAATTTATGCATGGTCATAAGAATTGGAAATATTATTCAATTATCTATCTAACAATGAATAAGTATAAATGTAATTAATGATTTTACTATTATTTGATTTGAACCTTATTCTTTGATGAATTGCTCAAAATTGCCTCTTTGAAGCTGTGACTTTGACTCTTTATTGCTCAATACTCCAAACATGAATGAATACTTACAAAAGAGATGAAAACTATCAAACGATACAATATTTACACAAAAACAGTATTATACTCAATATGTACAAATACACACACAAGTTCAGGTTTATTCAAAGGATTACAACAAAATGAGTCGACAAGTGCCACATTTTGTTGAAGCGGTAAAGCGGCAAGCAAAAGTAAGTATTTTTATAGGTTATATCATATCGTCTCCACATGGATTAGTGGTTACTGAATTTTCGTTCAATAATTTCTCACATTTATGAGTTTGGGGTTGAATTAGGTTGGTTTGTATAAAAGGTAAATGCAGGAATTAAAGTTATTAACAGAAAAAAATTCATTCTTCGAAGAGTAGAGAAATCTCGGGTTTGAATTTTATCTACTGTATCAAATACTTAAACTCACTACCCAACTGTACTCAACCTAAACTACTCGTCAATATCATCATGTATCACTCATACAAAGGTTATCTCTAACACAAAGTGAGATATAAATTGTATTACTCGCGTCGATGACCTCTCAACACAACACGAACAATACATAGGAATTAAGAGTAAATACCTAAGTGATTAATAAGTCTTAATCTATCTATAGAATCAAAACCCAATAGATGTTCATCCTAAATCAGGATTTAAACTATCCATTTTTGCAACAACCCAAACCTAAATCAAGAAAGCAATCATCAACATTAATTTGTAAAATGAGTTTCATACAACACCATGAGCACTAAATATACATATAATCAAGGTAAATATATATACAAACACCAACAAATAGAGAATACAAAGAGAAGATAAGAAGAGGAACCAAACATTTCTTGGTTTGCCAACACCAATCAATGAGAAATTCGACTCCAGATCATCCGATTGTAACTTCTAAATGTTGTTTCAAAGCCTCTCTCTACCAAAAAATGAAGTTGATGGTGTTGGGACTCAAAAATACCAAACTCATAACCTAAAATTGTAAATTTTGACCTATTTAATGAGTCTAAAAATCACAGATCCCACTTAGCGGCACAGAGCCTGCTAAGCGCGCTCTACTATCATGAGAAAAAACCAGCTTTGTGTTTTCACCATAACTTAAAAATCGTAACTCCGATTTAAGCCCGATTTGAAGTGTTGGAAAGCTTATTCAATGATCTATCTAACAGTGCCTAAATATCAACCAAATTGATGATTTTTTCATCTTTGTTTTGAGCCTTATTCTTTGATGAGTTGCTAAAAATTGCATTCTTGAAGCATAGCCTTTGGCCTTTATTACTCAATGCTCCAATTATGAATGACTACATATAAAAGAGATGGAAACTATCAAACGATACAATATTTAAAAAAACAATTATTATATTATCTACACAAACTAAACGTATTTACAAATAAAGCTGAGATTATTCAAACGATATTAACAAAAAGTATCAATATGTGTAACAAAACTTATATACAAAAATAGCTACAATTTGCACTTATCATATGCATAGGTTGGAGGTTGAAGATAAAGAGTAATGGTGGTATGTGTTTATAGTTTCATCAAGTTGGAATGAAACATGTATGATGTATATATAGTTGTGGAACTTTGGTGGCAAAGAAGGAAATTTTGGAGTTAAAAAAATATGAAAAATTTGACCCAAACAACAATATATACCAGTGTGGAAATCAGATGTTCTGGCACATAGAGTTAAAAACTTTAGTATGTGCCGACCTTAAATGAGTTATGTGCTGACACATGTAAAAGAGAAGCTACATGCTTTAATAATGCAGTACATGTACTCGGCGTGAAAGTTGTCATGTGTCAGCGCATAAACTTGTGTTTTTAAGCATAAATGTTGCATGTGCTACATGATTTAATATTAAAGCACATGTCTCGGCGTGAAAGTCGTGTGTGCCGGCACATGCTGTGCAGAAACTGCTTTTTCATAATTTTGGCCAATTTCAAACTTGTTTTAAATGCTTCCTAATACCTCTAATGCAAGGGTGCACTAAACGACACAAAGATATCGTCCAATATACATAACTTCTAAGTTTTCCTAGTTTTCACATCATGAAAAATATCTAACGGCGAAGTTGCATTCACACAATGTACACCTAATTTAGGTTCTAGAATGGAACAATAGCATCGTTTATGGGAGTTTACTCCCAATTCCTACGAAATTCCATAAATAGATCATCTTGGATCCAAATTCGGATCCATATCAGAATCACCGAGAAATTGAGAGAGTCACCTTGAATATCACACTAAATATCATTGCTTAACTTCCTAAATTTATGTCACCTCAATTATCTGTCACCAACGTTATTATATTGTAACAACTTTCGATGTAGATCCATAATTGGAATACTTCCACCATAGGGCGATTAATCTCCAAACGATAAGCAAAAACCACATATGGTACCAAGATTCATAGACCATAATGAGGTAAACGGAGTTCCGAATGCAGAGTCATTTTCTATTATAGTATTTATCGTCTTAAATCACAATGCATGTTGTTATGATGCAAATTGTAAGGTATGTTGATCCTATTCCACCATATTTGGTCGTCGCCATTTAGATCCATATCATCATGGAATTCAACAATAATCCCTCATCATGGCACCTCTTCAAAGCGGTGATACATAATCAATAAAAAAGATTGAGGAACAATATGATACTTTAGAAATGAGAAGATACAAAGATTCTCGAGTACAAACCTACTAATGGGTTTTGACATTCTTCACCGCTAAAGAAACCTCTACTAGATACCTCGTGGATGGTGGGTTTCCCTTGATAACTTTTGATCTATCGCAATTGAGAAATCAAATCTCTGACAATCAGATAATAAACACACACTATAATTGAGATCCATTAACCTCTGATAATTAGATAGCTTACCCTCACAAAAATAGCGAATATCAGACCCTCTAAAGGAAAGAGAAGACGAAGGAAGGTTCCTTTGGTTTCTAATAATCTTGAGAGGAAACACCATCTAAGATGTCTCTTTTCAGCTGTCTTATCAAGCTAAATACCCCGACTTCACTAATTCACTCGGAGGTGGCACAATATAGAAGAAAACCAAGCTTGATCCACACTGACTAGAAAGAGACTAAATGGAAAAGCTCTCAATAATTATAATCCCCTATTCTACGATTGTTTCCTTGGGAACAAAGTTTACCTCCAAATAAAGGAAAAAAGGATGTACTCAGTCGATTGTTCATAAGAGACAACCTAGAGCAACCTCCTAGAGACGACTGAGTCTCTATAGTCGAACAAGTGACACCTAGAGAAAGTTGGCCTACATGCATCTCCCATCAATCAAAGGTGCATGGATAAAACCTATGATGGATAATAACATCCACCAGACATATGAAAAATAGTACAAAATCTAATGACTGCACAATTAGCTAAGTAATACGTAAAGTTTTTGCATAATTTTGATAATCAATCTGCTAACTATGAGACATTCCGACCACAAAGGGTCTTATAATCCCATGCAGGATGGCATAAGCCAATCTTCTAAGGCATATTTCCACTTGGTGGAACACGTTTCAAGCGTAATTGGTGCACCCCCTCTTAGGAACTAGCCACTCCAAGAGCATAGGCGGTGAAGCCCGAAGACATCCACCTCGAACTAGGTCAAACCTGGGGGCAGGGACAAGAACCTCACCCTTGGTCGGGGATGGTTTCCTAGCAACACTGAAGAATAAAACTAACTCTTCTCAATCAGAGCTAGTAACAACGAAACATTGGTCGGGACTGTAGAGTTCGACAGACATGTCAAACACTTGCAATACTCACAGAGTGAACAAATTTAAAAGGCTTAATTGTAACTTTAGATCTCCTATTTAGTCTTTTTCTTAATTTTGGTCCCCCACTTTAAAAACCACTATTTTAGTCCCTTTTTAAAGTTTTCTCTTGAGTTTTAGCCCCCTTCAAATTTGAGGATATTTTTTATGACATGGCACTATTTTACTTATGTGTCATTTTTTCTTTACACAAATCTATTTCCACGTCATTTTTTGTCCATTTTAATATTAAATATTTTATTAAGCTTAATAATAAATAATTTATTTCATTTTAAATGTCAATTTATTTATTTTTTAATTATGTTTCTATTTAAAATTAATTAATAAAAGTTTTACATATATAATTTTAAACTTTAAGTTAAGCCTTAAGTCCATTTCTTTAGAAACAATTCACCAACCCACAATTGTACACCATAATATATTTGTTTTACATATATAAACAATAATATTTTGGCTTAAATGCAGTTTTGACCCCCCCTAGTTTAAGGTTTTTTGGAGTTTCGATCCCCCTAGTTTAAAAGCCAGGTTTCTAGTCCCCATAGTTTTCAAATTTGGGATTTTTGAAGCCCCCCTCCATCTGGCTGCCCAAAAAAGTTTTCAAATTTGGGATTTTTGAAATCTCGTACGGGCGGATGGAAGAGGAAATTAGGTTAAGCAATTTGAGATTTTCAGAAAATATGAATTATGAAATTAAAAATTCATTTGGAAATTAATATCACTTATTTAAATGTTTAAAAAATATTATTCTAAATAAGAAATAAGAAAATAATACGTGGCATTACTCTCCCTGTGCCTGTCACATGGAGGGGGCTTCAAAAATCCCAAATTTGAAAACTTTTTGGGCAGCCAGATGGAGGGGGGCTTCAAAAATCCCAATTTGAAAACTATGGGACTAGAAACCTGGCTTTTAAACTAGGGGGATCGAAACTCCAAAAACCTTAAACTAGGGGGGTCAAAACTGCATTTAAGCCTAAAATTAATTAATCAAAAGTTTTAAACTTCAAATTGAACCCTAAGCCCAATTTTCTAGAAATAATTCTCCAAACCACAATTGTATAATTAAAATTTGTTTGTTTCACAAATATAAACAATAATATTTTTTATTGAAAAACCAATGTGGGACTTCCATTTTCCTTCAACCCACATGTTTTTCAAACTAAGTCAGATTCCCTACTGTATAATTTTCTTCCACTCACTTTGATTAGGTGTTGAATAAAGTAAACACCCTAAACTTATCACTGCTAGGAGCAACCCTTTACACTTTCTAGCATCCATTTCTTCAGCAAAGTCTTTGCAGATCTCTGTTCAATGTGAATCTTCAACTAGAAATGGAAGGGTAACTGTCAGAGTAACACACTTCATCATCATAACTAACACTTCTAATTCAACCTTTTTTTTGTTTTAATCAGCATGCTTGAAACTAATTACAGTTGAAGGTTTTTAGTGTATAAGGTTTGTAGGTGTTCAAGTGTTGTGATGTGATTGATTAAGTAATAAATTTATTAATATATAATTTAATTCTCTACATTATATTGATTCAAATGATCTCTAAAATTGTAAAATTTTAATCAGATTTGTCTCCATTTGATGTTTTTTAGGAACTGTAATGACTTAAGATGGTGATGTCGAGATGCATTTGAGTGGAGATTTAGTTTTATGGTTTGTAGCACTTAAAATAGAGTGTGGGAAAAGATGAAGCCAAGGTGCTACGTTGTCTTTTTATTATATTTTCTTTTGTTCTCAAGGTGAAAAGAGAAAGAAGAATCTCCCTGCAAATTTTGGTTTTCCAGATTTCGAAATATGAGAGAGACTATTTGAGACATAACCGTGGAGGAATTTTCACTTAGTTTGAGAAACATGGTGGGTTGAAAAAAATGGAATTCCCACATTGATTTTTAGTAAAAAATAATAGGTTTAAATGCAGTTTTGACCCCCCTAGTTTTTGACCCACATTAATATTAGCTTCAAAAATCCCAAATTTGAAAACTATGGGGACTAGAAACCTGACTTTTAAACTAGGGGGATCGAAACTCCAAAAACCTTAAACTAGGGGGGTCAAAACTGCATTTATGCCTTAGATTTTAAAATAGAAACATAATTAAAAATCAATAATCAATTAATTAAAAATTTTAAAAAATGACATGGAAATAGATTTGTGCTAAGAAAAGATGACACATAAGCAAAAATAGTGCAATGCTATAAAAAAATACACTCAAATGTGAAGGGGGACTAAAACTCAAGAGAAAACTTTAAAAAAGGACCAAAATAACGGTTTTTAAAGTGGGAGGATCAAAATCAAGAAAAAGACTAAATAAGGAGACTAAATTTACAATTAAGCCAATTTAAAAATGGGAGGAACATAGAGAAGGTCTCGACGCAATAAGATCTCGTCAATAAATCCAAGGTATGGATCAGACAACCATAAGATGGATCAGACTAGCAACCGATAAGATGGATCAGACAACCATAAAGAAAAACATATACCAAGCACACAAATATAAACAAAGACACCATGCATAAATTTAAATATATATTTAGATATTGTCATTTTTCCAAGGCAGGAAAGTCCATCTAACATTACATAAAGAAGAGAAAAATAAAAAGGATACAAAAACCAGACTTCCTCGCTCTGAGATGCTACATCCCGAATATCCACCGAAGCCCCATTTATAGCAGCCTTAAAATGATCTAATTTTGCAACGGGTATAGAAACATCTGGGCATAATTTTTTAGCCTGATCACCAACCTGGTCAAGAGCTTTGTAGACATTCTTCAAAGTGCTGCTAAAGAGACTCTCAAATTCAATCCCTCAGAGCTACCACCTTGCCATTATGAACTCTTCAGGCCTCATCACGAAACTTCGGTTAGACTACAATGACTTATCTAGAGGGGGGTGAATATATCCTCAATTAAAATTTACCTTTCAAACATAGATATTTAAAAACTTATTTGAAAAACAATGTTGAGCGGATGATGTTTGGCCTAAATCAAAAATAGTAGTCTAAACGAATCTAGTTATTGGAAACTCGGATATGCACAAACCATATAAAATTAAGATAATGATAAAATCAATCAACATAATAATATCTCAAGTTATAGTTTAATTTCAAACACAATGGTTTCCTATTTCCAATGAAATTAAACAAAAATGTAGAACTATGCAAATTGTCAAACACTTGGTGTGCGAACAAATTTTCAGAATTTTTCCTTGAGTTTTGTTGATATGAAAAATAACTTATAATAAAAGTGATTATAAGATAATCAACAATCAATTTAAACCAAAACAATTACAAAAAAATTCTTACGAGTCGATCGATTAAACAATGACATTCAACAAATTGTGTAATGAAAGTAAATGAGATTAAGAGAAAGATATATATATTTATATATATATATATATATATATATATATATATATATATATATATATATATATATATATATATATATATATATATATATATATATATATATATATATATATATATATATATATATATATATATATATACAGAGAGAGAGAGAGAGAGAGAGAGAGAGAGAGAGAGAGAGAGAGAGAGAGAGAGAGAGAGAGAGAGAGAGGAGAGAGAGAGAGAGAGAGGAGAGAGAGAGGAGAGAGAGGAGAGAGAGAGAGAGAGAGAGAGAGAGAGAGAGAGAGAGAGAGAGAGAGAGAGAGAGAGAGAGAGAGAGAGAGAGAGAGAGAGAGAGAGAGAGGAGAGAGAGGAGAGAGAAAGAGAATTTGCATATTTTTGAACTCTGCAACAGGTGTAACCAGGTATGGCATAGAGGGTAATCGATTACCCTATGCAATATTGGGAAAACTGTGCAAAAATATGAATGTGTACCCAGGTACAACATAGGTCGAAATCGGTTACCCAACTAGATAGTAGCATGGTAATTCTAAATCACAGAGGTGTAACCGGTTACCCTCTCAGCAAGTACCGGTTACCAATGAAATGTCATATTTTTCAAATTTTGTAAATTGCATAACTTTTGACTCGAGTGTCTGTTTGACGCATCGTTTAGACTAGTACGAAGCTAAATGATTTTCTATCCTATAAAAATAAATTAGAACACAGCAGATAATCGTTTGACCAACATTGATGCTTGTCTGTGTATATTCTTGAGTAATGTGCTATGAATTGAGATGCGATTGAGTAAGATGATGTTCTATGAATGATTCGATTGTTTTGCATGATGTATTGCAGATAATAATGATGATGATGGCCTGTATTGGCGTGGAATTGATGAGTAAGAATAATCAATGTAAATTGCATTGTTTCCTGTCAGTGTCACATGCATTCATGAACGATGGCATGTATTGGCGAACGATGGCCTGTATTGGCGAACGATTGCTTGTATTGGCGTTAGGATGTTGTTGTTAGAAAAATATTTG